>CAWUFW010006212.1:0-600000 GCA_963921515.1 Calotriton arnoldi
GTCATGGGCTGCTTGCATTGTGGGTGCCACACACATATATGTGTGGCACATGTGCTAGGGGGTCACATTGTATGTTGAAAGTCATGTTCGGTGTTGTAGGCATTTGACACAGCCTACACACGCTTGTCATGGTGGTGGGGGGATGTCTTAATCTTGCATTCCCTAGGTTGTGGTGTGCTTGTTGTGTCATGCATTGTCCATCCTATGAGTGGGGGTGGTAGTAGTGGTAGGCATCCTGCCCCCCTGGCTAAGGGTGGTAGTAGTGGTAGGCATCCAGCCCCCCTGGCTAAGGGTGGTAGTAGTGGTGGGCATCCTGCCCCCTGGCTAAGGGTGGTAGTAGTGGTAGGCATCCTGCCCCCTGGCTAAGGGTGGTAGTAGTGGTAGGCATCCTGCCACCCTGGCTAAGGGTGGTAGTAGTGGTAGGCATCCTGCCACCCCTGGCTAAGGGTGGTAGTAGTGGTAGGCATCCTGCCCCCCTGGGTGAGGGTGGTAGTAGTGGTGGGCATCCTGCCCCCTGGCTAAGGGTGGTAGTAGTGGTAGGCATCCAGCCCCCTGGCTAGGGGTGGTAGTAGTGGTGGGCATCCTGCCCCCTGGCTAAGGGTGGTAGTAGTGGTAGGCATCCTGCCCCCTGGCTAAGGGTGGTAGTAGTGGTAGGCATCCTGCCACCCTGGCTAAGGGTGGTAGTAGTGGTAGGCATCCTGCCCCCCTGGGTGAGGGTGGTAGTAGTGGTGGGCATCCTGCCCCCTGGCTAAGGGTGGTAGTAGTGGTAGGCATCCAGCCCCCTGGGCTGAGGGTGGTAGTAGTGGTAGGCATCCAGCCCCCTGGCTAAGGGTGGTAGTAGTGGTAGGCATCCTGCCCCCTGGGTGAGGGTGGTAGTAGTGGTAGGCATCCAGCCCCCCTGGCTAAGGGTGGTAGTAGTGGTAGGCATCCTGCCCCCTGGGTGAGGGTGGTAGTAGTGGTAGGCATCCTGCCCCCTGGGTGAGGGTGGTAGTAGTGGTAGGCATCCAGCCCCCTGGGTGAGGGTGGTAGTAGTGGTGGGCATCCTGCCCCCTGGCTAAGGGTGGTAGTAGTGGTAGGCATCCAGCCCCCTGGCTGAGGGTGGTAGTAGTGGTAGGCATCCTGCCGCCCTGGGCTGAGGGTGGTAGTAGTGGTAGGCATCCTGCCCCCTGGCTAAGGGTGGTAGTAGTGGTAGGCATCCTGCCACCCTGGCTAAGGGTGGTAGTAGTGGTAGGCATCCTGCCCCCCTGGGTGAGGGTGGTAGTAGTTGTGGGCATCCTGCCCCCCTGGCTAAGGGTGGTAGTAGTGGTAGGCATCCTGCCACCCTGGCTAAGGGTGGTAGTAGTGGTAGGCATCCTGCCCCCCTGGGTGAGGGTGGTAGTAGTGTGGGCATCCTGCCCCTGGCTAAGGGTGGTAGTAGTGGTAGGCATCCAGCCCCCTGGGTGAGGGTGGTAGTAGTGGTAGGCATCCTGCCACCCCTGGGTGAGGGTGGTAGTAGTGGTAGGCATCCAGCCCCCCTGGGTGAGGGTGGTAGTAGTGGTGGGCATCCTGCCCCCTGGCTAAGGGTGGTAGTAGTGGTAGGCATCCAGCCCCCTGGCTAAGGGTGGTAGTAGTGGTGGGCATCCTGCCCCCTGGCTAAGGGTGGTAGTAGTGGTAGGCATCCTGCCCCCTGGCTAAGGGTGGTAGTAGTGGTAGGCATCCTGCCACCCTGGCTAAGGGTGGTAGTAGTGGTAGGCATCCTGCCCCCCTGGGTGAGGGTGGTAGTAGTGGTAGGCATCCTGCCCCCTGGTTGAGGGTGGTTGGCATCCAGCCCCCTGGGTTGGGGTGGTGGCGCGCATTCAGGCCCCTGTGTGCATATGTGGCATTGGTGATGGGCATCCCGCCCCTATGGTGCTGCTGTTGCAAGTATATTCAGATTCCCAGTGTATGTGTGTGATGTGTCGTGTACGTGTTGTATGTGTTTTGTGGTTGGTGTCTGACTTACCTTCTGCGCCGTACGCGTCCGTGCCTGTTCCGGTAGTAGATGTAGAATATTGGTATGATCGGGACGAAGGGATTCATGGTTGGTTCGTGTCGTTCGTCCTTCTCGTTGCTTCGCGTCGTCCTCGTCGCTTGGCTTCGTCCTCGTCGCTTCGCTTCGTCCTCGCCGCTCGCGTCGTCCTCGTCTGTGCTGTGTTCGTCTCGTAGCCGTGGATCGTGTTGTGGCGCGATTCGGAGCTTATGTGCGCCTCTCCCGGATGCTTTGACGTGCCGTGCGTAGCGACGGGTTCGGCGCGTACGGAAAGCGCATCGTACTTGTCCGGCCGGACGGGGCTGCATTTTCCCTTCCGTGCGACTCGATTCGGCGTTTCCGGATTCGCCTCGGTCGGAGAACAGGACCTGGTTTGGGTGAGTACGGCTCGGCCGGAATTTTTGCTGTTGTGCGCATCGTACTTGCTCGTTCGGTGTGCTGTACGGATCGGTCGGGAAACTGGCTTTCGCATGGCTTTTTTCCCGACCGAATGGTATTGGGTGCGCCTCCGACCGAGATCGGAATCGGCCCCAATGTGTTTTTTGTCTTTATTTTTTAAAGCAGAAAAATACAGAAAATTGGGATTGTTGTGAGTGACTCTCCATATTGTCTTTCAGGCCAACAGCTGAACAGATAGACAGCATGGAAAGTTAAGCAAAAACACAGGATGGCATTTCTTTAAATACAGGCATATGACAACTTATAGGGCCCGATGACGAGTTTAGCAATCTTACCACCAAACCGTCGCGGCGGCATGGAGTGCTCCCCACAAGCGATGCAGCGGACTGCAATGCTGGCGATTAGTACGCCAATGCCATCAGGGCAGCATATTGCCGCCAAGCAAATTACGTAAAAATACATTAGTACTGGCGGGCCCCTTGCGGTGGTTCACGGATGGAGGGAAACGTTGCAGTTCACGCTCAGTAAAGCAACTAAACAGCTGCTATTGGATGGCCACAAATACAACACACCTGGTGTTCATTGCCCAATTGGAGACACCTGCATAGCTCACTATAAAACACACCCCATTTCAAATCATGATCCTTTGCCACCCCACAGCTCAAGCGTTTGTGAGGCAAATCTGGGACAGAGAAGGAAGGCTATTTGTTTCCATCACTTGCCACTTTCCACACACTTTTCCTGCTCTTTTTCTGTTTCTTCTTGGTGTAATTAGTTGTTGTACCGGTAGTTTCCTAATTTTTTTGGTAATGCCCAGAGCCAAAAATCCAAGGTTTACTGAGCAAGAGTTATCAGTCATGGTGGATGAAATAATTAGAGGAGAGCTACATGTGTTTGAAGCCCAGGTCCAAAATACTACTATCACTCAGAAAAAGGGAAATGTGGGACAGAATAATCCACAAAGTGAATGCTGTAGTTACCATACCATGCACACAGGGGGAAATTAGAAAGAGGTGGAACGACCTGAGGTCAAATGTGCGTAATCTGATCACCTCCAAGCAACACCTCAAGTCCCAGAGAACTGGTGCTGGTCCTGCCAGCATACCCATAATTTTTTTCCCGTGGGAGGAGAAGGTCTTGGCCATCCTACACACTGAAGGCTTGCATGGAATAATTGGAGGGACAGAGTCTGGTAAGTGACACTTTACAAATATGAATCAGCAAAGTATCAGCATCAGAGATGTGACATTGTCTGTTTGAATGTGTATTGTCGCATATAGGTAGGCTGTCCGGTTTTAGGTTTAAACCTATAATAACTGATAAAACCCCACCAAAAGGGAAATGGCCCTCACCAGTGTAAACATATAAACACTGAAAAAACACCTGCAGAACCACAAACTAAATGCCAATCAAAGAATCGAAAAAGGAGAGTGAAAGAGTCATTTCTTTCTTCCTGAAGATGCCAATACAATGTAACTTTGTTATACAAGCTAGCAGCAAGAAAGACTGGGCTAACATTATTCTGCTTGAGTTTTGTTGTTTAGGGATGTCACTAAAATACTATTTCTTCTTCCTTTTGCTTTTTTCAGTTTTGTGGTCTTTGGTCTAAAGATGCAGGGTTTAGAAGCATGTTTTAGGTCTTATTTAATGATTTTATAAACTGTAGAGAATCAGGAAATATCAAAATCATATGTGACATTTTGGCTGCCTTTGATTCTTTCACTGATAGGTGAAATGGCTGGTTTCATAAGAATCTTTCCCAATATGTGCCATCACATTTACCTACAGAAAATGGGTAAAAACCCTTGATACATCAGCCCCCAGTTTCTAGTGAGTCAGTATTGATAGTAGGTGAATTGCCAACACCTCAGGCTTTAAACATTCAATGCAAGGTATAGTGACAAGTATATGTGAAAAGAGTGCTATCACCAAGCATCTGGGATAGTGGTGAAAACATGACACCAGACTTTTGGAAAACATGGAACGTAATGTCATTTGGAATGCTGCTGCAAAAGGTTGTTTCCAAGTTCAACAAAGGTTGGAGTGATATTGTTTGTATTTGCAGTGATTCAGCTACGTATATGAAAAAGTTATGATATGACCAGTCAAAATCGATACTTGGGCTGAAGTGCTTTCCTGTAAGAGATCCTTGCCACTTGTTAGATGGTATGCTGAAAAGCATCTTTACAATCTTCAGAGTTAATGAAGAATGCTATTGACTTTTTAGTCCATTCTGGTGCACTGTTTTGTTATGTGCGGGAACTAAAATGCAAATATTTCTCGCTTTTGTGGCATCAAAGAAAGAGTCATACCAACTGTGTCACTTAGCTGATGGTTCTCAGTCCAAGGGGCTGTGAATGCTATATTATCCATGTGGAAACCGTTTACAGAATTGATGATGCCAAAGGCAAGAAATGTGAGGATCTATGGTCGCATATTGATAGTGATGTGAAAAAAAGTACACTCTACTGCATTCTTAGATTTAACTGCTGTAGTGGACATAATAAAACAACTAGAGTCTGAAAACACCCTTGTCTGCCAAGTGTTCAGCATAATAGGTGTAGATGTGAAACATCTTGAGAGTAGGCTGGGCGACATCATTAGTGACTTTGGCACTGCAACATGTTCCATGTTAGAGTGCTTGCCACTTGGTAAGCAAAGCAATGTTGACAAGCAATTCAGGAACTTTCATTTTACAATGTATGAGAAATGGCTTGCAATGATGCATAGAAGTGTCCCTTCACCAACCATGGCATTTGAAGTCAATGAAACCTCACTGTGGGGAGTTTTCTCCATAGTTTCAAAAGTTTTGCTTCATTTTTGACCGCTTCAATAACTCTGAGGGCATAAGCGCCCAGTTCAACACAATTGTGCCCGAACCTGCCCAGAGAATGGCAATCTTCAAGTGCACCACTATTGGCATGGAAAGCTATGTCAGTGGCCAGAGTCAGAAAATTGTGTACTGGCTGTTTTGGCGTTGCCCATCTCAAGTGCCAATGTTGAGAGGGCCTTTTCACAGAAAAAAGTTTCAATGGGAAGGAAAAAGTGTGCGCACATGACCAAAGACTCACTGAAGAAGTATGTATGGTGTACTACAATAAGTTTGATTTGCAAAAATGTATTTGGACCTCATATACACTGTACGTTCTGTCTATATACAATTGACTATCAGTGCAGAAAGCAAGCAATAATAAAAGCAACAACATTCCATAAACACCTGAAAAACACTATTTCTGTTGTTGTTAATGGCGCGAAAATGTGTAACCACCGATAACCACAGTTTTTTTTATGGTATTGAAATCACTTGAAAACACTGAAAAAACCCCACCAGAATTTACCAGAAATAGAAACTGAAAACAGGAAAGCTTACATACAGGGTTTGTTGCATCAATCTCCACACCAAGGCACATGATGGAATGATGTCTGTAAGTGTTGTATAAAATATAATATTCCCTGATATGTCTTATCTGCCCCAATGTAACGGTATGGGCTATACCAACAGCCTAACATCAATAGGTATGTCACACTAACCAGCTAGATAGTGTAGACAAGTTGGGTTAGAAAGGACTACAGCTACCCATGATGCCAGGGTCAGACTGATTTGCATATGGCCATGTCTGAACTGGGGTGGTGGAGTGAGCTAAAGAATGATGATGGATTAAACCCAGATCAGTTGACTGGGGGTGAGTGTTTGATTTGCTCAAGCGCTCCGTCCATCATCCCCTTTGGTATCGCTTTGTTCGCCCTAAGTTGGCGGGGTATGCCCAGACATGGGTCCCTTGCTCACTTTGCCACTGGATTCAAGCTAGCCTGGCTGATGACGGCTGAATAGCCAGAAACCGGTCCCAGGATGCTTGTTTCCGGTCCAGGGAAGACATGGCTTGGCAGTTCGGGCTGGACTGTTCCCATGAGGCACAGGGTCAGACTGATTTGCATATGGCCATGTCTGAACTGGGGTGGTGGAGTGAGCTAAAGAATGATGATGGATTAAACCCAGATCAGTTGACTGGGGGTGAGTGTTTGATTTGCTCAAGCGCTCCGTCCATCATCCCCTTTGGTATCGCTTTGTTCACCCTAAGTTGGCGGGGTATGCCCAGACGTGGGTCCCTTGCTCACTTTGCCACTGGATTCAAGCTAGCCTGGCTGATGACGGCTGAATAGCCAGAAACCGGTCCCAGGATGCTTGTTTCTGGTCCAGGGAAGACATGGCTTGGCAGTTCGGGCTGGACTGTTCCCATGAGGCACAGGGTCAGACTGATTTGCATATGGCCATGTCTGAACTGGGGTGGTGAAGTGAGCTAAAGAATGATGATGGATTAAACCCAGATCAGTTGACTGGGGGTGAGTGTTTGATTTGCTCAAGCGCTCCGTCCATCATCCCCTTTGGTATCACCCATGATGCCCTGTTTCAGTTCCCAAAACAAGATGAAAATGAGTTTTTGCAGATTGTCAAATGTCTCACAAATAATAACTTATCTTCAATTCTCATGGAGTGACCAATCTACATCCAATGGTAGGTGTGGCAACCTGTGCAAAGGGCACATGTTTGTGAGGGTAGGGGTGATGGGGCTGTCACCACCACTGCAACAGAAGAGCCAGGATCCAGTGGGTATGGCAACCTGTGCAAAGGGCACAGGTTTGCGGGGGTAGGTGTCATTGGAGGGTATCTGTGGGCCAGCGGAGTGATGCCTCTGGAGCCACTTACACCCAGTCTAGCATTGACCACGTCTTGGGAACATACCATCAGTCCCAAGACAAGATGGACCAGATACTCACTGAAATCAGGGAGATGAAGCAAGTGCAGAGGAACATACACACGGAGTTGGCAGCCCACAACATCAACATGGGTTCCCTCATTGGGGTGTTGCTGGACATTAACACAACTCTGACCAGGGCTTTTCCACCACATCCACCTCTTCCTGTGTTGCCCCACCATCAGGCCCCTCAACATCTGCTACAGCAACAGGAAGTGAGGGCATGCCAGAGAGAGAAAGAACCAACAGCAGACACCCCAGGCCCTGCACCTGTGACATCCTCTCACTGGCAAGCCGGCAAGTCCACGCAAATTTCCAGCATATTCGGATGGCAAGGCCAAAACCAACACCAGCAAGAAACGTCAGACTTAATTTACCCCAGTGTAGGACACACATTCACTTTGTGGACTGTTTCTGGACCCATTGTCCTTTCTGATGGCAGTAGTATCTTGGACAATGGACTCCAAACAATTTGGCATCTACAACTATTATTTCATCCCCCATGACTGACTCCTCCACTTTTTGGTTTCCCTGTTTTATTTTTCACAATGCGTATTTCTCCTTGTTCACTTAAATAAATGCACTAGTCTGAAACTCACTGACTGCTGTAGTATGTTTAAAACCTAGAACACTATATATGTACTCCCATCTGAACTTAACAGTTCTACATCTTTTGCTTGTTTAAGAAAGGATATTTTGCATGTTCACAACCTTTAGCTCGGGTTAACAACCATGTCTCAACAAAACTTACAAACTAATGTGTTGTAAAATATCATCCTTAATTGATCTAAAAAATATTGGGCTGCCATGATGTCAATTACAAACCATATCAAACATTACACCAATAGTCTGTGCTAGTGAACACATTTAAACTCCCAGACCACACCTACATGGAAGGAAGGGATACATCTGACAAATTACATATGATTAGGCCATATAGCATTGATCAATGTCATCAAATGAAGCCATATAACCTACCTCACAGAAGGAATACCATATCAATTACACCAATAGACAAACACATGGCAGTACTATGCTTTTGATATCAAACCATCATTCAAATACACTGTTCCACTATCTGGTGGAATACCACCACCAAATGGCAATGGTGTGCCACTAGAGGTATGTCCCACAATGATGAGACACATCAACAGCTACATACACATTACCCACACTGAGGATTTAGGCAATGTGAAGGGAGCTTTGCATGAATAGTCTCCACTACCACATGTGGTTCGAGTTTATTATAAAAAAAACACGTATTGCATTAAGTCCAACACACAACAAGGAACAAGTCTAATGGATTCCTCAGAACTCCCATCCAATCACTGTGCAAGCTGTCTTGGTACAGGATTTGTACACCCAAAGTCTGTGTGTGTCAGTCCCAGGAACACGCCATGTCACCCTTGTACTTCCAAACAGCAACATAGTCCTGCAGATGTAACAATTCTTAAATATCTAAATGAAGTTGAGAAGATGAAGTTACCTAAAACGGAACATTACATGAATACATTTCAAACCATACATGTACAATAATTCACATAATCAGTATCTGGAGAACACAGTCTTGGCCAAAAATCTGAGTAATCAATGCTACAGAAACTAATGGCCCATGTGTCGAAACCTTGTTTTAAATTTGTCTTTGCCTATTAGTTCTCCAAGCTTACCCTTTCTTTCATTTTAGCTTAAGATACTTATCTCATCATCACAAGAGGCGCTGTAACAGTAACAGTAATGTAAGGTCAAGAAATACTTACACTCAGGAGAAGACGTTTTTGATGAGATCCTGATGCAAGTCCCCTCCTTCTTCTTCACCACCATCCTCTTCATTTGGCATTTCATGGTCCCCACCCGGTGGCTCGCCGTGGTCTCCATCCTCTGCAATGTAAGGTATATTCCGTCGCAGGGCGATGTTGTGGATCATGTCGGAGGCCACGGCGATTTGGCAGACCTTCCAGGGTGAGTAGAGGAGGGCACCACCTGTCTTGCCCAGACATCTGAATCTGGACTTCAGGAGCCCAAAAGCCTGCTCCACTGGCCGCTGTGTGCTTCCATGGGCCTCACTGAAGTGGACTTCCACTGGCATTGTCGGATTCCTCAGCAGTGTCAACAACCATGGTAGGTTGGGATATACTAAGTCGCCTAGATGGAAGTCACGCATAAGTGCAACAATAAGTCACAAAGTTTGAGATGATACTACCCACACAGAAATAAGACAGTTCATACTTACCAACAAGCCAGGCCCTCTCTGGTAGGAGTTGTGACATCAGCTGGGCTATGGTGCTGTTCCGCAGTACAAAGAAATCATGGGCAGATCCTGGGAACCGGGCTCAGACGTTTAAGATGTACAAATCAGCTAGGCAGACAACTGGCACGTTGATTGAGTGGAAGTTCTTCCTGTTACGGTAAGCTTGTTCCCTGTCGTGTGCTGGTATCATAGCTATATTGATCCAATCACGTGTGGCATGCGAGCAAATCCATAAAACTCTGTCTTCACATTTTCCAAATCCTCACGCCTGAGGAACTGTATGTAGCTGTCAATGTGGTGTATCAAAGAAGAAAGGACTACTCCTAGCATACCACTGAAAATTGGTTGTGACATACAACCAGATATTGCCACTGTGTACTGGACTGAACCGGTCGCAAAAGAATGCAGTGCTGCCATTAGTTGCACTATTGGTGGGATACATGTTGGGTCTATTCAAGCAAAACTTTTTTATTACATTCCTTTCTTCCATGGTGTACTGGAATGAACCGGTCGCAAAAGAATGCAGTGCTGCCATTAGTTGCACTATTGGTGAGATACATGTTGGGCTATTCAGGCAAAACTTTTTAATTACATCCCTTTCCTCCATGGTCTGGAAATGGCCAGTCTTCTCCTCCCTCTCCCAGGGTACCTATGTGTGAAGCGACAACATATTAGTATAATGGTCACGGTGACATATGTGCAATTTCAATAAAAAATCATGTGACACGACATAACTGGTGAACTATTTAATATACATATATAACATGTTAGTTGTCTCCTGTCCAACATCCTCCAATAATCCCCATTGTGCACTTATCATGTGTTTGTAGCATTGATGTGCAAATATTACCTTACAAAGGTGATGTTTCCACCTTTAACATTTTTTTTGATAGTTTTTTAACAAAATACTGTCAAAAGGGGCATACACTTCACCATGCTAATCTAGAGATAATGCCTAGTAACACACAACACAGAGGGTGAGTTTTGAGGAAATTACACAGCTATGGATTACTTCCCATGTCAATATGTAACCCCTTCATATGAGTGGTAGTGACACATTTAAATTAAACAATCTACTACTTTCAACTGTTCACATGAGGGCTGCCTGGCCACGCTCTTGGGACAATCTGACTGTGATGCCGCCGGCGGAAGTCGTACACACAATGGGCGGTTCAGCCCACAACGGACACAGCGCTACCGGTGTGTTTGAGTGACGCTTACCTGTATTCTTGGCCCGCTCCTCCCCATTCCACCGCAGCATTTCCGGCTGTTTGAGTGGAGGGAGGACCGGCTAGGTTTCAGCGCACTTCCGCTGTGGCCATTTCCCGACGGCCATTCCTGAGAGGTGACGCTCTAGTCTTTTACACAGCTCTCCTTACATCCCGCATTTAAGCAGCTGATGGCGCCGACGGGCCCGAGATAGAGAAGGTACCTGTGTATTTTTGGGGTAGACCTCTACTGTGGGGGACCTCCTGTGAATATTTGCACTACGCTACTTTGCACAATTGGTTTTAGTTTAAGACGCGGTCTCACCGCTTGATTAGGACTTGTAGTGTTTTTAACTTTAGCGCTACCGGTGTGTTTGGGTGACGCTTACCTGTATTCTTGGCCCGCTCCTCCCCGTTCCACCGCAGCATTTCCGGCTGTTTGAGTGGAGAGAGGACCGGCTAGGTTTCAGCGCACTTCCACCTGTGGCCATTTCCCGACAGCCATTCCTGAGAGGTGACGCTTTAGTCTTTTACACGGCTCTCCTTACATCCCGCATTTAAGCAGCTGATGGTGCCGACGTGCAGCAGACGCGCGCAGCGGGTGCGCCTAAGGCAAACCCGTCTGCGCCCGTCTGCGCCTGGACGTCGCCAGGAGCCAGGACCCCTGCCCGTTTGGCCCTAGATACGGATTCTAGGCATTCTTATACAGCCTCACAACTTTTTCAGGTGAAAAACCGTTTGACACCATGCCCACTAGCCTCTACGTTTGTTAAACTTGAAGGTCCCTTTGCCTGTTTGTACTGCCAATTTCACAGCTGTGACGATATTTGTGTCTCCCCAGATACGCAGGCGGCAACACTAGCTGCGATAGACTGGCAGGGGTGAGTGGGTTGTCTCACAGTCAAGTAAGACCCCTCATTACAAACTAGACGTGTTCTTGGAATGGGTTCCTAGCAAATGTGCGCTCCTTACCTAAACATGCCACGGAACTGTGGGATCTGGTGAGTTCCGATTCCCCAGATTTAGGCTTTCTAACGGAAACCTGGCTTAAACCCACCTCACTGCCTGATATTGCCCTTCTTGAGAATTATCGGATTCTTAGACTTGACAGAGAAGGAAAAGTGGGAGGTGGTGTTGCCATAATATACAAAGATGTGCTGAAAGTTGCAGTCATTGACTCCGCCTCGGACAATACGATGGAAATTTGTATATTTAAAATTGACCTGACCCCCCAGGATAGTCTAAAGGGCGCTCTTATTTATCGCCCCCCAGGGCCACTTAAAGACTTTAATTTAAAAATGATGGAGAAAATTGCCCCTCACACTATTACCTCCAAACATTTCTAGTTACTAGGGAACTTTAATATTCATAGCGAAGATAGTGAGAACACAGAGGCTGCTAATTTCTTGGCCGATATGGCCTCCCTGGGCCTTGCAAAGATCAATACTGGCCCCACACATTCGGCAGGTCATACCCTGGACATCATACTCACGAATTCACCCTTCATATTTTCTGATCCCCCTTGCCCAGTGATGTGGTCGGATCACTCTCTGATTCCATTTCAGATTAATAGTTGCATTCGAAACCAAATTCCTACGTGCCCCCAAAACAGTCTCCGAAGGCACTGGCATAAAGTCACGTATGACTCTTTTAGCAAAAAATGTGTTCCTCCTATTTTAAATGAACATATGGACAGTATTAAGAAGCTCAGGGTTTTTAATGAGGCCATCACTTCTGCGATAGATACTCTTGCTCCCATGAAACGACAACAAATTAACACTAAAAAAAAAAGTGCTGTTTGGTATACTGTTGAGTTACGTAGTGAAAAATCTATATGCAAACACCTGGAGAAAATTTGGCGCAAAACCCATACGGAAACGGAGAAGCTTACCTATAAAACTGCCCTCACCTCTTACCATAAGAAATTAAAAAAGGCACGAAAAGATCATGTTATATTAAAACTCAATCAGGCAGGAAATTCAACTAAGGAACTCTATAAAAATCTCAACTCATTCACCAATACAACAGCTTGTTCCCAGCAGATTCTCCCTTCTCAGGGATTATGTGACAGTATAGCTGAGTAATTTGACGAAAAAATAAATCTAATTTACAATCAATTTCATCAAAATTCTTATCCCCTGGATCTGTCTAACCCGAGACCCTCAACTCTAAGAAGTTCTGATGAAGGCCTTAAGCATTTTAATGCTATTCAGGTCTCTCAGGCGGAAGCCATGCTTAGAGTAGCGAAATCTGGATCTCCCCTTGATGTGATGCCGGCGCATATATTCGCTCTCCTAGCACCCCTCCTGGCCCCCTCCATTTGTGATATCCTTAACACTTCTTTGCGTGAAGGGGTCATGCCACTTGATTGGAAGGCCGTTCAAGTGCTACCAATTAAGAAGAAAGCTCAGTTACCTGCCGAAGCGATTTCAAATTATCGCCCCATTTCGCTTCTGCCGCTAATGAGTAAAATGGTGGAGGGTTATGCCAACACTCAGCTGATGGGTTACATGGAATCGCATGGCATCCTTGACCCTTCCCAGTCTGGGTTTAGACCCAATCACTCTACAGAGTCTACCCTCATTGGGGTTACTGACCATATTAAAATGGCTCTGGATAATAACAAGGCAGTGCTGCTGGTCTTATTGGATCTGACAGCAGCCTTCGATACTGTCTCTCATCAGAAATTGATTTATCAACTGAGAGAGGCCGTTTTGCAGGGACAGGCACTTAATTGGCTCGTTAGCTTTCTAGATCAGCGCACCCAGATGATTAATCTGGGCCCCTTCCGCTCCCAAACCTTGAAGCTTACTAAGGGGGTGCCACAGGGCTCTTGTTTAAGTCCTACCTTGTTTAATGTCTATGTGGCCCCCCTGGCCAAGATCATTAGGGAGTACGGTTTTATGCCATTCTCCTACGCTGATGATACCCAACTACTCCTGTCCTTTGATAAGGACACAGAGTTAGTTGAACAGCGTTTTGCAAAGGGCATGTTAGCTATATCAGCCTGGATCAGGCTGTTTTGGGCCCCGCCCCGTCTCCTTCTCCTGTGGCAAAAAATCTAGGGGTCCGTCTGGATGTATCATTGTCTATGAGGGACCAAATCATACTACCGCAGGGACCTGATACCATACCCTGAGTCTTTTGCGCAGAGTGTTCCAGTGGCTGCCCCTTTCTGTTCGAAGAACTTTGATTCAGGCTTTGATCATTGGTCATCTGGATTATTGTAATGCTCTGCTGGCATCTGCTAATGAATCCCTTCTGAGCAGATTACAGATTGTACAGAATGTTGCCTCATGCCTGGCTCTCAAAAAGCCACCTCGTACCTCCTTGGGCCGTTGCTAATACAGCTTCATTGGCTTCCAATCCACCAGAGGATTAAATTCAAGCTATGCTGCCTCGCCCATAAAGCTCTCTACGGTACGAGTCCTAGCTACCTGGCGAACAAGTTTAAAGTTTACCTCCCGACCCGACTACTAAGATCTGAAGGTAAAGGGCTGCTGGTGGTTCCCCGCTACAGGAAAATACGAACAGGCGGCAAAACCGTCGCATACCTTGCCCCGAAATATTGAAACACCTTGCCGGAGGCTTGGCGCAAATGCCCCAGTCTTTTTCGATTCAGGAAACTCCTGAAGATGGAATTATTCCGGGACTGATCTGTGCTTGTCCTGTACCCTCGCCTCGGTAGTGCGGAGATACCCCTGCGGGGGTGATTCCAGCACTTTATAAATCCCATACATACATACAGCCAGAGGCTAACATTGTAGATTGTGACGGTAGTGGGCCAATGGCTGCGTCTTTCTCCGCTGATTACCGCGTGTGTCGCGTACATGTATGCCGCAGTTTCAAAAATAGCTCTCTTGCCTACAGAGATGGCTGCTACCAACTTCTCCTCCACTTCAGCTGCTGTTTGCCATTCTGGGAGCACCCATGGCAGGCCAAAAAGTACAGACGGCCACTGCCTTCTCTGCAGAAGAACTGGAAATGCTAGCAGATGAGGTACTCTCCTGGCATGGCCATCTCTATGGCTCACCAGAGGAAAAGGTGAGTTACTGATAACATATATAACTCTGTGTAACTCAAACTTTGCCATGTCCACAGGCTACATTTTGCCCCTGAGTTACATTATCTGTCTATATGGTGTTGTATCATTTGCAGGTCACTACATAGGACAATCATGTTGGTGATTGTTGAGCACTTTACATTTTGGATGTGACATCACCTTTGTTTGGGCACAAATATGAAAAGGCCTGGAGTCCATGTTTAGTGTATGTAGCCATCTATGCATTCATACATTTAATGGTACCTGTGATATTGTTACAACTCTGATAATGCCAAATATGAAAATATGTGCATATCTTTCGCTGTATGAGGGCAGTATTTACTCTGTCAAAAGTAGATGAGGATGATGTCAGCAATGTGTCTAGCCACACATGTCATTCAGCCTACATTTGGGCTCCAAAAAATTGTCTGGGAGGTAGCAATATATCACAGACCACTTCAGGGTGCCACCCAGCATTGAGTGTGTTTATTGGATGTTTACAAGCTAACCTTTGACATTGGGATATGTTGATAATGTGCTGGACATGAGACATCTGTATGCTCAGCCTGTAGAGAGCAAGGCCTGACAAGGAGCTGTGGCCAGTCAGTAGCACGTCCTAGGCTGGGCCAGGGTGTCTGTGGCAATACAACTGATGCCAAGAGTTATGCCCAAGTAGTCCTCTTTTTAGGTCTCGCCTAGCGATGCAGCGCCATGCGCTGCTCGCGTAAGCGAGATCTATTGTTGCCGACTTGCTTGCGAAGGGGGACAGGACATGTGCACGCGTATGGCAAGTCCTGGACAGGAGATGTGCACGCGTATGGTGCGAGCAGGAGTTGTAATAACGCCGCAAGCCGTACGCGTGCACATCGACTGTCTGTGCCAAAGCTTAACAGACAGGAGATGTGCACGCGTACGTCTTGCGGCGTTATCACAACTCTTGCTCGCACCATACGCGTGCACATGTCCTGTCCAGGCGCGGCGCCCTTTGCTGCATGTATATCAGCCGGCCGGTGGGCACGTACAGCATGCCTCCCGCTCAACCCCACTCACCGGCTCTTGTGGGGACTCTGCGCTGCTCCCCGGCTCGTCTCCTCAATGGCAGGGGGGATTCGCCTCTTCACCCGGTCACTGGCGCAGCAACACGCGGGGCTCCGTCTTGCTCACAGGAGCCCCGCCTGAAATCCTGCTCCGGCCGCACCATGCGGCATTCACGAAGGTGGGGTGGGCTCCCGCCGGACTTCCCTCTGCGGGGTGGGTTCCCGCCTCGCTTCTCCTACACGTGGGCTGCAACACGCGGGGCTCCCTCAGCTCACGGGAGCCCCAGACACTTCCGGCCGCGCGCACCATGCCCCGCCCATGTCCCAGGCAAGGTTGCCTGACTTCCGGGTCGCGCTGAGAGCGGCCCGGAGAAGGCTTCCAGAACGGCTCGGGCTTGTCTGACCATGTAGGTGGCTGGGCAGTAGTTGTAGGCGCTTTTTGGTGTGCCTCCTCGCACGCTCCATGGGCTTGTTCCACGGTTCAAGGCACGGTGCAGGTTGTATCAACCGTAAAGCCTGCCTCACCGGCCACATTAGATGGAGTCGTGCTTTCCGGAAAGCCAGCGCTACTTTCTTCAGTACAGCAAGATGCCGAACTGGTAGACAAGAGAGCTAATTAAGGAGCAGAGGATTTCAGCCAAAAGGTACAGGCACCTCTTGTTTATTTATTTATTACTTGGAGCGCGGCGCCCGCTTAAGGGACACCGCGCTCGGTTTTAAATCAGTGATTTGTAGATAAAAGGTGCAGTACTGGAAAAAATGCCCGTAATGATGTGAGTGCTTACTGGAGCTGGGTGCGGTTCTGTATTATTGTGAAGGGAGGTCGTTGTTACACACTCTCCGTGTAGATCTGAAGTGATACAGAGCCACGCTTTGTACAATTAATTAGATGTATGCCATAACTACCTAACATATACACAGATCTTTGATCTGATTACTAAGCATTTACCATTTGAATCGGGGTACCCAGTTTAATAAACTTATCACCCACGGACAGGCGAGAGGCTGGGGCAACTCTGCTGGATTCGAACCGGCGGCTGCACACAGATCTCAGCAGCAAGTGTTTACTTCATTGACCACCAACCTGTGTGATCTTGGGCAAGTCCATCTTTCGCCCGTGCCACCAAGGTTTACTGATTTGCAACAGACAGATAGGCTTCAAAACTTGCTAGCCCCATGTTTAGGGGACAGAAGACGTTGCCTGCTTCCTACAGGAGTGCAGTGAACATGGCAGGCGGGCAGCAGGTGCACGCATTCACTGCGGAGGAAGGACAGACACGTGTCCCTTGCTGCATACTGCCGTCCCTGCTGTCACCAGTGGTGGTGCTCAGTCTGGGTTTGCTTGCGTGCATGAAGCAGCGTGTGATCGTGTGCACGGATCCCTGGTGCGGTGTCTGTCCTGTAAGGGCTGCCTTCACGAGCACAAGGCAGCGTCCGGTGTGCCAGCCGCTAGGCATGGAAATTACAGTGGTGCTCAGTTCCTGTGTGCTTGAGTGCATGAAGCAGCGTGTGATCGGGTGCACGGATGTCCTGGGAGTACTGCCTTTACGAGCTCCTGGCTGCGCCCGTTGTGCCAACTGGTGGGCATTGAAATTACAGTGGTGCTCAGCCCGTGTGTGCATGAGTGAAGTGGCCTGTGATCATGTGCACGGATCCCTGGTGCGGTGTCTGTCCTGGGAGGGCTGCCTTCACGAGCATGTGGCAGCGTCCAGTGTGCCAGCCGGTGGGCATGGAAATTACAGTGGTGCTCAGTCCGTGTGTGCTTGAGTGCATGAAGCGGCATGTGATCGTGTGCACGGATGTCCTGGGAGTGTTGCCTTCATGAGCACATGGCAGCGTCCGGTGTGCCAGCCGGTGGGCATGGAACTTTCAGTGGTGCTCAGCCGTGTGCGCGTGAGTGAAGCGACGTGTGATCCTGTGCAAGGGGCCCTGTGAGGACAGTCTTTACATTATCGACCACATGGCAGTGTGTGCCGTGCCAGCCGGCGGGCACGGGAGCTTACAACGTGGCACGGTTGATGCTACACTGAAGACGTGTGTTTAAAGACGCTGTCCAGATAGTCCCCCCTGTAGGTGAAGTGACCCCCTTCTCCCACACTGCATGCTCTACCACCCACATCCGTCTAACCCTTCTCCTTTTCTCCTTCAGGACAGGGTATCTAAGCGCGTTGTGCAAGGAACTGATATTAAATGTGTGTCCAGCTGGAAAATGATGCACTGTGCCTAGCTCTGTCTTTTCTCGCTCCAGAATCGCGAGGCGCTCTAATTTGTCTGAAAGGTGACATGCTGGCGCTATGCAATGGACTAATAAATAATATACCACTCTCCAGCCAAAAACAATGCACTATGCACAACTGTGTCTTCTCCAAGAAAATGAGGCTCCCTGAAGTATCTTAAAGGCAAAATGCATGCGCTACACATATCCAAAAGTCAGCCCTGGTGAAATGTAAAATGCGTACATCTTTTTTTATGCAAATGATAGAGTGCGCCCTGATCTAACTACTCGCTGTCTCCAGAGTCTCTAAGTGGTGTAAATGAGCTATATTAAGCTCCAATAAATAAAAATAAATAAACCTGTCTCTTTACGTTTAAAAATTAGCACGAGCCTGGCGCTGTCTTCCTCCAATCAGGGATTCGAAACGCTATAAAGCGTATGGACGCATGGACGCAACATGTTGACACTACACAAAATACAAATGAATAAATAAATACACAGATAACGAAAGAAATGTGTCTCTGCCTTGCAAGTAAGATCGCGTTACGTACCTAGATTTTCGTCAATGTTGCAGGCTTCTAAGCGCACTGAAGTGCCTGGAAGGTAGTGTGTTGGTGCTACGCAAAACACCAATAACTGCATTAATGTGTCTTTTGCTGGGTACGAATACAGCATGGCGTGTTTAGCTCCTTCTATCACTCTAGATTCTCAAAATATTCTGATGTGCCTTGAAGGCACCATGTTGACGCGCTACAAAAAAGCATTTGCAATGCAATAGGTCTCGCATTTATGTGAATTTGAGCTATTGACATTGTAAATGACAATGCCTTTTTTATGTTTTGGGTTTTAAAACATAAATAAAAGGCATGGTCATTTACAATACTAATAGCTTAAACTCTCGCAAATGCGAGACCTATTGCATTGCAAATGCTTGTTTAATGTGTGATGACGAATTGAGTTGTGCCCACCCCAACACCACCCCTGCTTGGTCTCACATGGACAAACATTTGCCTGGTAAGTGAGTAAACCCCTTGACCTGATACTCCTGTCCAGTGCAGATTGTGTTAAAAGTGTGTACTTACACAAATACAGGCTCATTACTTCCAGTGATCTATAAACAAAATGCAACAATTGATGCTTGCACAGTACAGGCCCAATAAAACATTTTACACACTCACAGTCCAGACCATTGCTTAGTTAAGATGAGATGTTGGTAAGGTGAATCTGCGGCTACAATACATTCAACCAAGCCAGCGTGAACTTACTATGGTATGTTGATGGCATCACTGTGACAGTCTCACATATTACAAAAGGAGTCCTGTGAGGCTAGTACATGGCACACATACTCAATTAGCTTTAGTATTTTGTAGCATCAAGGAGTAGCCATGTCCACACCACCCCAGTGAGCATCCTCTCACTGACACACAAGGCAGGTCAGTCATAGTGGGATAGGTGAAAGTTTGTGGTCCATACCCTGATACCAGTCTCCATGGACTGTAGGACTAAAGTCAATGTGCCTGCCTTTACAGATGAATGTCAAATGTTACATAAAGTTGTGCCGCCTTCTAATGGCCACATGGTTTTGTCAGGTTTCATTGTAGCTCACATCACAGTACGTGTAGTTCACCCCTGGGGTACTTTATGTAAGTGGGGTACATTTGTGATTTAAGGACATGAACAGGGATAATGGTATTCATCAGATTATTATAGTAGTGTGTATTGGGGTGTTTCTATATCTCAGCATGTGTAATATACACATGTTGTGTGCTCACTATTGGTGTCAGCTTGTGGCAGATGTAATACAATTGTGTGACATCAAAACAGATGTACATTAACTTTCAGTTACAAAATGTTAGCTTCCTCTCTTGTATCTATGCATGTCAGCACACATCAGAAGCCTGACATTTGGAAGTCCATCGCAAAACAGAAAATGTGCGAACCCTGGGGGTCTACAGGCAGTGTAGCGTCCATTGTCGCAAGAGGTGGGAAGACCTGAGACGCTGGACCTCGAAAGCTGTGGAGGTCCAGCTGGGGCTGTCCTCCCAAAGTGTGCGGGTGCACGCCACACCCTGGCCCTCCTAATGGCCCTCAAATTTGCAGTGGCCTATCCCAGGCTTGATGAGCAGTTGATGGCCCAACAGCAGTGACAAGTGGTAAGTCATGACCAGAGTTGTACAAGTGGTGTTAACATTTTTTTTAAGCTCACAGGCATGCATGTCACCATCTCAACTGAGGCAGGCCCAAATTCAAATGCACAAGAGGAGTACAAAAATGTGTAGTCTTGTGGTAGGTGAATAATGATGTCCTTTGCCTATTGTCTGTATCAACCTGCTACACAGCAGTGACCAGTCACCTATCCATGCACCTGACATGGACTGTCACATGGCTGACTCAAGTGATGCTTCATCTCATGTTGTTCTATAACCCGACTGACCATTACCCCAAACAGGCCAATTGTCTACATTGTGGAATGAGTGATGCTCACTCATGACTGTGTGTCATGTGATGGTAGGTGTTAGACCTGGCATTTCTTGGCGTGATTACCCCTGACTTTTTGCCTCTACCTCCTCTATTTTTGATGCTGTGATGGATTTCATTTGACTGGCTTAGATGCTTTGGGCACTTTGCCACTGCTGATCAGTGTCAAAGTGCAAGTGCTCCCTGTGTAAAGTGTAATGGAAATTGGTTGTCCATAATTGGTATGTTTGCCTTACTAGTGAAGTCCCTAGTAAAGTGCACTAAGTGTGCCAGGGCTGGTAATGCAAATGCTACTAGTGGGCCTGCAGCACTAATTGTGCCACCCACACAAGTAGCCCTAAAGAGAGAACTCAGGCCTGCCACTGCAGTGCCTGCGCGCAGTTTGTTAAACTGCCTTGTTGTCCTGACAAGTGCACCCACTTGCCAGGCCTTACCCTTCCCTTTCTATGCACATCAGCCACCCCTATGGTAGGCCCAAGGTACCCCCCTGGGCAGGGTGCAGTGTTTGTAAAAGGTAGGACATGTACTGAGGTGTGTACCATGTCCTGACAGTGAAATACTCTCCATTTCGTTTTTCACTGTTGAAAGGCCATCTTGCCCATAGGACAGAATGGGGAAGGCTGTGTAATATGTTTCCAGCCTATCTTCCCAAAGGCTTAAGATGGAGAGGTGAAGTTTAGTGTGCCTGAACTCACAATTTAATAACACATCTTTTTGTGAAGGTGGTTTTGAATTGCGTGTTTAGAAACCACTCTTTTAGAAGTGGCTGGGTTTTTGTGCTCTAACATTTCTGTGTGTCTCTGCCTGGTTGTGGATTGACTGTCTGGATAAAATGTGATAGGCTCTGGGGAATGTCTTGACCCAGGGGAGGAGGTGAGACGGCACAGGCTGACCTGCATCTGGAGTGTAGGGGGGAGGAGTAGCCCCTGGAGGTGAAGAGGCCTGGGTTGCTGCCATAAACCAATGGCTCCGTCCCCTGCTGAATGATTAAGGATCCAGACCCCCACTATCAAAGGCAGAAAGTGTCACTGGCAGGGAGACACCCAGAACTGGTTAAGACAGGGGTCAGTGCCCCCCTGAACACAAAGACTTCAAAGACATTTAGGGGTATAACTATGAGAGCTGAAACCCCTGGACTGGGGAATGGAACTGTTCAAGACTGTAAAGGATTGAACCTACTTCGTGGTCAAGAGGAACCTCTGCCAAGGAAGAAAAAGCTGAATAGACTGAAGGAAAGGACTGACCCTTGCTGTGTGTTCTGGGGCTGGCCTGCAGTTTGCTGCTTTAACCAAGGAGAGGCTAAAGGGACTTTGCTGTGTGCTGTGTCCCCCTGCTTGAAAGGACTTTGCTGTGCTGTGTCCTGAAGTAACTTAACCCCAAGGGCCCGAGGAGAGCTGGCTCCCTGTTGTGAAAACTCAGGAACAAAAAAGTTTCCAGAAGTGTCTCAGCGACGCTGTGTGCGTGTGCTTTTTGCAGCCTGAGCCCTTCGTAAGAATTGCCCTGTGAGCGTGGGCACCTAGAGTCCAAGAGAGTCTCAGCGACGCTGTGTGCGTGTGCTTTTTGCAGCCTGAGCCCTTCGTGAGGATTGTCCTGTGATTGTGTGCACCTGGAGTCCAAGTGAGTCTCAGCGACGCTGTGTGCGTGTGCTTTGTGCAGCCTGAGACCTTCGTGAGGATTGCCCTGTGATCCTGCACACCCGAAGTTCAAGTGTGTCTCAGCGACGCTGTGTGCGTGTGCTTTTTGCAGCCAGAGACCTTCGTGAGGATTGCCCTGTGACTGTGCACACCCAAAGCTCAAGTGAGTCTCAGCGACGCTGTGTGCGTGTGCCCTGTTGCAGCCTGGGATCTTCGATATCGCCATCGGCCCGGAATCAACCAAGACGCATCGGAGGCCCAAGTCGCGAGAGAAGGAGAGGAGAGCGAGGTCGCACCCCCCAGGTAACGTGTGTCGCCGCCTGGGGCGGCGTGCGGGCTCGAAGAGGGACGCTCTCGGCCTCTCCCATTCTTGCAGCACGAGCCTCTGCTCAAGCTCGTATCGCGGCCTGTACCTGCCAAGGAGTGGCAGTACCGGGGCCGGAGTGTGGAGCTGTACTTTGGTTTACACCATACCCGTGTTGGGGGCATATGTTGGCGGAAGCTGACCGCGAGTCAGTACGAGAGGCAGAGAGACCGTCTAAAGCACCGTGATCGGTGCCGAAGTGCCTTGCGCATTGCATTGTTTCTGCATTACGAACTACCTGATTGTTACATTGCGCATTGCATTTTTGTTTGCATAACGAACTGCCTGATTGTTGTATTATGCATCGCCTTAGCTTGCATTACGAACTGCCTGATTGTTGCATTACGCATTGCAGTATTTTGGCATTACGAACTGCTGGATTGTTGCATAACGAACTGTATTATTTTAACATTGCAAAGTGCCTGATTCTTGCTTTACGAACTGCATAGCATTGCATTAGGATTGCATTGGATCACCTAGATTTGCTCATTAATACCGCCAGACCCTACAAGGGCTGACTGGCCTAATAACCGGCTAGGAGGAATATTACAAATACCCATATGTTGGATTTTTATCGTGTGGTCTCATCGTATATCTTTTTATATAAACATATACTTGTTTTTCTATGAAACTCGTGTGGAGTCCTTTTGTGGTGTCATCATTGGGTCACTGAGAGCGTGGTTGCAAATACTTTACACGTTAGCCTTGAAGATAAGCCTGACTGCTCGTGCCAAGCTACCAAGGGGGTGAGCAGGGGCTATCTGAGAAGGTGTCCTTCCTTTCCCTGACGTGGAAGCGGGTGGGGATTTCAAACCCCCCGGTTCTAACATTGGTGGCAGCGGTTGGGACCTACTGTTGATGGTCAGCGGTTTTGGAATTTGAACGTGTATTTGCAAATTCACTCACAGTCATTGGTGTACATCACAAGTTTAGCGCAGACCACGACGTAACCACATATTGTGTGTTTTGATTTTTTTGGGTTCTATTTTTGAGCAACCTTTAAGCCACACATCATGTCTCAGAGGAGTCATGCAGCCAGTGAGGCTGCAGAATTAGAGTTCGACATTGAGGCACTGCTTACCTACAAAGTTGATCAATTGAGGCAATTCTGCAGAGCTTTGGGATGTCCCATGAAAAGTAGCGCCAATAAGGAGGAGCTGCAAATGGCCTTGAGGGCCTGGTGGGAAGCCAAAGAGGCTCAGGAGACGGGTGATGTTGAGGTGGATGAGGATGACCCAGGGAATGGATTTGGTCCACAGGATTTGCCAGTGAAAGGACCAGCCTCAGGGGCTGGTAGTAAGCACTCAGGGAGGAGTTTTTCCCCAGAGGAGCTGGAGAAAAACCAAAGGGTCAGAGAGCATGAGTTGGAGGTTTTAAAACTTAAAACTCAAGCAGAGGAGAAGAAGCTGCTCATTGAAAGTGAAAAGCGAGCAGAGGAGAGCAGGAACGCTCTCGCCTTGGAAGAGAAAAAGATTCTCTTAGCTCATGAGTTAAGCATGAGGGAACTGGACATGAAGGTTAAACTGGCGGAGTCCAGTTCAAATGGTGGCAGCACACAACCAGTGCCAGTGGGTAAGGTGTACATTCCCAAAGACTTAGTGCGAGATTACCAAAGGGGTGATGATATTTATGCGTGGTTCACGGCATATGAGATCGCACTAAGGATGAATGAGGTGCCTGAGAAGCATTGGGGGGCGGGCCTATGGAAACACTTTGAGGCTTCTGGGAGGGATGTTTTACCCCCTTTAGAGAGGGCGGGGAACCCTGGCCTACGCCAATATGAAGGAGGCTTTATGCCTCAGGTATGGGCTCACTCCTGAACAGTACAGGCAAAAATTCAGGAACTTCAAGAAAATGGAATCCAGTACTTGGGTTGAGTGTGTGAATGCATACACGCGTGCACTGGATGGTTGGATGAAGGGCAGCAAGGTAACTGATTTTAAGGGCTTATGCGATTTAATTAGTTGGGAGCACTTGAGTAGTCTGTGTGTTCCAGAGCTGCGCCAGCATCTTTTGGACAGTAAGCTGACTGATCCCGGTAAGCTTGCTGAAGAGGCGGACCGCTGGACCAGCACCAGGGTCCACAAGGGGATTGGGGGTTCCACTACCAAAGGTGTACAGGGTCCCCCGCAGAAAGTGGGGGAGGACAAGGGTAACCACAAGGGGTTCTCTAAAGGGCCCCAAAGTAGTTCCCAGGTAAAAGGGTCCCAGTCCCTCAAGGCTAAGAGGTCCTGGCCCCATAAGGGCAAGCGGGACAACAGAGGTCCTCCTACTTGTTATTTCTGTAAAGAAGTGGGTCATATTGCCCCAAAATGCCCCAAGAAGTCACCTGCACCCACTGGTGCTCCAACACCGGGTTTAGTGAGTGTAGCGTTGGGGGAGGAATTGAGTCCTTGGAATGGGGAGGAGCAAGCAGTTATGACGCTGGTCTCGTTAGGAGATCGAGAGATGGTCCAGGAAGTCTCTCTGCCTGAGAATACTAAGAAGTACAGGCAGTGGGTGACCATCAATGGAAGGAGGGTGGAGGCTCTGAGAGTCACAGGAGCCAGTTTGACAACTGTCAGGTGTCAGTGGGTGTCTGAGGAGCAGGTGATTCCCAATGTAGTTCACCCTGTAGTTGCAGCAGACAACTCCGCGCGCCTCTGCAAGGTGGCGCTAGTTCCCTTTGAGTGGGGGGGGTCTCAGGTACTTTGAAGGTCGTTGTAAGCCCGTTCATGCCTGTAGACTGTCTGCTGGGGAATGACCTGGAGAGTTCCCCCTGGAAAGAGGTGGAGCGCCAGGCGCATTTGGAGATGTTGGGTCTGCCTGAGTGGGCTTGTGTGACCACTCGGTCTATGGCAGCCAGTAAAGGTGCCCAAGAGGACCTGGAGCCTGAAACAGTGTCCCAGGTGCCTGCCTTAAAGAGAAGACGCAGGGGGCGTGGGAAACCGGCCCCCAAAGTTCCCATGGTCCAGGAGGAGGCAAACCTTGAGGGGGATGCCCTGGAGCCTACGGGGGAGCAAGTAGCTGAACTGGGAGACCTACCTGAGCTGACTGAATGGCAGCAGGAGGGAGGGCCCTCCAGGGAGGAATTCTGTGAGGAGCAGAAGAAGTGCCCTTCTCTTGTAGGTTTGCGGCAACAGGCAGCAGGTGATCCGTCCGGGTCCCACTTGATTTACTGGGAGAATGATCTCCTATATAGTGAGCCTAAGGTTGCTGAGCCTGGGTCAGCCAGTGCGCTGGTGGTACCCCAGAGCTTCAGAGTCTTCCTACTGGGGTTGGCTCATGATGTACCTTTAGCAGGACATTTGGGGCAGGACAAGACCTTTGAGAGGCTTGACACCCACTTTTACTGGCCGCAAATGCGCAAGAGTTCTGATACTCATTGCAGGACCTGTCAGACTTGCCAGGCAAGTAGTAAGAGTGGAAGTAAACGCAAGGCTCCTCTCCAACCTTTTGCTGTAGTCAGCACCCCCTTTGAAAGGGTGGGCACTGACATCGTGGGGCCTCTGGATCCCAAGACAGCCATGGGCAACAGGTTCATCCTGGTCTTGGTGGACCATGCCACCCGGTACCCGGAAGCCATCCCTCTCTGGACGGTGACAGCCCCCGTGGTGGGCCGTGCACTGATGGGGATTTTCTCCTGCGTGGGGTTCCCCAGAGAGGTGGTGTCCGACAGGGGTACTAATTTCATATCTAGGTATATGAAATCTCTGTGGAAGGAGTGCGGGGTAACCTACAAGTTCACCACGCCTTACCACACCCAGGGTAACGGTCTGGTTGAGAGATTTAACCGGACCCTGAAGGGCATGATTATGGGTCTTGAGGAACCCATGAGGCGTAAGTGGGACGTCCTCTTACCATGCCTGCTGTTTGCTTACAGGGAGGTGCCACAGAAGTCCCTAGGGTTCAGCCCCTTTGAGCTCCTATATGGGCACCCTGTAAGAGGACCCTTGAGTTTGGTGAAGGAGGGCTGGGAGAAGGCTCCTAGTAAACCCCCCCAGGATGTATATAGCTACATGTTGGCCTTCAGGAACCAAACTAGGCGTTTCCGGAAACTCGCTCAGGTGAATCTGGAAGCCAGCCAGGAAGAAATGAAGCTGTGGTATGACCAGAATGCCACTCTGGTCGAGTTTCAACCTGGGCAAAAAGTGTGGGTGATGGCGCCAGTGGAGCCTTGAGCGCTCCAGGATAAGTGGACTTGGCCTTATGAGGTGGTGGAGCGCAGGAACTAGGTAACCTACCTGGTTGACCTACGGTCTCCTAAGAACCCTTTGAGGGTCCTCCATGTGAACCGCCTCAAACCACACTTTGAGAGGTCTGATGTGACCATGCTCTTGGCTACAGATGACGGGGCGGAAGAGGAGAGTGAACCTCTTCCTGACCTCCTGTCAGCCAAGGAGAAGGATGGGTCAGTGGATGGGGTGAACCTCTCGCCTACCCTGACCCAGGAACAGCAGAGGGACTGTCGCCAGGTATTGGGTCAGTTCGCCTCCCCGTTCTCCCTGACCCCAGGAATCACCCATTGGTGCGTCCATGATGTGGACACTGGAGCAGCCTGCCTGTAAAACAAATATTTTACAGGGTAGCTGATAAGGTCAGGGCCAGCATCAAGGAGGAGGTTTCCAAGATGCTGGCGCTAGGGGTGATTGAGCCATACAGCAGCCCCTGGGCTAGCCCAGTGGTCTTTGTGCCAAAGGCTGCTGCACCAGGTGCCACCCCAGAACTCCGGTTCTGTGTGGATTACCTTGGGCTCAATGCGGTCACCAAGACTGACGCTCACCCCATCCCCAGAGCTGATGAGCTCGTGGATCGGCTGGGAGCTGCCCGGTACCTCAGTACATTTGACTTGACATCTAGGTACTGGCAGATTGCCTTGACCGAGGGGGCCAAAGAGAGGTCGGCGTTCTCAACGCCAGAAGGGCACTACTAGTTCAGAGTTATGCCCTTTGGGTTGAAGAATGCCCCTGCCACCTTCCAGAGACTGGTTAACCAGGTGCTGAGTGGGCTGGAGGAATTCAGCGCCGCCTACCTGGACGACATTGCTGTGTTTTGCTCCATTTGGGAAGAACATTTGCGACACCTCTGTGAAGAGTTGAAGGCCTTGCAGAGGGCAGGCCTGACTATCAAGGCAAGTAAGTGTCAGATAGGGCAGGGTTCTGTGGTGTACTTAGGACACCAGGTAGGGAGCGGCCAGGTGGCGCCCCTACAGGCAAAAATTGATACCATTCTGGCTTGGGAACCCCCCAAGACCCAGACAGGAGTGAGGGCCTTTCTAGGACTCACTGGGTATTACAGACGGTTTGTGAAGGGGTATGGCACCATTGTTGCCCCCTTGACAGAACTGACATCAAAGAAACAGCCCAAGAAGGTGATCTGGACTGATGCCTACCAGACCGCTTTTGATGCCCTGAAAACTGCCATGTGCACGGCGCCCGTGCTCAAGGCGCCTGATTTCTCCAAAGAATTTGTAGTGCAGACAGATGCTTCAGAGCATGGTGTGGGAGCAGTACTCTCACAATTGAACAACGAGGGCTGGGACCAACCCGTAGCTTTCATTAGCAGGAGGCTACTTCCCAGGGAACAGAGGTGGAGTGCAATTGAAAGGGAAGCTTTTGCTGTGGTCTGGGCGCTGAAGAAGCTGAGGCCCTACTTCTTTGGGACTCACTTCCTGGTTCAGACCAACCACAGGCCCCTCAGATGGCTGATGCAGATGAGGGGTGAGAACCCAAAACTGTTGAGGTGGTCCATCTCCCTACAGGGAATGGACTTCACGGTGGAGCACCGACCTGGAACAGAACACGCCAATGCTGATGGTCTGTCCAGATTTTTCCGCCTTAGTGATGAGAACTCCCATGAGGGTGGGTAGTTCCCCCCACTTTTTGGCTGTAGAGGACACGTGTTAGACCTGGCATTTCTTGGCGTGATTACCCCTGACTTTTTGCCTCTACCTCCTCTATTTGTGATGCTGTGATGGATTTTGTTTGACTGGCTTAGATGCTTTGGGCACTTTGCCACTGCTGATCAGTGTCAAAGTGCAAGTGCTCCCTGTGTAAAGTGTAATGGTAATTGGTTAGACATAATTGGTATGTTTGCCTTACTAGTGAAGTCCCTAGTAAAGTGCACTAAGTGTGCCAGGGCTGGTAATGCAAATGCTACTAGTGGGCCTGCAGCACTAATTGTGCCACCCACACAAGTAGCCCTAAAGAGAGAACTCAGGCCTGCCACTGCAGTGCCTGCGCGCAGTTTGTTAAACTGCCTTGTTGTCCTGACAAGTGCACCCACTTGCCAGGCCTTACCCTTCCCTTTCTATGCACATCAGCCACCCCTATGGTAGGGTGCAGTGTATGTGAAAGGTAGGACATGTACTGAGGTGTGTACCATGTCCTGACAGTGAAATACTCTCCATTTCGTTTTTCACTGTTGAAAGGCCAACTTGCCCATAGGACAGCATGGGGAAGGCTGTGTAATATGTTTCCAGCCTATCTTCCCAAAGGCTTAAGATGGAGAGGTGAAGTTTAGTGTGCCTGAACTCACAATTTAATAACACATCTTTTTGTGAAGGTGGTTTTTGAATTGCGTGTTTAGAAACCACTCTTTTAGAAGTGGCTGGGTTTTTGTGCTCTAACATTTCTGTGAGTCTCTGCCTGGTTGTGGATTGACTGTCTGGATTTAAATGTGATAGGCTCTGGGGAATGTCTTGACCCAGGGGAGGAGGTGAGACAGCAACAGGCTGACCTGCATCTGGAGTGTAGGGGGGAGGAGTAGCCCCTGGAGGTGAAGAGGCCTGAGTTGCTGCCATAAACCAATGGCTCCGTCCCCTGCTGAGTGATTAAGGATCCAGACCCCCACTATCAAAGGCAGAAAGTGTCACTGGCAGGAAGACACCCAGAACTGGTTTAGACAGGGGTCAGTGCCCCCCTGAACACAAAGAATTCAAAGACATTTAGGGGTATAACTATGAGAGCTGAAACCCCTGGACTGGGGAATGGAACTGTTCAAGACTGTAAAGGATTGAACCTACTTCGTGGTCAAGAGGAACGTCTGCCAAGGAAGAAACAGCTGAATAGTCTGAAGGAAAGGACTGACCCTTGCTGTGTGTTCTGGGGCTGGCCTGCAGTTTGCTGCTTTAACCAAGGAGAGGCTAAAGGGACTTTGCTGTGTGCTGTGTCCCCCCTGCTTGAAAGGACTTTGCTGTGCTGTGTCCTGAAGTAACTTAACCCCAAGGGCCCGAGGAAAGCTGGCTCCCTGTTGTGGAAACTCAGGAACACAAAAGTTTCCAGAAGTGTCTCAGCGACGCTGTGTGCGTGTGCTTTTTGCAGCCTGAGCCCTTCGTAAGAATTGCCCTGTGATCGTGGGCACCTGGAGTCCAAGCGAGTCTCAGCGACGCTGTGTGATTTTTGCAGCCTGAGCCCTTCGTGAGGATTGCCCTGTGATCGTGCACACCCGAAGTTCAAGTGTGTCTCAGCGACGCTGTGTGCGTGTGCTTTTTGCAGCCTGAGACCCGTGTAAGAAGTGCCCTGTGATTGTGGGCACCAGGAGTCCAAGTGAGTCTCAGCGACGCTGTGTGCGTGTGCTTCGTGCAGCCTGAGACCTTCGTGAGGATTGCCCTGTGATCGTGTGCGCCCGGAGCTCAAGTGAGTCTCAGCGACGCTGTGTGCGTGTGCTTCGTGCAGCCTGAGCTTCGTGTGGATTGCCCTGTGACCGTGCACACCCGAAGCTCAAGTGAGTCTCAGCGACGCTGTGTGCGTGTGCCCTGTTGCAGCCTGAGATCTTCGATATCACCATCGGCCCGGAATCAACCAAGTCGCATCGGAGGCCCAAGTCGCGAGAGGAGGAGAGGAGAGCGAGGTCGCACCCCTCAGGTAACGTGTGTCGCCGCCTGGGGCGGGGTGCGGGCTCGGAGAGGGACGCTCTTGGCCTCTCCCATTCTTGCAGCACGAGCCTCTGCTCAAGCTCTTATCGCGGCCTGTACGTGCCAAGGAGTGGCAGTACCGGGGCCGGAGTGTGGAGCTGTACTTTGGTTTACACCATACCCGTGTTGGGGGCATATGTTGGCGGAAGCTGACCGCGAGTCAGTACGATAGGCAGAGAGACCGTCTAAAGCACCGTGATCGGTGCCGAAGTGCCTTGCGCATTGCATTGTTTCTGCATTACGAACTACCTGATTGTTACATTGCGCATTGCATTGTGTTTGCATAACGCACTGCCTGATTGTTGTATTACGCATCGCATTAGTTTGCATTACGAACTGCCTGATTGTTGCATTACGCATTGCAGTATTTTGGCATTACGAACTGCTGGATTGTTGCTTAACGAACTGTATTATTTTTACATTGCAAAGTGCCTGATTCTTGCTTTACGAACTGCATAGCATTGCATTAGGATTGCATTGGATCACCTAGATTTGCTCATTAATATCGCCAGACCCTACAAGGGCTGGCTGGCCTAATAACCGGCTAGGAGGAATATTACAAATACGCATATGTTGGATTTTTATCGTGTGGTCTCATCGTATATCTTTTTATATAAACATATACTTGTTTTTCTATGAAACTCGTGTGGAGTACTTTTGTGGTGTCATCATTGGGTCACTGAGAGAGTGGTTGCAAATACTTTACACATTAGCCTTGAAGATAAGCCTGGCTGCTCGTGCCAAGCTACCAAGGGGGTGAGCAGGGGCTATCTGAGAAGGTGTCCTTCCTTTCCCTGACGTGGAAGCGGGTGGGGATTTCAACCCCCCCCCCGGTTCTAACAGTAGGCCTATCACATGTGACCTAGTATGACGTGCACCTTTGATGCAGTAACTGGACAACACTTCCCATTGGTAAATTAGGTATATACGATGACATAAGTGTTCCTACATCACTGGTGCAATCAGTAATAGTGCCTGCATGTTGGCCTGTGAACCTGTTCCTGTAGTTGTGTCATCAGCAATCGTGTATTCTACATGATGTAACTGCATTCTTAGGTGGATGACTGACTCAATCAGACATATGTGTGCGTAGGCCACTGAGATTATTTTGTGAGTTCAGTGTGTAACTTAAATAGTCAATGTTTTACCACAGCCAGGACTGTGTACACATTGGTGAGTGTATGACACATACCCTGTTCCATTACTCATACTTCTATGGGAATGTCTGAATGGTGAAGCTATGAAGGACATGATAGGTAGACTTTCACTAATGTGTCAATTTGATTTTACAAGGCATAACTCTGGGATTAATAAGTAATGTGAGGTGCACATGTTCATGTTTGCAGGTTCATTCAATGAATAGATAAATGCAGTTTCAAACGAAGATTATGTTAAAATCTTCACTCCGTATTCAAAGCCAATTGTGGTAATCAATACAAATGGGTACTGTAATATGCTAAAACCCTGGGAACAAACTTACACTAGATGATAATGTCACAGATAGTCACTGCCTTGAATGGCAAATTGTCTTTTGCAAATGGTAAGTATGAATGGAGTGGTCAGACAGTCCAAAGATGGATTGGGAATGTCCTTTGGGCAATGTGATAACTTATGCTGTGGACATTTGTTCACTGATCCCCCAAATATTTGGCCACATATGTGTGCACTCTACTTTTCAGTGCTACATGTGAAACATTGCCAAGCTATTTCAGATTACCTTACTTTGGACTAATGTGACAGTGGATACACGAAGATTGTAGGTATTTGATGTTCCAATAGTGTGACTTTATCATTTTCATGTGACCTGATGTCAGCTGTAACATAGCTGTACAGCTTGACAGGCAGTACATGAGGATGTGTCATTAGATATGTGCCCATTTGGTGAATTCAGGGCCTTGTGTGGAAGCTGGCCATAAGTATGTTTTTCCCCCTTCCAATTTGTGGTGATCTGTCCACTTTGTGGTACAACATGGATGGAGGAAATCACCCTTGCTGACGCAATTCAGGAAGGACCTCAAGACCTGGCTCTTTGGATGAACTCAGCACTTAGTCTGATCCACTGTGCCCCTCCCCCCATAGCACCTTGAGACCCTCAAGGGTGAGTTGCCGCACTTTACAAACCCTGATTGATTGAACATGGGCCAAAGTGTAGAAGGTGGGGACCAATACCAGTAGATACATCTGGATAATGTGGACTAAACTTCACTCACAGTATTGTAGCTGTGTGGGGTAAAGACATCACTGTGAGAAACTGTTTACAGGTTATGTACCATACATTCGTGCGTTCAGGCTAATGTTGGAGACGTTTTTAAACTTGGAGCTGGTATAATCTGTGCACCGTTGAAATGTTTATTGTTAACATCTCATGATCAGGTGTGTTACCGCAGATGCAATAACCTGATTTCAATTTATATTGCAGCATCATCTCAGGCAAGCGAAGGAGAGAGGGCCAACATCAGTGGCCACAGTGGTACCAGTTCCAGTACTTTTGACACAAAGGGACCCAGTGGCTGAGATGGTGCATGGAGTGCCACGGAGAAGGAAGCTCAAGTTCATTGGAGTCATCAGAGTCATTCTACGGTGGACTCCCCGAGTGGTGGCGGATTCCACAGGAAATGTACTACCTCTTGTCCACCACCCCATGATCCAGCTTCGCCCTCTCAGTTGCCCCCCACCCAGTTGCCCATAAACGGTCCCCCTAAGAGGGGACCCGTCTCCTTCGCTCCAGGCACCTCAGCCCCTACCCCTGTCCCCTCTGCTGCGCTGAATGAGGAGGCTATTGACCTCCTGAGGAGCATTTCTGTAGGTCACACTGCACTTCTACATCATATGGTGACCTACCTGGAAGGCATTCACAGTGCCATGAATGTCTTACAGAGATCTTTTCAGGCTCTGACTTCCTCACTGACCGCAGCCTCCCATCCCCCCCAAACTTGTTTTCATCCCCCTTCCTCTTACCCAACCCAATCCCCTATTCCCAAACCTGTTCAAAGCACATGCACACCTTTACACGCAGCCACCCACCCATACAGACCCAAGCAGTACATCCACACACAAGCAAAACAGAAAAAAGGCAAACATACAGACACCACACCCACCACCACATTCACAGTCACTCCCACCACCATCACAAACACCACTGACAACACAACACCCACATACTCCTGTAGTAGATATTGTTAGCTATTTTACTATTGGCAGCCTAAGTATTCTTTATTCCATTTAAGTATTCTTTATTCCATGTTCTTAACCAAGTTTCTTCTCTGCTGGTACCACCTACCTGATTGTTGCTATTGCATGCATTCATTGGTTGAGCTTTGTCCTGTATGACATTCCTTATTCTAGGCTGGCTGGTTCTGATACTGTTGGGTACCAGTCTAGCTTGTTGGTGGATGCTCCATTAAATACTGGAACTGAACACTTATGCTGAAGTGTTGTCATCACTTCATTTGGCGACAATTGGTAAAGAACCCGGAAGGAGCATCCACATCTATTTGCCGAGGAATTTACTGCCGTCTTATCGACATACTTTTCGTTTTATGAGAGGCTGAACTTATTCCATTTATTGACAAGAGTCAAGAAGCCATTTCTACCCCAATTACTGGCAAGCAGTGCTGTGCTTACTTTTGGATGCATAGGTTCAGCTTCCTGTATTGAGGCAAGTGGATTGAGGTGAAAGAAACGTGAAGGATTGTTTTTTTGGATTGTTTTAGAACGAGCACGAATGAGGCTGCGAGGCGTTTTTTACTTCTCTTGGATGCCTTTTGTTTGGTCATTTGACTGTGTCCATCTAGTTTTATCCAGTTTTGCGGATTTTGCCTTGTACCTAACCAGTGACTTTGCGTGAGCGCATGATTTTTTGAAAAATGTTCCTCGCGTTCACGTACTGTTTCCACTTTTCTGTGTTCTCCTCTCGCGCATTGATCCATATGCGCACAACCAAGCAGCTGATTGGAGTTACGGTATGTGTGTACATCTGCACGCTGTGGTTCCTCGCGCATTGAATCACATGCGCATTAGCAAGCAGCTGATTGGAGATACAGTGTGTATTATGTCTGCACGCTGTGGCGGCCATATTTTGGGGAGATTTTCAAGTATTTTAAAGCCAATCAGGTCATTGTTGCTTACACTGTCTTCGTGTCACGGAAAGACTTCCTATTTTTAACATTTGTGTCACACAGGAAGACTGGCAGAAGCATTCACAGCGTTTTCTTGAATTTCATCTCAGGTTGGAAATATATATATATTTTTTTGTCTTTCAGACTATTATGGCTAACAACAATAATTGCGGAAGTCCACCACCGGCATTTTTTAAGGGTCCCAATCAACCCAGCATGAAATGGGACAAATGGCTTAGATATTTTAACAATTATCTTTTGGAAATTAATGGAGTAATATTTCCTCCCCTAAGGAAGAAAGCTTTACTTTAAAATTTAATGGGCACTGATGCTGAAGACATTTTTGAACACTTACCTGCTATGGTACCACCACATGGTGTAGAAGCTGGTGATTATGACTCCTATTCTGAAGCGTTAGACCGATTAAAGAAAAGATTCAGCGAAGAACCACATATAGTTTTGGAAGGTTTCATTTCTATACTCAGCATCAATTACTTGAGGAATCTGTGGATGCTTATGTGGCTTCTTTGAGAGTTCTTGCTGCAGACCGCGGTTGGTATTGAGCTAGACACTTATATTAGAGATCAATTGATTATTCGCTGCTCTAACAAAAAGATTCAAGAACAGCTTTTGCGTCAACGTAATCCTACATTACAAGAAGCAATAGACATTGCTAAAAGTGTTGAACGTTCTATTAATTCTTGTAAAACTATTAATGTTGACAGCAATACAGTTGGGGTAGCGGAATTATCTATTAAAGATAACAGTAAATTCGGATCTGCCAAAACTAAAGTGTTGAAACCATTTACACCGCTTAGTAACTCTAGCACCAAAGTTGCTTGTGATCGTTGTGGTTCAAACATGCATTCTGCTCAATTTAAGCAATGTCCAGCCAAGGGTAAAGAATGTTTCAAGTGTGAAAAATTGGACATTTCGGGAATGTTTGTTTAAGTAAGGCTAAAAGAGTTTCAAGTGTTCATGAAAGTGGTATGGAGCAAGAGTGTGTACATGAAGTTGTGTTGTGCATTATGAAAGTGTGTCTGTAGTAGAATCCGATCAGAAGAACGATGTTTGCATCACTCTTCCGCAAGTCAATGAATCAGTTTCCAATAAACTTGATACTCATGAAGTGCATGTGATTTCTGGTGTTTCTCATGATGAAGTAGATGTAGAACTTTATGTACCACCTATGTGTGAGATCATTATTGATGGCAAATCAGTACGAATTATTGCGGATTCTGGTTCTCCTTAAACGATTATTTCAGATTCTTTTTTCTACAAGAATTGGCAAGATAAAAATCTTAAAGCTACTGATGTTAGAGTGTTTGGATTTGGAGAAAAAGAAATTACTATGAAGGGATACTTTGTATCAAAAATTTCTTTCAGACATAATACTATTTTTGGGAAAGTGTATGTTGCTGTGGATGGTTTGCAAGGTTTAGGTTGGAGACACCAAGGGCAGTTTAATATCACACTTCATCCTAATGCGAAAGTACAGGTGTGTTTTGCTGAAGACACTGAGTTTGTGCACAGTGTTATGGATAAAGATAACAAATTAGAAAATATTCTAGGTGAACATAAGAGTCTTTCCCGCAAAGAACTTGGTAAGGTTGGAGGCTTTTCACATCATATTCAATTAAAAAAAGGATGCCATACCTGTTAAACATAAATTGGGACATGTTCCTTTATCACTTCGAGCAGAGTTGTCTCAAATGTTGAAAGACATGTGCAAGGAAGGAATAATTGAACCTGTTAATTCTTCAGAGTGGGTTTCTCTGAATGTTTTGGTGAGAAAAAAAAATTGAGAACATAGGGCCAGATGTACAACCGTGGAAATAGCGCCTCGCAAATTGCGAGTTTTTTGCGACTTGCAATTTGCGAGGCACTATTTCCAATGTACAACAGTGTATTTCACACTGTTAGCGATTCCCAATGGGGTCGCAAATTGAGAGGCTCATGAATACTAATGAGCCTCTCGCAATTTGCGACCCCATTGGGAATGGCAGGCCCTCCCAGGTATGGTGGCCTTCTGGGCTCAGCAGACCACCATATCTGGGACTGCTTTTAAATAAAGCAGTTTTTTTTTTTAATGCAGCCCGTTTTCCTTAAAGGAAAATGGGATGCATTTAAAAAAAGAAATTTGAAACGTTTTTGTTTCATTTTTTAAGGGCAGGCAGTGGTCCCTGGGATATATTTTCCCCTGAATTTGCAAAGGGGAAGGGGTCCCCTGGGGACCCCTTCCCTTTTGCGAGTGCATTACCACGCTCTTGAAGAGGGTGGTAATTTGCGAGTGTTTTGTGCCCGCAATTGCGGACGCAAAACATTCTTACATAGGGTTGCACTCGCTATTAGGAAGGGAACGCCCCTTCTTAATAGCAAGTCACAAAACCCTATTTTGCGAGTTGCAAAAAATTGCGACTCGCAAAATAGGGTTTGTACATTCCCCATGCTGTTTTTGCATGGGGAATTATCTTGGAAGAGAAAGGTATGACTATTCGCCTTGATAAATGCAAATTTTTCACCCATGAGGTAGAATACTTAGGCCACATGATTTCCAATTCAGGCATTTATCCTAAGAAAGATTTGTTAAATTCTATTTGGATTATACAAATTCCAAAAAATAAGGATTGACTCAAATCTTTTTTGTGTTTATGCGAATACTATGCTAGATTTGTATAAACTTTTTCTGATGTTGTTTTTCCTTTAAGATCTTTACTTAAAAAAGGAATCAAATTTGAGTGGCTGGAAGAACATTCTTTAGCGTTTAATGGTCTTAAGGAAGCAATTATCAACTCAAAACCATTGTGTTCTTTTTCTCATGATGCTACCAATGGGGTTACAGTGGATGCCAGTTCTACTGGTCTTGAATCATTGCTGAGTCAAATTAAGGATGGTGTTGCACGCACCATCGCATTTGCTTCCAGACCACTTACTACAACTGAGACTAGATATTCCACCATTGAACGTGAGGCACTGGGATGTATTTATGGGGAAAACATTTTCATCTTAAGACTGACCATAAGCCACTCATTTACTTTTTTTACTGCCAAAACATGGTATGGGCAAAGCATCATCCAGGTTGGTTAGAATTTTATCAAAACTCTATGAATATAATTTCACTGTGACATACATACCAGGAACACAAAATGTTAGAGCTGATTGTCTTTCTAGTTAATCAGGAGATGTTTTATCATCCTCTAGCTTTCTAACACAAGAAGAATGTGTTGTAGCATCTCTTGAAGATGTAGTACGTTTAGTGGGTGAAGCGTTACCTAAAGAAGAATGGTTGTTAGCCATGTCAAAAGATGACACATTTGGAACCCTTAAGAGTTATATCTTAGAAGGTTGGCCTTTAGATAAACATTTGTCGAAAGAATTTCAAGTTTTCTGGAAGGTCAGAGATGACTTATTGGTTGAAAATGATGTTATTGTGAAAGGAGGGTGTTTTGTTCCACCTAGAGGCATCAGGAACAAAGTTATTTCAATAGCTCATTTAGGTCAAATGGGTCAGTCTAGTGCCATAACAAAAGTCAGGGAGTTTTTTTTGGTTGCCATACATGGACAATGACATTGTTAAGTTTGTGGAAAACTGCCCTTTATGCATTAAATCTGACAAAGTCTTGAAGACTCAACAAACTGATCAGGTGCAAACCACTTTACCGAGCAAACCGTGGACCAAATTAGCTATGGATCTTTTGGGACCATACGAAGGAATTGAGTTTGGGAAAACCTATATTTTGGTTGTAATCGATTATTTTTCAAAATGGGTGGAATTAAAATGGATTTTTCAACCTAATACTGTAGCTGTTATTGATTTTTTGCAGGAAGTTTTTAGGAAAGAGTGTTTTCCGGATTTTATTGTATCTGACAATGGTACTCAGTTTACCTCTACTGCTATGAGTGACTATTTTAAGAGTGTAGGCATTCGTCATCTTAAGACAGCTTTATACTCTCCAAATATGAATGGCTTGGTGGAAAGATTTAACAGAACATTGGTAGAAGGTATTCAGTTGGCTCTCAAGTCCAGAATTGACGTTAAGCAACATATTGCTGATCTTTTGTGGTCATAGCACTGTACACCTCATTGCACTACCAAGTTTTCACCGTTTACGTTACTTAAAGGGAGAAGTCCCAGACAACAACTAAATCCTGGGTGGTTATTTCCCAAGGTAGATACTTGTAATCTCAAACAAATGTATAACATTGTCAAGGCCAATGTGGGAATGAAAGAAGCTAAAGGTTTTAAACCCCAGTTTAAAAAAAGAATACATCAACAATCATTAAATGTGGGAGATGAAGTTAAGATAAAACTACCTGAGTGTGCTCAAAAAGGTTGTTCTAAGTTTTCAGGTGTAAGGAAAATTATCAAGTTGGGAAAAATGTCAGCTTTATTGGACAATGGCACTTGGTGGTGTATTTCTAGACTAGCAAAAATGAATTCTCTTTTGCAAAGGTATGTCAATGTAACTGATGACCCTGATTTTGGAAGTGATTCAGTTAGAAGAAATGTTTCAGTGAATTGTCTTAAGACAAAGGTTAGCGAAATTCCTGAAATTTTAGAGAAAAGTAAGAGAAATACCAAGTTACCGAAAAAATTTGATGATTTTGTTATGTATTAATTATTATATATATATATATATATATATATATATATTTTAAGTATAAGGAAGGGGGTATGTGGTAGCTAATGTTAGCTATTTTACTATGGGCCGCCTAAGTATTCTTTATTCCATTTACGTATTCTTTATTCCATGTTCTTAACCAAGATTCTTCTCTGCAGGTACCACCCACCTGATTGTTGCTATTGTATGCATTCATTGGTTGAGCTTTGTCCTGTATGACATTTCATGTTCTAGGCTGGCTGGTTCTGATACAGTTGGGTACCAGTCTAGCTCGTTGGTGGATGCTCCAATAAATACTGGAATTGAACACTTATGCTTAAGTGTTGTCATTACTTCAACTCCCACCACTCACTCATCAGATCCCCACACTGGACAGGGGACACCACACATGCATGCATGCACACACCCACCATCGCACCCCCACAGACACACCCAAACCCACATGCATACCCACCAGCACATTCATAGACACACCCACAGTCAGCACAACATCACCATTCACGACACCCATACCCATCACTTCCACTGCAGTGACATCCATAGACACACCACCCACACTCTACACACCTAAAAAATTCAGACTCAAACAATTAAGCACTAAACATAGGCCAGATAAACAAGACACAGCCTTACTTGCAGCACATACACCTGACACATATACATCTGCACCTGCAACAGACCCAAGCACATCACTCAAAATCTCTTCCTCTCCTTCAAAGTCCCCACTCCTTCCCTCTTCCCCTTCCAAGTTCCCTACAGAAGGCCTTTCCCTTGCCCTCACCAAACCTCCTACCACCCCTTCAAAGAAGCTTCTTCCTCCTACCACAGCCAAGACCACCACTTCCACCTCCAAATCACCCCTATTCGTTGCTCCATCTGGTTATTTTGGAGAAATTAAACATTTGTTTTGTTTAGAACACATTAGCCCTGCCATTACTTTTCTAAATATTTGATTTTATTGTATACTTTGGGATGTGCGACTACAGTTGTGTTTATTTCACCCTGATTGCTGATCCATTTGGTGGGGTTAGTATAATCTGACATTGGAACCAGTGCTGGAGTTACACAAGAGAAGGGTAACTGTTCTAAGGATGGATATGTGGGATGAATTCCAAATCTGGCTGACATTGCATTGGGTGGAATAGCATATGGTAAGTTTTTCTGCTTGTCTTGGGCAATGTGAACATAATTTAGCTCGCAGTTCACCCTATGATGTAGATTGGATATGAGTTTGATGTGTGCAAGATAGTTATTTGTTTATCCACACATGGAGGGTGGTGAATAGTCATACCTATTGAAACTTTTTTATGGACATGTGTCCTTTTTATTGTGATTATCTTACACCTACTTTATATATGTGTGACAAATCCTGTTACTTCTGTTTGCTTTCATGACTTGCACTTACACATTCCTCACATATGCATGGCACTTGATTATGCTATTGGTTTTCACTGATATACTTCAAGCCACAGGTCCTGCGCACAGAGGTTTTGAGGCATGTGCAAAGTGGAGTGGGGCCAAAAGGCCAAGCCCTTTAGGGCCCCCCCTGGTAGAGGCAAGCCTATTCTGCAGAGTGTTTACATTTTAACCTTTCTATGCTTCTCACACTGATTATTTGACATCACATCTACTTTCTATGTGGGTGATGTGTGAGAGTCTAATACAGATATTTAGCAGAGAGGGTGTGTTTAGGTTTCATGACACATCTACCCAGCGGTGTTGGTCATCATCGAGCAGCAACAGTGGAAAGACACTAAGGGCCGGTTCCACGGCAGTAAGGGATGTGTGAAAGTGAGTAAAGGTGAGTTTGTGCCTTATATACTTCTCTTTCTAGCAGCTCAGGTGTGGCGGCTTAACCACCACAGTCACATTGGTGGTAAAGCACATCGTGATTGGGTGGGCGGGGAAACTGGCGGTCCACTCTCCGACAGATGCATTGGCCTATCTCGCCGCCAACGTGGTTGGGATTTACTGATGGTGGTGACGGTGCTGCGGTGGTCTTTCGCCTATGGGAGTGCATGCATCGTAATAGGGCGGTCGGACCGCCAACTCGTCTGCAGTGATTCCGACGCCATTTCTACAGCAGTCGCGTTACCGCCAAACTCGTAATCTGGCCCTCAGATGTAGTATATTGTTAATATTTACCTATGGTTGTAAAGTTGTTGCTGCTTAATTTTCTAAACCCCAACAGGTATAAAAGTATTAGTGCATGTTTATCAGTTAAATGAATGTGGAAATATACGATTTCACAACCTCATTTATTAGCAAGACACAAAATAAATATGTTTAAACACCAATAAGATAGTAAAAAAGAAGAAAGTAACAATGAGATCCAAGAAATGTAGGGAAAGCTCCGGCTTAAGGCGATCCCAGGAGTGAATGACTGAATAGCCGTGGGTAGGTGGGTCAACGTCTCCACGGATCTGAGAGTGTAAAGGGAACTACAGTTTCAAGGAAAACCTCAGTGTATTAAGAAAAGGACCTCCAGGGTCGAGGAGATCCCAAAAGTAGTACCTGCAGCCTGTAAACGGGCGGGTCAGCCGGTCCAGACGATCTAAGCGTGAATGTGTTTCAGGAGGAGTGCAGGCCTTTCTTCAACCAGACCAGCCGGGTCGGAATTATCACCGGCGGAGCGATTCCTCAACGACATCTACAATTCCTTTACAGCCCTGAAGAAGTCACGGGTTACTTCCCTTTGTGACGAAACACGTGTTGGCTGGTTGTCCTTTTTGTTTTTGAGATTAAAACTATAAACATTTACTATTTCGAGTGGACTTTAATAACAACTCTACGTAATGCTCAGAACAACAACAAACATTGTTTGTATTGTACAAACGTGTGCCCAGGACTTGGCTTTTCAGTAACTTGTGTGGGTTGACACCCACATATTAATACGGGGGTTATAGGGTAATTCCTCCGACCTGGTAGCACCGTGTAACACACACACCATAATCACCATACGCACATACAGCAAGGCGCCACACTTCCTGGCATATCCAAAACCCTACCTTCTAAATACGTATTTAGGGAAGGTAATTTCAATGGTCTACATTTGTGTACGACCTCAAATCACATAGTATACTTGTGTGACGATGTATATACTAGTAAAAGTTTGTTTCTCTACCAAAGCTACCGTATGTTTTTTCATCTTTGCTATCATGTAATCCTATGTTTGTTTTCATCAATTGTAATAAAGCAAGGGAAACAGATTACAAGCAACCACTTCAGGCTGGCTGTGGTAAATCCCTTTATATGTAGAAGAAGCCTTCTTCTAAACTTATGCCTCAAATTGTCAGTACGTTACAGATTCAAGTGCAGCAGTATATCTAGGACTACTTCTGATATGCCTGTACTTCACAAACCACTTTGAAATTTCTGTGAGAATAACACAGTGAACACTTAGATTGACAAATTCTGCAGCATCACTTTTGAAGCACTTTGCTTCCCTGCCAAGAGAGATCAAGATTTACACTGGTGAGCACAGGGCTAACAGTAGTGGCATCACCAAACTAAAATGAAAGAGGTAAATAAACCCTGGACTTCTTCAGGGCTGATATGATAAGGGAAATTCTACGACCTAAAAGCCGGTGTAAATTCATATCCGGTTTTGACGCGCTACCGGGAGTTTTGTGTAGCAGGACTTTAGCGTACTCGCTTTGAGAATTTGTGCCAATACCTTATATCAAGTGTTGGAGTGTGCTATTCGACCTACCGTTTTGGATTTAATCGACTTTTGATTTACTTGGTCTCACGTATAAGACTACATCTTGCAGTATTGGCCGGTTTTGAATTTACACCGGCTTTTAGGTCGTAGAATTTCCTTATCATATCGGCCCTGAAGAAGTCCAGGGTTTATTTTCCCTTTGGACGAAACACGTGTTGGCTGGACCTTGTCGTGATGTTCTAATAAATAACACATAAAAGTTTTCTTATATATGTGTACTCAATTGAACCATCAAATGAATTTCATAGCGTGTGCTTAGGCATTGTATGTTGTACAGGGACCTTGGTCCACTTTTCAAGGGGTTTTGTGGTTTCTTTCCCCTTCCTTGTGCACCGCAGAGATAGTCATACAGAATACTGGGCGTTATTAAGCGTGCGCCATTTACCTCCTGTGTAGAAACCGCCATTTGTCTTTGTAAAATGAAAGAGGTACAAGAAGAAGACAAGATGACACACCTTCTCGTTCTTTGCATCCATGATCTAGAACACCTTCAACGCATTCCAGATGAAAATTCAACAAGTTGAATTACTCCTTCACTTCCAGAAGGAAAATAAAAGGCAGCTGTCCAAGGTACTTCTAATCTGCACATAAGAGACTGACTACACTTGGTGGTCGGATGACGCATGAGGAAACCTGCCCTATTCTTGCAAGTCTACCCCTATGAATGCCCTATTTGTGTACAATGCTCCTCATGGTCCATAAGTATCATTGCACATAAACATATGTCTATATGTCAATACTTTTTGACAAAATTATTTACCAATGTGCCAACTCAATCTAATGATCTAGTTTTGAGGAAAAATGTATTTCATATGTTGATACCTGTCTGAAGAACCTTGTAATACCAATGCCTGTTTTGATGCAAAAACACTTTTCTAGGCATTTTAAAATGCCTTTCCAAAGAGAGTCTCTCACACCTGAACACCTAAAACATTGTTAGTCATAGAAGTCATGCTACATGCAACCCAGAAGAATGCTGAGAAATAATATTTCACCTGTCATTTCTGACAAAACATATGGAGGATACCGCATATAGTGAAGAAAACACCCCAGCTAACACAAACAAGGTAGCTTTTACTTCAATTCAATGAAAATCTTCTCAGACATAAAAATAGGCATTCACAAAGGTTCGACATGTTGTCAGGGGAAGTGTTGGGTAATAGATGGGCAGCTTTGTTTGATGTCCATTGCTGTCCTAGAAAGAAAATCCCACAATGAAGCAAAATCTTGAGTAAAGAGTGGACATCACAAGAGTGTTATGAAAAGGAGTCAGAAGATGAAGTTAGTGTTTTAAATGGTTAATTTAAAAGGCATGCACAGCACAATATTACGTAGTAGTTGATTCTGATAAAGGGCCAGAATCTTTAAAAAAAAGACTATGTGCACACGCACCTTTACTTTGTGAATATAAAAAAAATATATAACTAACATGTTATCGTGACAGCAAAGTAAAACTAATGTGTACGTGCAATTAGTGAATAGCGTTGTGCCTTTGTGATTGGCTAAGTCATACAAACAACACTTTCTGAAAAGGCCAAAAATCTGCAATGAAAAAGTTGTTTTGTTAGCAAAGTAAATACATCAAAGAACACACGGGGTGGGGAACTAGCCAAAGGAGTACTTGATACCCGACCACCAAAACCTAATGGTAACACACATGGGACGATACAGCCATCCTTATGATGTCATGGACTTGATGGGCAGCTCATCCAATAAATAACAAAATATGAAAAACATGTGAAAGCCAATTTCTAAAGGTGGCTGGACAAATGTCTCTCTCGCACTACTGCTTATTATACCTGTTTGATAAATTGATAACCTAAGGTAATGCAGGCACCAACGCTCCCTGCAGCCTGAACAAAAAAAAAGAAATACAATTGAGACTAAACACGGACTTTACTCTTTCTTTGACTGAAAACTCAATTGTGAAAAATCGCTGTTGATGTTGCTACATCAACACAATAAGTTCCAGCATTTCAAATAATCCAATTACGTTTACTGAGTTCACCAATGGCATTGTGACTTCCGTATGATGGTGGTGTGCATCACACAAACATTAAACTAATGATATTAAACTACTTTGGATGGTAGTGTGCCTGTTTCGGTCCCCTGACTCTGATTCAAATTGACATAACAAGGTGAGAATATTTGCTTGTTGGTATAACTCTGGAAATGTTTACATGTAAATAACAATTAAATATTGTGACATGAGAATTCAATACAAATGTCAAAATAAAAACAAGTCTAATCTCGTGGGACATTTATATTTATTTTGGATGTTCCGCTATTCGTCAGACAACTCAAGAACCCTTAACCCCAAAACAATCTTCTTTGCAATTGCCTTTGATTTGTGATTGCATGGTTTTAAATTAGAGCTGGTTATAAAGTCTTACACTGGCTGCATCGCAAAATCAAACGTTTTAGCAAGTGTGAAACAAGACAAGCTCCTGGTACAATAGTCTGTCCTGGGAGTGGCAATCACTGCACCACAGGATCCAGAGTTAAAATGAACAAGCACATTTATATGCCATTAGATGTGATATAATACCTACCTTGAACCTGTTGTGATTTATGACTCAATGTGTTGAATATTTTCTGCTGTACCTTTGCAGAAAATATGGACCTATAGCTACACAACAAAAGGATAATGTGAGTCCCATGCTGTGAAATGTTGGATCATGCCTACAAAATAGTACAGCAAACTTGCCTTTTCTGCATCGTTACAACAGTTTTTTTCCTTATTCTGGACCCTATTTGTGCAGGTATTAGGACCCTGAGCCCTTTGACACTGTGCATTTGCCATGCCCCTAAAATTGGTACTGGTAAAATTGGTTTCATCCAATTGGCCTATTAATTTTTCCTGTAACACTACTATAGTGGATGGTGCAGAAAATGCACCAATGGCATGGGAGTTGAATGTTGTATATGGGCAGCAGTGTGCTTTTACACCACCCACATAAATTACAAAAATATATCACTGCCAGGAGGACCACTGTGCTCTGGATGGTTGAAGGCACCGCTAGTAACCCATGGCAAAGACAGTTGGCACAAAGAGCAGGTTTCACCGGAGCTTCACGATGGCGGTCATTGTGGGTGACAGAGACTTGGTGCGAATGGCCCCGTTTGTGATCGTGTGGAGACCGAACTTCTGGATTTTCACCTTTTCTTTAGGAGGAGTGCCCTCTGATACCAGCCAATGATCCAGTACCAGGGGAGACACCTCTTGGGGATCAGGGACTCACTCCAGTAAAGGCCAGGAGGGTCTAGCTCAGGCAGGTCTAGTTGCAGGTCCAGTAGGTCAGCTGGGCACTTGCAGGGATGCCTCTGAAGCTTATGGTGTCTCTGTAGCTCACACAGGAGGTCAGCCAAATGACCTTTGGAGTCAATCGGGTTAGGGTGGGATGAAGGCACTCCAGTCCAGTATTCCTTCTCCGGCAGCAAGGCAGTCCTTCAAGCAACAGGGCAGTCCTCTTGCAGTAGGGCAGTCCTTCTTCTGTAATTTCCAAAGGTCCAGGAGTGTTCTGATGAGTGACTCTGCAGGTCCAGTATTTATACCTGGTGCCAGCCTTTGTGTGGGGAAACTCCCTGTCCTATCCCCACATCTGGTTCTGGAAAGAACTTCCCCTTTCCTTGTCAAGGCTCCAAACTGTGGGGTGGCTAAAGGTAGAGCAGGCCTGGTGTCAGTTTTCTCTTTGATGTGGAAGTAGGGCTGAGCACAGACCCTCCACAGTCATCCTGCAGGATGGCCCATCCTGTCCACACCCCAAGCCCCGTTTGTGTTACTGGAAAAGCACAAAGGGGGGCTTAGGTGCTACCCCAGTAAGCACTCAATCCCTCTTTGGAAGCTTAGGTGCTTACTGGGGAAGCACCCTCTGCTGCCGAGAAAATCCAGCATTGTCCCACTCTGAGCTTTTCTCCCCAAAACCAATGTCTTCAGTGGGAGCTTGACAGCAACATATCTAACTTTGAGGGTTCCTCACCGGCCACAGCCTTGTACCTTACCCTGCTGAAAGATTTTGACTTCCATTTCAGAGATTATGTAAGAAGATAAAAACTTTAACTGGGACGAAATGCTTGGTTTATCCAGCCTCTGCCCCATTGTGTTTGGACTGAATCACTCCTAGGTCCTGAAAAATTGTAAACTGTTGTTTTCAATGGCGCTTTACTTTTTGTAATTGCCTTTTACTTAAAAACTTTTTTTTAATCACCTCTCTGGTTCCCCTATTCTATTATAACCAAAGTGGGTATATTAAGTTGGTCAAAATATCCTCTCACACATTAATAATAAAATTTCTGACACACAGGCATCGAGTGGTGGACCTATTTGTTATAAGATTGGCAACCTGCTTTGTCTAACTGAAATATGGCTGTACAATGAAATTGTACAAATCTGAGATGATCTTCTGCTGCCTAATGTAGGAAGCTCTACATTATGGACATTAGCAGGGGAGATTGCACACTCTACTTTAGAATGGAACAATCTGCTTTTGCTAGGCTTTTTTAATCTTTCACTGGAGACACCTTCAGTTACTGCCTTTAATCTCACTAGTGATATAGTAGTCTTAAATTGAAGACTACTTAATACTAAACCTACAAACACACCGCTGGCCATCTTCTTAATCCTATATATGGAAACCTGAAGACCTTATTACCATAGGGTGCAAGTTGCACTTTTGTGGTCAGACCATTTAGAGTTTCCCTTTTTTCCTCCTCTCCCACACCTCCTATAAACTGAGTGGTTGGTACTGGTAAAATTTTGACCTTGAAAGACTGGCCCTGGCATCAGTGTGGGTTCTGTCCAATTTTGAATGGTTAGTTTTCTTCGATTACCCTAATAGGTCACTTAGGGCCAGATGTACTATGCTTTTTTGCATGCGCAAACGGGTCTTAGACCCGTTTGCGCACGCTAAAAAGCATGGGCCCATGTACAAACAGTATTTTGCGAGTCGCAAATAAATTGCAACTCGCAAAATACTGTTTTGCGACTCGCTATTAGGAAGGGGCGTTCCCTTCCTAATAGCGACCGCAAAGCTAAACACTCGCAAATTACCACCTACTTCAAGTAGGTGGTAATGCATTCGCAAATGGGAAGGGGTCCCTAGGGGACCCCTTCCCCTTGCAAATGCATGCAATATTATTTTTAAGGGCCCTTAAAATATGAAACGAAAATGTTTCATTTTTTTCCCCAATTCATCCCTTTTTCCTTTAAGGAAAATGGGCTGCATTTTTAAAAAAAGCTGCTTTATTTAAAAGCAGTCCCAGACATGGTGGTCTGCTGAGCCCAGCAGGTCACCATCCCTGGGAGGGCCTGTCATTCTCAATGGGCTCGCAAATTGCGAGAGGCTCATTAATATTCATGAGCCTCGCAATTTGCGACCCCATTGGGAATCGCAAACAGTGTTAAGCACACTGTTGTACATGCCAAATAGCGCCTCGCAAATTGCGAGTCGCAAATGCAACGCAATTTGCGAGGCGCTATTTGGCAGGTCGGACATCTGGCCCTCAGTTACTTTAATGTGGGACCGGTAGAAGCACTGATAGGACACTATTCATTTAGAAGTGGAAACAAATCATTAGCAATTGATCTAAGACTGCTAGTTGGTTCTCTTCTGAGCGTAAAGATATAAACCTGGGAGTCCAGCAAGCAGTGAGAAATTGGAGAAAGGACTACTTGACAAAGAAAAGCTATTATGGTCCCAGCCACTGCCTATTAATGCAAAATCATTAAGGCCAAAAAGATATAGATCCTGTTAGTATATCAGATGGGCCCCAATCTATACAAGAAGGACTCAATATTATCCATTTTCCCAAAGACTGAAAGTCAGTAGTGGTAAAGCCTCTGCTCAAAAAACCCGCTTTGAGCAAGAATGACTTGAGCCATGTTTGTTAAATATCGCGTCTGCTGTATTTTGGAAACCTCCTGAAACAATCTGTCTTACTTACCTATGGAAATATGTGGTGGTAAATAGATTATTTGATTCTTTTTAAGCAGTTTTATTTACCAGGCCATTGTACTAAGATAGTGGCGCTTTCTTTGTTGAATGACATGCAGAATGGCAGACAGAGGATTTTTTTTTTACGATCTGTCAACTCCCTTCAATACCACTGACTATGGAATCTATATTAAGACGCTAAGCAAAGCAGGATTCACTTGCATGTTCTTATATTTGATGAAATCCTTTTTTGTTGGAAAACATGAAGTGGTGTGTAAAGATGTGTAGTAGATGGAATAAGTATAAAATAAGGTTTATACCAAGTTGAAACAGGAGCTCTTAAGGCACACAGCTGATCCACCATCTTCTCCAACGCTTTCCCCAGCACGATCCATAAACTGAACCAGAACCTAAGAGGAGTGCGCTCAAAGAACAAAGCACATACTTTAAAAGTAAACACTTTGGCATTGAGCACGAGAGTGCGCGTAAACATAAATATATATATAACACACCACATCTTCCCCCTTTTGAATTACAATTAAAAAAACACAATATACAATACTCCAACAATAGAATGCAATAAAATATAGATGAAATAAAAAACTAAACATTATTCCATAGTATCTTCACATACAAAATCCAACATCCATTTAGGTCTTGTACGTAACTGACTATTACGACCTTCTTTAGTAACACTACTGTTTGTAATGATAACTTCTGAATTATTTGCTTCTGTTCCTCCTTCTCTTCTCTCACCATTCTCTCCACTATAACTGTGATCTTCTGACACAGGAACACCATCATTACTTACATCCTCGCAACCATCAGTTCCACCTTCAGTTAATTCTTTTTCTGTACACACTTCATCATTAGTCACGTCCTCAATGTTAAATGTTTCTAAATCTCTTCGCAAAGTTTGATCATCAAGTGCTCTTTTTTCCTCAAATAAACTACTTTCTCCCTTCAAAACAGCAATACGTTTTAAGTTCCATACCTTACCATCACTTAATTGAACCGCATTGCGTAAAACCTTAACTACCTTAAGCGGTTTGGAGAATTGACTTCCCCCTTTCCTTACCCTCCAAGGTTTTTTGACTTTGACCCAGAAACCTTCCCTAATGTCACAAATCTTTGGCCCTCTTTTGAAATCAAACTTCTTCTTGTACTTTAGGGGCTTATTCAGAATCCTAGACCTTACCACCTCTTCAGGCACCGTGGACATAGATATCTGAAACAACCATTCAGGATTGCATTTGGTCCTAGCTAATCCTCCTCTCATAGCTTCAAATGGCGAGACTTCTAAAGCTTCATGTGGTGTGGTCCTATACATCCATAGTGTCTTGAAAATGTGTACCTCCCAATCACTGCCATTCTTAATCACCAATTGTATAGCGTTTCTTAGAACTCTGTTGAACCTTTCTATCTTACCATTGCCACTTGCTTTGTATAAAGAAGTAGTCGTATATCTGATTCCTACCCTTTTCAAAATAATCTTTAGCTAATTTAGATGTAAATTGGACAACCTTATCACTAATGAGTTGTACTGGTAATCCCTCAACAATAAATACCTTATTCAAGAACTTCACTACTTCCTTTGAGTTGACCTTGTCCACAATTTTCAATATAGGCCATCTTGAGAACACATCAATGAGTGCTATAATATATTTGTTTTGAATACCAATTGGTCCCATAATATCTACAGCTACAGTGTGCCATGATTTGCTGGGAACGGTGGGTTCACAAATATTAGGTCTCAATGTGACCAATGACTTATCAGAATTGACACAACATACACAATTCCATACAGCTCTCTCAATACACATATCCATACCCAGCCACCAGTACCACTGTTTCACTCTGTTTTGTTTAAACAATACCACTATGTTCTTCATGACACATTTTAACAATGCTCATTCTAAGTGATGAAGGAGGAATAATCCTCTCACCCCTGTGAACATTCCCGTGGAACACTGACAATTCATCACATATTTCCCAGAATGGTTTTAAATCTTTAGGAACATAAAGTTTCCTAGGCCATCCATCTTCAATGGATTTGATAAGCTGTTGCAAGTTACCGTCTAAGCTATGCAATTTCTTCCAACCTTCTTTCTTAAATTTAGAAAAATCCTGGTCATGGATCAATGCAATTTACATGTTTTCCCATTCGTGATCGGAACCATCCTGCAAATCTGTAGGCATGCATGACAAAAAGTCTGCAACAACATTCTTTCTTCCAGGAACATATACAATCGTATAGATGAAGTCCTGTAATTTCAATGACATTCTAGCAATTATGGCAGAAGCTTTAAATAACCCTTCCGTTGTAATAATTTGACCAAGGGTTTATGATTGCTTATCATCGCTTCTCATTGTACAAGGTTTTCCCCACACAAATACACGAAAATGTTCTAACTCCCACATGCATGCTAAAGTTTCCTTCTGTATTACTGAAAATTGTTTTCTGTAGGTGATAATGCATGTGAAGCATACACAACTATGCGCTCTTTACCCTAAGAATTCATTTGGGAAAGAGCTCCACCTAATCCTTTGTTACTAGCTTCCACTTTGATGAAATTGTCTAATTCGGGATCAAAACTATTTAAACCCGGGGTGTCAACAATGGCCTTCTTAATATCTTCAAATTCTCTGTTGCACTCATCAGTCCACAATTTCTTTCTTTTTTTAGCAATTGTCCAAGCTCAGACACCCTGCTAGAGAAATCCTTCACAAATTTGGAATAGAATTCCACCAATCCAATGAGAGACCTAACTTCATCCTTTTTCCTAGGATGAGGGGCATTGGTAATGGCTTCTACTAGATCTGGTTTGGTAGCTGCACCCTCACCACTAACAACATGACTCAGATAAGTTATCGACTTCACAGCAATTTTGCATTTGGAATGTTCTACCATTAAACCTTTTTCCTCTAATAGCTTCAAAACATCCATTAAAACTTTATTGTGTTCTTGCCTGTCTTTCCCAAAAATTAAAATGTTGTCTTGAAAAGAACATACATTCTCATGTTTCCCAAATAGCCGATGCATAAGTCTTTGTAATATGGCAGCCACTGAGGCCAGTCGAAAAGGTTATCTTTTGTACTGGAAACACCCTGCTGGAGTTATGAATGCTGTAAAAGATTTGCTTCCCTCACATAATGGAATCTGATGATATGCCACTGATAGGTCGATGGCAGAAAACCACCTCGCATCATTGATAAACATCCACATCTCTGAATTTTTAGGAAGTGGGAACCTATCTACTAGATGTCGCAGGTCAATGCACAACCTCAATTTGCAATTACTACGTCGGGCTAGACAATCAGTGAAATCCACTCTGAGGACCCTATTGGTTCAATATTATCAGCTTCCACCAACTTCTCTAACTCCATCTCCACTTCTCTCCGGAGAAGTATAGGTATATGTCTAACTTTATAAACTTTGGGACATGAATCTGACTTCAAAACAATACGGTGCTTGAAGCTGTTTAGTTTACCAATCTCCTTACTGAACACTTTAGGAAATTTATCATCCAAAATCATGACTTGATCAGGATTGTTAGGGTTAAGAATGATTCCTAAATTTCCCTGATCTCTCCATCCTAAAACAGCAGGACCTTTTTGCCACATAAAGTTTCCCATAGGATTCTCTGCCCTTAAACCTGAATAGTAACCTCTTGTAACCTCCCATATCAATCTTTTCCCCAGAAAATCCTTCTGGATGAATATCAGATTGTAGCTGTAGCAATTATGTCCCAAACATTTGACAAACTTAGTCTTCCATGTCTCTTCATCTACAATAGTGTAGGGAGAACCTGAATCTGCATACATTTGCACAACTACACCACCTATTGACATTGAACACAAAGGTTTTTTCTTATTCTCATCCAACTTATCAGTTATGTTTAGAAGAAATAACTCCTTTGAGTCATAAACATGCGGATCATCACAATCATAAGTACTTCGTTTTTAATCAAGTTCTTTTCATCACTGGAGCTAATTATATCTCCTTGCACACATTTGACTTTCATGCTCTTCTTTTTCTTACACACGTTGGTGAAATGACCTATGACACCACAATTAGAACATTTCTGTTTAACCGCTGGGCAGAATTTACTAGATGCCAAATGCGTACTACTGTCACAACGATAACACCTGAAATTCCCTTTCCTAGTGTAATCCTGTCTCTTTGGACTCTGTTTCCTGTATTTTGTGAATTCTTTATTTCTTATTTTACTAACTGTTTCTTTTAGCTCTAACTTTGTTTCTAATTTGAGGGCTTTGGCACTGCGACTAGACAACTCAGCTTTCCTTAGTATAGCCAAAATGTCTTTCAAAACAGAATCTCCATTAATCCATAACCTCTCTTGTATGGCAGGATCTCTTGTGTGCATCAATACCTGATCCCTATTAAGTTGGTCTTGAAGATGCTCAAACTTGCAGTCAGCTGCTAACTACCTCAATGCAGCATCATACTCATCTACTGATTCATTCACCTCCTGTTTTCTATGAAAAAACTTATACCTTACAATTCCTATACATACTTTAGGTGCAAAATAGTTGTCAAAATCATTTAAAATAGCCTCGAACACATTGATATCACCAACCCCAAGGAATTTTGTCATGTCATCATATGCTTTTAAACCTCCTGGACCTACAGAATGCAAACAAATCCTTTTTTCCTTTTCTGGAGACATTTTATCCTCTTTGTCAATAGTATAGATGGAATTTAAAAAACATGACTTCCATTCGATCCATATCATACATGGGCTCCCTCCTGCAGGCCAAAACGTTTGTGGTGGTTGCAAGTAAAAATTCTGTGTAGCCATAATAGCGTAGATAAAGTGCACAAGTAACTCTTCTAAGAATACTGTGTCCCTTCTTCACCCAAAGGGACTAGTTCACTATACTTCAAGCGATGTGCCGAGCAATTGAGGAGAATGCAATTCACAAAAGCACAAAAAAATCCACACCTTAGGTATGAAGGAACAAGATAGATGTACAGTAAATTCAGAAGCAAAAATTTCTTGAACAGCAGGAAATCCCCCCCAAAAATCGTCACATTTTAAATGATTCCTTAAGCAACAGGAATTAGAGTAATTACCCACCTTGTAATGCGCGGGCGGAATTACTACAAAAAGCAATGGATAAAACTTGCTTCACTTAAATTTAATAGTGGCTGCATATCGTGCAAAATCTGCTGCTTTTGTAATGAGCTCTGTGCAGCACGTACCAAATTCAAAATGGCGACATGTAACATGACTGAGGCACGTTGACCCTACGTAAAGACTTTCAGAAGTCAATGACGAAGCGTCAATGACGAAGCATTGTGTCCCTCAGCAAACTTCTGGCTATAGCGAAAAGATTACGGGTAGAAGCGACCCGAAGTGGCACCAGGAAAAGCAGCATATATATAAAAAATATTCGAGCTCCTTGAAAACCAATTCATAAATCTGCAATAAAAATCAACGTACCGTGGGTTCCACCGTGTTCCAACACAACTTGTTGCCAATTTGTAAAGACATGTAGTAGCCTGAATAAGTATAAAATAAGGTTTATTCCAAGTTGAAACACCATATAACAGGAGCTCTCAAGGCACACAGCTGATCCGCCCTCTTCCCCATCGCTCTCCCCGGAACGATCCATAAACTTAATCAGAACCTAAGAGGAGCACGCTCAGAGAACTGAGCGCATACTTTAAAAGTAACCTATTAGGCATTGAGCATGACAGCGCATGTAAAGATACATATATATATATAAATATACATAACACAACATGGTGGCTCTTCCACTGTTTCCTCAGAACCTAGGGACTGAACTGTGGTGTCCCAAAAGAGTCATTTAGTTCCCCACTTTTTTCAGCCTGTCTACATCAACAAGACCCAGCTCATATTCAGTTTAACACAATGTTTGCAATACTGAACCATCTGTCATGAGCCAAAGGATTTAGCCAACTGATTTGCCATCACTTGTTAGTGGATGTCTTCCAGTTTTCAAAAACTCACGTGTTAAAGATGCTGATGCTGCTCACTACCTATGATGTAGGTTGTATGAGTAATATCACCTGGCTTGAGGTAACTGGTCCTCTGAAAGTACCAGCAAAAGTGATTTGTAATTTTGGCAACTATATGAACTCTGTTGCAGCATTACACTCACAGTTGGCAAAGGTGACCAATATTTGTTTTGTCCAGCCGTGAACCCATAGAAGGATCCACTCCTTTATAGACAGGAAATCTCTGCATCGCCTCCCTATTTGATGCCCCATTTCCTTTAAAGCAATTACCATTGTGCATAAGGTTATATATCAGAAGGTACCAGAATTTATGGCCTCCAGGGTAGTTCTGGACACTATGAAATGATCTGACTATTGTTCAAATCTATTTCTTCTTGTGGTTTCCAAAGCTAAACCTATGACCTACAGAGACTGTTCATTCTCCATCAAAACTATTTAATGAGTCAACTATTAACATGTGAACTGACCCATCTTGTGACTTTCAGAAATTCTCTTAAACATGACGTTTTAACAAATAATTCTCCCCCCGCTTTATTCAGACTAGTCCTTAACTTTTGATTTCTGTGACTTTTAATCAAATGAGTTAATGCCAAAAACCCAGGGTCAGTCGCCCAAGAAATAATACGACATAACATAACATCAAACAAAGGATTAATGGAATCATTGCTGGTAGTTTCTAGGTCAGAGGCTGAAGTTTGTGAGAAAACAATGAATTAGTAGAAAAAACTGCTATGTAATCCCTGATTCTTCTGGACTGCCACCATTTGTCAGTGAAAAAGAGGGCAGGAGCAGAGACGATTGGCTCTTTTGGAGCCGGGCACTCTTTGCTGATGATTGACCAGCTGGTACTGTGTTCTGAAGTGCAAATTAAGTGGGAAATGAGACCTACAACGAAAAATATGCCTTTGATTTTTTCTATAAAGTGGCATGATAGTTATGAATGGCGCACTATGAGTGATACTGGAGAGAAAGGGCCGGGTGTAACTTTACACCCACAAAAAATGTGAAAACACATGCTCACACTTACACAAAAATAGCATACGCGGAGGTTACACTAAGTGCATGGCCAATTAGAATATTGACTAGGCGGTGAATAATGTTTGAACTCTTTTGCTGTGTCAAACTCCTGAATCAGGGACTATAAGGACAACAGTGGAACTGTATGCCTGTGATCATGCGCAGATGACTTTTTTCCCCTAAAGTCAAAGTGAGAAGGCTTCGACTCTTACATTCATGTAATTCGAGGGAGTGCACTGACATCTACAGGGTTTAGAAAACTAGGGGTGCGAATGCAAATCCCACATTCCCCTCTGTGCTCTGTAGTTGCAACCTCTGATCAAACAGAGTAAAAACTAGTAAATAAATCTAGTAAGAAGTTCAGAAGGGCAAAATAGCAATGCTGATGAGCCATAATGCACAGACATGGACATATATAAAATCTTTGAATTAATAAATTATGTCTTCACTCTGGGTAGTCACTGTTATGGGCTCCAGGGAACATTGGAGGGCAAAAATGGCGTACTTAAAGCACTATTACTGTGAAATGCAACACTGACAACAAAGCAATGGTGAATGACCAATATATTAGATTAAAAATATTGTGTGACATGAAAATTGTGTAAATAATATTGTGACTACCACAATCTTGTAGAAAGGACTATCTAAGGTAAGAATATCGTTTTTTGTATATAATATCGTTTTTAAGAATATAGTTTAATCACGTACTTTAACATTGTAATACATATTTTATTAATTTAATATAGTACATTAATTTTAATGCCTAGCATTGTCAGTATAATTCTTATTACTTTTTTAAAATATAGTTTATAATTTTAAATGCATATTTTGGTATTTAATTACTAGTTTATTATGTACTATTGGGTTGTTGGAATTGTAGGGGACTAGGGTGAGAAGTTAATTACATTATAATTAATTTAATTTTAAAGTTAATTATTTTTATTGGTAATTAAATATTGACTTGATTAAGTGATTAAAATTATATGAACTGCTTAATTGTTTAATTGTTATTTTATTTGTTTAATGTGTTTGTTTTAATTTTAGCTTTATTTATACATTTATTTTAGTAAATTATATATTATTAGTAGGTTTTTAGGTCTGTATGGGAATAGGGCCGGAAGTAATTAAATTAAATCTAATTCAGTTTCTACCTATACTTAACCAGGAGTGGGAACAGTAAATCTAACCCCTCCAAAGCCAAGCACTTTTCCTATTGTTCCTTAGACTGGAATGGGAATAATAAATCTAACCCTTCCGAACTCCAATACTTTCCCTATTGTTGCTTAGACTGAAGTGGGAATAATAAATCTCGCTCCCTCGAAGTCCAACACTTTACCCTACTGTTGCTTAGACTGGAGTGAGAATAAAAACTCTAGCCCCTCCGATGTCCAACACTTTCCCTACTCTTGCTTAGATCGGGGTGTGTCTAGTAAATCTAACTACTCCAAAGTCCAGTGCCTTCCCTACTGTTTCCCTAATGTTGGGTATAGTAGATTTATATTATTTTTATTATTGTTGTTTAATTGTATTTGTTTTCTTTTAAATAATTTGATTTTTAAATGTTATATTATTTTTACAAAAATGTATTTTATATATTGGATTATATTTATTATATTACTTTAATAATTGTTTTCTATATGTTAATTTTCAAACATATTTTTTGTTTCTGTTAATATTACTTTGGTAATTGTTTTAAATATGGGACTATTCTTTCTATATTTACTGGACAGTATTAAATAAAACTATATATATGTTTAATTTAATATTAGCTTACATATTTTTGTTGAATGTATATATGTTTGCTACGTTTTTGTTTATTTTATTGTTAATATTAAATCCAAATATATTTACAAGATTGCTTATTGGTATATTTTTAACTATATATACATATATATATATATATATATATATATATATATATATATATACACATTTATATCTAAGTTAAATAAATGATCAATTTATTAATGGATTATTTGCAACTAAATAACTAATGAAAATAAATTACCTTTAAAATCATTATTTATTAAATAAGCACGATATTTTTACCTGTTTCTGCCCGTTATTGTCTTCCACTGTATTTGTGACACAGTATTTTGGTTGTTCTCATTATTAGTTCTGAAACATGATATTATGTTAAATGATATTTTTGACAAGATATTTGTGTTTATCCACATTTTTGACTGTGATATTCTATCAGACAGCCAAAGCAAGGGTGTGCTGCAGTTCAAAATCTATCAGTTTAAGTAAAAATATACAAAGAAAAAAACAAGGAAGTGCCTCAGAAGCTGCTTCTTTCTTAATTTGGGAAGCGCTGGTAGGCATATATGCTTTATTGAAATGCAATCCAATAATAAATGGGATTTTATTTGGAGTTATGACACACAACCGGTCTAAACAGAATAGTGATAATAGGAGTGTATGCAAATAATAGTGACACACCAGTTGTCCAGGCAAATTAAGACCACTTGAAGGTGCTCTGCTGCTCGAAGACCAGGTCTGCCCTTTTGATTTGGTTTTCCTTATACTTGTTTCTATTTCCCTGTGTTCTGATGCTAGTCTTATCTATGTGCGTTCCTTATTGTTGCTGTCTCTTTCTCTGTGGTGCATAGCTAAAACGGTATAATTCCTGACCTATCATTTTTGTATGCAGGTTCGTTGCCTTGTGCTCTGGTTTTCCCTAACCTGGCTGCATACTTTCTTAGTGTGTAGATCTCTCATTTGTTTTTCCAGCGTTGATAGTTCTGTGTCCTTATTTCTAGTGCAGTCCTATACATGCGGTTTGATTCCTGGTCCTGCTTTTCCCTGAACCCAGTGCTATATTCTGTATTTCCTGCCTTTTCACTTGTCGCTGTTGTTATTCTTGTGTCTATGTCGAAACCATGATCATGGTTACCAGAGAGATTCTGAGGGTTGGTACCTCTGGCAGAAAGGCTCACCCAACAATCTTCTTCCCTCACAGCTGCTGGGTTTCTGCCAAGATTTTCTGCTCCTTGCTTTATTGTAAGATCTCCTTGCCTCACACAGAGATCACTTTCCGAGGAACATATAAATTATAATTTCAGACAGTTTGTCTATTGTTCTCCTGCTTGTGCCTTCCTGTTGTGTGTTGGCTAGTATTTGCATGCCTTCCCAGTTTTCTCTTTTGCAGGCTTTCCCAGTTCATGTTCAATTCCTGCTCCATTCTATCTTGCTCCATTCCTCAGCTTCTGTTATTCTGTCCTTCCCCGCTTTCAAGAATTGGTGGGCGAAATTTGCTTGATTTGCTTTCGCATAATTATGGCAGGGGTGGCCGGCATGGATCGGGGTGGTGGGGAGGGAGGGGTATGTAATTTTTTTAATTTAAAAACCACATTCCTTATTGCCGCGTCCTGCGTATCTGCTCCGTCTCTCCTCCGCTTTGGAGCAGGAACCAGGAAGCACACCCAGGTTCCCCATACCAATTACAATGCTGCAATGCAGCGTTGTGATTGGTTTGAGCGCTGTGGTTCGGCGCTCAAACGGGGGCTGAGGGCCAGGGCATGTTCTCCACCCAGGCTGTAATGCAGCATAGGTGCAGAACATGCAAAGTGTGCATGACTATTTGGCTGGCCCCACAGGGCATTCATGCACACTTGAAGTGGGCAAACCACTCCTCCCCTGCCCTGAGAGCAGAGCAGCCCCGCCCACCTGCAAAGCAGCTGGAACAAATAAAATTATAATAACTTAGAGTTATTATCATTTTATTTTTCCTTTGTTATACTGCTTAAAAGCAGTGGGGTGATGCTCCTTCGTCTTAGCGGAGGAGCCAATCATGGCACGATTTTGTGAAATTATGCGTAATTACGCAAAATGCAAATCTGTTGTTATGCACTATATTTAGCGTGAACTGTGTCCTTATATCAATTTTCGGTGCAAGGACACATTTAACCAAAAGCACTGTGAACATCTGCCGCTCACCTTCTGTTGTTCCCATTCGTTCACTGCAAATGTTTACAGTGAATGACACATAATTACGCAAAGTAGTGTAACGTTGCAATTTTGAGAATTTCACGTAAGAAGCATAATGTGAAATTCCCAACGATACACAATTACGCTGATGTAATTTAAATTTCACCCAGGCCTACTTCTAGGTACCTAATTGCTTATGCTAAACACCTCCTTCTCAATTCCCCTGTCCCTGCAGAGAGCAAGCCCTCCCCTTAGTTAACTATGTCCCAATCTCAGCAGGGCCCCTGACAGAATGTGGCATGCCATGTAAAATTACATAGAAGAATGTAGGACCTAATAGAAGCAAAAGAAACATTTACTTTGGAATTCAGTGTCAAATGGTTTGGACTTATAGTACATGATAAAACATCATGCCATCGTCATGGCAGAGGAAGCAGGGTCTATTACATGGAGTGCTTTGTGAACATAAGAGCTGGATTTTATTACATTGTTAGGCCATATCTTTGGAGGAAATTTTAAATGTGGGGCAAAAGTGAGTAATATGTATACCAACTGAACTCCAACCAAATACATGGGGCTTGATTTAGATTTTGGTGGGCGGTCTGCCCTCTGCAGAATGGCAGAGGTAATTTCATCTGCCACCCTGGCTGGGGTACTGCCCACCATATTTAGAGAGCCCCACCAGTTCTGTGGATATCTTTGTAACTTCAGAGGAGCTGCTGTCATGGTGCCGTCTCCAAAGTCACAGAAAGTTTGCTGAGAAGCCATCCTGTTTGAGGCAGCTGCTCACCAAACTTTTTTTCACAACACAAATCTCCCAAGCAAAAATAAATGACCCTGACACCTTGTAAGTTTTGTCTCTGGGCGTGGGGACCATTTTTCAGCAGGGGACCTCCAGGGTTTACCTGGCGGTCCTGAACAGAAAAAAGTTGAACAGACTGTCTACTCTAAATAGGGTTGACAGTCTGATGTATCTACACTGACAGCCCCAACTCTGCCGGCCTGTCAGTATAGGGTTCCCAATGGCGGAGCTGGAAATATGATGGTCCACATGACCTTAAATAGGGTGGGCAGATTGTCAATTTGGTAGACAGGGTACTCAACCATATTTGGGGCAGAGTACAATATCCACAAAACTCTAAATTATGCCCATGGTGCTGAGGAAAAATACTTTAAATAGGACCCTGTCAAAAGAAAATATTTACTGAATGGTCAATGACAAATTTGCTTCATGGACCCCTTGCTGACTTGGGCAGCATATATAAGGCATTACAGTGCACTGTCTACCACAACCCTGAACACAGCACAAAAACGTCCAGAACTTCTCAGTCATTTTTATTTTTGACCTAAGATTCCATAAGATTCACATCGCCCTTTCTCTAAACTCACTCAGTCATGTGATAGGCGAACTACAAAACCTGCTGAGCGCACAAAAGAAATGAAGTAGGATACCTCAGTATAGTGATGTTACTGTACCACCTGACCTGACACCAAAACACACCCTCCCATAACAAATGGTCCTTCTCCTTCTCCCAAACAGGAGATGAAGATTATGAGAACTCTTAAAGCTCAAGGTTGTAAAGTCTGGAACTCCCTTCCCACTGGAACCCTGCCAGGAAGCCAACTTCATTAAGTAACAGAAAGGACTCAAAATTCACACGTTCTGCTCTGCATATGTTCCCATTTGGCACAGGGTCAAGACTGATTTGCATATAGCTGGGTCTGAACTGAGGTGGCGAAGTGAGCCAAAGAACAATGATGGATTCAACCCAGATCTGTGACTGGGGGTGTGTGTCTGAAAAGTTTAGCACTCCGTCCATATTCTCCTTGTGTTTGCTTTGTTCACCCTAAGTTGGCAGGGTATGCCCAGACGTGGGTCCCTTGCTCACTTTGCCACTGATTCAAGCTAGCCTGGCTGATGAGGGGTGTTACCCCGAAACCAGTCACAGGATGCTTGTTTCCGGTTTAGGGAAGACATGGCTTGGCAATTCGGGCTGGACTGTTCCCATGAGGCACAGGGTCAAGACTGATTTGCATATAGCTGTGTCTGAACTGGGGTGGCGAAGTGAGCTAAAGAATGATGATGGATTCAACCCAGATCTGTGACTGGGGGTGAGTGTCTGAAAAGTTTCAGCACTCCGTCCATCATCTCCTTGTGTTTGCTTTGTTCGCCCTAAGTTGGCAGGGTATGCCCAGACGTGGGTCCCTTGCTCACTTTGCCACTGGATTCAAGCTAGCCTGGCTGATGAGGGCTGTTAGCCCGAAACCGGTCTCAGGATGCTTGTTTCCTGTCCAGGGAAGACATGGCTTGGCAATTCGGGCTGGACTGTTCCCATGAGGCACAGGGTCAAGACTGATTTGCATATAGCTGTGTCTGAACTGGGGTGGCGAAGTGAGCTAAAGAATGATGATGGATTCAACCCAGATCTGTGACTGGGGGTGAGTGTCTGAAAAGTTTCAGCTCTCCGTCCATCATCTCCTTGTGTTTGCTTTGTTTGCCCTAAGTTGGCAGGGTATGCCCTGACGTGGGTCCCTTGCTCACTTTGCCACTGGATTCAAGCTAGCCTGGCTGATGAGGGCTGTTAGCCCAAAACCGGTCTCAGGTTGCTTGTTTCCGGTCCAGGGAAGACATGGCTTGGCAATTCGGGCTGGACTGTTCCCATGAGGCACAGGGTCAAGACTGATTTGAATATAGCTGTGTCTGAACTGGGGTGGCGAAGTGAGCTAAAGAATGATGATGGATTCAACCCAGATCTGTGACTGGGGGTGAGTGTCTGAAAAGTTTCAGCACTCCGTCCATCATCTCCTTGTGTTTGCTTTGTTCGCCCTAAGTTGGCAGGGTATGCCCAGACGTGGGTCCCTTGCTCACTTTGCCACTGGATTCAAGCTAGCCTGGCTGATGAGGGCTGTTAGCCCGAAACCGGTCTCAGGATGCTTGTTTCCGGTCCAGGGAAGTCATGGCTTGGCAATTCGGGCTAGACTGTTCCCATGAGGCACAGGGTCAAGACTGATTTGCATATAGCTGTGTCTGAACTGGGGTGGCGAAGTGAGCTAAAGAATGATGATGGATTCAACCCAGATCTGTGACTGGGGGTGAGTGTCTGAAAAGTTTCAGCACTCCGTCCATCATCTCCTTGTGTTTGCTTTGTTCGCCCTAAGTTGACAGGGTATGCCCAGATGTGGGTCCCTTGCTCACTTTGCCACTGGATTCAAGCTAGCCTGGCTGATGAGGGCTGTTAGCCCGAAACCAGTCTCAGGATGCTTGTTTCCGGTCCAGGGAAGACATGGCTTGGCAATTCGGGCTGGACTGTTCCCATGAGGCACAGGGTCAAGACTGATTTGCATATAGCTGTGTCTGAACTGGGGTGGCGAAGTGAGCTAAAGAACGATGATGGATTCAACCCAGATCTGTGACTGGGGGTGAGTGTCTGAAAAGTTTCAGCACTCCGTCCATCATGTCCTTGTGTTTGCTTTGACCTCCAGGGTTTACCTGGCGGTCCTGAACAGAAAAAAGTTGATCAGACTGCCTACTCTAAATAGGGTTGACAGTCTGATACACTGACAGCCCCAACTCTGCCGGCCTGTCAGTGTAGGGTTCCCAATGGCGGAGCTGGAAATATGATGGTCCACATGACTTTAAATAGGGTGGGCAGATTGTCAATTTGGTAGACAGGGTACTCAACCATATTTGGGGCAGAGTACAATGTCCACAAAACTCTAAATTAGACCCATGGTGCTGCGCAAAAATACTTTAAATAGGACCCTGTCAAAAGAAAATATTTACTGAATGGTCAATGACAAATTTGCTTCATGGACCCCTTGCTGACTTGAGCAGCATATATAAGGCATTACAGTGCACTGTCTACCACAACCCTGAACACAGCACAAAAAGGTCCAGAACCTCTCAGTCATTTTTATTTTTGACCTAAGATTCCATAAGATTCACATCGCCCTTTCTCTAAACTCACTCAGTCATGTGATAGGCGAACTACAAAACCTTCTGCTGAGCGCACAAAAGAAATGAAGCAGGATACCTCAGTATAGTGATGTTACAGTACCACCTGACCTGACACCAAAACACACCCTCCCATAACAAATAGTCCTTCTCCTTCTCCCAAACAGGAGATGAAGATTATGAGAACTCTTAAAGCTCAAGGTTGTAAAGTCTGGAACTCCCTCCCCACTGGAACCCTGCCAGGAAGCCAACTTCATTAAGTAACAGAAAGGACTCAAAATTCACACGTTCTGCTCTGCATATGTGTTTGACCAACAGCAGCAGTCCCTGCTGTCTACTGTTCCGTTTTCCTAACTAGTGGAATCTAGATTCTTCGCCCCCTCCTCCTCGGATAAGCGCTGCGAAATGGTTGAAAGGTGGTATGAGCGCTATACAAAAACATTATAATACACAAATGCACACATAAAATGGATACAATACTGATTAGTTGGGAAAATGTATTGCTTTAATTGACGAAAACGACTACCTGTGCAGATCTTATTAACTATACAGATTTTGCTGAAAAATAAAGAATTCAATTCTTCAAAAATTATATTCCCGTCCACTCTGCGACAAGTGCCTCACTGTGATGAGTGCCTGGTAGTTTTCTTGGTCTCGCCATGACCAATTGCTGTACTTGCTGATCACAAAGTAAACACATTGGACAAAAACTTAAATCCAAGTGAAAAAACAGATTCAACAAGCTTGTACTTTCGCAGCAGTGTCTTCGCAGTGTCAATATTTTATTTGAGCTCGTGAATTTTTAATCCACTGAAACAATGCAACTTGTTGATATAACACATGGGCCTGCTCTTTTGTGGTGATTTTTGTCACAGCTTCAATTTGCTTTCGCTTATTTCTGGACTTGTAAGTGCTATGGGAACACATTCTATCATGCGTTGCAATGCATAGCGACGGAAAAATATTATACATCCCTTTTTCTATTTGCGCAATAATGAATGAAAGAAATTGCATTTATATACCGCTAACTATCCCTCACGAGGCATTGAAGAGACAAAGCATTTCTCAATTTGCCCACTTAAAAGATAAAAATAAACCTAGTTTTTAAGAATACGGCTCACGTCAGTATTTTCAAACCTTTTTTAATCTGAACATTTTTATATAGTTGAAACCACTAAATGTAATGACCGAGCCGATTTTCTTGGATTAACAAATGGCACTATATTAAATCGTTATAACAAAATGAAACTCTAATGATGTAGTAAAATACATTTTTCATCAGATAGTGGGTATTTACATTTGTCTTTTCTGTACATTTATTTAAACATTTGTGATGGAAGTTGTGATCAACTAACACAACTTAGTACGTCATTTATTGCAATTGGACCAAGGCAGGGTATTTGAAAACAACAGTGGAACCAATTTGGAAAGATAAACATGTTAGGCATTCAGAAAAAATGAATACACCAATGTTCTCTATCAATGTGTTTAAGCAATCCTTGCCTTACTCATGGTGATATAGTAAAACTATGAAATCAATTCCTACTTTATATCTGCAGTCTTTTTAGGTCTGGCAATAACAGCCTGAGATCTCTGGTAGAGCCAGTGCCATCAGAACACAGAAATTACACAAAGAGTGGGCTTTGGTTCTTCCACCTCAGCCATTGGCTGTTTGGATCAGCCCTCTTCAGCCACTGTTTGTCTGAACTGTCTTTACCATTTCCGTTCAGAGCACAGGAGTATTGTGCAGTTCTACATTTTGTAGTGGTGACTGCAAAAAAAAACCTTTCCTGCATGTCATATTCAGTACAATGTGAAACTAGATACCGTCAAAAAAGTGTGGAATTTAAAGTTCTATTCTCAAAATAGTGTATGCAAAGAGTGACATTGAAAAAGAACTTGCACTCCCCGTGCCTTTACCTGTCCACTTTCAGCTTTAAAATACATATTTTGCCAGGATAAACTATGATCAAAAGGAAGAAATAGCCCCACTGTGTGAGCCAAGTCAAAGGCATCTTGGGTACCCAAATGAACATAGCAAGGCTATTTTTTGTCACGAGAGCTATTTCATTCGGGTCTTTTGCAACTTATATTTCCGAATTCTGCCATCCTGCCCTCAGGTGGTGCTCACAAGGGCCTTGTGGGGGTTCAGCTATTACACTGAAATAGGACAGAACTCATTTCAACACCTTGCATTTCCAGTTCCATATTCCAGTCCAGGCTTCCGCGCCACCTTCCATCATGTATCATGGTCCCTGTAGTCCTTTTTTCTCCAAATCCAGTGCCGATCAGGCCCTGGTGGTGGTGCTCTATTCTCTCTCTTGGTTCCTGGCTCGCACAGCCTTTCTTACCCTTTTATACGTGCCTTCTGGACTTTTCACTTTCTTGGCTCCAACCTGTACTCATTCCTGGCAGTCCTGTGTTCTGCCTTGCGCCTCCTGGTTTTGCTGTTCTGTCCCTTTCCAAGTCCCAGATCTGCCTTCCCTTCATTTAAGGTTCCCCGATTCCTTGCCCTGGTTGATTCCCTGCACCTGGCTTTTTCCCTGCACCCGTGCTCCTCCCCTGAGCCTCCTGGTATTCCTGCCTGGTGAACCCAGAGAGCAGTGGCTCATAACTGACCTTGCAGTTGAATCTCCTTGAGCTCTGTTTAATCCTGCTACTATATTCCAGGCTTGCTTTTTGATTTCTATTTTCATTGTTGTTTGATTTCATGTTCCTATTCTGATTATTTGTGACTGTTGCTTGTCTCTTGTTTATCCTGACTCTTGGTTCCAATGTTTGCCTTGTTCCTAGTTCTGTCTGCACATATCCAGACCTGTCTTGCATATGCCGATTCTTAGTATTGTATTCCATGTTCCTGTTCTAGTTAGTGTGCAGATTCCCAGTATTCACGGTTTGGGGTATTCCAGTCATGACCTTGGCCCTTATTCCAATCCAGCTTTTCCATGAGCTCAATTTCAGTTTCTCTGTACCTTCCACTGTTCCCCTCTGTCTCTTTGTGTGTTACATTATTATCCTGACCCTCATTGCTTCCAAGGGTGCAAGTTAGACTCCAAGGCTTGTGCCTTTGGCACAGAGAACCACCAGTGCTTCTTATCCATAGGAACTGCTGGGTGTCTCCCTGAGTAATGTGAGATTAATCTGCTCCTTGCCTTCTTGCAAGATCTTTTTCACTTCACCTAGAGATAACTTCACAGGAGCAAACTATCATTTGTCTACTGTTTCTCTGATTTCACCTTCCTGTCATTTGTTCTCATGTTATCTTCAAAGTTTCCACTGTCGATGTTCGGGTTCCCTGTACACTGCCCGTTTTAACCTGCTTCAGTCCTGCTTTCCTCCCAATCTTCAGGTACTCTCTTGTTTATAGTTAGCCCGCACTCTTCAAAGCCTTTATCCCTACATAGAGCACTCTGTTACCTTGCCTTGTTCTGAACTCTGCTAGTTCCCCTGACAGATTGTCCTGAACTAGGTAGATCCCTACCAAAGTGAAATCAGAGAGAACAAGCACTGGCATAGCCAATAGGTCACGCTTTTGGGACCTTATAAGTGTTTACCCATGCAACAGTTGATGTTGTTGCACCAAGGATATTGTGCTGCATAACTAAATACTTATAAGGTCCCAAAAGCGAGACCTATTGGCTATGCCAATGCTTGTTTCTGCATGCATTCTACGCCATCATTTTGACATGTTTGTTCCACTTAAGATAAGAACCGACCATAAGCAAGTTAGGATTGGCCATGGCAGAAAAGGAAAGTCTAGCTCGAATTTGGATCAATATTCCATCTAAACAGAACACAAAAGTAACCGCGGATAGTTACTGATCATAACCAATATGCACATAAGATTCACACTTGATCATTCGGGTTTTCTGTCTGTATTTTAGTGCCTCTCAATAACGTTGAGGCCCCATCCACATTTCCATCCGTTTTCAAACACACCCAAGTAGTATATTAAATGTTGAGACATCTCTCACATATACCACACAATTTAAATACCATTGCAGTGCGTCACATAAACTACTTCTTATATTTCCTTCATACGGAATTTTAATTAAAATACTATGAGTATATCTTCCTCATCAGCTTTGACAGAGCTTCTAAAAAAATACCTACGCACACAACTCAGCCCCCTGCAGGATCCCTAGAAACAAGGCCAGACATCTCCAGCTCAGACTTGCACACACATTTTTCCTTATACTAAAGGACCTCCAAACACACTATTCCTCTAAAAAGTGGAAGAGCCCCGCACATGCAGCCATCTTACGTCCAATCACCCTCTAAGAAGCCCACACCTTCCTAATAGATGAACTCCTTTAGTCCCTGCGCGAACCACCTTAAACCCCGTTTCACAACACACATATCTACCACCTACGGCATGACAAAACACCAATAAAGAGCCTTGCACTATTCATCGTGGATATTATGGAATGAAGATGTAATCGAGAACAAAAAAGAAGGGGTGTGTTTGTGTGATTAGTGGATTCTAGTGTGTGGTTTGAAATGCTGGGGAAGATGGGGGTTAGCAGTTAGTTGGAGGTTGCTGTTAGGACTGGTTGTATTTTCATTACCTTGTGTGAAGCTTTAGTGTTAAAGTATTCCCAATCTCACATGCGTACTCATCCTCCTCAACTTGAACAATGGATACAAGGAAAGTGTAGCTGTGTCCGTCACCTGCCAACTGTTTGCTGATGTGTAGTCAATCTCTGGTTTACGTGCAGATTAGGAGACTAGTGAAATCAGGACTGCTTCTGGGTGCATGTGCTTACATGTCGCTAGTTTGTCCGGCACTTCTTTCTACTTATAATGGGACAACCTAAACTAAAAGGATGAAATGCAAAGTAAAAACTTTAACAGGATGAGCTACTCCTGCATAGAATAAGGAAACTTGAGAGCTCCCAATAAGGAGGAACTAATTCCCTTCCACGGATTAGACAAATTTTATTCAAATTGTGTCAATACTCAACCGTACAGATCAGAGCCACTAAATACAATATTTTTCAAAAGGATTGGTTTAGACATGGAGAGAGAAGCACAAGCAAGGTTTCTACAATTTAAAGAAATAAATGAGGACATCTCAATATCTACACATTTAAATCTTGAAAATGTGCAGATGTGCAGATTGTTGACAGTAGATCTGACATTAGAGCCGAAGCGTCTTAGATTGTTGGTGGAAAGGACTGAGAAGTTGCTTAAGATCCCTAGATATAGATCACTGCTCAAAGGAAACATTATTTAATTGACTACAAAATGTTAGGATGTACTTGGTCGGTAAAAGTTATTCCCATTTTCTTGTGGTGATCAAAGTTCTCTTAAGAACAGATTGAAATAATTTAGTGAATGTGTTGCTTTATAAAAGTTGGAATGAATTTGAGTATGAAGTTTCATTTGGAAGCTTAAATGCACTAATACCGATATGCTAAGCAGTATGTATATGCCTAGAAAGATTAATGAGCAAATGCATTTTCCTTTCAAGTTTGCCAGTAGAAGCCGAGGCTGTTGAGGACCACAATGACTTAGAGTGACAAGCATTGGCCACGCGGCCGCAAAAGTGACGTGGCCGCGGGGCCGCGAAAGTGAAAGAAAACAAGCACGCGAGTGGTGCGTGCAGAGAAAGCGAGATGGCAGCTCTGGTGGGGGAGGGGGAAGGGCGAGCAAGACAGAGAGGCAGAGTGAGGCGCGCGCGGGTGAGCGAGAGGAAAGCCCGATGGCGCTCGTGCCTGTGCGCGTAATCGCGTGCAGAATGCCACACAAAAAGCTGTGGTCGCATTTCTGCAAGCCCACTGACTAAATGTCTCGCCCAGAGCAGCGCAAGCGCTGGCTCAGGGCGAGACCTAAAAAGAAACGTAATAGGCATTTTATGAGCCTTAAATACAGACAACATATATTTGTTTCTTTTGCACCTAAATGTGCTACTTTACTCCTGCTGACTTGCACCAATACATATGTTTCATCCAAATGTGTTTTATACCTTAATTTGATTCATACTCCTACAAGTGTGCCCACACTTGTGATTTTGCACCTCTAAAGTGATACATTTGTCCTTGTTCTAGTGTACCAATAGTGTTCTTGCATTTAATGTTGCCTTTGCACATAAATGTAAATATGCGTATAAATATTAAACATTTTCCAACTTACAATGATGTTACACCAAGGGTGATTTTGTACCTCAAACTGGTGTCAATCAAACGTGAAGTCATACAATGCATTGCCTTTACATGTAACGTGACATTTTACTACCATTTTTTCTGAGTTTGTACCTGAACGTGATACCGCGATGCTGCTGAATTTGCACCAAAATGATTTGATATCTAAATGTGTTTGTGTATATAAATGTGGGTTTTGCACTTACAATTTTCTCAACACTCCTGTTGATGTAATATCAAGGGTGATTTTGCACCTAACTGTGTTTTTGCACTCAATAGATTTTTGCACATAAAAATGTTTCCAGGGTCCTGCTGATATTGCAGCAAGGTTAATGTACACAAAAATGAAATTTTACTACTAAAGTTGATTTGTGCTCTTAAAAGTGTTTTCACAGTTCTGATGCTGTGCACCAACTGTTGTTTTGCACCGAAAGGTGTATTTGCTCCTAAATATAATTTGTGATCCTAAAAATGTTTTTACACTCAACTGCGATTTGCAAATAAATGTATTTGGTGCTACTAAACATTTGCTACACTTATGCTGGTATTGCACCATGGTAGTGTTCAATAGCTGACATGTTTTCACTTAATCTTTGTGGGAGAGCGGGCCGGATAAACAGACGTGGAGGCTGTATGTAGCGTGCCAGTTGGGCTATCTTTATTGAATAGGCAAAAAAAATGAAACTAGGATGTATCTGTCCACAGTTAATGTCTTTGGGGATTTCCGTAATCACTGCTCCAGGTCTTCAGTCTTGGCCGGTCTTGGAGTCTGCCTTTTCTTCCACAACGTTGTTAGGCTGGATGGTCCTTCCCCGGGAGGCTCAGCAGAGGAAAGAGATAAATAGGGAGTCGTCAGTGATAGCTGAGATCCTGTCTTCAGACAATAGTGTTTCCGTCACCACACCCGGTCGGTGTTTAGGGATACACAGGGACTGGTGAAAAACGTGAAGAGAGGTGGATTGACACAAGGGAAGGAGGTGAGGGAAAAAAAGGGTAAGCTGTGCACAGGGAGGATAGGCGAAAAAAGGGGTGGGGCGTGGAACAGTGCTGGTAGTAAGGAAATCCTTCTTTCTTTACCCAGCTTGATTGAGCACTTTTACGCGCCCCTATTATGGTCCCACAGGACCCAGTGGACTCTCGCTTCCCTACAGCGTATGTTAACCAAAGGGGGTGATGAAACAACAGTGCCGTAGGTACGGAGATAAAAAAGAAAAGAAAACAAAACCCCTTTCTCCTATACGCTATCAAACCTCCCGCCACCCTTTCTGTACACCTTTAAACCTCCCGCCACCCCGGTTCCTCTGTCCCCAGGTTCGGAACACTCACCGGCTCCGCCGCAACTCTCCTGAGCTGCGGCCGCTCTTCAGCCACCTCCGGTGGGGACCACCAGTCCTCGCACCACGTCTCGGGTTCTTCCTGTTCTCCTGCGTCTGCTTCTCCCTCGTCTTGGTCCGCTCGGTACTCCTCCTTCCCTCCGGCTCTTCCTCTCTCGACCTGATCCGCTTGGCACTCCTCCTTCCTTCCGGCTGTGTCGCCCCGTCCGTCGGCAACACCGGTCCTTTTAACCTCCTGCGAGGATCCTCTTCCGGGGTCAGCCACGCCCCCTCCCTCTACGATGGTGTAGGAGTCCGGACGCTGCACGGGAAAAGGATACGGGGGAGGAGTTACGTTCGTTGGCGATCCCCTCCTGCGTTGCGGCTTAGAGGAGATCGGTTGTACAGGTAAGCCCTGGAGGGGCCGTGGGAGGGTATAATCCGACACCCGGCACGCCTGGTCGGCTACCCCCTCACATCCCCTTTCCCATGCTGTCCTACCAGTAGGGGAAGAGTCACAGGGGTACCTAGAAAGGAAGTCCGCATTCGCTTGTTCTGTTCCTTTACGATGCTTGGTGAGGAATCTATAAGGTTGTAGTGATAGAAACCAACGTAGCACCCTTGCATTATTTCCTTTGTTTCACGCTAGCCATTCTAATGGGGCATGGTCAGTGTATAGCGTGAACTCTCGTCCCTCTAGATAATATTTTAAAGTGTCAATGGCCCATTTAATGGGCAGGGCTTCCTTCTCTATTACTGCGTAGTTTCGTTCTCTGGGAAACAGTTTCCGACTTATGTACAATATAGGTCTTTCCTCCCCGTGTTGGTTTATCTGGGACAGCACCGCCCCTACACCCTGGTCAGAGGCGTCCGTCTGGAGGACAAAGGGTCGAGTGTAATCCGGGCTTGCTAGCACTGTATCGGAAGTCAGAGTCTCCTTCAGGGCCTCGAATGCTCGGATGAGAGCAGGGCTTGGGTCTCTTAATCTGGCCTCGGTCTTTACGTTCTTCTGCAAGAGGTCCGTGAGAGGGGCTGCCAGTTGTGAGAATCGGGGTATAAACCTCCTATAGTAACCGAGCAACCCCAGGAATGCTCGGAGGGTTCTAGCTGAACGGGGAAAGGGTATTTGGGCTATGGCGGTGAGTTTGTTACTTTGGGGACGTATCACTCCCTCCCCCAACAGATAACCAAGATACTTCACGTTTTGTGCAGCTAGGTGGCTTTTGGTTGGGTTGATTCTGAGGCCATGATTCCCCAGAGCCTGAATCACCTCATACAGGTGGATCAGATGTTGGTCCCAGGATTCGCTATAAATGATGATGTCATCTATGTATGCTCCTGCGTATCTCTCGTGGGGTCGCAATATAAGGTTCATGGCTCTTTGAAATGTAGCCGGAGCCCCATGTAAACCAAAGGGTAACATAATGAATTGGAACAACCCATCTGGGGTGGAGAACGCAGTCTTCTCTCGGTCCTGCACTCTCAAAGGAATCTGCCAATATCCCTTGCATAGGTCTAGGGTACTTATGTATTTGGCCCTCCCTATCCGCTCTATCATCTCGTCTACCCGGGGAAGGGGATATGTGTCGAATTCAGATACCTTGTTGACCTCCCGGAAGTCGATACAGAATCGTACCGAGCCATCAGGCTTCGGCACGAGAACAATCGGTGAATTCCATTCACTCACAGAGGGTTCTATAATCCCCATTTGTAGCATCTGTTGGACTTCCTCTCGGATGGTTGTTCTGCGGGCTTCTGGTATACGATATGGACGAAGACGTACTCTTTTCCCTGGGATGGTTTTAATGGTGTGTTCTACCAGCGTAGTGTTCCCTGGAGTCAGGGAAAACACTCCTTGTAAGGGCAGTAGGGTATCCACCAGACATTCGCTCAAGTGGGTGGGCAGTTCGTTGTCAATACATTGGCGGTACAAGGGTTTGTGTTCTCTCACGATCCCCACCAGGGCGGGAAGAGGTCCTTCCCATTTCTTTAAAAGATTGATGTGGTAGATCTGGGAGGTACCTCGCTCCTTGTCGAGTTCTAATCGGTAGGTGACAGGTGTCACTTGCTCCAACACGATGTACGGACCCTGCCATTGCCCTAATAACTTGTGGTCTGAGGAGGTCATCATTAACAGTACGGCATCTCCTACTGACAAGGACCTAGCTTTGGCGTTTTTGTCATATTGGGTCTTTTGGGACTCCTGTGCTTTTTCCATGTTGGTCCGTACCATCGCCCGTATTTGTCCCAAATGAGTTTTTAAACTACTGACGTACTCAATCAATGGGGTTGTGCTATGGGGTTCGGCTTCCCAGCTCTCACGGAGCATGTCCAGCAGGGAGCGCGGTTGGTGACCATAAAGTAATTCAAAGGGGGAATACCCCGTGCTTTTCTGGGTTTGGCAGCGGATGACATATAACGCGAGGGGTAACATATCCTCCCACTTTTTGGTCTCAAGAGCTAGAAGTTTTTTTAAAGTGGTCTTTAGGGTAGCATTGTAGCGTTCGACAAGGCCATCGGTCTGGGGGTGGTACGCTGCCGTCCGTATTTGCTTGATCCCTAACTGAGAGCACACCTGCTTCATCAGTCTTGAGACAAATGGGGTTCCCTGGTCCGTCAGGATCTCCTTCGGAAACCCCACCCGAGAAAACACCGCTATCATGGCCTTAGCTATGCTGTGCGCATCGGGATGACGCAAAGCGATGGCCTCTGGAAAGCGAGTAGCGTAATCTACAAGGACCAACACATAGCGGCATCCGCTACGTGATGGTAACAGGGGGCCTATGATGTCCATCCCTATTCTACAAAAGGGTACCTCAATGATGGGAAGAGGATGTAAGGGGACTCTAGGAGGTCGGTACCTGCTGTTTTTCTGACAAACTGGGCATTCATGACAGTAGGTTTTCACTTTACGGTAAATGCCGGGCCAATAGAATTGTTTAGTTATCAACTGCTCAGTCTTTTCCTCCCCAAAATGGCCTCCCAATAAGTGACTATGTGCCAAATAGAGTACTTTGTCTTGAAAAGGGGTAGGGACTAACAACTGAGGGGGACCAGCGGGTTCTGCTTTCCGGTATAGTAACCCGCTCTTAATAAAGAAATAGGGACATATGTGACTCGGGTCTTCCTGGCTTAGGGCATGGTTCCAGGCCTCTTGTAGAACAGGGTCCTCCCTCTGGGCTGTCTGGAAGTGTTTGTCGCTTTCCCAAGGGTTTTCTACAGGTATAGCAGGGTATACTCCGGTGGCTTGGCCTTTTTCTCTTCGTCTTCGTCTTTGGGTTTTTGTTTTTCTGGGTTTAGAGGGGGGCCATTCATGTTCGTCATCTTGAGCAAATGGAGCGCCACCCCACCAGTCCTCTTCCTTAGGGGTTGTTTCCTGAAGCAGCTTTGGCAGATGCGAATAATCATTCCCTAATATTACTTGTTCCGGCAGCCGGGAATGAGACCCACTTTTAGGTCAGACCCCGGGTCTGTAGCGTGTTGGATGTGGACATGGGTGGTGGGATATGTCTTTGTATCTCCGTGAACACATTGTATGTTCACGATACCGTCCACGGGGCCAGGTTTGGGTCCCAAGTCCTGGGGTCGCATTACGCTTTGTCGGCAGCCAGTGTCAGCTAGGGCGGTCATGGGGCGCCCATTAACCGAAACGTCGCAACGGTAGGGGTTTTGTCGTGTGGACGGGGTCAGACAACAATAGTTCCTGGTGAGGCCTATCTCCATTGGCTCCTCCTTCTGAGGACAGAAGCGAGCTATGTGTCCCAGGCCTCCAAAGCTATAGCATTGTGGGCCGGGTGTAGGGGTTCTCCCTATCATTGGTCCTGGGGGTCGGAACACTGGGGTTCCAGGGACAATGGTTACGGGGTCGGGTTTTCTGACTGGAGGGGCCCGAGAAGGGCGATGCCCCCCGCTCATGGTTGGTCTCCAGGGGTGTTCTTCACGTCCCTTTGTACTTCTTGGGCTCTGTTGTAGGCACTAGCGATCTCCACCGCTGTTTCCAAGGTGACATGGGCATGTTGCCTAACCCACCTCTGTATTGGGGAATGAAGAGAGGACAAATACTGTTCCAGGTACACCTTGGCCATTATCTCTTCCTTTGTGGCAGTGGTGGGTTTTAGCCATCGATCGGCCAAGTCTTTTACGCGGAAGTACAAAGCTCGGGGAGTTTCTTGGGGTCCTTCCTTAATCTGCAGTTTCATTCTATATGTTTCGTCGTCTATCCCCAGACGTTCCATTATGCAGCGTTTTATTTCATCATAAGGGGTAGTACCCAGGATGTTGGCAGCCTGATACGAGGCTTGTAGTTCCCCAGATAACAAAGGTCCCAGATACTGGCCCCATTTCTCGATTGGCCATGCTGCGGCTCTGGCCATTCGCTCGAAGTTATTGAAGAAGAACTCCGGGTCCTCCCCCTCCACGTATTTCTGCAGGATTACGGAGGGCAAGGTGCTGGGACTTCTCTGTTGTCCCATGGCATCTATGAGTTTTCCCATGGCGGTGTCATGGGACTGTCCTTGCTCTGCGATAGCCAGTTGTAGCTTCCCTCGGTCTTCTTCCACTACTGTAAGGAACTTCTCCATGGCTTTTCCCAGGCTGGCCTGGTTATCTGCCATCCTGGCCAGCACAGCCTCCATGTCTCCGGCGGATCCCACTTCTGACACCACCTGTGGGAGAGCGGGCCGGATAAACAGACGTGGAGGCTGTATGTAGCGTGCCAGTTGGGCTATCTTTATTGAATAGGCAAAAAAAATGAAACTAGGATGTATCTGTCCACAGTTAATGTCTTTGGGGATTTCCGTAATCACTGCTCCAGGTCTTCAGTCTTGGCCGGTCTTGGAGTCTGCCTTTTCTTCCACAACGTTGTTAGGCTGGATGGTCCTTCCCCGGGAGGCTCAGCAGAGGAAAGAGATAAATAGGGAGTCGTCAGTGATAGCTGAGATCCTGTCTTCAGACAATAGTGTTTCCGTCACCACACCCGGTCGGTGTTTAGGGATACACAGGGACTGGTGAAAAACGTGTAGAGAGGTGGATTGACACAAGGGAAGGAGGTGAGGGAAAAAAAGGGTAAGCTGTGCACAGGGAGGATAGGCGAAAAAAGGGGTGGGGCGTGGAACAGTGCTGGTAGTAAGGAAATCCTTCTTTCTTTACCCAGCTTGATTGAGCACTTTTACGCGCCCCTATTATGGTCCCACAGGACCCAGAGGACTCTCGCTTCCCTACAGCGTATGTTAACCAAAGGGGGTGATGAAACAACAGTGCCGTAGGTACGGAGATAAAAAAAAGAAAACAAAACAAAACCCCTTTCTCCTATACGCTATCAAACCTCCCGCCACCCTTTCTGTACACCTTTAAACCTCCCGCCACCCCGGTTCCTCTGTCCCCAGGTTCGGAACACTCACCGGCTCCGCCACAACTCTCCTGAGCTGCGGCCGCTCTTCAGCCACCTCCGGTGGGGACCACCAGTCCTCGCACCACGTCTCGGGTTCTTCCTGTTCTCCTGCGTCTGCTTCTCCCTCGTCTTGGTCCGCTCGGCACTCCTCCTTCCCTCCGGCTCTTCCTCTCTCGACCTGATCCGCTTGGCACTCCTCCTTCCTTCCGGCTGTGTCGCCCCGTCCGTCGGCAACACCGGTCCTTTTAACCTCCTGCGAGGATCCTCTTCCGGGGTCAGCCACGCCCCTCCCTCTACGATGGTGTAGGAGTCCGGACGCTGCACGGGAAAAGGATACGGGGGAGGAGTTACGTTCGTTGGCGATCCCCTCCTGCGTTGCGGCTTAGAGGAGATCGGTTGTACAGGTAAGCCCTGGAGGGGCCGTGGGAGGGTATAATCCGACACCCGGCACGCCTGGTCGGCTACCCCCTCACAATCTTATTATGCCAACCAAACCTACTTCAAAGATGGCTTCATATCAGAACAGGCTCCAAAAAGGATGGAAAAACATCACAGAAACCCTAATCACTCATGACCTGTCAACAAACACTGAACCCTAATGGCCAACCCATAAACCATAATCAGTGACAAATACGATAGTCACAGACTGGACTCTTTTAAAACTGCCTTATTCTTTTTTGATTGGGACTTAGGCCCTCATGTATCATGCCATTTACGATTGGTAAGGCTCTGATTCGTAAAATCAGAGCCTTTCTGACAGCAAAATTGCATTTTTAAATTCACCAAACCCAATTAGCGATTCGGTAATATGTTACTGAGTATTACCTAATCACTCTTTGGGTTTGGGAATAGAAACTGATTGGTATTTGAAAGGCCGTGTTAAGGGCATCCCTCCCAAATACCGATTCCTTTAGGGATGTATTAATGTTTTGCGGCCAAAATACGTTCACAAAACAATAATATTTTACAACCTCCTCAAAGGAGATGGTAAGCCATTCCCAAATGGGAAGGGGTCTTGAAGGACCCCTTCCCCTCTGTGAATGTTCACAAAAACGTTTTTTATGAGCAGGCAGTGGTCCATGACACAACTGCCTGCTCATAATAAAGGATTGCTTCATTTTTTTAAGCGCATTCCTTTTTTTCTTTTGAGGAAAAAGGGCTGAATTAAAAAACAAAAAAAGATTGCTTCATTTAAAAGCAATCACAGACATGGTGGTCTGCTGACCCCAGCAGGCCACCATGCCTTTCATTGCAGCCAATCGCAGTGGGTCTCAATGTATGACCTACCTCATGCATATTAATGAGGTAAGTTGAATTGCGATCCACTACAAATCAGTATTTTGAGATCCAACCTATTAATACATAGGTCGGTTCTCTGAATACATATGGATTCGTTATAAGTTGGTGCACAAATTGTGACCACTTCTAACAAATCCATTTTGTACATCCCATTTAAGGAATCACAAATTGCGACTCGTTATTTATCCCAATTTACAATTCCTTAAATAGAATCTTTGTACATGAGGGCCATAGTCTCCTGGATCAATAAACTATGCTTTTATGTCTTCCTTGATGGCACAGCTGGTTCTAAACTTATTGTACTTTAAAATATACATAGAATGGAATTTGACTCTGCCCAGAGGAGTATTTCTCTCTCACCTAATGCTATTGGTTGATTGGTGTATCATTCTACCTCCTGTTGATTAGGTATGTAATGCATAATGGCCAATTTTGCATCTCAAAAGTACACTGAATCATCACACTTTAAATTCTTTTTCTGAGGGATGCATTGCAAACAGAAACGGAAATTAATCATTTTTTATTTTCCTTTTTCACTGGAGCAGGCTCTTTTAAATGTTTTAGACAGGGCTTAAAATACAAGCAATACTTGTTGGCTTTGTCACTCTTTCTTCTTCTTCTTTTTCAATCATGTTAAAAATATCATGTCATAATTACAGCCTATTTCATATTTGCCTTGCCCATAATTTTTGCAGCTTTACTCTGTACAAATGGCTCCTGATCGAACAGAAATGTATTGAATCTTTAGCTGGCCATATGCTTTGAACTAAAAATTAAGGTTGTAACCAACATCTCCACTCTGCTGTCATAGCTGGGCCTAAACATATGAAATGAACCATGAATCACTTTGATATTCACACAGCAAGCCCAGAATGTAGGGCAGCCATTTCTAATGCCTGCAACAGAAGCAAGAAAGACACTTAGGGATGGATATCCTGTCTGCTGTATTACAAGTGCCACTGGATATAATGCACTGGTAATATGGCAGACAGGATATCCGTCACGTTTGTGACAGAGTAACACGTCCACCAAACTCTAAATCAGGCCCTAAGTTTTAAGGTCTTGTAGCAGCAACAGGATAAGAAGAAATTACATAATGTGCATGTTTCCTAGAGGCAAAATCAGCATAATAACTTACCCTGGAAATGCTGACCAATTGCATACATTCAGACTTTTTGAATATATTAGAGTGCACTCCTGAAACCCATAGTGACCCAATCCCAACCAGCCAAGAACATCTTTCATAGTATGCGTACAAAGCTGAGATTTAGGGCTTTTGTAGCATCTCATAAAGCTGTTCTCAATTAACCTTCATCAGATGATCTAAGTAAAGCTGTTCTCAATTAACCTTCATCAGATGATCTATGCTGATGGCACAAGCCTTACTTCAGAATGTCATGTAAAAGCTGAGCAAACAAAATATGTTCCTTTATGAATTAGATTGCAACATACTCAAGCCATGACCAAACCTATCTCCAGGACACTTGACCTTAAGATTGGGCGAGAATTAACCTGGCATTCATTACTTCCAACAATGGGACCGCTGGTGGATTATTATCAATTTCTTAAAGACTAAGGTGAGGGGCATTATTTTATCTTAAGTGTGGCTAGATAGAAATATGCAAACCAGAATCTATGAGTAACACTCCCAGTTAATTATGATTTGAGATTGAAGTAGATACTGGATTCCCACATACTAAAGAACTTTGAACTTACTGCCTCTTCTAAAAATCCATTTGTTTTTGTTTTGGGAGCATTCACAAATAGGCAGTTCTCACTGCCATACTTGTCCAGTCCTGACAAAGCTCACTTAAGACAGTGTGGGTTTGTCAACATTTATCAGGTGGTCGATTTATTGTTGTACCCGCATAAGGGTGTTACCCTGTTTAAGGGGAAAATAACCTGACAGCAGACAGAGCATGCCCAAGATCAGTTGTACAGAGGCTAAAAAGTAGGGGTGCCAGTAGGTGTCCCTGCTTCAGCCCCTTATTTGAATAAAAGGGCTCCGAGATCTAGCAGCCCTCTAACACGCTAATCTGCACCCATGTACCATCATACAGCTATTGCAATCAGAAGCACCCATTCCATCAGCTTAAACTACAGAAACTCACGGTCCACACCATTGAAGGCTATAGTCCACAAAACATGCTCCCAAGTGAGCCTTTGCAGTGTGGACTGTCTGGCGGAATAGAACAGTCCAGCCAGTATGTTGTCTATAGTGCTGCCTTTAGCTTGAAATATGGTTTGATCAAAAGACAGCAAGGACATAGGAGATGCCTAGTTCTCCAGTTCAGAAAGTAGTAAACTTGCATCATCTTTGTGTCTACATCACGAAAGCCAATCAGTATTTTAATGGCAGGATAATTTGCATCACTCTTCTTGAAGAAAGGGTGCAATATTGAATTAATGCCAACCTTCTGTCACAATTGTAGACTGAAAGGCAGTTGAGTAAATCGCAGATAACCACATGTTCAATAACAAGGATCTGAATTGAACAGTCTCTGCAGGGCCATTACGGTTTGTTCTTCTATTGCTACGGCCCTTTAACACCATAGAGTATCTTGCTATGGCCAAATAACTCACCTTAGTTTCAATGTTTTTTTTATTTTGTTTTATTAAATGTTGAACTTTTATGGTTTAACTATGTTTTATTGATTTCAGGCAAGTGAAAAAAAAAGCACATTACATACAGCAGATAGTCCCACTTTTCATCCCCTTCGACCCCCTCCCTCCCCCAATCTAGCCCAACCACCCCACATCTTTGAAGGCCATAGAGCAGTTCCGTTGTGAAAACAGCTGCCAGAACTGGCAGAGTGGGGTGAAGGCCTGAACTAGCTAGGCAGTATGCGAGGCTTAGTAGAATAAAAACTCCCAACAACCCCTCCCCGTATCCCAACCCCCCCCTCCCCGAACCGGTGTGCCGTGTCTGCACCTTGTTAGGTTAATGCGTAGAAGAGTTGTTTCGTGCCATGCCTCAGGAGGCCGCCACCGCTTGTTGAGTGTCAGTGAGTCGAAGGAGGCGAAGGTATTTCGGGCATGTTATTTCGTTGAATTCCAACGCTAGTAGGGATAGTAGAGGTCGCCATATGGTGGTGAATGCGTCTGTTGAGTGTGTAAGGTTGGCTTGGATTCTCTCCATTCTGATCATGTACCATAGCTTGTGTAGCCACCCCGTGTGTGTTGGTCTATTCTGTGTGCCCCATAGAGAGAGAATGTGTTGTACCGCTGCCCCTAGTGCCAGGCCCATTTGTTTCCCCCTCACTGACTTCATTGGGTATGTAAGCAAGTTGAGAAGCCCCAGCAGAGTGTAGGCCGGAAAGCGAGGTATTTCCGTGTCAAATTGTTTGTCAATGTCGTCTAGGACAGCAGTCCAGTATCCAGTCACTTCCTTACAGTCCCTTAGCAAGTGCGTCAGCGTGCCCTCCTCCTCACAAACCCTCCAGCATGTCGGACTGCGGTCGGGGTTTCCTCTATTCAGTCTGGCAGGTGTCAGGTACCAGTATGTTACCACCTTGACCGCTGCTTCCCTACTTGCTGTATTTCTGGCCGTATGGTTCGCTCTGTAGTAAATATCACGCCATTCCTTTACGGATAGATCTCTCCCAAGTTCCCGTGCCCAACGCCTCTGCCCGGCCGAGGGCTCCGGAGAAGCCGCGGGGCGCAGCAACCTATAGAGTTCGGAGATCATTTTTCGGTCCGAGTTTTTGGTTATGAGCCATTTCTCGTAAGTCGTTAGTTTCCTACCGACCATCGGGCGCACGTCTGGGTGTAGGAGCCAGTGATGAATTTGGAAGTATTGGAATCGTTTCGGTTCCTCAATATCATATGTTTGTGGCACATCTGAAAACTTGAGGAACCCTTCTAGGTCAAATAAGTGTCCTGCTGACTTGCAGGCTGACCCCCGCCATTGCGGGAACGCTCGCTCCTCTAGCCCCGGTGGGAATTCCGGGTTGTCAAACAGGGGCGTTAGTGGTGAGGGGAAAGAGGTAAGTCCACGTTTAATGGCCACCTTGTCCCACACCTGCAACACAGTATGGGTGAATGGAGAGCCTGCGAGGTTCGGCGGTCAGATCGCTTCAGAAAAGGCACTTTCCATAGGGAAAGCTGCGCCAATGCCCTGTCCTGGAACAGCCACCTCTTTTCTGATTCCGGCCTGCTCCATTCTACCAGATATCTAAGTTGTGTCGCCCGAAAATATTCCCAAAAGTTTGGGACCCCCAGCCCCCCTTCATCAGGGGGACAGTAGGCTAAGTCTCTGCGCATCCGCGGCCGCTTTCCAGTCCAGATGAAGTGTTGCACCGCTCTTTGCAGCTTGTGAATGGTTCCCTTGGGGGGCCAGGCCGGGATGGTCTGGAAAATATATAGCACTTTAGGCAATATGGACATTTTAACGGCGGCGATGCGGCCAAGGAGTGACAGAGGCTGCTTCTGCCACCGACGCAGATCCCCCTGTATTTGTGAGAGGAGGTTGGCGTAGTTTTTTGCGAGTGTTGGCCCAGTAGAGGGGGCCAAGACTATCCCCAGATATGGGATCGTGGTTTGGGGTTGGAGCTCTCCGAACTCCCCGTGTGCTCTTCCGTATAAGTTCTCATTGAGGCCTAGAGGTAGGAGCATTGATTTCCCCATATTTATTTTAAAGCCGGAGACGCTGCCGAAGGCAGTCAGTTCCCGGAGGAAAGCTGGCACCGAGCGCTTGGGTGTCTCCAGGGCCGCCAAGATGTCGTCTGCATACAGACTGACCGTGTGCTTTTCTCCCCCGAAGGGGATGCCAAGGATATCGGGGTTGTCTCGTATCCTTTGTGCTAGGGGCTCTACGTAGAGCGCAAAAAGGAGGGGCGACAGCGGGCATCCCTGCCTCGTGCCCCGTTGGATGTCAAAGGGCTGTGAGCTTGTCCCATTGACCCATATCGTAGCTTTGGGTTTGTCATAGCAGCTCGCCACCCACGTCCTGAATCGATCACCAATGCCGAAATGTGCCAGTGTTTTGTCCAAGAAGTCACAGTCTACTCTGTCGAATGCTTTTTCGGCGTCGATCGACAGTAGCAGTGCATCCATCTTGGTGCGATGGGCTTTGTCAATGAGGTGCATGATGTGTTTGGTGTTGTCGCTACTCTGTCGGTTCGGTATAAAGCCGGATTGGTCTGGTTCGATGATACCGGGCATGCGTGGACTTAGTCTGGCCGCTAGAACTCCGGTAAATAACTTCAGGTCCAGATTTAGTAGGGAGATTGGCCGATATGAGGCGCATTGGGTTGTGTCCTTCCCAGGTTTGGGAAGAACGATTATATCAGCCGTGAGCATATCTGGAGGGATAGATCCGGGGCCTGAAAGGAGTTAAAGAGGCGAGTTAAGATCGGAGCTAGGAGTGGGCAGAACCTTTTGTAAAATCTTGCCGAAAAGCCATCCGGCCCTGGTGCCTTCAGTGGCTTGAGACGGGAAATTGCCCCTATCACCTTTTCAATCCTAATGGGTGTATCGAGTGCTTCTGCCCCTGCTGTGTTCAAGGCCGTTGTCGCGGCCTGTTGAAGATATGCCCCTCCGTCCACACTCAATTGCGAGTCTTTACTATATAAAGAGGCATAGAAATCCCGGAGGGCCTCGGCTATCTGATGGTCTTGCTCAACCTTCTCTCCCTTGGTGTTGTGAAGGGCTGTAATTTTAGAGCGTTGGGCACGGGCCCTAAGTGTACTCGCTAGGAGACGTTTTGTTTTACCTTCCCCTATGTAATATGAGTGTTTGAGCCGCAGGGCCGCATATTCAGCTCTGTCAAGATCTAGGCTTGCGCTCTGGCTGCTTTCAGTTGGCGCCATATTCTAGGGGCCCTTGATCTCTGCCACCTTTTCTCCCACTTTACCCTGAAAGTGGCTAGCAAACAGTATAGCTACCCCTGCCTTCTTGTCTGTTGTAGAGGAGTAAAACTGTTGGGGGAAAGCGCGGGACCTCATTCTGTGCCAATCTTTGGAAAGGAGGTGCGTTTCTTGTAGAAGGAACACTGACGCCCCTGAGTTCTCTAAATAGGACAATATGGCCCGACTTTTAATGGGATTGTTCAGCCCCTTCACATTAAGGGTGATCACTTGAAGCGTGGGCCGCAACATAGTGTGTTCGTGAGAGGTGTCCGCTGTGACATTTGGAGTCTGCTCTTTCCGTTTGTGTGTCTGTGCCCCTGGGCCTGAATTCCGTGCATTATCGCTTCTGACTCTCGTCCGTGCTCTGTTCCCAGCAGCACACCGGTTCCCCTTCCCACCCTCCTCCCTAACCCCAACCACCCCCCCTCAAGCTTTCCAGGGTAGTGCCGTCCCTGTTTTTGAATTCTGTACTGATTGTGGTTCTTGCTCTCCCTCCTCGTTCCCCCCTTCCCATGAGTCCCACCTGCCACCCTCACCTCCTGTGTCCCCCCCCATTCCCTCCCTAACCCCAACTGAACAGTCCCCAAGTTTGACCATAGTCCAACGCCCATCATACCAAGATGCGGGCATTTGGGAATGAAAAATCGGGGTGAACTTGTGGTCCAAGTTACGCGGGCCCCTTCCCCCCCAAACCCCCCGCAGCCAGCTATAGTTCAGTGCGGTTGTGTCCCCTTGTGCACCTCAATGTCTGACTGGTGATGTAGTGTCCCTTGATACTGCTTCCAGGGCTGCCATTCTTTCTTGCGTCATGGTGGCAAGATCCGGCCGCACTTCCAAATGAGGCGAGCGTCTGCGGCCCACTCTCTGCCATTCTCCCCCCGAGGATTGTTGTGTGTGGATGGGTGATTCGTCCGGGTTCTGTTGTTCGAGGCCAAGGAGCGCACAAGTTTCCTGGAGAGATCGCATTTGGTGCAGTTTGTCATTCCACTTGAAGATCAAGCGGAAGGGGTGGCCCCATGAGTATGCCACTCCCTTTCCCTTCAGGAATGTTGTCACCTCCCTAAATGCTTTCCTCTTTTGTAAGGTAATGGAGGCCAGGTCCTGGTAAAGTGCTAGGGAGTGACCCTGGTATTTGAGGGGTTGCTTTAGTCGTGCTGCACGTAGTATACGTTCCTTGAGTGGGAAATCCGGCACGAAGGCCAGAATGTCCGGCGGGGGGGCTGGCGCCCTTCTGGCCATTCCCACCCGGTTCGCTCGGTCGATGCGGATGTCAACGTCAGGGGCCTCTCCCAGAATCTCCCTTAACATGTCTTGGAGGTATCGAGCGACGTCCGTCCCCTCTTCTTTCGGTGGGACCCCCCTAACGCGGATGTTATTTCTCCGTGACCGATTTTCGAGGTCTTCTGCGTGTGCTTGCAAGTCTACCTGTTGATCTTTTAGGCGTATCAGTTCCTGCTGTAGTTGCTCTATCTCCTCGCCTTTGGTTTGTTCATGGTCTTCTAAGGCGACTACACGCTCCCCGATTTCGTCGACGTCTCGTCGTATCTCTCTCACCTCTCCTGCCACTTCGCGCTTGAGAGTTTGAAAATACTCCCATAGCGTGTTGAAGAGATTTTCGAGGAATGCATGCGTGATTGGCTCTTCCCCTTCACATTGTTCTGCTTGTGTTTTAGGGGCCGGGGAATTTCGCCCTCCTTTCTCCCCTGACGTGGAGCCTTTGGTGAGCATCTCCTTCAGGGATCTCTCCCCTTTCTTCCTCACTCTGGACATTATGGGGCCCCGGGTCTGCTGGTCGTTCACCTCCGCACCCGGTCTGCGTGCGCGTCCCAGGGGGTATCACTTCTGGGTATGGCTTGCTGCACCCGGATGCTTGATGTACCGTCGATTTAGGTCCTATGTAGCTCTGCCTCCATTCCAGGCCTGGTTGTATGCGTATTCACTCTCATATGTATGCTGTGGCCTCCAGTGGCTGTGGACTGTGGCTCCTCGTGTCTCCGGGTATACTCTTAGCAATGCCCGCTTTTCTCGCGGTTGGGTTGTGGAGGGGTTCAGCCATCAGGCCTGCGGGTCTGTCTCGCCCCAGACGCCCAGATCCGTTCTCTTGTTACGCACTGTCGGCCTGCTGGGTATCCCTGTAGAGGTTGTGGTTGGCACCTCCTAGTCCGATGTGCCCCTTGTGTCTCTCAGTTAGGGAGTACCTGCTCTGTGCGATTGCTGGAGTCGCGCTTGGGCCGGTCTGCGGTCTCACCCTCAGTTTTCACGGCTGCCCAGGCGGGGGTGGCTTCTATCCGCCCCCAATCAGCTGCGGTTTCCGCAGGTGTTCGTCCCGCGATGGAGCAGGTGACCCCCAGCGCTGCCGCTGCCCCCACCGATAATGGAGTTGTCGCTCTCGGTTGTTGCGCTGCCCCACGTCACTCCTGCTCTGGGGCCTTACTTTAGTCTGCCGGGCCGGACCTTCGGGGGGACCTCCTTACGTGCCTGCTTACGGCCTTCGTTCCCTTAGGCCCTGCTGCGCCTCTTCTCATAGCGTATAATCCGAGGCCGTGTTCAGTGGTGGTGTCTACGGGCCTATCTCACCGCCGCCGCCGGGCGGTCTCGTCCGTTTTCCGGCCCTGGTGCTCACCGTCCCTGGGCTCCGCCGGGGCTTCATGGCCTATGTAGTGGCTTGTCCCTTGCGGCCTCCCGCACCCCCGGGCCAGACACTGCTCCTCACATGGCACCCCAACAGAAATCGCCAAGCGCCGCCTCCTCCCCGGGTTCTGCAAAGGGCGGTAGTCTCGCACCCGACAAGGCCTGCAAGCCGCGCTCTCAATTTTACGCTGCTGCCCAGCCCGGGACCGCCGATCCGTGGCTACACCATTCCCGGCTGCCTTCAGTTGTGCCGCCGATGCTGTGGGTACTCACTCACTGCTGCGCCAGGCGCTCTCCCGGTTCGCCGTTGCTGGGTCCGCCGGTGCCCCCTTTGATACGGAGCCGTGTCTTTCTTTCCCGCTTAGCCGCTGTACTGGGCTCTCTGCCCGGGCGCCATTTCCACCTGTCACTTGCCGGGCTATGCTGAGTGTCGGCCGGAGGCGTAAGGCGTTCGCAGTGGCTCTTAGGGATGCCGCCTCACTCCCGCTTGTCGTGCCACCAACTGTGGTGCACAACCGGGGATTTTGCTTGAGAATTTGGCTGGATACGGGGGCCAGGAACGAGGAGCCTCCGAGCCGTGTGACCGCTCAGATCGCCATCTTGGCCACGCCCCCCAATGTTGAACTTTTAGACAACAAAGTTTGCATTTCTATCTTTTGATGTCAAATTTATACAGTTGAATTAGTTTGTAGTACGTTATTATTTGTCGCAATCGTAGTTACGATCCTTAAAAATGTCAAACTGATGAAACTTACACTGCCCTTTCTTGTGTTTTCTATTCCACTCTGGATCCCCCAGTGGGTTCCACTATAATGCGTTTTTTAATGACTGTAAAAAGAGCACATATGCCTTTTCACTCAGCCCTTTGGTCCGGATCTTTTCCAATTCATTACTCAGTCCTACTCCTCTGCCGTCGCTGTTCAGTTGTGATTCATCTCAGTCCAGTATCCCTTCCCCTTGAGTGTTCCTCCCTAATCGTTCATTACTCTGACTTAGCAAGTTTCCTATCTCAACGTGCCTCTATTGATGGTGTCGGGGTGGGGGAGGGTCCATCAACAATCTAACCTTCTCAGCCCAGCACATTAAATCTTCCACTAATTTATCATCCGGTCAGGTGTTTCTCGTGTAGACCTCCTCTGCAGTGGCCCATTCTATCATGTATCAGTTGTTGAGGGCTGGGTTGCAATCCAGTGTATTGCACTTCTCCTTTTAGCTAGAACTAATTCCAGCATTATAAATGTTCTACTTATATTCCCTTTTTCCTCAATAGGAGTCCAAGCAGGCACAGTTTAATCATTGTGAGTATTGTGAAGACCATGCACTGCTTTAGCTTTTCCAATATCTCCTCCCAATAACCTTGCACAGACTGACAACTCCAAGTTAAATGCACAAAGTCTGCCACGTTTGTAAAGCATCGTGGGCATTCGAACGTTCGCCCAGGGTAGATTTGACTTAATTTGGCTGGTGTTAAACAGGTCATGTGGACATAGTTAAACTGAATGAGCTTGAGTCGTGCATTACTTGATAACTGTTTCACTTCCATACACAACCTTCTCATTCTGCCTCTGTGATGGGCCCCTCGGCATAGTCCTGCTGCCTGTGTGATGGGCCCCTCGGCATAGTCCTGCCATTTATCCAGCACCTTTAACCTCTTTAGGGTTCTGTCAATATGTAGAGCTTTATTTATATTGGATATCAGCCTCCTGCAATTAGCCCTTCTTAGTTTCAATGTTATTAACTATGGGCGGAAAATCAGATGGTCTGTGATCTGCGTCATCAACATATGGCTGCTTATATGTTTAGCCCACCTTGCTTGATCAACATTGTTAACAAATGCCCAAAATGATCACTAGTTAATACATCTACAGACATCATGGATTGTAAATCATTGCTTTTTCACAAGATGCTTTGTGGTCTCTGTACAGAATAAAGAAGCAAATACGTTGTATGAAGATCTTCTTTATTCGCATAACCAACGCAGATTACATTCAGGTAACGGAGCGCAAAGGGATGCGTCCGCTCGCTTCAGTCACCAGCTGTCACTGACGTTCTAGAACGGACAGCTGATGACAAGAGAAAGGGAGAGATACAGTGTCCCTAAGTGGACACAAGTACAAAGATCACAACACATCTTCCCCTTTAGAGAAAAGGAAGGGAGGGGGGGAGGGGAAGAGAGAGGGAGGAGGGAGGAGGGAAACAAGTAAAACTCTGAATTACAGGAAATTACATATTATTCGCAAACATAGTCAGAGCGCTTCAATGGTGGCACCAACCTTCTCCCTACTCTGCTGGTTTTACTACGACAAGGAGTCTCCTTGACAGGAGTAGAGTTGGAGCCGGAAGGAGAAAAATGCACATCAACGTTAGGTTGCACTGGGTCGCACTCAACCTTATCATCTGATCCACCTCTTAGGGCTCCACTGATAACGCCGATTCTTATCTAATTATCTATAAGAACCTTCTGGCCGCCAAGATCTTTTTACCTGTTGAATAGTGTAAAGGAGAGAATCTCATCAGGTTAGATATCAACATTCATTTTGTCTGAAAGGACCACGGACTCCGAATTCAAGTTTGAGAATTTATCATCGACAAAAATAACTGAACGTGCAAGCACCTCAACACGAGGTTAAAGAAATAGATGGGCACTAATACAAATAATAATCTACGCAGGAGTCTCATCCGACTCAGAATAAGAAGAATAGAAAGTTCTAGGAGGACCAACCAGACTATGATTGCTCCTATTTCTAAGTTGCTCTTCATGGGCCTAAACAAGCTTAAAATCAATTGCTGTCCCTACACTAACGCTAAGTGACATCCCTGCATAACGATTTTCCCAGGCAAGAAAGAATAAAAGGTGTCAGCTGTGAAGACTTCCTAAGAAGTGCAATCACCATATACCTAAGCTCAGCTCTGTCCTTCTCTCAGGTCTCCCCTACCGCTTCTCTCTCCTCCTCCCTCAGGGCACTATCCCTAATACAAAACCATACTACAAAGGTACACGCCTTGTTTACGCCCTCTTGGCCAGGTCTTCTTTCTTGTGCTTTTCCATTGAAACGGTGACTTCATCCTGGACGGTTTCGTTGACCTTGAGTCCCAGGCGCCTTCTCCGCTGAAAGTATCATCCCTAAATTCCATTGCACTCCCCGTACCATGCCTCCCATCTTTCTAACTTCTGAAAACAAAGAGTTAGTCTTTACTAACGAGACATGTGTCCTTGCACCTGCAACAAAAGATACGTTCAACAGAAACCTTCTACTGTGCTAATTAAATCTACCGTTTGTGCCCAGAGAGCCTTTCCAAGAGAAACCCTTTTCGGCCTACATTATAAGCTAACATAAGAATATACCAGGCCTTCCTTAAGCATATATGTAGTCAGGCCCTTACATATAACTTTTAAACACACATCTTACTTTTCCCTATAAGCATATTCATTACGATTCTTTATGCAAACAATGAATTACATGTGCAACTTTAATATGGTGCACGTTTAAACTACTGCAATTACATTACATACACGAACTAATTCCTCTATGCATTATGTTCACACAATTCAAAAAGCATTACATTACATCATTATCCTAACACCATTATACTGCTGAGTTCACTTCGTCTCAGTGAACTATTCATTCTTTGCTAAACATGCATGAGTATACAATGGATATAAACGAATATATGTCTGAATACATGTGGGTGCGGCCTATCAGTGATTATGATGCACCCCTACAATTTACAAGAACATTTCGCTCTATCAGTTCCCCCTTTGATGACTCCTGTCATCATATCTCATTCTACTCCCTCGGAGAAGGAACCGACCTAAACAGAACTTGTTCCCATCTTCCCTGATCTGAAGTTCTCCATGCTTTTGAGCCTTTGATACTGATTGTCCTGCAATCTTGCCAATCTCATGTCATTTTCCCTCAAAGCTCTCTTGACTCTGCCTGCTCGATACCATTTGTAGGCCTTGATCATAATCCACAAGCCAGCCACACAAACCACCAAGATAAGGAGTGGTCTCAGGAAGTACCCAAGGAATCCCTTTCCTAGGTTTGCAAACCAACCTCCCACTTGACCAAAACCCTTTCCGACCTTTTCCCAGGCCCCTTCCTCGGTCAAATCCGCTATCTTTGTGTGGACCATAGTGATGTTACTTATATATTTCTCCAGATCCTTGCTACGGTCTGGTATATAAGTGCAGCACTCTTGAACCTTCAGCATTTTACAGACTCCGCCCTCTTTGCCAATAGGACATCCAAAGCAAGGCGATTCTGCAAAACCATCCCCCTTATCGACAACATCTCTCCTTCCACCAACACCAACGATTTTGCTGTGTTCATTGAAAATTCATCCACCACCGTCGCTAACCTCCGGATCTTCACATCATTCAAGACTACTCCTAGACTAGGTATCATAGCTCCAAAGATATCCCCCACAACGATTCCTGCACTTGCAGCTCTTCTCGTTCTTGAATGCTCTCCACCCTCCAGAAGATTTAAGTCTTCTGTATGGTAAATCTTTGGAAATATTATTGACAAATAACATGTTCCATACCAATTTGCAGGCAACCTCACGTAAGCATTCTTCCCACATACGTAATACACCGTAGGTATCACTTGTACAGGACCTTGGAGAAAATCTTTTGCCTCATCTGCCATGGTGAAAACGTGATCACAAGTACTCTGTCCCACTGGAACCTTTTCGTAGTAAGTCTGATAACGCCTTATACACAACTTACCCCTCTGCTCCTTATCCAACGCTATAGGACCATAGCTTCCCTGGTCTTATGCAACCGTTCTTCCTCCGTCCAATCTGTCCTGTGATGCCCTAAATCTCGGGATTCAGTCAGCTTTCTATACCTATCTTCAACCTGATCTACAAACTTTCTCTCTACATCCGACATCAAACAAGTCAGATTGTGTCTGTGTGCGAATGCTGTATCCAATTCCAAACTCGGTATGAAGTACTTCCTCAGTCTGTCCTCAGTCTTATAATAGTCATACTTATTCAAATGCTTGTAGGCTGGGACTTCAGGAAGCACTGCGTCGAAATTGGAAAAGAAATACTCGAACTGCTCTCTCTCATAAAACAAGCTAAGCAAAAGACTACATGAAATACCATAAGTCAGTGGAAGATGATGATACCTAATACCCTCATCCACCGAAGTAGGCAACTGCATACACACATAACAATCTTTCGCATCCATCACGTCAACATACTCATACAACAACTTAGCATACGCATTAAGCTTAAAATCACCCTTAGACAAATCTACATGTAATCTACGACTTTCTTCTAATATCATAGCTCTATCAGCTGCCCTGTCTACCCCCTTCTGGCTAGGTGTGATAGGTGTCGGTGTCCCTGTCACTACCTCTACTTCTGGCTCATGCGAACCAGTATATGAGACTACAACTACTATGATTATAGAAATTATCACACTACTTATAAGAATGCCTATAATCCATTTTGCTCTACGATTGGGATTACCCGGCTCCATGATTTCGAAAGTTCTCAAAAAGTCTTGGTTATCGCAAAGAACTCAGAAAAGTCTCTGTCCTTTATTTATGACTTGCTTAACCAGCTCGAGCAACCATGAAATCTCCGGGCTTTCCCTTTCCGATCACAACTTATTTACACAGTCCAGAAAAAGACTTCCCTAGTTTTCGTTCCTCTTCTTGTGGAAAGTCCCTAAGTTTATTCTTCTTCCACTCGGACCTAGGTTATCTTCTTCTTTTAGACTTTTATTTACAGTTCATTACTGATCCATAATGAGATCCTCATTAAGCACGACCAGAACGTGATACAAAAGTTCAAGACGCAAAAGCAGCACTTCGTGTGAAAACGGCTCAGCTCCGAAAGGCGGGAATTCGACCCGATGCAAAAGCAAGTTTCGGACTTCACTCAGAAGTGGGGGATTCGGAATCGTGAGTGTCAGTGTTCCGTCTATCTCGAACCCTGGCATCCGCAGCACCACCTTCACCACCAGTTTCGGGCTCCGACTGAACACTTCCACTGACTTCAGTCTCCCTGTATTCACCACCCCCTGCATCAAACACAGTGTAAGTCCACTCAGGGGTAGAGTATCTGCGACAAGGCACTCTTGTTCTCTTGGACCTTCGCCGACTGTCTTGTGCTTGGTCTTCGTCGCTTGCTTCGGTTTCAGATACTTCGGACACTGGAGCAAGGTCTCTCTCAGGTGCTAACCTCAGGTTCAGTCGCCTCTGTCTTTCAGGCCAACTTTCAGCACTTCTGTTCGTTCGTCTGCCTTCTCCTTCTATGCCCAGTGCACTACTTCCTCTTTCTGCTGCCTTTGACTCTTCTCCGCCCACTGCACCTTCTCCTTCTTCGGTGCCTGAATCAGGGTTCGAACTGTGGAAACCCCTTCAGCTTGCTCTAGTGCACCACCAGCTGTGTCAGCGACCCTTACAGCTTGGCTTGTCCTCTCATGTGGCCCTGCCACATCAGCTGGATTTTCATTTACGAGAGGAGCTGTTTCTTCCAAGGGTGCTGGAACTCTGCGGGTATGGGAAGCATGCACCCAGTTCGGCAATCCTCCACACTTTACTGCTGTGTTCGTGATAAGTATCACCTGATACGGGCCACGCCAACGGGCATCCAAGCAACTCTTCCTCACGTGCTTCCGGACGAGCACCCAGTCACCGGGACACAAGTCGTGGCACAGATCACTCGAGGCTGGAACCACAGCTGCTTGCACCTGCTGGGATACAGAACGGACCACATCAGAGAGTCCCTTACAATAATCGAGAATCAAATCATCAGTGATGTTTATCAAGGCTGTAGTTGGTACTGCTGGCAGTCTCATTGCCCTCCCCATTATTATTTCATGGGGAGACAACCCGGTCCTTCTGTCTGGGACACTTCGCATGCTCATGAGCACCAGTGGCAAGGCGTCGGGCCATTTCAGGGATGTTGAAGAACACATTTTTGCCATCCGGGCTTTCAAAGTTCCATTAACTTGTTCCACCATCCCAGAAGCCTCTGGTCGGTAGCTACAGTGGAGTCTCTGATCAATGTTCAATGCTGCACAAAGTAACTTCATGATTTCGCTATGGAAGTGCCCACCTCTATCTGATTCCAAAGAGGTCGGGATCCCGAATCTAGGGATAAGCTCCCTCAACAATAATTTAGCCACTGTCAGAGTGTCACACCTGCGTGTGGGGTAAGCCTCCACCCACCGTGAGAATACACATACTATCACTAGAATGTACCTCAAGCCATTGCACCTAGGCATCTCCACGAAATCCAACTGTAGTCTATTGAAGGGCCCTCCTGACCTTCCAATGTGACTCAATGTAACTACAGTTTTCTTTCCGGCATTCATCTGTTGACACGTAACACACCTCTGACATACCGTCTCAGCCGTTGCTCGGAACCGTGGGTTATACCACGTCTGTCTGAACACCCTCATCATTGCGTCTCTACCCAGGTGTGCCTGTCCATGTATCAATCTTGCCATCGGACTCAGCAATTCTTCCGGCAACACAGCTCTCCCATCGTTTGATACCCACACATCCACGTCTCCTTTCTCACACCCAGCTTTGATCCAGCCCTCTCTTTCCTTGGTTGAGACTTCATCTTGTAATCTCTTAAGCTCTTCCCAAGTGTCTGCCATGGTCAACATTATGCTGAGATCGGTTCCCTCTTGGCTCTCTTCTATCTCCCTGCCTGTGTATATGCATCCTTGTTCTGCGCAGAAGCGGGCTACCTCATCTGCGTAGTTATTACCCAAGGATACAAAGTCCTCCCCCTTCCCATGGGCTGAACACTTTACAACAGCAATTTCTTTCGGATGCTGTAACGCTTCTAACAATTGTCTTACATATTCTCCATTACGAATGGGTGAGCCAGATGATGTCAAAAATCCCCTCTGAGACCATAACTGCCCGAAGTCATGCACCACGCCAAAGCCATATTGGCTGTCTGTGTAAATCGTGATTCGAATTCGATCAGCGGCCAAACAGGCACGGGTCAAGGCAATGATCTCAGCTACCTGCGCGGAGCGTACTCCTTCCAGGCAAGCGGCGTCGACCACTCCTGAAATAGTACATACAGCAAACGCTGCTCTCAATTGCCCCACACTGTCTCTTAAGCATGAACCATCGACAAAGAAAATTTCATCTGGGTCATCCAATGGCTCATCGACAATGTCAGGTCTCGGCTTGGTGCAAAGTTCGGTCACATCGAGACAATCATGGTCCTCACAATCTTCATCATCTGTGTTCGGTATAGGCATCAATGTCGCAGGGTTCAAGATGGAGCACCTTTTCAGAGTCACATTCTCTGCGGCAAGTATGACTTGCTCGTACCTTGTTAACCTATTGTTCGTTAGGTGCTGGGTCTTGGTCCTGGTCATTAATAACTCAACCGAATGTGGTACATGTACAGTCAATGGATGTCCCATTACAATGCTTTCACATCTTTCAATGCTGACACCTGTTGCAGCAACGGATCTTAGACATCCGGGCAACGCAGAAGCTACTGGATCTAAAGTAGCTGAAAAATAAGCAACTGGTCTACGGACACCTCCATGGTTCTGAGCTAACACTGCTAATGCACATCCTCCTCTCTCGCAACAAAACAATGAAAAGGCCTTGTTGTAGTCAGGCATTCCAAGTGCGGGAGCCCTGCACAAATCATCTCGCAATTGCAGGAATGACATCAAGCACTCCTCGTCCCATGGTACCGGATCACTCACATCCTTGTGCGTAAGCCTCTGCAGAGGCTTTGCTCTCAAGGAGAAACTAGGAATCCACTGTCGACAATAGCCAACCATTCCCAGAAACATCCTAACTTCCCTCTGTGTAGTGGGTACCGCCATGCTCATTATTGCCTCAATTCGATCTGGTGACACCTTCCTCTTGCCTTTTTCTAATCTGTGTCCCAAGTACTGTACCTCATTCAAACAGTACTGCAGCTTGTTCGGGGACACCTTATGTCCATTCTCTGCTAAGTGGTTCAACAAGGCTACTGTGTCGATTCTGCAAGCATCTTCTGTTTCTGAGGCAATGAGCAAGTCATCTATGTACTGCACGAGAACTGAGTTCTGCGGCAACACAAGACTCTCAAGGTTCTTCTTCAGGATCTGGTTAAAGATCGATGGACTTTCCGTATACCCTTGAGGGATACGACACCATGTTAACACGCGATTCTCTAGCCTGAACGCAAAAAGAAATTGGCTTTCCTCGTGGAGCGGTATCGAAAAGAAGGCTTGACACAAATCGATAACCGTAAACCACTCGGCTTCACATGGGATCTGGAACAGTATTACTGAAGGATTCGGTACCACTGGACAACAAGGGACAACTATCATGTTGACCTTTCGCAGGTCTTGCACGATCCTGTATTTCCCGCTCGGTTTCTGTATTCCCATTATGGGTGAATTACAGGGACTACCTCTGATCTCCTTCAAAATACCCTTCTCAATGAAAGTCTCGATCACAGGTTTTATTCCTGCAATCGTTTCTATCGATAAATTGTATTGAGGTGTTCTGGGAAATCAACATTCTGTTTCACCTCAATCCGCACTGGTTCAACCCCTCTGATTAAACCTATTTCGTCTCCTGCGAAATCCCACACCACAGGCGACACTGCGTCTCTCAGATCAGGTGGAAGTTCTTCCACCGTCACCATTGGGTACAGATCTATACACAAATGCTGATTGGCAATCTTAAAGTCAGCATCATCATCTCTCGTCTGGACCTCCACTCCTCGTGGTGTACAATAAATCGTGCAGTTCAACTTGCACAACAGATCTCTTCCCAAAAGACAAACTGGACTCGTGTCACATACTACAAACTGATGTCTAGTTTGGAAAGTACCTATCTTTACTAAGATCGGTTCTGTCAATGGGCTGCTCATCTTCTTGTTCGCTACTCCAACAACCTGGATCGATTGTCCCGAGAGGGGTAGGTTAGGGACTACTGCAGATCTTACAGTAGACCGGGTAGCTCCAGTATCAACCAAAAGTGTTGCAGGATTGCCCTCAATCTCTGCCTCTACAAAAGGTCCTCTCTGGTCTACCTCCAAGACCGCTCCAAGTGTGCAGTCTTCCTCCCCCTCAGGCACCGTCAGGATAAAGGGTCTAAGCTATCCTCAGCATATCGTTCGAACAGGGGCATCTGTTGATATGTTCGTGTTCCTTGTGAAAACCTTGGAGCTTGGGGAATCTGAGCTTGAGAATTGTAAACCCCCCTTTCATCGTTCTAGGTCTCGTTATTGTGTTAACCACCTCTTGCGCGGGTACCTGAGCCCCCTCTTCCTCTTCCTGTACCTGATTAGCTGGGTTCAAAGGACACTCGCGTTTCCAATGTCCGACCTGGCGACAAAGATGACACGCAGTGGTCTTCTTTAGTGTGGCCACGTCCACTCCTGTCTTGGGGTCTACTGGTTTTCCCTTTCCCTGTACCTGCCCATTCTGGTTTCCCTGGAAATTTCCTTGCTTTCTCCCCAAGGTCCCTCCACTAGGCTGATTCTGTGCTGTCTGCATCTGGACAAGCATCAATTTGTCTTTTAGCTTTCGATGTTTTGAATCCACCTCATCACTACAGTATCTCGCGTACCGCAGAATTTCATCTAGTGGCTTGTTCTGCCAGCAGATCAAATGGTGCTGTATCATGAGGCTGATTTCCACTCTCAGACCCGTTACAAACTTTGAGACAAACTGTCCCATATCCTTAGGGTCCAAAACATCTAACCCACTATACTGTTTAAAAACTTGCAGAAGTCTTTCATAGTATTCATGCACCGTTTCCTTGGGTTCTTGTACAGTCCGATCTATCTTAACCCAATCTATATCCTGAGGTGAAATCTTCGACTTCAACCATGTAATCACCTGCTCATACTTTTTCATGACATCAGGTGATGGACCATTTGTAACCGCCTCTCTTTTCGGTTCCGAAGTCGGCCACTCAATAGCGACTTTACATGCTGTCCACAAATCTCCTGGTACCACTATGTCAAACAAAGTGTTCAAATCAATCCACAATACTTTTGAAATCTTCACAAACCGCTCAACCTGCTTGTACCACTCCACCGGTTTTTCCTCAGCCGAGGAAAATCATTTGTAAATGCAGCCAAATCACCTCTATTCCACGGCACATGCACGTACCCTCCATTCTGTACTTCCCGTAAAGGAAAATTTCCTACACCCATCGCCCCCCTCCTGGCGGCGGCGTTTCCCCTTCTGCTCTCTTTACTGGTTTCTTTTTGGACCACCTTTCTTCCCATTTGTCCAACAAAATCCATATTCTCATTCCTATGATCAGGTCTCTGGTGTGCGTCTTCAACCCTGTAATTCTTTTCTCCTCCAACTCCTGATCACTGTAATGCAATCTATGTGGTCCCTGTAACGCTTTAGTTTTATTCAGGTCCACCTCATATCTTTTGGCCAAATCCCTCAATCTATCATGTGCCATTCTAGCTTTTCGAGTCACATCTTTTGCTACAAACAGCAGCTCATCTGATCCATAGATTTCTATCCTTTCCAAAGGCAGACCCCCACTGATCATTTCGTCTACCTCTGCTTTCAGCCTCACTACGTCTAGCAACCTTGCCTGTACTGCACTCCTCAGTACATCTCGACAACCTGAGCCGTCCCGCTCATCACAGTCACTATTCTGTCCTTGTGACCTATTCCCTTCCATATTCCTGGAACCTGGTCTGTCTTCCGAGACATTTTGTGCCCTATCTCTTTGCATCCTATCCTCTTGGTTCGTCACTGTTGGTGTCCACTCCCTCAAAGCTGACTTAGATTCCCGTAAAGACCTCGGTCTTTCCGGTCTCTCCTCTTCTCGCCCACATGAAGAGTCCGCAGTAGCCGGTAACGGCGTACTTGTGTCTATTGGTCTTGGGAAATGAACCACCCTTACTCCAAACCCATTCCCACTCTCACTGTTTCCTTCTTCCCTTCTCATCGGTACGGAACTCCCTTCTCTCACTCGGTCTGGGTCATATACCGGTACTATAGGGCCAATGGTAACCGGTACTGTCAAGGAGTCCGGTAATCTTGTGTTCCCCGCAGGAGGCTGTGTTATCATAGACGCCGTAGCCCCCTCCGTTCCTGTGGAAATTCTTCCCACTACTCTCATGCTGGTCTGGTTCTGGCTCTCATCAACTATTGCCACTGCTGGGGTTGTCTTTCCCTCTTCTGAATCTGGATTAAATGGTGGTGGCCTCTCCGCCAACATCCTATCCAACAGACTGTCATCTAAATCACTGTCGTCCTCATCGACTCTTGTTATCTTCCCATTTTGTATTAACAATGGGTACAACTTATCTCCGTCGATCGTATCCGCTCTCCACTTTTTCTCCAATGCATCCCACCTTGCATCTTGGAATGCCCTGACCGATTTCTTCACCCTTTCTTGACACCTTTCCTTCTTTCTATCATACGCTGCTCTTATCCACGCATGTAGTGCCTCAAACTGTGTCGGTCTAGGTAGTGGTCGTAATGAAGCCATTACACTCTTGAGCTGGTACAGCACCTCTAACCTGAAAGTACCATATCGAGGGAACGACAATTCTCCTTCTGCTTCTGTCATTTTATGCCAATTCTCGAGCCAAATTATAGTATGCAATCCTACATTCTTTGCCATATAATGTGCTGGTGTGTCCTCAGGAGGAGCTTCCTCTCCCTCCCGAACAACCACATGTCTATCACCTCTACAAAGTTCCCTTAAAGCTTTAAAACATTTCATGATGAATCAACTTTGTATTTGCACTCAAAATGTCCGCTTTTACTTCCTGATTTCAATCCACCAATCCCAGCGCGGTTCACACCAACCGGCCTATCGCAGCGCGGCACTTGTCTGACGTCACGTTTCCTCCGCTCGCAGCAGTTCCCCTCCTTTCTAATTCACTTGTTCTCACTCGCATCCGTCCCAATTATACTCTGAAATAATGTCCGTCCTACCGAACAATTACCTCTCTGACCGTCAGTCTTACCAATGACCGATCAGTCTCTTTAGCTTGTTGACCTCAATCTGGCAACCGTCTGTCCACGAACGACCGGACAATCGCCTCTAATACACTCGATAGGATTCAATCACTCGATGTTCTGCACACCATAACCTACGACCTGCGTTGGTTATTCACACACTCACACATGTGTCCCTATCTTCTGTGGGTCTGTCAATGACGTCTCGTGACCCCCACAACTCTGGTCAACGTTCTCAACTCTGGGTGTATTCTACACCACAATAAATCTCCCGGTCCCGCGCGCGCTCACGGTCCGTTTCTCAATCACACAATTCTCGCTCCAACTCCGCAAGACATCACACAACAATAAAACACCGCAATCTAGCAAACATCACTCTTTTCATACTCACTCTACTACGAACTGCTACTTCCGCCGCACCGTCACTCTCCGTCAGTTTTCCACGACCTCCGACATCCGTCTCTCGCGGTTCTCTGGATCTGCGTCACTCGGGCTCTATGGGGCAACTTAATCTCCTATCTTGCTCTAGATCTCCCCTTACCATCAAAGGTAACCATCCTACTCTGCTACCAACTGATAACGCCGATTCTTATCTAATTATCTATAAGAACCTTCTGGCCGCCAAGATCTTTTTACCTGTTGAATAGTGTAAAGGAGAGAATCTCATCAGGTTAGATATCAACATTCATTTTGTCTGAAAGGACCACGGACTCCGAATTCAAGTTTGAGAATTTATTATCGCCAAAAATAACTGAACGTGCAAGCACCTCAACACGAGGTTAAAGAAATAGATGGGCACTAATACAAATAATAATCTACGCAGGAGTCTCATCCGACTCAGAATAAGAAGAATAGAAAGTTCTAGGAGGACCAACCAGACTATGATTGCTCCTATTTCTAAGTTGCTCTTCATGGGCCTAAACAAGCTTAAAATCAATTGCTGTCCCTACACTAACGCTAAGTGACATCCCTGCATAACGATTTTCCCAGGCAAGAAAGAATAAAAGGTGTCAGCTGTGAAGACTTCCTAAGAAGTGCAATCACCATATACCTAAGCTCAGCTCTGTCCTTCTCTCAGGTCTCCCCTACCGCTTCTCTCTCCTCCTCCCTCAGGGCACTATCCCTAATACAAAACCATACTACAAAGGTACACGCCTTGTTTACGCCCTCTTGGCCAGGTCTTCTTTCTTGTGCTTTTCCATTGAAACGGTGACTTCATCCTGGACGGTTTCGTTGACCTTGAGTCCCAGGCGCCTTCTCCGCTGAAAGTATCATCCCTAAATTCCATTGCACTCCCCGTACCATGCCTCCCATCTTTCTAACTTCTGAAAACAAAGAGTTAGTCTTTACTAACGAGACATGTGTCCTTGCACCTGCAACAAAAGATACGTTCAACAGAAACCTTCTACTGTGCTAATTAAATCTACCGTTTGTGCCCAGAGAGCCTTTCCAAGAGAAACCCTTTTCGGCCTACATTATAAGCTAACATAAGAATATACCAGGCCTTCCTTAAGCATATATGTAGTCAGGCCCTTACATATAACTTTTAAACACACATCTTACTTTTCCCTATAAGCATATTCATTACGATTCTTTATGCAAACAATGAATTACATGTGCAACTTTAATATGGTGCACGTTTAAACTACTGCAATTACATTACATACACGAACTAATTCCTCTATGCATTATGTTCACACAATTCAAAAAGCATTACATTACATCATTATCCTAACACCATTATACTGCTGAGTTCACTTCGTCTCAGTGAACTATTCATTCTTTGCTAAACATGCATGAGTATACAATGGATATAAACGAATATATGTCTGAATACATGTGGGTGCGGCCTATCAGTGATTATGATGCACCCCTACAATTTACAAGAACATTTCGCTCTATCACCACCAGGGGTGGGAGTATATGAATCAAAGGCACTGTTGCCATCACAGACAGTGGTGTCCAGGTCAGTTCTCGCTAACTTCATTCTGGGTTGTTTGCACAAAGAAAGCGCTGAGAAGTGCCACACTCTACCATCACTAAGAAGAGCTGAATTGCAAAAGACCTTGCACACGGAAAAGGGTTGCTAGAACTTGTTCATACCTTTGCCCGTGTGACCGCTCCTTTTAACCCTTACCATTTCTCCAATATTCAACCTTACAGGTCTACTTCCATGTTTCTTGTCGTAACGCTCCTTGCAATTCAATTGTGCCTCCTCCAGCCTGCACTTAACCTGGTCAGCGGACCAATCAACTCTTTTAGCAGCCATCAACCATCCCACATTGTCTCTTGACATAGGAGTCCTACCCCTCATGAGTTCAAAGGGACTGTGGCCAGTACTGCTGCAAGGTGTGATCATAGCTGCCAAGGTTTCAGATTGCAATGTGTGACATTTTCATAATTTCAGTCTAATTATGAGTGACATTTCAACGACTATGAGTGATTCTTTGTCGCGAGCAAAATCAAGCAATGAAGACATGGGAAACATTTAAATATCAGAAATTACACTCATTGAGCAATGAGATGGCCTTTAGAATCATGTGTTCAAACACATGTATGTAGTTAAGCTAAACGGACGTGCATCTTAACAAATATATATGCCCATGTTCATCTTGTAGGGGGAAAAGTGATGAGGCGGACGGGATATCACAAGGACCATGGCACAGTGAACATCTCAATGTAGAAATTAATGTGAGTGGGCAGGATTTCTTTACATAGGAAGAAGGGCTCCTACGGCAAAATATGCAAGTAAACAAATAATGGTGAGTGGGTAGTAAGCAACATCATAAATATGACCATAGATCTTTTACGCTATAGATACATGACTGTAAGAACCGTTTTATGAGTCATGGAGCATAGTACTCTCCTTATCACCAAACGCCAGTATTTTCCCCCTTCTTTGTACACTCTTTAACTGCAAGTATAAGAAGAAAGCTTTTAAAATTGTGTTCGAGCTGCATTCATGATCATGACTGATAAAGTAAAGAAAGACAGAAAAGCCATGCTAAAAATAAATTAAGATGATTCATACATGCCAACAGACCCGATTCAGGTGGGAGACTCCCGATTATTAAAGCCAAAAATGGCTTTATTTTGGCTGTCTACCGCCTGAAATGTGGAAACCGTAGTCTCTGCCTCAAATTACAATACACCAGATATTGATGCAGCCCACTGCTACTACGATAAGCATACTGACATGGAACTAAATTCATCCGTACATGAAAATAGCTCTCATTACGTGTATATTTTGCCACAAGGCAGAAAGCCAACAGAAACGAACACCAATTGAGGAAGTACTGATATACACACTTGCAAGTGTCAACTCCAGGATGTGACCCCGTGGAGGTGGTTTAACGGTGTTTGGCACACTGTAGACAGCCCAGAAGACTCTCTCTTTGAGCGCTGCAGCACTGCTGTAAACCAATCAGTCGACCTGGAACCGGGCCTTCATTTTCCAAAGGAGCCTGAGGCCTGAGAAGGGGGGCGGTCAATCTTTGCATGACTCCCTAGGGTCATGGAGGAGCTGCTAGGCAGGCAGAGCCTGCTGCTCCAGGCGCTTCAGAAGCACCCCGCCTCTGTCAAGTATATGTTCCCTCGGTCCCCATGTGGAGAGCAGGTGAATATTTTCAATGTATCTGGCCAGGGTGCCTGAGTGACGGCAATCCGCCTGGGAGGGAAGGGCTGCTGAGGCGGGCGCTGCTGGGCCTGCAGGAGTTGCCAAAACATCCTGCCAGCCTCAGTGCCAGGGAGCACTACCTCTATGGCCATGCATGGAGGAGGGGCTACTTTACCAGCAGCAGGTTGGGCCTGCCGGTTACCACGCACGTTTTGTGGGTGACCTGTGGGCTCAGGAAATGTTACCTACATCGTTAAGGAACGCGGTGGGTGGGACATATTATTAAAGTCGGTCCCCGCCAGAGGTCGGAGGAGGAGATAAAGAAAGACAACCCCAGCAAGGCCAGAAAACGCTAAGGAGGCGTTGCACTAATGCGTCAGCAGCGCCCTTTCGGCTTCGTAGCCCTTTGCCAAAGTATTAAGCAGATCAGCCAGCAGTCCCCAATAAGTCTGCGAGCAGCACACACCTCGCGCCTGTGCCACTCGACTTACTTTGTGTTATTATAACCATTAGCAGCCAGTGCTCGGGTCGCAGCGCTTGACAGGCAGGCACAGGCGCTAATATGCATGACTAAGCATTTCAGTGCGGTGATGCGGACCACCACACTGAAATGCGTTAGTCTAACACCTGATGCGTGGCACTTGGCAGTTCTGTGTGATGCGATACGCCCACAGTGTCTTAAGGATTTCTTGTTTCCAAACCAGTTTGTTATTGTTGGCCAACTGGATGATACCCTTGATAACCCTGTTGAAACGCTCAACAGCACCAATGCCAGCGGAATGATAAACGGATGTGGTCTTATGACTAATCTTGTTTCTGTTAAGATAAGTTTCAAAAACCTCAGAGGTAAATTGGCGTCCATTGTCACTAATTATGCACTTTGGTAAGCCTTCTTGGGTGAAAATGTCATCTAGGAACTTTACTACACTGTGAGCATCAGGTTTGTTAACAAACCCGATCTCTGGCCATTTAGAGAAATGGTCAATAAGTACAATTGTGTACACTTGTTCGCCTTGTTTAACAATGGGCCCCATGACATCAACTCCAATTCTCTCCCATGGCATAGTGGGACATGTGATGGGATGTAGGGGAGGTCTGAATGTGACTTGGCTTTTATCTGAATTGACACACAAGGTACAATTTCTGACTATTCTTTCAACAGCCATGTTGATCCCAGGCCTCTTTATTCACATAACCAACACAGATTACATTCAAGTAACGGAGCGCAAAGGGATGCGTCCGCTCACTTCAGTCACCAGCTGTCACTGACGTTCTAGAACGGACAGCTGATGACAAGAGAAAGGGAGAAATACGGTGTCCCTAAGTGGACACAAGTACAAAGATCACAACAGTCTCCCTTGCCATTTGACTTCTGAAGCACCTACATTCTAAGCTTAACATCAGCAATACTGGATGCTTTGGCTAAACTATGACTGTGCTCAAATCCATGTTCTGAGCCGTGCCAGATATGTGAGCCTTTGCGCAAAGCCACATTGCTTCCTTGTGCATTTTTTAGGGGACCCGCTTGATTGCAGCTGGGATATCATCGCTTTACATAGCAGTGAAACCACCAGTATCTGCATATTGTCATAAAACTCATTACTGATCAGAGCACTAATCTCTTATTCACTCCCAAAAAATAAATGCTTGACATTAAGCTGACGCAGGTTTACCAGCATGAGATGATGCAAAGTCTTCAAATCACACCCTCCATCTATTTTTCTCACAAGTACACTTATTCCAGGAACTGCTCACCTGACCTCCCTATTGCACCTCACTCAACACACCTACTCCTGAAGCGCCCAACACAGACAACAATGCCAACACTTTGGAGAATCCCTTCATGCACATTACTTCTGACACACTCCATCACCTGAATACTCCATGATCTCAGAACCCACAACACACCCTGTTCCCACAATCTTCACAGCTAGATCTGATTGATGGATTTCAAATTTATAAAGCGCGACATATGCCCAAAGGCGTCTTGGCACTGTACATCTGATACAAATCCTCTACACCGTCCCTAGTCAGAAATTAAAATGGGAGAGTAAAAAGCCAGCTTTTCAACTGTTTCCAAAGCATCTGCAGAATGGATTGTCCACTCAGCATCTCAGGCATGGAATTCCAAAGCTTCGAGGTATGGTACACATAACCTCTGCCGCCCCAAGAGGTTCTATAAATCCTTGGTACTACTACTTTCTTTGAGGCCGCAGGTCCCTCTTAGGTAGATACCAAGAAAATCTTTTCTTAAGAAATTCAGGACCTGTCAGGTAAAGAGCTTTGAGGGCTGTGCAAAGAGCCTTAAAGGCTACCCTTTTCTTAACAGGCAGCCAGTGAAGTTCAGCCAAAGTGGTTGAGACGGAATCAAACTTCTTAATATTATAGAGCAGCCGAGCTGCTGCATTCTGAATTCTTTGCAGTTTTTGTAACAGCCTTGGTGCATGCCCAAATAGAGGGCATTGCACTAATGCAGTTTCGAAAAAACTAGTGTAATGATACCAGTCTTCCTAAGATTGTGTGGTATGAAGGGAAGAACCTTCTTCAAGCTTTCTAACACAAAGAAGCATGATGACATAAGCTGGTTGGTCTGTTCCACAAAAATAAGTTTGGAATCAAACAGAATACCCAGATTTCTCACTGATAGAACAGGAGTACGCAAAACGCCCAGGTCTTGAGGTCACCATGCGTTGTCCCAAAAGGAGACATCTTTACCAAAGATCTCCTAAACATAATCAAAGATCAAGACCTGTTATCAGCAAACTGACCCAACTAATACAAATCTCATGGGAACTGCCCTTCTGAATTGTAGGTCAGCAATCTCTACTGAATCTTTCATATTTGCCGTCATCCAAGATGTGATGTTAATACTATTGCACTCACAAAAACCTGGTTCTGACATGGGTTCAATGCTCACAGTTTCATAGGACTCAAGCTATACCTCACTTACAAGGCCCAAAAGATCGTAACCAGTCTGGGGTTGCTTGAGTTATCATTTGGAGGGCACCTGTCTGACGGTTTGGGCTGGACTGTTCCTATTGGAACTGGACAAAGACTGACTGAGCATATGGCTGGTCTCTGCCTAGAGTGACATGTGGTCACAAATTGATGGCCTGGAATCTGTCTCCAGATAATAACCTGCAACTTAGATTAACTTAAGCATGTCACCCATCATTTTTCCGTCTGTTATCTTTTATTACAGAGATGATCAACTCACCTCCTCCAGTGATCAGATTTCCTATGAGATTTCAACCTCTAACGCTTAAAACACCATTGCCTTTCCTACCTATTGGACAAACAACAATAACAGCATTGTGCCTTCCCTAGCCATATTAAGGACTTCATCTTGATACTGATGTTTGTAAAGAAAACCAAATACAATTCTCTAACCATCTTGAATTGGATTGGTCAGACCATTTTTTCATTTCTTTCAATATCCTGAACTAAACATATCCTCCCTTGAAACTTTAATTGGCCTTTTACACCATCAATAAAAAAGCCAGTGATATTCATACAGTATTCAACTCAATAGTCCTTGCCCAATTAACAAAATCTTGAAAAAGCCCAATCCAACTGTGCATCTAAATCTTTACACAATAGCAGAAGATGGATTACAAGCGTTGGAAATAAATGCTAAATGTCAAACCCCCCTTTCCTTCATACCAAACTTAAAAGGATGAGAAAAGATTACAAACTTGCCACTCCATTGGCTAAATCCAACTCTATCCAAAGAACAAATTGACCCCTTGCCTAATCCATTCTTTCATCCTCGCTTACTAATCATGAGGAATTCATCCACTATTTTTCAGAAAATTAAAGTTTCCTGTGAAACAAATCCAGGACGGAGCCTTTATTGAGAGTTGCAAACAGCTGGGACACTTTTCTCTACATCAACAATAATGAACAATAATGAACTTTCCACCATTACAAGCTGATAAAACCAACAAATTATAATTCATACCATTTGCCTAGTAATATTAAAAAAACATTCACAGCTGCAAAACCATCTGATGAGACATGATATACGCATCCCTCACAAAATAATGTTTTCCCTAACTCTTCAGGAATCCTAGTCTTGATCCATACCTGTTGTCTCATTTTTGACTTCATCCAACCTCTCTTGCAGTGGCAAGCCATAGAGAGATGCTTTGCAAATAAAATGAATGCCATCATTGCCAAGACATATTTACTTGCAATCTGTCTTTTATCCTGGCTAGTTTTAGTACAGAAAGAGCTATATACTGAAAATTCCAACTGACATGCACTACATACTGGATCTGTTTAATTGCCTTTCTGCACTTCTCAGTGACTTTCAGCACAGTTGATCATGGCAGGTTGTTCCAAACTCTGAACACTGCATGGCCTGTTATAGTCAGGTTCTAAGTAGGTTTTCCTCCCATCTCAGGGCAGTACTCAAATGGTGAAAATTGGTAAATATGTCTCAGAAATATATGAAATGTCTTGCAGTCTTTCTCAGGGCTAAATCCTCTCCCCCTGCAAAAATCATAGGGGCGTTTTTAGAGATTGATGGACAGGAACTATGCCACAAATGTGGCATAGGACCCTGTCCATCAAACTCATGGTTTATCAGCTTCATTTAAAGTCAGACAGACTGTCATGTTTCCGCCAGCAGTGCCCCCATTGGCTCTGCCAGCAGAAACTTTATACCAACAATCGAAAGGAGTTCATGCCTTTGGTCTAAGTACCTGAGGCTGTTCTCTCTATGTAGCGTGGGCAGTGCCTCATACTTTCTTCCTGTTTGAGCCTGCCAGGACAGCCTGGCACTTCTGAGCTGAAAAAATACAAAATGGCCCCTAAACCCTGGGAGAAAACTTCCAGTGTATCAGGGCCAACAAACAAGTAAAACAAAACATTTGCTGATCGTCTCCATAAAACATGGCAGCAGCTCAGCAAACTTAAAATGCCTTCAGAGGTGCCTTGAAGGCAAGAGCTCCACTGAAGCTAAAGAGAATGTTTAAAATTGTGCAGCACCAAATTCACAAAGAGTCATCAGTGGCAATCCTGGAAAAAATACAAAATTAGCATGATGTTGAGCATTGCACTATGACACAAAGGAAAGGTAGTGGAATCTTGCTTAGAACTAATCTAGAGGTAAAACTGTCAAAGGGTAAACTATGTAAAACATGCAATTTCATGTTAACTTCAAATGTTAACAAAATCAAAGCGTGGAAAACACAGTGTCACATCGAGGGATCTCTCTTAAAAATTGTGTAGGACCCTCAACAGCTATGTTCGGTCAGTGGCATGTTGTCTCTCTGGCATACTAGTGACTGTTAGCATCATCATCGGATCTATCCTCCACCAGGAGGAGATGTCTCTCACAATGGAAACAACTTGGGATCCGTGACATAGAGACTCTGTTCTAAAATTACCTCCTGCCCCAAAGAACAGTGCATCTATTAAAAATTGGGTTTGTGGTAAGGTTAACAGAAAAAGAGATGTGTATGGGGAAGAGTTAGATATCTCGCACATCTACACAAAATTATGGTCAACATGTTTCAGCCTACTTGCGCCAACTAGGGTTGGTGGCTTTCGTCCGGACCATGAAGGTCGATGGATTCCTTTCGTAAGCCAGGCAGGACACTTTCTCCTGGTTACTGCTATGTTCTCTCTATGGAGAACTCGGAGAATACTATGGCCTCTCCTAGGAAAAAAAAGACAATAAAATGCATATATAATCGTTGTTCACAATTTCACTAAATTGGCATCCTTGTGACATTCAGACCCGATTGTTCCACCTCCAAATCAGTGTGTATACAATAAAAATCACTATTTGTGTATGTACACCAACTTGTGCAGACATAGGATGTGGGTAGGTTAACATTGGAAAAATTCCCGTAGGACAGAAAGAATAAATGATCCTTAATTTATCATTATCTGAACTCTAGTACAACTAACCAGTCTCACTATTGATGGAGCAGGGTTTTCGTAAAATGAAACCTGCTCGGATTGAAAACCCTAGTAACATTTTCTAATTTCTCTAACAGTGTGCAGTGAAAAACGCGTGGTTTTAAAAAAACTAACATGAGGGAAAATAATACTGCGCAAGCGCGTACTAAAGCACTGAACTAGGCCGCAAATGCTTGACTAATGAAAATAAAGAGACTAATGCTGCTTTTGTGCACGTTATTAACGCTTGCTAGGAAAAATAATAATATGGGTTGCGCATGGTTAGATGCAGCATTGGGAGGGTGCGTAAAGAAAACATTTCAAAATGAGTAATAATGCTTGTTTTATTTTCCGTAGAAGCATGGGTTAAGGAGAAAATGATTTTACAAAATTAACTGAAAAAGCAAAGAGAATGTGGAGGGAAGGCAAAGGCGAGCAACCTTCGAATTTATGTGTGCCTGCCAAAAGTTAAACGTGGAGACGAAAAACAATCAGCAAGTGAGGAACGTTTCCTCTGGAAGCGCACAAGTGGCACAAGAAGTAACAGTAATGGAAACATTAGCGGAGAGAAGGAAGCTGAAGCCTGATATTAGTATACTTGTATTTCCTGGGATGATGTAGTCGTGATGTTGAAAAAAACCAAAACAATAGAACATTAACCCCTTCGATGCTCGTGACGAGCTCAGCTCGTCATGCTGCGCGGTCGCGCTGTGCGCATGACGAGCTGAGCTCGTCACGACCACACCCGCGATCGGAATGTCCAGCACCTGGGCGGAATTCCGATCGCGGTCAAGGGGTTAAGTAAGATGGACATGTCGAGTGTGGTGTGACAGTACACCCCCTTCCTTAACCAATCAAATGTACAATTTTCTTTTATTTTGAAACAAACGTGGGTTGGACATTTGGATTTTAGGGTATAATTGAGTTGCCCGGTGGGAGGGGTATGCATTGCTGATGCGGATGCGGCTGGAGGCATTAGGCATGTTCGTTGCTATCGTCGGTTTGCTGTAGAGGCCTATCTGTTTTCTTCCTGTTCCTGATTTCTGACTTAGTCTTTGCCCTTTTCAAATTTTCTTGAGGGGCCTTGCTGCTCTCGTGGCCAGGGAGTAGTTTTCCTGTTTCCTTCTGGGTTAGTATAGATAGAAACCTGAATTAGCATAATCATTGCAAATGTATTTTGTCTTTGAACCTTTTCTCTCTTCGCTTTTCCACTCTTTCAATGCACTGTCAATATGATGTAAATGTTGTCATTTTCCTTGCTAATTGTTTACTCAGTGATATTTCATGATTTGTACTGTGTATTGCTACTTATGAGCATTTATTTCACATTATTTAGATAAACATTATAAATATACACACTGTGTCCGTCTTTATTTAGGGTGTGTTTATAGATTATTGCCTATAACTATTCAACTATAAAAAGATGTCATCACCACATTATTTTCTATGAGAAATGCAGGTTCAGTTGGAGATTGGTAAGTTAGGTATGAACTTTGCATTACACTGAACCCAGCGTGAAGGGACTTTGTTGGGTAATGTAATTGGGCCTTGTTCATTGCAAATTTATTGATCCCTGAGCGCTGGATCAGTTTTGGTAGCAGAGGATGGTTACTATTGATTAGTTTGGCAATAATATTGATTATTGATTTTTGGTTATTAATATGAAAAGTTAGTGTTTGTTTTGTTTCATGTAGTCTGGAAATACGGGTACGGAGTTGCCTAAGATCCCAGGATGATGTTATTTTAGCCTTAAGGAGCAGAGGAATAGTGTGGAAAAGTATCACACTGCAGAAGTAATTTGTCTGTTGTTGTAATATCAAACAGTGAGATGCTGTTGATGTTTTTTAGGGATTTATTCGGTTGAGAAAAGATTGTGTGGAATAGTGAAAAGTCTGCTTCCGAAATTTTGGCTTTACATCCCCAAAGGAGTACCAAGACTTTCTCACTCGAAAATTCTCTTCCGAAACTTTGGCTAGTATCCCCAGAAGAGTACCAAGACCTATTTTTACTTGATTGGGAGTAGACTAGAGCTGGTCGTTATTTTACTAGAAGTAAAAGAATCTCTTTGAATGTTCGAACTATCTCTTTAATTAGTGGAGCAGACAAAGTAGCATTGTTTTGTGTTGTTTCTAACAAGAATTTAGTTAAGAAAAACCTTGTAGTACATTGCTGTATTATTTTGTAAAGGGAGGGTCAGTAGCAGGAGTTATACTGACGTCACAAAAAGCCGCGCTGGCATTGGTTGAAACAGTGGGCGCGTAGAGAACCGTGATTGGTTTGTTGGTATGAGCCGCGCTGGCATTGGTCGAGATAGTGGGTGTGTAGTGAGCCGTGATTGGTTAGTTGTTGTGAGTCGCGCTGGTATTGACTGAGATTCAGCGAATACAGTAAGAGGATTTACGGAAGGTTTTCATTGTTTGTTTCTGGTTTATTTAGCAAGAAAAAGAGAGTTTAAAATGAAGATGGTAAAAAGAATACAAGATTTCTTTAAAAAGGACAAGCCGATAGTTACTAGAGAGGGACTTCCTGTACCTCCTCCAAGATCACCTGCTTCTTTCCTGATGTTAGAGCCTGGATATCATACGTGTACATGGTTAGAGAATTGGATGGGTTACACGGAAGATGATGGAGTTTTAGCTTTTCCAAAGCATGGTACTTTTAACGTGAGGATATTGGAGAATTTGAGGAGACAAATGAATTCATTAAAACCAAATCCCAGACCTATGCAGCATGAGGCACGTGAAGAATGGGAACATGAGGCGTATAAAAGGGAGAGAGACAGGAATGGGATAAGATATCCAAGGCTTCTTTCGCAAGATACGCCTCAAGGCCTTTTTCCAAGATAAACCTGCACTCCCCACTGGGGACTCAGGGTTACATAACCCATCCACCTTTACACCAAACAGCAGCATGGTACCCAATGAGGTACTAACGCTTGAGCAAGCTGTACTCAAAGACTTGACCAGTGGCACTACATCCACCACCTTTCACAATTTATCCTCAGCAGAACTGGCGGCTGTCAAGTCCCTGGCTGATGACCCCAGTATCACCATCAAACAGGCAGATAAGGGTGGGGCGATGGTTATCATGTCTACCACAGACTATGACACCGAATGTCTTCGACAGCTGAGCAATCAGAGATATTATACTCCTTTAACGGTCAACCCGACCACTCGCCTTGCTACCACTATTTCAACCATGGTTTTCTCTGCTGAAACAGAGGGGGTGGATTAGCAAGAAGGAAGCAGATTTCCTAACTACCAAGGATCCCAAGACACCCTACTTTTATAGCTTGCCAAAAATTCACAAAGGGACGACCCCTGTCCCAGACAGGCCCATCGTGTCAGGGATTGGGTCAATCCTTGAACCCCTATCGAGGTTTTGCGACCATTTTTTGCAACCTCTGGTTAGAACAACACCTTCATTTCTACAAGACACCACTGATGTCCTTCGCATGATCGAGGGGGTCCAACATCCAGAGAAAATAAACCTACTGGTCACACTGGATGTTGAGGCCCTTTATACAAACATACCGCAATGTGCAACCTTGAGCGTCATAGAGGATGCCCTGGGTGACATAGTGTGGGACTCGCCTACACCAGTGCCCTTCGTCCTCGAGTGTGCCACATTCGCCTTGACGGAGAACTTCTTCGAATATAACAAGCAACTTTACCTTCAGACCCAGGGCCCTTCGATGGGCAGCACATTCGCACCGAGCTTGGCGTGTTTGTACATGTCTGCTTTCGAAGGAGAGAGATCTACAGTGCATCTAACCCCTTCCACACAAACCTGGTGTTGTGGAAGAGATTAATGACATCCTAATCTTTTGGAAGGGTGATAGGTTGACATGCGATGAATTCTGTCAATGTATTAACACTCTGAATCCAGATCTGAAATTTACAAGCACCATCTCAGATAACAACATCCCCTTCCTTGACCTTAATATCAGATTGGATGAAGGCCAAATCAGTACAACGCTGTACAGGAAACCCACCGATAGCAATAGCCTGCTACTGTTCAGCAGTCACCAACCCAGAGCTCTGAAAGAGAATCTGCCCTTCGGACAGTTCCTACGGATGAGGAGGAACTGTAGCTCTGTTGCTGATTTTAAGTCAGAGGCAGCCATCCTAGCAGGCAATCTATGCAAAAGAGAATACCCTAGACGCAACATTGCACTGTCACTAAAGAGGGCCAGAAACAAGAATCGTGAGGCCTTGCTTGAAACACGGCAAAAAGATCCTACAGAGGTCCTCACGTGTGTCACCACATACACTCCAGACTCGAATAGGATCAGAAAGATCATCAGGAAACCTTGGGGCATCCTGAGCACTGGCACACTCGACCTGCCTACTCCAAGGTTTGCATTCAAACGCACCAGCAACCTCAAAGACATGCTAATACACACCATGCCAAGAGTTCAGAACATAACCCCACAGAGATCCCTTTGGGACCTTCCTCCAGTTGTGGGACACTACCCATGTGGGGGTTGTACAGTCTGCCCCCTCACAAAACCAACTAAAGAAATTTCATTTTCTGCTACATTCAAATGGCAGCTTAGGAAGCACACTGACTGCAACACATCAAATTGTATATATATGATCACCTGTCCTTGTGGACTCCGCTATATAGGCATGACCACCAGGCCTATTAAGACACGTATCACCGAACACAAGAGCAACATCAGATGTCACAGAACCAACACCAAGACGTGCACACACTTTGAACTCTTCAAACACCCACCAGATGTACTACGCTGGGTCATTCTAGAAGCACACCCCAAAATGAGCCAGGGCACTTTGTTCAGGACTGAACAGAGGTGGGTACTTAGGCTGGCTTCTGACAAAGAGGGACTCAATGAGGACATCCCCTGGAGCTTGTTAACTAGATAGAACCCGATTTCTGGGACGCCTTATGTTCACACCACCTAAGATGGGCAGCGCCAGTAAGCAAGGGAAGATGGCGTCCATTGCCTTTTATCCCCAAGGCTAACTTACACACCACTCGGACCTGGTGACAAATAGTGGGATTAACACTGAGGCCTACCTCCCTAACACTGACACGCTGCTTTTACAGAATAACCCAGAGGCACCCCTGGGTGTCTTCTAGCCGTCCCACCAGTGAAGGATATGTTGTACCACACTGGCGTTCTTTTACACCCCCTCCGATCCTCCAGTCGAGGTTGAGTTCACCATATAATGGTGTCAGCTACTTCATCTCTATTTCTCTGCCAAACACTCTACCTGCACCTTATTGTCAAAACGCCTGGTTGTCCGGATCTCTAACTTCTGTCTAACTGTGCCAACCTCATACTAAGCATCAGTTATTTTACTTTCATACACCCCAAGAGGGCCGCCACATTCACTAATCCTTCCTTGTACTCCAATGGACTATTGGTAAAAACATCGGGTCACATGACCCCAAGCTTGGAAGCTGGTTTTACCTACAAGATGGCGACCGCTTTACTATTTACAATGGGGTTGGCGCCCTAGTGCACATCCCAGGCAGATTGGTAGCCCCGCCCCTTGACCGCCGGAGGCCGTGAGTTTATCTGAGCCACAAATCAGTTGGCCAGTACCTCCCGGTCCCGGCAGTGTTTGGGGTAGGTCCTCCGAGAACTTGCGGAGAGAACACGTAAGTAAAGATTCGATTCGGGTGGGCAGGTACCCTTGATTCCTTGACACTCATCGAACAGGTGAGCACTTGACTAATTACAAGGCAACGGGTTCTCCGGTTACCTCATTGAGGAAGTAGCGGCATCGTGGCATTGCGCTGTGTGTGATATGGCCACCGCGACCCCTGGGTGCACTTTGGTTTGGGATTACTACGTCCCGTCTCGGTGCACCACCACGTTTGGGGTTGGAGGGGGCCTTCTCCTACTCCGTTGTGCATGCGGCGTTGTACCGTGATTCCAACATGGTTTCTCTGTGTCCCCTGCTCATGACTCGTGAATAGGCTAGACGGCCACTTTGAGCTGATTGTGGGGGTAATCATCGGCCGCTCATGCAGATGGGGGCACCAGACGATTAGGTGCGCGTCACCGCACTTATAACACTTATTTTTTCCCCCTGTTCTGCCTCAGGACACTGAACATTACAGTGTCAAGACATACTGGGAACCGTTGCCATGAACCTTTGACCCCACTGGGGTGAGTTCTCTCATTTTTAGCCACTACTACACGCGGGTACTTTGATACCCGGTGATTTATTACATTTTCATAGCCTCACGCATGGACACACCACGATTGCGTGATGCATGTTTTATTAACAATTTGAGTGCTTCACTACCACGTTATGCATTGCGGCGGCTGGTGAATTATACAGTGGATTAATATTGATATCCTCGTAAACATTCTGTGATGTTTCTTTTGTTTCTGCAGGTTGGCCTTTATGACTCATAGGTACCACACTTAGGGTGCTGCTTGTGGTTTACCACTGTGATTTCACAGGACTACCAGATCTAGTGTAGATAGAATCCATTTTGGTCCTGAAGAATTGCCGTCTAGTTGACAATTAGGCAAGAAACATGTCGACCTTCTTATAGAGCGCAGGACCCTGTAACATTACAGCAGGGGTGCACCACACTTAGTTTTTAATCAGGATAGGGCCCACACTCATTAAAATAGTTCTGATTGGACCTCTACCTCCTGTTTTAGTTTTCACCTGTCTAGAGACCCACTTTTCACACATCTACGCTCTCTAGGCCCCTCACACCCACTGCACCAAACGGCATGGAATAAAAGATCTACGCCAAAGAGCCCCTTATAGGGTGCCCGTCAGGTATTGCAGCGCCGACCTGACGAGGAGCAGACCCTATGATGAAGCATGACACCTAGCTGGCTGGGTGTGTGAGGGTCCTAATTCCAAAAGGAGGAATTCCCCTACTTCCTTCTGGTCTTTGAGTGAGCCTTGTCTCGCTTAGCCAACCTTATTTCCTTTGTTTCCACTGCTAGGAACTGCATACCTTCTTGTATTTATAAGATATAGGAATACATTGAGGAGGTACTCAGAAGCTAGGTGGGATGATCAGATGAAAAGATGGAGAAGAGAAGTGATCGCGGATGGGTTATATCCAGTAATAGTTGCTGAGGATCAGGCTGGAGGAAAATGTAAAGAGAAAAAGAATAATGTAGAGATTTCAGAATTAGAAATGGACCCAAATGAAATCGATGATGAATTATTAGATGAGATGCTATTAAAGAGACCTCCACCATATCAGGAGAGCCCGGATGGGATTTCTCCGAGTGCACTGTTAATTGAAATAGAAGCTCCACAAGTTCCACAAGTTTCACAAGTTACACATGTTCCGGCGGCTTCACAGTCTTCATTAGGTACTCGAGAGTTACAGGAAAGTGAGATTGACATGTTAAATAGAACAAAAGAAGAATTGACTCAGAAAATTAGCCAGTTGAGTTTAAATGCAGAAGCATTGTCAGTACCAGTAACAATTGGTCCTATAGTTCAATTGTACAGTGAGGGTCAAAGTATTTTGAGAGTGCATACATTGACATTTCCTATGAATAGTGTCAGGAATGCTAGTGGATCGGAACAAGTTGAGAGGAGTGCCTCATTAATTGATCTTCCAGTAAATGAAAAGGTGGCTGAGACACCAAAAAGAAGTGTGCGGATAGATCCTAGGAAACTATGTGAGAGAAATGACTCCAGTATCAGGGGGTTCAGTGGGACCTTCGCCAGAGGAGTTAGATGATTGGATAAGAGGAATAGAAACTAATAAGTCTAAATTGTGTGTAGATATAGGTAAATTGAGAGTAGATCAGGAAGAAATGATTAATGGCACAATAAGTCCAGAGAGATTGAGTAAATATTAGGATGAAGAGTTGCTATTTTTGTGTAAAAATATTACATGGAGAGCGAAGAATTTACATGAGAAATTGGTAGAGGTTGCTCAGGAATATGGAGTGGATATTGGGAAATCCAAAGCTTTGCAGAAAACATATAGATTGGACTTTACTGAAAAGGATTTAGAGAGTTTGAATACATCTGGTAAACGATTGCAAATAAAAGAGTTGATTAATACCTTGAAGAGATGGGGTGATGTGGAACGATGGAAAGGTAGATGGGCGAAAAAGAAGGAAGAAATAATTGCTAGTAAAAACGTGAATGCATCTTCTTTACTTCCGTTAAGAGAAGCAGAGCAAGTTGAAATTATATATTCGATGAGAGAAGTTCCAGGTGGTGGATCTGTTCACATTCCTTGGTCAAGACAGGATATATTGCCTTTTACTAATGATTTCCCCAGATTGAGAGAAAAGCCTGTCGAGTGGTACAAACAGGTAGAGAGGTTTGTAAAAGTTTCAAAGGTCTTGTTGAAAGACTTGGATGGTTTATTTGACATTGTAGTTCCAGCTGATTTATGGACTAAGTGTAAAATTGCAGTTGATTGGCAAAAAGAGGAATATCCTAGAGATGTTAAAACAGGAGCACCTTCAGAAGAAGTGATGAAAAAATATAATCAGGTAATTACTTACTTGAAGGGTAAAATTTCTCCAAAAGAAACAGATTGGGTTAAAATTGATAGGACAACACAGGAGTCAAAAGAATCAGTACATGCATATTATGAAAGGCTTTTACAGGTGTTTAAACAGTATAGTGGCTTTGAAAGTACAACTGACACAGATATGGGACATTTTGTGTATAGGTTTGTATTTGGATTGAAACCTGAGATTAGTAATATGATTCAATAACATTTGATTTGTTGGCAGAGTAAGACAGTGGATGAAATTTTGAGATATGCTAAGTATTGTAGTGATGATATTGAGTCGAGGCATAAGAAATTAAAAGAGAAAATGATGTGGGCACAAGTGAAAGTAGCGCAACAGAAAGATGGGAATTATGTCAATGGTACTCAAACAGATTTTCAAATGAAAGGACAGAATCAGAATTTTCAAAATGGTCAGGTACCTAAAATGAATGGTGTATTAAATGACGGAAAAGGTACAGGTAAGAATAATAGAGAAGAAATGAAAAAGAAATATCCTTGTCATGCGTGCGGAAAGTTAGGACATTGGAAGAACGAGTGTAAGTCCTTGGTAGGAAATAATGGAATGATTCAAAATGTCAATCCGCAGATGCAGAATGAAGTGGTTGTGAATCAGCAACAGCTGCAACAGCAACAGGTAGTTACACCACAGGTTCAACAAATACAAGTACCTCAAGCTCCTATGTCAAATAATGTGAATGCTCAGGTACAGAGATACAGTGCGAATGCTGGATTTCACATGGGTGAACAAGTTGGTAAGAATCAAAATGTACAACAATATTGGTTGCAGTGTCCTGAGAGTGATTCATATTCATCTCAATGACGGTGCCTGAGGGGGGAGGAAGAGTGCGTGCTTGGTGCATCTCTAGTGGTAGATCAATCAGGTCCTTTTGTTGATGGGAAAGTGGAAGGTAATAATATTACATTCCTTGTGGACACTGGTGCTACCCGTTCTACTGTAAGAGCAGCAGAAATTCCAAACCTACCCCTCTCGGGAGAAACTATCCAAGTTGTGGGAGTCTCAAATAAATGTATTAAGACTCCAATAACAAAACCAATGGAGGTTCATATAGGAAAATTTAGAGATATGCATTGTTTTGTGGTATGTGACACGAGTCCAGTCAATCTTTTAGGTAGGGACTTACTTTTCAAAATGAATTGCACCATCTGTTGTACACCGGATAGTATTGCTTTTCAGACACCAGATGAAGATGTTGCTTTTAAAATGATGTTAGCAAAGCAAGGGACAGAAGTGAATGATCTATATTCATTGCTCACATTTGAGGATTTGCCTGGTGAGTTGAAAGACACAGTAAGAACTGATGTGTGGGATTTTACAGGAAAAGAAATTGGATTGATGAAGGGTGTTGACCCTATTCAAATTACGGTGAAACAAGGTGCAGAGTTTCCAAAAACACCACCGTATAAGATGAATCCTGAGACCATAGCAGGAGTTATTCCTGTAATAGAACAAATGATTGAACAGGGCATTCTAAAAGAAATATTGGGAAGTTCTTGTAATTCACCTATTATGGGAATTAAGAAACCAAGTGGAAAGTATAGAATAGTGGAAGATTTGCGAAAAATCAATAAAATTGTGGTACCTTGCTGTCCAATAGTGCCAAACCCAGCAGTGATTCTTTACCAAATTCCTTGTGATGCGGAATGGTATACAGTAATTGATTTTTGTCAAGCATTTTTCTCGATACCTTTACATCCGGATAGCCAATATTAATTTGCTTTCCGGTTCGGAGACCGTGTTTTGGCATGGTGCCGAGTTCCTCAAGGGTATACAGAGAGCCCTTCAATTTGTAATCAGATTTTGAAAAAATGTTTAGAGTCATTGGTTATGCCAGAAAATTCAGTGTTAGTGCAGTATATTGATGACCTATTGGTGGCATCAAAAACACGAGAGGCATGTGTGACAGATACAATTGCTCTACTGAATCATTTGGCAGAAGGTGGGCATAAAGTGTCACTAGCAAAATTACAATTTTGTCAGAAAGAAGTTCAATATTTGGGAAACAAAATTTGAGAAAGGAGTTAGGAAAGTATTACAGGATCGAATCAATGTGATTTTGCAAATGGAACCTCCGAAAACACAGAAAGAAGTTCGAATGTTTTTGGGCAGGGTAGGATATTGCAGGAAATGGATCAGTGGATTCTCACTGATTGCCAAGCCTCTACAGAGGTTGACTCACAAAGATGTGACTGATCCGATTGAATTGGATGAAGAGAGCATGAAAGCTTTTATTAAGCTACGAGATAGTCTTTGTCGAGCACCTGCATTGGGAATGCCAGACTATACGAAAGAGTTTGCATTGTTCTGTTGTGAGAGAGATGGGTGTGCGCTTTCAGTTCTGACACAAACACACGGAATGGCACGTCGACCAGTGGCATATTTTTCTGCTACTTTGGAGTCAGTGGCTGCAGCACTACCAGGTTGTTTGAAAGCAGTGGCTGCTACTTGTGTGAGTCTTGAACAGAGTGAGTCAATTGTTATGGGACATCCAGTAAAAGTATATGTGCCACATTCTGTTGAGATCCTATTAACTCGTACAAGGACTCAGTATATGACATATAGTCGTTTGACTAAATACGAGAGAGTGACTCTGGGTGCTGAAAATGTGACAGTAACAAGATGTACAACATTGAATCCAGCGACTTTGTTGCCGAGTTCAAGTTGTGAAGAAGTGAGAGACGAAGCAGATCATGATTGTTTGGATGTGACAGAGTTGTGTACAAAACCAAGACCTGACATAAAAGATACACCACTGGAGAAATCAGATTGTGTGATGTTTGTAGATGGATCTTGTTTGAGAGACGAGAAAGGTGTATTGAGTGCTTCGTATGCTGTGTGTACAGTGGCTATGGTTCGTGAAGCATCTAGTCTAAGAGGGATAAATTCAGCACAAATTTCTGAATTGGTTGCATTGACTAGGGCGTGCATAATTGGCAAAAATTTGAGAGTAACCATATTTACTGACAGTCAATATGGTTTCGGGGTGGTGCACGACTTTGGTCAATTGTGGATGCAACGTGGATTTCTGACTTCTTCAGGATCCCCAATCTGAAACAGTAAAAATGTGAAGGATTTGCTGAATCCACTACAATTGCCTAAAAAGATTGCAGTGGTTAAATGTTCAGCACATAAGTCAGGAAATGATTATGTGACCAGTGGGAACAGATACGCAGACCAAGTGGCTCGTTTCTGTGCACAAAATTCAATTTCAATAAACAGAGGAAAAGAGAAAAATAATACAAATTGTCACTTGATGTTCTCTGCAAAGGAAACATGGGATGAAATTAAACAGTTGCAGGAAGAAGATAGTGATGAGGAAAAATAAATTTGGATCAAATCAGGCTGTAAAAAGAGATCTGATGATGAAGTATGGGTGTATGTAGATGAAAGGCCAGTAATGCCAGACTGTTTAATTTCACAGATGGCAAGGATGTACGATGGAATAGCACATGTTGGGAGAGATGCTATGATTAGACTCTTCAAACAGTCATGGTACAATCCAAAGTTCAGGGTCATTGCAGAGAGTCTCTGCCAAAGATGTACAGTGTGCCAGCAGCAAAATCCAGGTAGAAAAACAGTTGTTAGTTGGGGCAGAATTAGGAAAGCTGCAGGACCTTTTACTAGGTTGCAGGTCGATTTCATGGAGCTCCCTCCTTGTAATGGACTAAAATGTGTGTTGGTTGTTGTTTGTCTGTTTTCTCGTTGGGTGGAAGCATATCCAACAAGAAGAAACGATAGCTTAACAGTTGCTAAATTGCTTTTGAGAGAGATAATTCCTAGGTTTGGATTTCCAGTCTCTTTAGAAACAGATAGAGAAACTCATTATAATAATGAAATAATTCGGATGATTTGTGCAGCGCTACAAATTGAACAAAAGCTGCATTGTGCCTATCGACCAGAAGCATCAGGAGTGGTCGAGCAAATTAATGGCACTATTAAATCAAGACTATCAAAAGTCTGTGCATCCACAGCACTGAAATGGCCCGTTGCTTTACCCTTGGTATTGATGAGTCTGAGAAGTATTCCTGATAAAAAGACTGGATTATCCCCACACGAAATTATTATGGGAAGAGCAATGAGACAGCCGATTGTACCAGCAAATCAACTGATGAATATTACTGATGATCTGGTGCTTGATTATTGCAAAGGATTGGCTGATGTAGTGCGTTCTGTGTCTCACCAGGTTGGAGAAATTGCAACTACAACTCAGCAAGAACAAGCACATGATCTAAGTCCAGGAGAGTGGGTCCTGGTGAAGAAACAAGTGAGAAAATCATGTTTGGAGCCTAGATGGCACGGCACTTATCAGGTGATACTGGTAACAACGACAGCAGTAAAGTGTGGTGGCTTACCAAATTGGATACATGCTAGTCATACAAGAAGAGTCCCAAGTCCACTTGAAAGACAAGAAAAAAAAGCAAATAGTGGAGAAAATGAAGTTATAGAGTCTGGAGTTACAGATTCTGAAGTCAAACAAGGAACAAGTCGAATAGAGTGGGCACCAGCTACTGGGTCTCAAAAGACTGCTGTTGAGAAAGAAAAAGAGAAAGTGAATATTGAGAATCAAGAGCAAGTACAAAAGAGAAAAGGACTGAATAAAAGAACTTGCAAACTTGACAACGAAGCAACGGAAGCTGTGCAAGCTAAGAAAGCAAGAAAAGATGATGTGTGGCCAGAAGGAGTGAAAAGACTGAAATACACTCTGAAACAAAGATCACCTGACACAATAATTGAAGTTTCAGATCAGACTGAGCAAAGTGAATCTGAAGAAGAATCAGTTCGTAAAACAAAAAGAGTGAGAGTTCCAAATAAGAAATACATAGCACCAGAATGGACATATGTGGTGTTGGAAGAAATTGAAAACATAGATCAGATCAAAGAAAACACTGGTACAGAGCAAAGTGAAGGAAACAATTTTGAACCACCTTAAAAGAACAGTGAAAATTAAGGTGCAACAATTTTTGAGAAAATTATTCTGAATCATTCAAGAGATTTGAAGAAGAAAAAGAAGATATAAAAAAAAAAAAAAGAAAATGAGGGGGTAAAGAAGAAAAGCCATTAAATGTGAGGATACACTACTTTGGATAGATATTATTTTTTGGATAGATATTTTTATAGATTAGATTTTTTAGATATTTTTGATTCTAAGTTAGATTTTTGAGTTTTTCTTAGTTTTTTTAGAACCGGTACAAATTTAACTAGAAATGGCAAATTCAGCAGAGACTGGACATCAAAATCGTAGTTTTAAACGTAAATGTATTAATGCTTGCTTATTTAGTATATTTCTACTAATGATAGTATGGTTAACACTAATTGTCATTGTGCCTGTCTTAATGGTAGCTAATCAAAAGAAAAACACTAATACTAATGGTGTGATGAGTAAAAAAGTAGATACTAAAGGTTTAGAGGAAGACTCATACTAAAATAGAAAAGATGAAAAATGACAGTATCTATCATCATGATAAATCAATTAATGATTTTCCTTAAATGTCTTTACCAAGTTATTGTATGAGTATGTTGATGTAATCAATGCGAGAGATTGTTATGTGTGCATGCAATTACCGTCGTCTGTCTCAGAGGGGGTGACATATCATCACCTACCTTTAACATATGGTGTGTCTTGTAGTGTCTCAACTAGTTTGTTCTACGAGAGGAGAAGTCTCCAGTATTTCTACTCTAATATAGATTTAGTATTCTCAGAAATTCCTATTAGAAAGAATATGAATAAAATAAATAGTTTTAGAAATGCGGAATATATGGGAGAATTTTTCCACTCTACACAAACAATAGATACAGTACATGCACATAGACATAACCTAACATGTAGATTACGATTTGAAGCAATAGAATTCATTAACATGGTTGAAGATAGAAGACAAGAGTTTCAAAGAAAGGCTGCTGAGCAAAAGTCTCATGTACCTCCATGGGCTTTCAGAGAAGGAGATTACAAGAAGGGCGAGACTTACGCTGCCATGACCCTAGACTGGTATCATAGAGGGAAGCTTTGCTTACTTAAACAAAAGACTGACTATAATAATTATTTCATTGGTTCTAGTGAATGTGATCATACTTTCCTAGTTACGGGAGGATGGGGATTAAAATGAGGAACTGATCCTGTCTTTCCGGGAATTTCTTATGTGTGTGATAAGAATGCCTACTATAGGTTGCCTGCACATTGGTATGGGTGTTGTTATTTAGCAATAGTATTTCCTAAAATATATCACATGGATAAGAATCATAGAATCAATGAAGTAAAGAATGGACTAATACGTAATAAGAGAGCGAGCTTTTCAGAAATAATAGGGGATGTTTTTGGAGCATTGATACCTTCAGTTGGTGTTATTCTAAATTAGAAAATTGTCCACAGTGGTTGATCGTTTATCAACAGACACTGCTGGTGGGTTTTTAATGGTTGATACTGAGATGGTTGCAATTAGATCTATGGTTTTGCAAAATCGACTTGCCCTTGATGTATTATTGGCTAAAGAGGGTGGAGTCTGCAATATGTTGAAAATACAACAATGTTGTACTTATATCCCTGACAAGAGTAAGAATCTTGAGGGGTATATTAAGAATGTTACAAATCTTCATCAAGATTTATCCGAATTGAAGGTTGATGGTGCTTGGGAGAAACTTGGTAAGAGTTTTTCCTCTGTGGGAAATTGGTTTTCTACATTTGGGAATAGTTTATTAGGGAGAATATTAACACCTATTATTGCAGTGGCTACAGTGATATTAATGATTTTCTTGATTTATAAATGTTGCAATTGCTGATAACAAACGAAGAGCAAGAAAAAGAAAGAGAGAAGAAATAGAACTAGAGGATAGAAGAGGAAACTATTATGAAATGATGAGGGATTTAGATGGAATAATGATAAAACGAGAGAGAACAACAGCTTTTTAAGTGACAAATTGTATTGGTGGGTATTTGGTGATGGCTCAAAGACGCCATCAAAGGGGGGATTGATGGAGCAGGGTTTTGGTAAAATGAAACCTGCTCGGATTGAAAACCCTAGTAACATTTTCTAATTTCTCTAACAGTGTGCAGTGAAAAACGCGTGGTTTTAAAAACAAACATGAGGGAAAATAATACTGCGCAAGCGCGTACTAAAGCCCTGAACTAGGCCGCAAATGCTTTACTAATGAAATAAAGAGACTAATGCTGCTTTTGTGCACGTTATTAACGTTTGCTAGGAAAAATAATAATATGGGTTGCGCATGGTTAGATGCAGCATTGGGAGGGTGCGTAAAGAAAACATTTCAAAATGAGTAATAATGCTTGTTTTATTTTCCGTAGAAGCATGGGTTAAGGAGAAAATGGTTTTACAAAATTAACTGAAAAAGCAAAGAGAATGTGGAGGGAAGGCAAAGGCGAGCGACCTTCAAATTTATGTGTGCCTGCCAAAAGTTAAACGTGGAGACGAAAAACAATCAGCAAGTGAGGAACGTTTCCTCTGGAAGCGCATGAGTGGCACAAGAAGTAACAGAAATGGAAACATTAGCGGAGAGAAGGAAGCTGAAGCCTGATATTAGTATACTTGTATTTCCTGGGATGATGTAGTTGTGATGTTGAAAAAAAACAAAACAATAGAACATTGAGTAAGATGGACATGTCGAGTCTGGTGTGACAGTACACCCCCTTCCTTAACCAATCAAATGTACAATTTTCTTTTATTTTGAAACAAATGTGGGTTGGACATTTGGGTTTTAGGGTATAATTGAGGTGCCAGGTGGGAGGGGTATGCGTTGCTGATGCAGATGTGGCTGGGGGCGTTAGGCATGATCGTCGCTGTCGTCGGTTTGCTGTAGAGGCCTATCTGTTTTCTTCCTGTTCCTGATTCCTGACTTAGTCTTTGTCCTTTTCAAATCTTCTTGAGGGGCCTTGCCGCTCTCGTGGCCAGGGAGTAGTTTTCCTGTTTCCTTCTGGGTTAGTATAGATAGAAACCTGAATTTGCATAATCATTGCAAATGTATTTTGTCTTTGAACCTTTTTCTCTTTCGCCTTTCCACTCTTTCAATGCACTGTCAATATGATGTAAATTTTGTCGTTTTCCTTGCTAATTGTTTACTCAGTGATATTTCATGATTTGTACTGTGTATTGCTACTTGATGAGCATTTATTTCACATTATTTAGATAAACATTATAAATATACACTGTGTCCGTCTTTATTTAGGGTGTGTTTATAGATTATTGCCTATAACTATTCAACTATAAAAAGATGTCATCACCACATTATTTTCTATGAGAAATGCAGGTTCAGTTGGAGATTGGTAAGTTAGGTATGTACTTTGCATTACACTGAACCCAGCGTGAAGGGACTTTGTTGGGTAATGTAATTGAGCCTTGTTCATTGCAAATTTATTGATCCCTGAGCACTGGATCACTATCTACTTGAAATGCTAAAGGATTGCTGTTATGATGTTTAAGAAAAATCTTTGAACGAACATATTTGGGTCATGTGAAAAGTTCTTAACTCTTGTATTCATATGGTCTTATGTTAAACACAGGATATATGATTCTTCTCTGTGTCAGTAAATTAATCGTGTAAACTGAACAGGTTTTGAAAAACCCTCCTTATTTTTAAGGCATATGGGATAACTGCTATATTTCAACATCAATTGGAGAACTGAGGGTTCATACATTCTGTGCTCCGCCTGGGCAATCAGTTGTGGGTCCCCATGTCTGTAAGTGAGTCTCTGCTCAATTGGAATAAGCGTGTACGCTCGGTAATAAAGTTTCGGGGTAGTTATTTGTTGTTCATTTCAATTCTTTTAAAATTTAAATAAAGACGTAGTGAAAAATAAGGTATGTAAGTGTCTCCTAGGGTAGAATTGCTACCCTGAAGCATTGTTAACTCATTTTAAGAGGGGTCAGTACAGCATGTATGTTTTCAAACAAGAAAGTGGAGAGAATGTCCAACACTGTTCTGGCCATTCAGCGTGTTAATAAAAGAGCTGCCATTGGGGAAGCCGACCGTAGTCTTGTGTAATCGAGAGTCTTGTGGGGTCCGGGATGATGCAGGCTATTGCCCTCTATTGACTGATCTGTCTCTGAGACAACCAGCTATGTGAGCTATGAAAATATGAAAAAGAATTTCAGGATAACTCAAAAATAATGATTTTCAGAATACTTGTGCCCAAGGGATATTGTCGTTCAAACCCTTGTGGAATGTGCCCAAACAGTAAATCCAGCGTTGTTGTTTGCGTAGTAAGTTCCTCTCAGCATGTATATCAATGCGGTCTAGTGCTTCAATTTCTTCCCATTTCAGATCGTTGGTAGACTGTTTGGTGCTGATGAAATGATTGCTCATTTTAGTAGTGGATTTATTACATCTGATACTGCTCCTGTGTTCGCAAATGCGATCCTTCACCTTCCTACGAGTCATGCCGATGTATCGCAATTTACTGGGACATGTAATCATGTACATAACATGGGAGCCATATGCAAATCAGTCTTGACACTGCTCCTCATGGGAACAGTCCAGCCCGAACTGCCAGGCCAGGTCCTCCCTGAAGCGGAACACAAGCAACCTAGAACTGGTTTCACCCTAGTTAGGGCTCTTCAGCCAGGCATAGCTTGGTTTCAGTGGCATAGTGAGCCCGGAACCCACGTCTGAGCATGAAATACAAAAACAGCAAGGTGATGGATGAAATGCATGAATTAATGTCAGCCACTGGAAATCTGTCTCACTGAAGCAGTAATCAGGAAAAGCAAAAGTGCAGGCCTATCCCAGAAACCTCCTCACCTTGAGCAACAGAAACTACAGCCCCACCTTTCCCCCTACCACGTACCAAATGACAGAGCTTATGAAGATCTAATCAGCAGTCTCTTGCTAACAAAGCCTTCATGGAATTTTTAAAGGTAGTCATGTCCACCCCACACCATTGTCTAGATTTTCTCCGTCCATCCACAGGAATGCAAGCAATATTCTTCCATTGTCTTGGGAAGCTGTCCTCATGCTCCATCTTGTGCCAGGGAAAACCGGAGACATCCAAAATGGATCCCATTGGCTTCAGCGCTGACTCACTCACACACTGAGTCCTATTTCCTCACATGTGCTACACGCAGATTAAACATGCACTCAAGATACACACAGGATGTCAGCACAAGGTTCTGGACATTCCCATCAGAGCTGAACTTTACGCAAGAGGCCTGTAGGCCACACTCTCTGTGGTATTGGTCATGATATCAATCTCAAAACATGGTATGCTGACTCCACTGCTACACCGAGTACAGGGATAGTATTGTTCTATTCATTATGATGTCATGCTTAGTGTGCCCTCCTCCAAGTCACAGGATAAGCCCAGGACCTTGCTTAGTCAGGGACAGGCTTAGGCCTCTGGGTTAATGCTTAGATTAGTGTGACACAAGGGGAAAAATAAAAGTCACAATACTAGATACACATGCAGATGCGCACTCAGGGCAGAGGAACATGCCTGTATACCATGCAGGAGACATTCCCATCTCGAAATGCATCATATAGGGACATGTTGATAAATGGTTTGTGAAATAGAGTGGGATGGATAGTACTGTGCATTTTAAGTATGGTATATTAGACTGGTGAACTATGCACCAAAAAAGAAAAAATGTATATACATTTGTAGTACTGTGACTGTTCTCAGCGACAGGAAGTATAGCATTCTATTGGACTCTAACTGACAGGTGACACAGCAATGTACAGGAATGGCGTGCTGCTAAGAAACTGCCTTCATTGTATTCCTGGATGGATGCAGGATTGACCAAAGACCTAGAACAGTGGTGTGTAATGTCATTGGTTTAACCCCCTGATGAATTGCCCCTTGAAATGATTTTGTTTCAATAGCTGCGAACACAATGCTTATTTTGAGCTGGAGGATACTGGTGGGGCCGACCATCACTCATTTTTCCCTCATCTGACTTTGACTCAGAACAAGAAAGAGAAAAACGCAAAGGGGGAATAAAGGAGGAAGAGAAAGATGGTAAAACATTGACAAATAAAAAAGCAGGGATGAGAAAGAACCTGAAAGAGTGAAATAAAGGTGCAGAGAGTGCCCCTACCCATTATGCCCTCTTGGGATTGATCCTGGTGTTGTGTTGTCATATGCATGAGGGAACATGTTTTCTAGAATGTCTCAGGTCATTATGGGCTGGTGTGTGTATTTTCTAATGTTGATAGTTGGTTTCTGCCTACAGTGGAGTGTGGACGTGTTGGTCCCCTCTCCCTTTTACTTGTTAATAAACAGTACTTATCGACCGACTTCTCCTCGTACATTTGTACACTACAATTTTGTCGACGATTGTGGAGGACTTATGCCATTCGACTGGTTTCAAGAAGCCATTGGGAGTGCATGCTGTGGATAGCATTCCAAGAAGGGCCCCTTGCTGATCAGGTGAGTGGGGCCAATGCGAAGGCAGAGGAGTGGTGACTTAGCGGTGCTGCACTAAGTCAAGAGGTGTTTCGCCTAGTCTGTGAGGAGTGTGCAATGTTTTCGAGACTGCGCGTGAAGCCAGTGTGATTCCTTCAGCGCGCGATACCGCAGAAGTGACACAATTGTTGCCGTAATCCATTAGCTGCGACACTGTGTGCGTGCAGTGAAGGAGCTCGCAACGTATGAGGTACTTGGGAACGTGCGTACCTACGTTGTTTGAACGCCCTATTGGTGGTGACATCTGGATTCGATGTAATGAGCCAGTTTAGCTTTTATTGATGACATGTGACATCAGTACTGCACATGCCGCCATCTCTGGAAACTTTTTGACGAGTTGAAGTTAAGTGTTGCATTTAGACGCTTCTGTGCTTCCAACTGCGAGGATCGGAATATAAGTTCTTCATTTTAAGTGGGAGTGTATCCTATGAGCGCAAGTTAAGTGTTGCATTCAGACGCTCCTGCGCGTCCAACTGGGAGCGACGATCGGAATTTAAGTACTTTATTTTAAGCGTGTGTGTATCCTATGGTATCTTAATCTACACAGTTCCACGGAGAACAGTACGAAGGTTATAAGACTGTGTATTCCATTGGAGAGAGGACATTTTTGAAGAAGTGACTATTTTTTTTCTTTCTTCTTTCCTTTCAGGAAGTGACTATTTGTTTTTCTTCTTCTTTCCTTTCTTTCTTTTTCTTACTTCATTTGGAATTCACCATATTAGTATTTACTGTGTAATAATATTTTGTGGGTAATTTCACTTCAAGTGTGAGGTATTTTAAAATGTGTGCTGCCCATACATTTTCATTGACGCCTCCTCAATCTTTTCTGTAATTGGAGAACTGCCCTTTAAGTGGAATGAGTGGAAACAGTATTTTTAAATTACTTAGATACCATTGAGGATGATGAGTTGACGCAAGTAAAGAAAAAAATATATTTTGCACTTGTTGGGACCTCAAGGCATTGATGTGTGTAAAAATGCCATGGAAAACAACCACGTCCTTCTATTGATAATAATGTTTTCTTGCATGCTTTAGAAGATCTAGATAGGTATTATTCTATGTCTGTATGTATCGCAAAAGATAGAAACAATTTCTTTAGACGTAAACAAAGTAAGAGCGAATCTATTGAAGAGTACGTATCCGCATTGAAAAGGTTGGCTTTAACTTGCAGGTTTAGTCACTTACATGATGAATTCATTAGAGACCAGATTATCATGTATGTGAATAATGTACATATTCAGGAAAGACTCTGGATGTATGGGGAGTCCACTCTGACAGAAGTTATTTCTGTGGTAAAAAAAAGCAGAGGTGTCCAATAAATGCGTAAAGGCTGCTGCTGCTGCATCTAAAAACGAACAAAAAGAGGTGGTGTGTAAGGTCAAGTATAGAAAGAAAAAGGACACATGCAAGGATGAGAGTTTGAATAAAAACAATAAGGGGAAGTATGATCAGCAACAAGAAAAAAATGTTATCGGTGTGGCAACAAAGATCATTTGGCCTATAGTAGGAAATGTACTGCCCGCAATCAAAAATTTGCACAGTGTGGAATTTTCTGGCATTTTGCGAAAGTCTGTAGAAAAGGTAAAGTCAATAAGAGAGTCAATGTAGTAGTGGGAGAGTCTGGGTCAGATTCTGACTCTCAATCAGATGAATCTATTGTGGAAGGATGTTGCCAACAAAGTGAATGTGTACTAGGTGTTGTGGAAAGACAGGAAGAGGGATGTCTTAATGTACTTTTTTCCCTGTCTAGAAATAAACCTGTATGTGAGGTTAAAATTGGTGGGGTGGAAGTTACCATTGTTGTGTACAGGGAACCTGAATCCGCCATTGTAGATAAGAAGGTTTGGGAGGAGAAGTTTGCAGGTGTTTTGGGAGACAAATTACTTTTCTCGGATGTGTCTCCTGAGAGTTTAACAGGGGAACAAATTCCTATGGTTGGTTTCTGCAAATTAGCCTTTGAATTCAAAGGGAGGAAGGCGATGGGGAAATTGTACGATGCTGAGTATGGTCCGTCTGTTTTGGGTTGGGTGGATCAAAGGGCACTCAACATGATTCTAGATCCCAATAGTCCAGAACAAGTTTTAGTCATTAAAGAAGAAATGAGTGGGGGAGATGTGTATAAACAGAAGTTTCCTAAACCTTTTGGGGGCAAAATTGGTACTTTGAAGGGGTACTCACATAAAATCATTTTGGAACAAGATGCTGGTCCCAAGGTACACAAACGTAGAGAAATACCATGGATTTTGAGGAAAGAAGTAGATCAGGAGGTGGAGAGATTGATGAAAGAAGGAGTTATTGAAGAAATTGATGCTGCAGAATGGATTGCTCCGATTGTGGTAGCGCGACGCTCCAATGGGAAGATCCGTTTATGTGTGGATCTGAAACATCTCAATGACAATATAGTTGTAGAAAGGTTTCCACTACCTAAAATAAATGAACTTTTCGCTCGTACCAAGGGAATGAAATGAGTTTGAGAGTTTAAAAAGGAGTATTTGTAATGCTAATAATCTTCAAGGTTTTGATCCTAAACTCAAATGCATTCTTACCACGGATGTGAGTATGAAGGGGATTGGTGCAGTGTTTAGTCAGAAGGATGAGAATCGCAATGAAGTTACGGTTGCATTTGCGTCTAGAGCGTAGTCTCCATCAGAAAAACGCTATTCTGTTATTGAGAAAGAGACCTTGGCTATTGTGTGGGGGTTGGAATATTTCAGATTTTTTTTCGGGGATTTGAGGTGGAAGTAAGATGTGATCACCAACCACTTTTGGAAGTATTAACTTCGGAGGGTTTGTTGAATGCAACGCCTCGAATTGCCAGAATGTAGGTGAGATTGATGGATGATCGGTACAGGTTGTGCTATCTACCTGGAATAAAGAAAAGAGTGGCTGACTATTTGAGTAGATTACCATTACCTTTGGAGGAGATTTCCGAAGAGGTGGGTGAGGAATTGAGTGTGGCATGGACGGGTGTGGAGGAAGTGGATGCTATATTCAAAAAGGATTGGAAAGAAGCTATGGAAGGGGACACCTTGTTAATGGATGTGAAGACATTTGTGGTGGATGGATGGCCCAGTAAGAGATTTTTGAAGGAGTATAAATCTTTCTGGGAGATACGAAATGAGTTGTCAGTGATGAAAGGGTGTGTTGTCAGGGGGGACAGAGTTGTACCTCCTCATTCTTTGAGATCTACTATTACTAAGTTGTGCCATGATGGACATTTGGGAATAGTGAAGAGTAAGAGGAAGGTTAAAGAGTTGTATTGGTGGCCCGGGATGGATTTGGAAATAGAGAGAGTCATAAGAGAGTGTGAATTGTGTGAAGGAGCTGACAAGTCTCAGGTTGTTATGAGGCCACATTTGCATCCGGTACCTTGCCCTGAGATGCCGTGGGAAGTTATTGGGGTGGATGTCATGGGCCCTGTAAGTGAAGTGAATGGTAATTGTTCTTATATTTTGGTAGCAATGGATTATTTTTCTAAGTGGCCTGAGGTTGATTTTGTGCATAAAGCCACTGCTGATGCTATTGTAGTATTTTTAGACAACATTTTCCAAAAGGAAGGATTACCTAAAAAGGTTATTTCTGATAATGGAGTGCAGTTCAGGAGTGACATTTTTAAGGATTTACTTCTTCGGAATGGCATTGAACATAGTTTCACATCTCTCTATCATCCTGGTGGTTACGGTGAAGGCGAGAGATTTAATAGAGTGGTGACAGGTTCCTTGCAGGCAGCCAGGAGTAACGGGTTGAACTGGAAAGTGGGGATTAAACGTACTGTTTGGATGTATCACACCACTCCGACTCTTACAGGTTTCAGTCCATTTACCATAATTCCCTTTATGAAGGACAATCAAGGTTGGATGGTGAATTCCAGATTGTCACATTGGTCTCCAATTGTGGTCAAGAAAAACATTGAGAAAGCGCAAGACAAATACAAAGAGTATCAAGATATCAAGATAAGAGAAGAGGTGTGAAGGATTGTCACGTGGCTGTAGGAGATTTTGTGAGGGTCAAGCTACCTTTCAAAGTGAAAAAAGGGAGTGTCTGTTTTCTAAACCTATGATGATTCAGGAAATTTTGCATAATTCTGTAAGATTGGATGAGGGTAAGGTGTGGCATTTGAGCAGATTGGCGAAATGTGGGAAGAGGAGTGTGTAAAGTGAGGAAAAGGAGATGGACTATTGTTTGGATGAGTTATGGATGAACGGTAATGGGAACGGTAATTTGGATTTGAACAGTGTTGGAATTAATGGTGAGAGTGATCATGAACTGTCAAATGTTTGTGGTGGGATGGATATGCATGCTCAAGCTTCTATATGCAAGGGTACGGATGAGGGTTTTCCACAACGTAGTGGGTTAGATGAAGGAATTCTTCATTACAGCAGATCAGGAAGGGAGATCAAATGTCCTGTATTTTTACTGGATTATTTTGCTTGAAATGCTATTGCTATTATTTGGAATTATTTTGCTAATATTCCTTGTCTTTTAAGTTCTGTATATTGTTCTATTTTGGAATTATTTTGCTAATATTTTTTTATCTTATATGTTCTGCATATTGTTCATGGTTATAATTATTTTCCTTTATAGTATCACCTTCCTTCCGATGTATAGGGGGAAGATGTGTTGTGTTGTCATATGCATGAGGGAACATGTTGTATTCTAGAATGTCTTAGGTCATTATGGGTTTGTGCATGTACGTGTACGTTCTAATGTTGACAATTGGTTCCTGCCTACAGTGGAGTGTGGACGTGTTGGCCCCTTCTCCCTTGTACTTGTTAATAAACAGCACTTATCGACCAACGTCTCCTCGTACATTTGTACACTACAATGCAAGCTTTTTGGCACTACAGTCTTCTCATCTATTAGCAAAAAGTAACTTTTGTGCGAGAATGATCATTGCTGCTGCCATTCATGCTGCTATTCAATCCGCAACATGGCTTAGCTTTGCATAAGCACAGCTGTTAAGCTATAGTACATTTGGCCCATGTTGTCCTTCCAAGTTATGAAAGGAAAAATTTAAATCTTAGGGCCTGATTCACACTTTGTGTAAGTTCACTCTTTTTCGGTATTCACAAACTACGATTTAATAGTAACTTTACAACTGCGGATGTGGGGTGCAGAACTCCGTACATAATAGGGCTGTTCTATCTTTTTATGTGCGGAGTTCTCTGCCCCAACTACAGAGTCTCCACAGTCGTAAAGTAACTATTAAATTGAATACTGAAAAAGAGTAAACTTACACAAAAGTGTAAGTTTACCTTTCTGAATCTGGCCCATAGATGTGAACCCTAGAGAGATTCCCTCTTTTGTTAATGTTGGATCAATATATGATCTTCACACTTGATGATATTTCTCTCCCATTTCTGCTACGCAGCCATAGTATACTTTGATAGTTTCAGAATTGTGAAACTGAAATGTATGTGCACCTTAAGTAATATTATAGTCTTGTGCTTAAATAAATAATTACAATTGCACTTTTATTTCTCAAATTATAGTTTGGATGCGTTATTTATGCTGTACCCTGTTAGTGAGGGGGGTCTAGCGCCTTGAAAGACAGGTCTAACATACAACATGATGGCTGATACATCAAAAGCTACTGCTTGAATCCAGTCTGCAGACATGGCAAATTATCTGTAGCAGTGTTGCAAGCCAATGACTTATCTGGATCAGAGACATATGGATGAGAGATCATGTCAAAGCGCTGCCCAGAAGAGTTAATTGCTTCAGTTTCATTTCCTAAATCAGTTTCTGAACTCTCCTCTCTTTCATGTCCACTGCCTTTCATTGAAGCATAGAGTAAAATATCTCATTTGTGCATTAGTCCCATTTCAAATAACATTGGGAGTTGCTGGATTTGATTTTCCCTTGCAAGACTGGGTTTGCTTTTATTAGAATCACATCATATGTTTCGGATTTGAGTTGGGCTTGGACCGTGGGCTTAGTTTCACAGTTTTTTAAAATTATCCCATTTTAATTTTCTTCTTGTAGGAAATGTGTGGTCCATGACATCTTTACAATAAGTAGGGTCAAGATATATTTTGAACAACACTGGTTAAACAACTTTGAATTTATTACACCTTTTCGGCTCATTGACGCCATTGTGAAGCCAAACAATATTGAATTATATGTTAAACCTTTAGAAATATGGGCACACAAAAAAAACTGAAAGCTCAAGCTGCCTGGGGTAGGCAGCCAAGTATTAACAAAAGAAAGCCTGAACAGGATTGATAAAGCCATTTCTACTTGAGTTTAGATCTAGATTTCTTGCAACTACAATATTTTTAGTGGAATTTACTGTATAATGAGCTTGTTACTCCCACTGTTGGAAAAACATGCCGAAGGTGTGTAAGAAATTGGGTTATTGAGTGGGGTGGAAGGACCACTCAAATAATAAACACACTCATTGTCAGGGTGAACCACAAAAGTCACTAAATTAACCTGTGCCTAACCCTCTGGTACCTTGGCACAAAGGCAGGCAGGATTAACTTAGTGGCTTAGTGTAAAGTATTTAAGCAGGAAACACACAGCAATAAAGTAGAAACACAATACAAGAAAAATCCTACACCAATTTAGAAATATAGAGCAAATTTTCAAAAACAAACAAAATCCAATTAGTAGAACTAGAGATATTACATTTTAAAGTTTTTCAGTGAAAATAGCAAGGGTCGAGTGTCACAGATGGTCATTGCTGTGGCACGTATAGCCGGTTGTTGCTGCAAGTTTGCGTTGGTTGATCATCGCAGGTGGTCAATTGAAGAAAAAAAAAAGTAAAGGTCAATATATTATTTGAGACCAAAACTAATAAAATCCAGTCAGTAGAACTGGAGATAAGCAATTTGTTTTTGTTTAGATTTCTTTATTAATTTCAAGATAAACATACAACATATAGAATTGAAAGGCATTCTATAATCATTGCTGTGCGCCCCACCTAGGGGGTGGCTGAGATAAGAAAGGAAATAAAAGATCCAAGAACACAAGAACAAACCTCCCCACCCAATCCCTCCCTCCCCCTCCCTTTAAAGACCTAAGGCATGTACAGTAGGTGTTCTCGGGCGTACCCTATAGCCTGGGCTGCCTATCCCTGTGTAGCCGGGGGCGTCCCATCTTCTGGTGGTGTCATTTGCGGTGGGTCTGCTAAGCGTAGCAATCTTAAGTATTTCGGGCAGGTGAGTTCTTTGATCTCCGAAGTTAGCAGCGAAAGGAAGGGCTCCCAAAGGTCCTGGAAGGAAGCCCCGGGATTGGAGAGTGAAAGGGAAATTTTTTCCATCCCAAGGATCCCCCATAGTTTGTGGAGCCACCCAACATAGGTGGGTGGTGTTGCTTTCCCCCAGTGAGATAGGATATTTTGTACAGCCGCCAACAGTGCTAGTGCCATCTGCCTGCCCCTCCATGATCTAAGTGGGAAGGTGAGGGGATTAGGCAGGCCCAGGAGAGTGTAACCTGGGAAGCGAGGTATTTGGGTTTTAAAATGAGTGTCAATGTCGTCTAGTACCCATTCCCAATAGCTTGATATTTGGGGGCATTCCCACAGTAGGTGAGTGAGAGTACCCAGTGAACCGCAGGCTCTCCAGCATAAGGGGCTACGTGTCGGGTTGCCTCTGTGGAGACGCTGGGGTGTCAAATACCAATAAGTTGCTATTTTCGTTGCAGTTTCAATATTAGCAGCGCTGCGTGCCGCATGTCGGGCCCTATAGTAAATATCCATCCATTCCTTCTGCGAGAGCATCCTGCCCAGCTCCCCCTCCCATCTCAACTGTCCGGGGGTTTTCTCTGTCCCAGGGTTGCGCCAGAGAAACCTATATAGGTCTGTCGTCAAGCGTGAGTTTGTGTTTCTCTTGAGTAACCATTTTTCAAATGACGTAAGTGATCTCTCCGCCCCTCCTCGTACCTCTGGCTGCATTACCCAGTGTCGGATCTGCTGATATCGGTAGCGCTCCTTCTCCGGGATATTATACTGCGCATGAAAGTCATTGAAAGACAGAGGCCCCTCCATGTCAAAGAAATGTCCTACTGAGCGGCAGCCTTCTTTTGACCATTGTGCAAACGCTGTCATGTCAAGCCCTGGAGTAAAGTCAGGGTTGTAGACTATAGGGGTGATGGGAATGTTGCGAGTCCTCATGAGGTGGCGACCCTGTCCCAAGCTGATAAAGTAGAATGCGTTACTTTTGAGAGGTACAGGTTGCGAGGTCTAGCTGCTTTCGTGAGAAAGGGGACTCCCCATAGTGGTTGCCTAGCTAGGGCCCTATCCATGAACAGCCAGTGTTTCTCAGATTCCGGTCGGGACCACTCAACCAGGGCCCGCAGCTGCACCGCCAGGTAGTATTCTTGCAAGTTTGGGATCACTAACCCCCCTTCAATTGGGGCCCTGTAGCCTAGTTCTCGATGCAGTCTGGGACGTTGATCCCGCCAGACAAAGCGCTCCAGATCCCTCAGTAGTTAGTGCAACACACCCGAAGGGGGGGCCACAGGGAGGGCCTGAAACAAATATATTATCTTAGGTAGGACTGTCATTTTTATCGCCGCTATACGGCCCAGCCAGGACAGTGAGTGTGGTCTCCATCTACGGAGGCAATCGCGTATGTGTCGCAGCAGCGTCGTGTAATTCAGAGAAGTGGTGCTTTGTATACTGGCTGTGATTTGTAGGCCTAGGTAGGGAATGGTGTCTTGTGCCCATTGGAGGTGGTGTGTCCGCTGGAGCGTCTCTAGTGTGGCCGGACCAAGGGTCAAACTAAGGGCCTGCTAACATTAACCTTAAATCCCGATGCTTGTGCAAAGCGATCTAACTCCGCCAGAAGGGCGGGTAAATACTCCTCAGGCCGCTCCAAGGTGGCTACCACATCATCAGCATAGAGGTTAATTTTATGATCTTCGCCCCCAAACTTTACCCCAGTTATTAAGGGGTCGTCGTGCACTCTTTGGGCCATGGGCTCCATGTACAGGGCGAATAAGAGTGGCGAGAGTGGGCAACCCTGCCTTGTTCCTTGTTGGATAGGGAAGGGGTGCGAGAACCAACCATTCACCCGGACTGAGGTGGTGGGGTTGGTGTAACTGGCGAGCACCCAGTTTATAAAACGCTCTGGCAGTACAAAGTGACACAGGATTGCTTTGAGATAGGGCCAGTGCACCCTGTCAAACGCCTTCTCGGCATCTACTGAGAGTATCATGCGCTCAACTTCAAAGCGTTCAGATTTATCTATTATGTGTAAGAGGCATTTAGTGTTATCGGAGCACTGGCGGCCCGGTACAAAGCCTGATTGGTCCGGGTCAATCAGCCCGGGAAGACAGGGGAGAGCCTCTGTGCCAAGATCCCAGTGAATATTTTTAGGTCCACGTTGAGGAGGGAGATAGGACGGTACGACACACAGTATCATTTGTCCGTCCCTGGTTTGGGTATAACTGTAACTAGTGCTTCCAGCATCGTGGGTGGTATGGGAGAGGACAACCGAATCGAATTGAATACCCTCACCAACAGTGGGGCCAACGTGGCGCAGAAGGTTTTATAAAAAATGGAGGAAAATCCATCCAGGCCCGGAGATTTAAGCAGTTTTTGCTTAGATATGGTGGAAATAACTTCCTCCAGCTGAATCGGAGATTCAAGGTCTTTCACTTGGCTTGGAACCAGCCTGGAAGTCTTCACTCCTTGTAGGTATTGGGTAGGGGTGTCATCAGGGAGTTTCTGCGCTTCATACAGGAATGCATAGTACTGCCTGAAGGTGTCCGCAATACCCTGGTCAGTGGTCTCTCTTGCCCAGTGTGATCAATTACCATGGAAATGTTAGATGACTGCCGCTGAGTCCGCAATCTATTAGCTAGGAGTCTCACACTTTTATCACCCTTAGAGTAGAATGCGTGCCGAAGCCGCAGGGCGGCAAGCTCGGCTCTATCGATATCTAGGCCCGCCAGCTGAGCTCTCGCTGCTGTAAGTTGCTTCCATACCCTGGGAGCACCAGTTCTTTGGTGTATGCACTCTAACTCTGTCACTTCACTGGAGAGTTGTTCCCTCTTTTCTCTCCGAACTTTATTATCATACGTGGATATAGCTAGGACTCTTCCCTGATTACTGCCTTCAGGGCATCCCATAGTAAGGCAATAGGGGTGTCCGGTGTGTTGTTGGTGGCAAGATAGTCAACTATGGCCTTTGTGACCCGCTGAACCACTGTGGGGCGTTGTAGCATTGTCTCCCTTAGCCTCCAGAGCCAACGGGCTGGGCGTGGGCAAGATAGGGTTAGAGAAATACGCACTGCTGAGTGATCCGACAGGGTGCAGGGGAGTATCTTGATCTGTTGTGTCTGCTGGGACAATGTGTTGGTGGTCAGTATGTAATCAATTCTAGCGTATGTCTTGTGGGGGTGCGAGTAAAACATATACTCTCTAGACGTCGGGTGATGGGACCTCCATATATCCGTCAGCCCTGCCTCCATCAGAAGCTGTCGCCCCTTTTTAGTAAGGGCCCTGGTCTGTCCGTAGCGCTGGCTAGATCTGTCCAGTTCATTATCAAGGACAAGATTGAGATCCCCCCCTATGATCAGTGATCTGTCAGGGGATTTGTATATCCCCTTTACCGCCTCCTGGAGAAACTCTTCCTGCCCGTCATTCGGGGCGTAGACTGTGGCGAGGGTGAACGTAAGCTGGCCTACGGTGAGTGTGTGCTCCAGCAGCCTTCCCATGATTTCGGCTCACTTTGGCCGACTTTACCCTGAAACTTAGCAGAAACTAAAATGGCAACTCCTGCTGTTTTAGAGGATTGAGATGAGAATAGTTGGTGAGGGAATGCCCTGACGCGCAATCTGTGGGTATCCTTGGACAGCAAGTGTGTCTCTTGGAGGAGACAAATATGTGCACCTGAATGTTCCAAGAATGACAGGACGGCCCGTCTCTTAATTGGGCTATTGAGGCCTTTTACATTAAGCGATATTATCTTAAGGGCCGCTGCCATAAGGATAAGTTCTTGAGAGCGCTATATGTGCCTATAGGGCCATAGTATCCACAAGGACCGGCCTCGTTTGTAAATGTGCAGGTGTTATGCATCCGGGGCCTAACCCCAGCTGAGCTGCCTCGGGCTGGAGAGCTTATGTGTGAGGGAGGAGGGAACCCAAATAACCCCAAAACAACACACTTAAGAATAAACATGAAATTACGAACATCATAATAGTCCTGGGTAGTCAACCCCATGGAAAGGCGTGAGATGTCAGCAGGACCCATTTTGCCGCCCGTCCCGCCCAAACCCCAGAAAGTGATAGCCGGGGAGCATCAAACTGTAGGCATCTATACCCGCCGCCCCCTCCCAGTCAACATGACAAAACAGGACTCAATCCGTATTAGCCGAGTCCACCTCCAGGGAGGCAATGACCGCTTGCCTCACTTTAGCCATAGTCTCAGGGTCTTGTCGAAGGCGAAGCGGGTATCGGCCAACTCTCCTCTAGCTCTCTGTTCCCGGGGATCTTCTCCTAGTTCCTTCCTGTGCTTGGGTGCTCAGCTCATCGTCGGACAGGCCTAACAGCCGCTTGGCCTCTTGCAGGGAGCGAATCTGGAGTAATTTACTGTCCCATTTAAAGATTAGGCGGAAGGGATGTCCCCAGGAGTAAGAATTTTTTTTAGAGCGCAGGTGAGCAGTAATCGGTCTGAACTCCCTTCTTTTTTGCAGAGTAGATGCTGCTAAGTCCTGGTACAGAAGGGGCCTGGTGGAGCGCAATTCGACCGGGTGTTTATCTCGGGCTTCTCGGAGGATCCTCTCTTTAAGCTGAAAGTCATGGACGCACGTGAGAATATCTGGCGGAGGGGCTGTCGCCGCCCTCTTCGGGCCCACCCGATGAGTCCTGTCCAGCTTGATCCGTTGTTCCGGCGGGAATCCCAAAATGAAGCGAAAGAGTTCTTCCACATAAGCTTCGATGTCTTGCCCCTCAGCCCCCTGCGGGACCGCCCGGATTCGAATGTTGTTCCGCTGGGAACGGTTTTCAAGGTCCTCCGCGTGCGCCTGGAGGTCCAGTTACTGGTCTTGCAGGTGGATGATCTCGCGTTGTAGCCTGCGTCTCCAAAGTGTCGACCCTGTCGCCCATTGAGTCCAGGTCCCTCCGCACTTCATGCAGTTCCTGGGTTATCTATTTTTTCATGGTGTGGAGGTCATTCTTCAAGGAGGCAAATAAGGTCTCTAAGAATGTGCGTGTGACGGGGCCTTCTGCGTCTCCCGGCTCTGTGTCTGCCAGTCGGGGAAGGGGCCGCCCCGGAGCTCCTGATGGAGCTAGGACTCGTAAGAAAGAGACTTGCTCGGAGGTAATCCTCTCGTTTAACTCATTAACAAGTTACTAACCATGTTCTGTGAATAATTAATACGCACCACATAAACATGCAGGTTAGCGAAGCTTGCTTATGTGTGTACTAATGCGAATAACAATGAAGACGGACTAATACCTCTTTAAACGGGGAAACTGTTGTGTGCATGCGTCAACTGCATCTATGCAGTATGATGAGGTAATGCTTGGAGGGAAATTCTAGCGCATGAGCAGAAGATATTAAAATGGAGTCTTGAAGACTCGCGTGCATGGCATCTGCTTAGCTGAAAAGAAAACAGGCTATTTTACTAATGCTAATGCGGGGAAAGTATTAATAAGTAAAGGGGAATAGAGTAGAGATGGGTGGTATACAGTGAAACCATTTATTTTGTGAAAGTAACATCTGTCTTTTGACTTTATTATTAGTGCGCATTTGGGCCTCTCTTGCATAACTGGACTGGATGAAATGATGCAATGCCTGCGCATGCTCAATGAATGAAGCCATGAAGGTCAATGACAGAACACTTGAACGGAAACCAAATCAGAGTGCCATACCCTGGGAACGGATGGTGAAAAGTTCAGCAATGAGATGTTCTATTCTTCGTAGTGTTATTAATGTTTCAAAATAGATACATGTAGTGGATGGGAATAAAGTTTTGAATAAAAATTAAGGGGATGGGTTTGCGAACAATGGTTTAACCGAATAAAGTGACATGTAAGCATGGTGTGATGATCATTCCCCCCTTGCCTGACCAATTAGATTTCGTATTTTTACGATATTGAAACTTTAGTGGGTGGAACAGGAAGAACGAAAGGTATAACTGAGGTAGCTTTAGTTAGTTAATTAGCAGAGCTCGGGATGCTGTTTGGGAGTCGGGGATGCTGTTGCTGGGAGAGATGCTGTGAGATGCTGATGAAGAACCGAATGCAGAATCTGAAGCAGAACTTATTATCCTAACTTAATTGGGTTAGATCAGAAGATCACGGAAGTATCTTGAGGAGGAAGAGAGTGTCAGAGAGGGGTGCGGCGAAATCGTCGGTATTCTAGAGAGGTCAACTATCCTGTCCTGAATCCTGTCCTGAAGTCTTTGTCTCCTGACCTATCCTGGAGGACCCTCACCAGCCCTTTGGCCAGGGGGTTGGTCTTTCACACCATTCTTGGTAATTATAATTCCATGTATTTGTAGATGTTCTTTTCTCTCTGTCCTCTCCTTTTCTGAGCATTAATCATTGTATGAGTCCGAAGTATATGCTTGATGTTTAATCAATTGAATTTTCTCTCCTAAGAATGATAAAGATTTTAAAACTTCCTGAGTCTGTGATCATTTACTTCAAATAAAGAATAGTTAAGGGTTATGTTAATTATCACCATCAATTAGTTCAACTAATGGTCCATCGACCAGAGGAAAGAACTTTTCGATCAGTAAAAAGATTAGTTAGGAATAAGAAATAACTAATCCTGAAATATGAAATTTAATTAAACCCAGCGGTCTACTCATTTGTGTGTGTTTATGGGCCCAGGTGAGTATATGGTAGTAGAGTATCTGTTGTTGGTATACCGCTGGATCACTCCCAGCACCGGTCTTGAGGAGGAGGTCCTTGACCGAGCGTTCTTTCTTGGCTTTGTTGGATGCCATTTCTGGAATATACTCTGTGGGCCTGCGCAGCGGAAACTCAGCCTCTGTAGACGCGCTGTCAGGGTCTAGCCGTTATCGATACTGCGATCTCTATCCCACTGGCTCAGGCCCTAGGTCAGATAGCGTCTCAATCTCCCCATCCAAGGCTATTTGCGTTGCAGCTCAAAGTCTGGCCTCCGGGGGGAGAGGGGGAACGCTCCGCAGCACTGGTTCCAAACACTCCATCAGAAAAGGGCTAAATGGCTCCCCAGGAGCCGCCCGGTACCGGACCCAGGAAGCGGACTGAGTCCTAGAGGCCCTGCAGGTGTTGGTGCCACGTGTCCCAGGAAAGGTTCTCGCTCCGGACCCGGCGTCTCCCTCTCCCAATTCCACTAACCTTCTCCTTCCAGGGACACTCAGGGGGGGGGGGGTGCTCTCTGTACTGCTCTTCGCTATACGTCGCACCGAGCCTTCCTCGGCTCCCTGGTCGTGTTACTCTTCCCTCAGGGCCAAGCGCTGGTAGTGGGGGCCTCCCTCTCCAGTCAGGCATCCGCCCGGCTTGGGATTACCGCACTCGGCCTTGACCGCAATTGGCATCGAGGCCTTCCAGTCTGCGCAGGCCTCTCAGTGCGAGACACCACCTCGTACCCTTCACAGGGGAGCGGGGGGAGAGGGAGACGCCACTCACCTCCGTCTGGATCTGTGTACGATCGCACGCTGTCCTGTGTTGGCGTCCCACACGGTGCTCACGCCATAAACAGCTAGACCATCCAGGCAGCCACAGCCGATCGGGACTCCCTGCAGCGCTCGCCCCTCCTTCTCCGGAGCGCTCGTCTCAGGCAAGGTGTGGCGCGCCTGTTGCAGGCCGATCAATCTTAGCCTCCTCCAGGGCCGATTCCACAGCACCAGTGTGCCCCTCTGTCGCCAGGCAAACAGACCTTCTCTGCCGTCTTTTAAGAGCCGAGTCTTGGCCAGGCAGGATCTCTCCGGGGCAGATCCCCGGACTGCTGGGCTCCACACCGCAGGCTGCCGCGGCAACAGTCTCCGCCGCTCCCGGGGAAGGCGATCGCTCTCGGGCGCCGGCCGTACAACACCCCCGCGACCCTTCTCCGCCCAGATCATCACTCCGTTATCGTCCGGGGGAGAGTGTGACGATTCTACGCCACTCCTGGTTAGCTATTTGCTGCTAATACGATGGGCCTAGGCGGTAGAACGGAGCTGCGAGTAGGCACGTCCTACTCGGCCGCCATCTTGGCCACGAACCCGAGATAAGCAATTTTAAATATTTAAGGTAAGTATAGCGCCTAAAAGAACAAAGCGCCACTCGCCGTTATCTGGTCATGTGAGACCAAGTGAAAGTCACAAGTTTAGGCCTACCATGAGGGAGTGTGGGTCGGATACAAGGATCAGGGTAGTCCACTGAGTTACCTTCTAAAGTCCAGCCCAAAGAGTTCTGTCTGCGGCGGAGGGGTCCGTGAAGATTAAGGACAGCGCGACAGATGGATGTCTATGTAGCGCAAAGAGCAGGCTGGGCATCGTGGATGGTCGTTGCTGTAGCACGAAGATCCTGTTGGACATCGTGGATGGTCATTACTCACCTTGGTGGTCACCACGAGCTGTTGATGCTGTAGAGCGAAGTGCAGCTCTCGCATTGCCGGTCGTCACTGGCAATTGCTGTGGAGTGAAGAGTCAGGTTCACTGGAACTTCGCATTGGCAGACATCGCAGGCGGAAAGATTTTAGCACGAACAGGCCCTTCACGAAGAGCCCAAAACTTCAGGATCAACTGATGCCACACTAGAGGTCTTTCAGGAAGAGCCTCAAGACCTGGCTCTTTGGCTGAATCAGAGCTGCATGCCCCCTTCCCCAGCGCCTTGAGACCCTCACGGGTGAGTAGCGCGCTTCACAAATCCCTGATTGATTGATTGATAGATAGAGGTCCAAGACCTGATGGGCACCTCTTGGTGATCAGGAATTCACTCCAGCAGAGGCCAGCAGGGCTCAGGCAGTTCCAGTTGCAGGTCCAAGCAGCAGGTCAGCTGGCAGGTGGAGGCAGGTCTCTGGAGCTTGTTATGTCCCTGTAGCTCAGAACATGAGGTCAGTCAGCTGACCCTTGGAGTAACTTCCGCTTGGGATGAAGGGTGCAGGTCCTTCTCAGCAAATAGGGCAGCAGACAGCAAGGTATCAGTCCTTCTGGCACCAGGGTAGCACAGCGGTCTATCTTCTATAGTAACCAAAGGTCCAAAGGAATACTGAAGAGTTGGGTCTGATGGACCATTATTTATCCCTGTTGTCCACTTTGAAGGAGAAGGTTCTTGAGGTTTCCAGCCCCCTAGGTGTTTGGAATTTCCTGCCTCCCTGCCCTGGCACCAGCTGGTCCGGGGTTAAAAAAGATTAGTGTCAAAACCCCTTGTGAGTGTGCTGGGTACAGCCTTTGTGATGTTAAATTGTGGTAGATGACAGCTCCTCCCCCTCATCAAGTCAGAGATGGCCCATCCTGCCAACACTTATTACCCCTTTGTCTCACTGTCCAGGAGCAATACACAAAGACCAACTGCCAGCAACACCTAGTCATGTGACCCAGGATACAGGCTGCAGGCACCAAATGGTTGGGACAGGAACAGGAATGGTTGGGACAGGAACTTTCTAAAAGTGCTGTGACAACAAATGATGGATGGAATGCTGAATAAACCTAACATTCACCCCTAGTCAAGAGACCTGGATCAAATCCATTGTTCTTTTTCTCACTACGCCACCCCAGTTTGGACCCAGCCATATGCAAATCAGTCTTGACCCTGCTCCTCATGGGAGCAATCCAGCCCAATCTGCCAAGCTGGGTCCTCCCTGGACCGGACACATGCGTCCTGGGACCAGTTTCGGGGTATCACCCCTCATCAGCCAGGCTACCATGAATCCAGTAGCACAGCGAGCAAGGGACCCACGTCTGGGCATACCCTTTCCCACTTAGGGTGAAAAATGCTGCAACAACAAATGATGACCAGAATGCTGAATAAATCAAACATTCACCCCCCAGACAAAAGAATTGTGTTAAATCCATCGTTCTTTTGCTCACTACGCCACCCCAAATTGGAACCAACCATATGCAAATCAGTTTTGACCCTGCTCCTCATGGGAACAGTTCGGCCTGAACTGTCAAGCCTAGTCCTCCCTGAACTAGAAACAAGCATCCTGGGACCGGTTTCCGGGTATCACCCCTCATAAGCCAGGCTAGCTTGAATCCAGTAGCACAGTGAGCAAGAGACCCATGTCTGGGCAACAATCAAGACTGATTTGAATATGGCTGGGTCCAAACTCGGGTGGTGTGGTGAGAAAAAAATATATAGATTAAACCCAGATCTTTGAGACTGGGGGTGAATGTTTGCATTGTTCAGCATTCCGCCCATCATTTGTTCTTTTTAGTTTTGCTGCCCTAAGTGAGAAGGGTATGTCCAGACGTGGGTCCTGTGCTCACTGTGCCGCTGGACACAAGCTAGCCTCCGTCCATCATTTGTTCTTTTTAACTTTCTAAAAGTGGCATTTTCGGAATTGTGACTTAAAATCCGACTTTACCATTAAAGAGGGCTTTAAATTACAATTGTTTAGACACCAACTCGACATTCCTACTTGCTCCCAATTGAAAATTAGCACTTATTAAATGTAATAAGTTAACCCAATGTTATCCTATCAGAGAGGCAGGCCTTGCAGTAGTGAAAAATAAATGTAAGAGTTTTTCACTACCAGGACATGTAAAAGTTAAAAGTACATGTCCAACCTTTTAAATACACTGCACCCTGCCCTATGGGCTATTTAGGGCCTACCCTAGGGGTGACTTGAAAGTATTAAAAAGGTAGATGTAGGCCTTGCAAAAGGTTTATTTTCCCAGGTTGAAATGGCAGTTTAAAACTGCACACATAGCTGCAATGGCAGGCGTGAGGCATGTTTTAAAGGGCTACTTAAGTGGGTTGCACAATGAGTGTGACAGGCCCAATAGTAGCATTTAATCTACAGGCCCTGGGTACATGTAGTACAGCTTTAGTGGGGACTTACAAGTAAATTAAATGCACCAATTGGGTGTAAGTAATGTTACCATGTTTAAAGGAGAGATCATAAGTTCTTAGCAATGGTTAGCAGTGGTAAAGTGCAGAGTCCTAAAAGTCAACAAACCTGGGTTCAGAAAACAAGAGGTTGAAGGCAATTGTTTGGGGATGACCCTGCAGAAAGGGCCTAGTCAAACATCCTCTTTCAATGCGTGCACTTCTCTGGACAGAAAGTTACCTGTGACCCTGCTGAGGAAGAGAAAAGGGACGGGACAGGATACATAAGACGGATAGAGACATATAGAGAACAGTATAGCTAGAGACGTGAAGTCAAGAGAGAAGGAGGTAGAGCTGGAGGTGATGTAGGAAGATATTGGAGGTAGGAAGAGAAGTAAAGTGTTAAAATAAAACACAACACATCTGAAAGCCAAACGTCTAACATGTATTACAATGCAAAAATGGTAAGTAGCATAACCAATATTCGCAAAAAAACCTGTCATTTTAACGTACCAGTACTCATGCTCTAAACTGCCAGCTGGAGCATGTAATGCTAAAATTCACAGATATTGAACAGTTTATATGACATTTTTCTCACTATACAAGTCTATGAGACGCAAATATGTGACAGAAGCTTGTTACTTTCAGCAGAACCTATCTAATGAACAGGTGGCAGGATCTTCGCACAAAGAAAGAGATGTCTTTGAATCAAAAGATACAATACATATACATAAATAAACTGCTGATGTCAATCATTTCTTCAAATCGCACTTCTGGTTGCCAATATCGAAAGCAAGGCTATGCTATACTACAAGATGCAGAAAATGTGCAAATGTCAAATAAAATGGCTTTTAGGACTAATAGAGTTGAAAAGTAACAAATATATTGAGGTTAAAGGGCACTTCAGATTAATAGGAAAACAACATTCATACACGATTATAAAATATATCAGTGCATGTAGTGCTATACAGGTGCAAAAAGACATTGTCTTTAAAGTAGTAGACTTATAGGATTATGTTTTCACAAAAGTAAATATAAAAAGTGAGGTACTAGTCAGAGGGGAATGTATGCTAGTGGCCAAAGCTCATGACCTGCACACTGTTGATACATCCATGATAACATCTTTGTTGATTGATTCCTTTTTTATACAGCAGAAGAAACTCAGGTTTAGACTAGATCAGTAGCAAGCTACTTTCTCTTGTTAAAGAACGGATGGCATTAAAAAATATTGATACTGGTCCAAAACATGGCAGTGTTGCAAGGGCATCTCCCTGTTTGTTGTTGGTGTATCTTGTCAAAACAGACATGATCGTTCCTTTGAAATATGGTGTGAGATTTTGGGTGATCTTTGAGACACAGCAAGGCAGTTTAACAATGAAAACCATCCATTTATACCTATGGATGACTGACAATCCTTATAAACCAACCAAAACTCATGAATCTCAGGAGTTGATGGCAAGATGGAGCTGAAATTGGAGTAGGCTCCCTAGCACTGCTCAGCAGCTCTGCAAGACCGCTAAATACAGATACATTTATTGCCAAGCAGTAAGAGGATTTTTGATTCTGAAACAATTACAGATCATTCATCTGAAACATCTAAAGTTGACACATTGGTGTGCTTTATTGTGTTTGCCAAAATGTATGTTTCCTGTTATCACCTACCTCCCACTACTATTGTAAGAGTCTGGTTCTTGGCTGACCCACAGGCATCTGCTGAGGCATTCCAGGCTTCAGCTCAGTACTTCATCTTACTTTGCATCAGTGTTAAGAAGAGAGCTCCGGATGGAAGAACTACACTTCCAGTTAGGGCCAAGATGGCTAATGGTTTTTTCCTACCCTCCATACAAAGCAGGATAAGTTATTTTCAGCAGTCCACAACAAAGAAGACTGGCAGCCTTGAAAGCACCGCTCTTAACAGATGCCACAAGGGTTTTTCTACAAATATGCAATGTATGCCTCTCTTGGTATGCCTGTAAATTAAATGCTACCAGTGGACCTGCAGCACTTTTTGTGCCACACACTTAAGTAGCACCTTAAAACCTGTCCCAGTCCTGCTACTGCAGCCTAAATGCAGTTTTAAACTGCCATGTCGACTTGGCATTTAAAACCCCTTGCCAATACTTAAACTCCCCTTTGATTACATATATCACCCCTAAGGTAGGCCCTAGGTAGCCCATAGAGCAGGGTGCTGTGTAATTAAAAGTTTGGACATGTACTTTCAGGTTTTACATGCCGTCATAGTGAGAAACTCCTAAATTCGTTTTTTACTACTGTGAGGCCGAACCCTCCTATAGAATAACATTGGGGATGCCTTATTACATTTAATAAGTTGCAATTTCCAATTGGGAGCAGGTAGCTATTTCATGTTTGGTATCTATGAAATTGTGGTGATAAACCCTCCTTAATGGTAAAGTTGGAACTTTCATTACAATTTTGAAAATGCTACTTTTAGAAAGTTCAACAGAGCAAATTATCTAGCTGACAGTTTATAATGCTTTTATTTACTTCAACAGACTAAGACCAAACTCCAAGATTTTGAAGTACAATAGTGCAATGACATGTCTAAATGAGATGTCGGAAATATCTCGAACAAAATCCTGTTTGTTCTAATCTAAGATGAAAAAATTATATCGTTTGTCTCCGTTCCCAACTGTCCGTAATGCACAATTTTATGTTAAAGCAAAGATGTGATTAAGCATGTTTCTTGAAGACAATGGCCAATTTGTAAACCACAAGACCCAGAGTGCATCACGAAAGTCCCTCAAGTCCGCGAGCTCATAATTGGATAACTGGAAGTCTCAAACATCCGACTAGTCAGAGCTACACGCCGGAGCTACATGTAACAAACTAATGGTTGAACGAACTGTTAAAAGGTAATTTTTGGTCTCGGTCCACAACTGTCCGTAATATACAATTTTATGCTAAAGCAAGATGTGATAAAGCATGTTTTTTTTTAACACAATGGCCAATTTGTAAACCACAAGGCCCAGAATGCATCATGAAAGTCCCCCAAGTCCGCGAGCTCATAATTGGATACCCGGAAGCCTCAAACATCTGATTAGTCAGAGCCACACGCCGGAGCTACACGCAACAAACTAACGGTTGAACGAACTGTTAAAAAGTAAGTGCGCGTAACTGCTTCATGCTCTTATACGAACTGCACATATAAATAGAGGCTCATGGTGCGGATACAAAAAATGACTAACTCCCGCTTATCTTTTTAGAAATCACAACGCGTCTTCGCGAGGATCACTTTAAAAGCGCCTCAAAAGTAAGTCTTGTGATTATATGAACTGCAAGCATAAAACGTAACCCCTTGGTGTGGACACAAACATTGATAAGATTCCTTCTAGTGCTCGCAAGAAAGTAAGTCCATTGGCATTTGCGTCCTATGAATAAATATAGAACCCAACTTGAATAAGGGATAGTAGTTCCATGAATGTTATACGTTTGTGTCTCAGACCAGACGGTCAGCAACACAAGCGGCACAATTACTCTACTAATGAGAAGACGCTTTAAAGTACACATACAGCAGGTACTGTGCTTTCTCAAAATACAGTTCATTAATGATGCAGGAAACTAGGAAGGGCAAATTAAGTCAAAACCCTTTTTCTCTTCTTTTTTTGATTTATAGATTCTATCCAGTCTTAGCCCTGAAGAAAATCCCAAGAATCAAATTGGAATTTGAAACGCGTCGGCACGCTTTACCACTGGGGAAACAAGTGTATGAAACAGGACTAGCTCCAAAAGGGGATTATTTTTAAATGTGTAAACCCTTTAGCTTGAATATTTGTTCCCGCTGGTCAGCAACCCCTGGATGTATTATTAATACAACTATAAACTGAGAGGAGTGTTGCTGTGTAAACCTTGACTGGTTGAATATTGGAATTTACTTTGTTGTTTGGAATTTACTTGGTTGAAAATGATTTATTTGTTCCACTTTGTGAAATTGATTTAGATCATTGTGTCAGTTTGTTTTTATGTGAATGTAAACAAGAAGTGTTTTCCAAATCTGTGTTCTAAAAATTTTACGAAATGATTTTTCTTGAAATAAGTCTAAAGAATTAACATAATAAATTATGAAGACCAAGATAAATTGGAGTTTGGTCTTAGTCTGTTGAAGTAAATAGCATTATAAACTGTCTGCTAGATAATTTGCTCTGTTGCATTTATGGCCCACTCTAGCTGTGTGAATTAGGGCCAACCCCTCTTCGTAGTCAAACTTTTAGAAAGGTGGCATTTTCCTACCATGTGTATCTGCAGCCTGTCCTGGGTCACATGACTGGGTTTAGTTGACAGCCTTTGTGAATTCCTCCCAGACAGTCACACAATAGAGGGATTAGGTGTGCCTCAATGGGCAATCTTCTGGCAGGATGGGGCGGAGCCGAGTGCCACACCACTTGCAACTGAATAGGGTGTGCTCTGCCTTCACACAAAGGGCCTGACGAAATCAAATTGTCCCTGCAGCCAGCATTGGAGCAGGCCAGGGGAGGCAGGAAATTCCATGCACACCAAAGAACCTTTCTAGAAGCTTCTCCCACTTTCCAGAAGAAGGGCACCAGAGTATAAAAATAGGAACCTCAGACTCACTGTGCGCTCTGCAAGACTGCTTTGCTGTACCTGAAAGGGCTGCTTTGCTGCCTGGAGCCTGCCTTGAACTCTCAGATGACAGTCCTGCTGTTGAGCCCTGCATCTTCACCTGAACCCAGGACTACTAGAGTGACTCCAAGGGCTAGTTTGCTAGCCTCCTGTTCAGAGCCACAGGGACACAAAAGGCTCCCACTATCTTGAACACGCACCTGGACCCAGCCTGACTGAGTCCTGAACCCCTAAGAGGTGCCCCATCAATTGTGGACCTTTGATTGTGGTGATAAATTTGCCCGGATGGCCAAATCCCAAAACTGAAATAATTTTGCTAAAAACTGCTCTGAGATCCGTGTGAGGTGCCCTGCCGGTCGGATTCACTCCGCGCTTGTCCTGCTCTGTTCTTCTGCGTAGCAGCAAATCCTTTTCAGCAGTCCTTCGCCAAGGGGTATTTGGCCTCGTGGAACTGTCTTTAGCTACAGCCCTCTGCCTCGTCCCACTGGAGACTTTCATCTTCCATTCTGCAGACTAAGCCCAAGGCCATCCGACGACGATGCTCCCTCCTCGGACACCTCCTGCAGTTTTGACACTTTTTCTCAGAATTTCTTCTAAGTCCGAAGGTAAGCTTTGACTGTGCCCAATCCACTTCCTGTATCCAAACACCACCCCATCGTGTTTGGCCATATTTTTTGACTTTGACCTGGTCATGAGCTACTAGATGTCTGAGGTTGGTGCTTTGATCTTTTAGGCACTAGTTTTTATTTAAAACTTAAAAATTCATTACTCAGGTTCTATTGATTGGATTTTTGTGGGTTTGGTGTCAAATAATGTATTAAAATTTACTCTATTCTCCTAAATTGGTTTGGGATTTTTCTTGTGTTGTGTTATCACTTTATTACTGTTTGTGTGCAGTATAAATACTTAACATATTGCCTCTAAGGTAAGCCTGACTGATTTTTTTGTACCAAGCTACCCAGGGTTAAGCACAGGTTAATTTAGCGACTTTTTGTGGTTCACCCAGCAAGGGATTGTGACTGTTGCTTGACCAGGGCTCACACCCAGTCAACCAACAACCCAATTTCTAATATTGGTGTTCAGCATTGTGGATCAGAACTTGCGTTTGTGCAGAAGCATACAGTAATATGTGTTACACAAAAATCCCACATAAATAATTTGACACCAGAGTTGATCGCTCTTTAGATTCTTAGTTTTTCAATTGGCTGTTCTCTCCATTTTCTAAATGTAAGTACCCTCCCACCATCCCTTTTTTCACCATTGAGATGGAGCTGTGCAACTTTGATGACCTCAGCAGGGCTGAGCTACGGAAACTCTGCAAACAGAGGGGGCTGAAATCAGAAAGGAAGGCTAGCCCTCCGAGCCTTTGAGGAGGTGCAGATGTGGCAGTTCCCCTCAGGGGAGGAGGATGCTAATGGCAATGAGGAGTAGGTATCACTGACAGAGGATAAGGGGAGAAAACACCTAGACCATGGTCCTGAGCAGCAACTGGAGCCCACCTCAATCCCAGCAGATCACCGGGATGTCCGAGATGGAGCAAGGAGCAGTGAGTCTGCCAAGAACATGACCCCAGTGGAGGGCAGGAAAAAGGAGAGGATGCTCAAGCTGGAGCTGGCCAAGTTAAAACTAGAGAAGGAGAAGGCTGAGGCTGAGAGAGCCTTAGAAGAGAAGAAGCTGGCCATGGAACAGAGGAGGATATTCCATGAGCTCAGTCTCAAGGATCTGGACATAAAAGCCAAGCAAGTGGAGTTCAGCAATATTGGTGGCAGTGTACCAGCAGTGCCCACTGGAGAGGTGAGGGTCCGCATACCCAAGGATCTCGTGCCCAGCTATGTGGTGGGAGATGATATTCATAAATGGTTCTTAGTGTATGAGGTAGCTCTGAGGGTACACGGTATCCCAGTGGAGTACTGGAGGGGGGTACTTGTGGAGGAACATGTTCACAGTGGGGAGAGACACACTCTTTACACTTGAGGTAGAGGACCAGATCAAATATGCCCCTATGAAGGCCATTCTTCTTTCCAAATGTGGGATGACCCCTGAAAAATATCATCAGAGGTTCAGGGACAATCACAAACTCCCAAACCAGTCCTGGGTGGACTTCTTAGATTATTCCAGCAAGGCACTTAGAGGCTAGGTGAGGGGCAGCAAAGTGGATGATTTTGTTGGACTGTATAACCTGATTCTGAGGGAGCACATACTCAATACCTGTTTGAAAGAGCTGTGCCAACTCCTGGTAGGCTGCAAGCTGGACTGACCCCAGGAAGCTTGCTGAGGAAGCGGGCCTCTGGGTTATCATCAGAGTGTTCAAAAAGGTACCTGCGAGTGACCCCAAGAAGGGTGGTTCAGGTTCATTAATGCATTTTTTGGGATTACCATTTGTGGATTTATACTGCTGCTGAATTGTACATATTATTTACACTTTTTCTATTTTGCGGGTAAGAGTGTTTTATATGTTTATTTTATTGATTTTATCATTGTTTCGGTGTGTTTTTTAAATTATGATGTTTTTAATTTATCTGTCAATGGTGCTTAATGTAGGTTTTTTACCGAGTACAATTCGCTTTATTCGCTCAATTCTAAACAAAAATGTGGTGGTTTGTTGATACAGCGGTCTTGTTTATAGTACTGTGTATGCTACAGTGTCTAAGTATTTTAATGGTGGTTTGTACATGTTTACTTTTTTACTAAGGATATCAGGCATGTGTGAGATTTGTTTGGTTACTCTTGGTTTTAGTGTTATTAAGGTTTGGTAGCTGTGTTTGTTAACTATATATATATATATATATATATATATATATATATATATATATATATATATATTTTTTTTAGATTTTTGTTAAACATTTTTATTGGCATTTAAAGTAATCACATATGAGCAGATACAGACAGCACTATCTTCCATTCCTCCATTGTACTACAGTGCATCACACCAGCAGTATATTAGGGCCCATTGTACAGCGTTCAGTCTCGTCATCTACTGGATTCAGCTAAGACGACATCACACACATTATACACAGTAAAGCTGGGGTACCTAGGTACTGCCGTGTTAATGATGTTGTACCTGCTACCGCTTGTTCTCCAAGCTGTGCGTACCAATAAGCAGCATATGGTCCAACTCGTCTCAAGTAGGAGGTCCAGCATAGAAGTCTCCTGTGCAATGCCTTTTGCTTCAAGTCTGCTCATCGGGATTACAATTCAAGTTGAGAACAGTGTAGTCAACAAAGGCAATAATAAACTGAAAGGAGGGAAAGGAGAAGAAGTGTGGAAAGAGAAGAAAGGAAAGGGATAGTGAATAGGTGAGGTGGGTGATGGTCAGCGTTCTCCCAACACGGAGAACGTGGGCTATCGAAGCTAGGGCGCTGGAATATCTGCGGCCAGTGCGTGCCACGGGTGACGTTCAAAAGGACAGCAGGCCTGCCTGGGCTGAGGGAGAGGGTGGAGTGCCGGGGGCCTGCGGAGATAGCCCCACCAAGGGGAGGGGTCGAGCGATACCGCTAGTGGGTCCACAGAGACTATCAGCATCTGGTGGGGTCACGGCCTCTTCAAATAGGCGTAAAGCCCAGAGCTTCCGGGGCTGGAGACGGGCATGTTCCCGCTTGCAAACGTAATCAATCAACGGTTGCCAAATTTTGGTGAAATGGGTATCTCGAAGCTGCAGGCGCGCCGTAAGCAACTCCATTGCCATAGTATGCCACAGGCGAGTGAACCAGACATTGACCGGAGGCGTTTCAGCTTTTTTCCAGTAGAGAGCAATAATTTGCTTTGCTGCGCCAAGCATGTGGAGGCTTGGGTGCCAGTCTCGGCGGGTCATGGCACGCAGGTTCACTGGCCGGAGGCCCAAAATGACTGTGGTTGGGTTTTCGGGCAACGGGTAGCCGATTACCAGTCTGATATGGCTAAGGACCTCCTTCCAGTATATGGTCAAGAGCGGGCATGTCCACCAAATGTGGAGAAAGTCTCCAGGGGCGCTCGCGCAACGCCAGCAGAGAGGTGAGGAGGAAGGAAACATTTTGTGTAGCCTATGTGGAGTGTAATACCAGTGGGTCATGACCTTGTATGCGGTTTCCCGCTGGGAGATGCTACGGAAAACCTTCGGGATATCGCGCCACAAGTGATCCCATTGTGTGGGCGTGATTTCAGTGCATGTGTCCGACTGCCACCGTGACTGATATGCATGCGGGGTGACCCGCTGAGAGTGTTGGAGGACTTGATATGTGCGAGAAATTAGACCCCTGGAGTTGTCAAAGGAGCGCACCAACCGTTCAAAAGGGGTAAAGGGGCGGGTGGCTGCCCCAGCCGAGGATGACGCCTGAACCCAGTGTCGGAGTTAAATATATTGAAACCTGGCCTCCTCCGAGAGCTGGAAGTCCCGTTTACATTGATCAAAAGATTTAAAGGAGTCCCCCGAGAAGAGATCCCGAATCGTTCGGCAGCCCCCATCTGACCAGTCCGAGAAAGAATGTGGGTGAAGGGCAGGCGGGAAATGAGAGTTGCAGGCGATAGGAGTTTGGGGGGACAGAAAAGTGGTAAGACCTCTAGACAATGCTAGCTTATCCCAGATATTAAGCACCGTCTTTGTGGGGATAGCTACATAGGCGCTACGAGAGCAGGCCTCCCGTGAGAGCCAGGCAAGGTCCCAAATGGGTCGACAGGTCACCGCCCTATCCATGTGAAACCAGACTTTCTCACTTTCCCATGCCATCCATTCCGAAATAAAACGGAGATGAGAGGCCCAGTAGTATTCTAGCAAATTAGGACAAGCCAGCCCCCCCCTCTGTCTCGTGGCAACAAGAGAATCTTATTAGAGAAGCGCGGACGATGTCCACCGCAGATGAACGTGGTGAGCTCACGCTGAAGGCTCGGGATCTGATGTTGTGGGAAGGGCGTGGGAAGAGTCTGAAATAGGCAAAGTATCTTTGGGAGTATCGACATTTTGACTGTGTTCAGACGCCCCAGCCAGGATAGAGGGAGGGATTTCCATGCTCTCAGATCTGCTAGTACGGCCTTTTTACACTCCTGCCAGTTAGCTTGTGACCTCGTGGCAAGGTCAGGGGTCAAGTTGAGTCCTAAGTATCGAATGGAATGGGAAGCCCATTGATATGGGACAAGAGACTGGAGGACAGGGAGCTCTGCCTCGGGGATTGTGAGATTTTGGGCCCACGACTTAGCATGATTAATTTTGAGGCCTGAAACTAGTTTGAACGATTGGAGCACTCTATGAAGAGAAGGCAAAGAGGTTCGCGGACGGGATATTGTAAGAAGGAGATCATCCGCAAACAAGGCGATTTTATGATCCAACCCACCAAGTGTGATGCCATGAATATCGGGGGACTGGCGTATCATGATAGCAAGGGGTTCTACCACCAGGGCAAATAAGAGGGGGGAGAGGGGACACCCTTGGCGGGTGCCTCTATGGATCGAGATGGGTTCCGTAAGTTGGCCGTTGACCCGTACCTGGGCCAGCGGAGAGAGTTAGGGAGCCATGATCCTAGCGATCATCTGGGGACCCAGCCCTATTTTGTGCAGGATAGCCCGGAGAAATACCCAATCCACCCGGTCAAATGCTTTCTCAGCATCGAGCGACAACAGGCAGGAGGGTATCCTCCAGTGCTGAGCCTTCCCTACTAAATGTGCGATACGTCGCACATTGTCCGCGCCCTGCCGATGACGAATGAAGCCAACCTGATCAGGCTCAATAAGCCCGGGTAGGTGTGGATCGAGTCGCTTAGCTAGTATTTTGGTATCGAGTTTGAGATCCGTATTTAGGAGGGCAATAGGGCGGAAAGAGGAGCATCGTGTATGATCTTTCCCTGGTTTGGGGATTAAGGCGATTTCGGCCATGGCCATAGATGTGGAGGGCCCCTCGGTGTCCGAGAAAGAGTTAAAAAGCCGAAGTAAGTGGGTCTTGAGTTGCGGGAGAAAAGCGCAATAGAATGAGACCGGAAGGCCATCCGGACCCGGTGATTTACCGAGAGGGAGGTCCTTCAGGGCGCCGGTGAGTTCCTCTAAGGTAAGCGGGTCTTCCGGGAGCTGCGCATGATAGCGGCTGATCGGAGACCAGGTACAGTCTCCCAATTCAGCCTGTATCTGTTCTGGGCTGGGTGATTCCCTGGTTTAGAGGGACGAGTAATATTCGTGAAAAGCTTTTAGTTTAGCGGTTTCGGTGGTGGCCCATGTGCCATCCTCCAGTTTAAGTTTGGCGATGTGCGCCTTAGCGGCCTGGGTCCAGAGGTGACTGGCCAGGACCGCGCCCACCTTATCTCCCCCCTCATAGTACCGTTGTTTCAGGGCTAAGAGAGCGTGTTCTGCCTTGTTGGTTCTATGCGCCCTTAGCTGGCCTCTGAGCATGGCGAGTCGTTGCTTGTGGAGAGTCAGAGGACGTTCCTGGTCCAATCTTTCAAGTGCCTTTATATCCCGCAAAAGGTTATCTTCGAAAAGACGGGCTTCCCGAGCCCGAGCTATGGCAATGGACGTAATACAGCCTCGAATCGTGGCCTTAAACGCGTCCCAGACCATGGGGAAAGGGGTCTCAGGGAGGTCGTTGGACGTAAAGTAGGAGGTGATAGCATCCCGAATTTCCGCCACATCTACGGGGTCCCGCAGCAGTTGGGGGGGGGGGGGAGGCGCCACCGGGGGGGGCGGCGTAAGCGAGAGGAGTGGTCCTGTATGAGCAGTTCCACATGAGCGTGGTCGGAGACGGAGATGTCGGACATAGATGCCGAGAGAGTGTCGCTAATCAGGGAGTGTGAGACGAAGTGATAGTCAATGCGCGAATAAGAACGATGAACATGAGAATAGTAAGAATAGTCTTGAGCGGCTGGAGAATGGTAGCGCCAGATATCCGTTAAGCCAAGATCAGTTAGACGCCTCTTTAAGGTGGAGGACATAACCCCTGTCCCATAAAATGAGCCGTCGCTGCGGTCAAGGCCCGCGTCCCAGACCAGGTTGAAGTCGCCCCCCAGGATGAGGTGAGAGCCATCATGTGTTAGCTGTTCTTGCAGGAGGTCCCTAAGGAAGAGGTCTTGGGCTTGATTTGGAGCGTAGACGTTGCAAAGGGTGAGAGCCCGCTGCCCGATCTTGGCCATCAGCTTTAGGAATCTGCCATCTTTACTACGGGTCACTCTAGAGTCTCCCTGGCTGATGCCTGCCCTACAAAAGATAGCCACCCCAGCCGATTTAGTGGGTGCAGATGCCCAGAATTGAAGGGGGTATCGGGGGTGTACCATGCAGGAGGTATCTGCCCTCAGCAGATGAGTCTCCTGTAGGAAGACAATATCCGGATTCTGTTGTAGTAAATATCGCCATATCAGGCGGCGCTTGTTGGGGGAGTTAAGGCCCTTTACATTGAGGGAAAGGAGTTTCAGACAGGGAATAGAATTCATGTCACGGGCAGGTCACGCGCAAGTGCCAGCGCAGGCAGAGGAATTAGAGTGGAACGCAGCACCGCCCCACCACCCCCGGCGTAATTCCAGAGTAAGCAGGCAGAGTGGAGGCATTTCGCAGGACCCAGTGCTAAGCAGGGAGGGGAAGAAGCAGCATTCGCATAGACGGACGCACCCACAGTACTTAGGACCACCCCTCCGCCATGGAAAGAAGAGAAGAGAAGAGGAAAAGGGAAAAGAGAGTAAGAAAAGAGGAACAAAATGTCCAAGTGCAACAACGGCCAACAAGACCTATTACAGTAAAGGAGCGAGCCAGGCTCAGTGGCACAGTCCATCCCAGAGATGTCACTCTCCAAGGAATAGGAGGGTAAGCGGGTCTCAGAATATCAGAGTCGCCTTCGAGGAGCACACTCCGGTGCCGCTGCCAGGATGTAGTCAGGGCGAGGGGTGAGCAAGCTATGGAGGTGGGGGAGCTACCCCCACCACCGCGGGAGGCCGGTGAAGTCGATGAAGATCCGTGAGACGCAGAGGGATGCCCAGAAGTTAGTTCTCGGAAGGCTGAGAGCCCGAAGGGGATCTCCCGCCATCTAAGGAACGGAGGTGTTGGATGATGTCCTGTTTTGCTTGGGAGGAGGCACGTTCCCCTCGGTGGGACGGGTGTCTAGATCGGTGCACTCTGGGCCATTGAGGTTTTGCAGGTTCGCGGTTCAGGGATGGTAGTCTGGAGGGGCTGGATGGCGGAGTAACCGGGAGTTGAAGCAGTTGCGCAGCCTCTTGGAAGGACTGCAGCATCCGACGCTATGATTCCCATTGGAAAATGAGTGCGAATGGATGGCCCCATTGATACTGGACGCCCAGCTCCCTTAGCTTGTCAGTGATGGGTTTGAAGTCCCTGCGGCGACGCAGAGTGGTAGGGGCGAGGTCCTGGAACAACTGGATGGTGGCGTCCTTGTCGGTGAGCTCCGGTTTGGAGCGCGCTGCCTTGAGGATGGCCTCCTTTTCTGTAAAGAAGTGGACCCGGGTCAGAATGTCGGGGATAAGGCCAGGGCGACCAGGAGGGCCAGACACTCGGTGGGCACGGTCGAGGGCCGGCGGGGAGGCATCTTCATCCCCTCAATTTCTTGGAGCAGGTCTGCTACGAAGGTCATGATGACCGAGCCCTCAGCCCCCACAGGGACCCCCTTTAGACGCAGGTTGTTACGGCGTCCCTGATTTTCTAAGACCTCCTGTTTGATCTGGAGCTCGATGTGTTGTTCCTCCAAAGTGGCCAAACGCTGCCATAGTTGCTCCTAATCCTCCGTGCGGCCGTTGACAGTCTTTTTGAGGTCATCCACTCTTCCCCCAAGTTCCACGACATCCCTCCTGAGCTCCCTGACGCAGGATTGTACCTCTGTTCGGAGGGAGCCAATTTCAGATTTGAGTTCCTGCATAAAATTGGCCATGAAGGATTGGGTGACAGTGTCAGAGGTTCCCGCCGCCGATGATGCCATATCCATAGCAGGAGCGGGGCCCGGCTTATTCCACAGGGCAGTCACGGGGTTGTCCTTTGGAGGTGCTGCAGAGTCCTTCCCTGCCTTTGATCGAGTCATGACCCCTCGGGATCCCACGTGTCGGGCAGGGGGTCAAGGCCAAGGAATGCCACATGGGGCCAGATGGCTTCCCGAGCAGATAGTGGGGAGCACCACTGTAGGCGGTAGCAAAGCGCTCCCCAGGCGAGGGGCGAGCAACAGGGGGATTGTCCTCCAATGTCCCAAGCCCCCCAACACCTCCACCAGCCACTCTAGAGGGTCCGGGTCACCAGCTGGGGCAGCGCAGCTCTACTAGGCACCAGGGCCAGGCAAGGGGCGCGAGCAGGGGACCCTCCACAGGATGACTTTGGAGTGGGCCACACGCACCGTCCGGAGGGCAAGAGTGGGAAGAGAGGACGACCTCCCAGGGCCCAGCCGCCGCTCGTGTCGCCGACCCAAGGTGCACCAGTCCGGCAGGCGTCGTCACACTCCCCGGTTCAGGAGGTGGTGTCTCAGGGCCCCCAGGGAGTAAGCTAGAGGGAAAGTCCGTCCAGTGGCGTAAGGCTCGGTGCCCAGAGTCGCGCCGGCAGGCCTAAGACGATAAAAGGCGCCGCAGCTGGGGCCGATATGTCCGCTACAGGTTAGAGCTGCGCTCCCAGGCCGCCGCGCCCCCAACCCGGTGTCCCAAGGAACGTGTATAGCTCACCAATGTTCAGGAGGGTGGCCTTGAGAGAGTCACTTCTTCAGGGGCCTTCCCGGGCCTATCAGGGACCCAAACGGCAGCCGCAGGCACCCACCTCAAGCTCTCCTCAGGGTTCCCCAGGATCCACAAGTGCGCCATAACCATCAGCCACAGGGGCGCCCACAGCATGCAGGGACTTTCCGGGCAGCGATGGCCAACGTGTACCAGCCAGGGATCTCCAAGGGCATCTCCGCGGGTGTGAAAGAAGACAGGTCGGGCAGCAGGCCTCCACTGACCGTGTGAGGGAGCCCAAACTGGCGGCAAAGTCCGTCTTGGCAGGTCAGCGCGCCCTCAATGCGCCTGTGCGGGGGGGCCCAGACCTCCGGGCTGCCGCCCCAGCCCCCAGCAGGAGAGAGAGGGTCCCCGGTATGGCGCCGGGGAGACGCGGCAGGCCCCTGCCGGGCAAAGGCTCTACAGGGCCCAGAGAGGTCCAAGATGGCGGCCGCGATAAGGCCGGTCGAAACCCGGCTCTGGCGGTAGGGTCGCTGCCGCCTGCCGTCCGATGCTGCAGGAATCCTCAAGGGGCCTCCGAGGCCCAGCCATGGACGTAGCGCCCCCCCGGGCGAGCAAGCAGTTCGGCCAGGACTCCGCGGTCCGCACCCGCGAACCGCTCCAGTCAGGCTCAAAATTGCGGTCCAGGGAGCCACCGCCGATGGCCGCTCCCTCCGTGAGCAGCGCCGGGTGTCCGAGCCTCCGATTCACCGCCACGGGCCCCAAGATCTCCAACGGGGTGCCCAGGAGGAGCGGTAGGAAGGCGGAGCGGGCTTCAGCCAGGCAGGGAGACCCCAAGGCCCAGAGGATCCAAGATGGCGGCCGCGTCCGCCCGGGCCGGAGACCACCGTGATGAAGCCTCACACACCGCAGCCAGCAGTCCAAGGTGAGCGCCAAGCTCCCAAAAGTTGCCCCAACTCTTCCGCTGGCCAGGCGTCCCAATCAGCGTCACATGCGAGTCCCCAGCGCCGCTTTAAAGGCTTAGAGCGGCAGCGGTAGTCCGGAGCTACCCCGGTGTGCGATTCACTCCATGAGCAGCGAGACCACGCCCCTCTTTGTTAAATATTTTAATGAATTGATATATGGATGGATTGTGTCTGCCAATTGTGGCTTGAATGGGATTTGTGCCACCCTTCTGCTCCATTGTTTGTTTTTGATTATTTGTTTAGCGTGCTTTCATATATGAGACACCAGTTTATGTGGAACCTGGTTTGATGCCTGGTTCCAGAATGGTATAAATGACCAATGAGGTGTCCTGAAAGTAATTTAAGCGTGGGATTAGTTTTGCTTTATTTACTTTGTAAAATGTAGTATCTATTATCAGGTCATAGCATCTTTTTACTTCTTTGGGTGGCACAAATGCTAGTGCAGATATTTTTTTAATTTGGAATTGAAGTGTTTATTTGTGGAGTATTCAATAGTTTTTTTTTAAACACAAACTTTATTAAGTTCTTCCAGTTGTAAATACCATCTTCCATAATCACAGTCAATCACAATGTAGAGCGTGCGGCGCGCCGTCGTGCACACAGCTAACACATACATCGACAAGGTGCCAGTACAACATTACAAAGTGCGTGGCTCTATGACAACAATACATCACCGTGTATACATCTCTTGACAGTTGGTATTCCAGTCTATATTTTTACCTTACATTGTGAGAGTTCAATTATTCCTAATAAAACAATACAACTTCCCTGGATCCCCTCCACCACCCCCCACCCGCAGTTATCTAACTGGGAGCACCATCTGTATCCGCCTCCAAGACAGAGTAATATAGTAACATTACGCGTAAAGACCTGTACAAGATCCAGGACTCGGAACATAATCCACCCCAACCCGTGGTGCACAGGGATATCTTATGAGCAGCATCTATTCCCATCACAGTATTTCCCAGCCGCAGCCATGCTCATGCTACTTCTACCTGCATCGTTTCCTCCCAGCTTTTAAACGCCTCACACAGCATATCCCACGCCATCGCTATTGGTATCTTTCTCAGTCCTCTCTGTTCTTCTCTGCGTATCGCAGCACTTTCGGCGAGACTCCATTTTATCACTTCCTCCCTCCAGGACTCTAACCTGGGCGGCCTAGCTGCCTTCCACCGACTAGTTATATGCCTCTTCGCTAGTAAGAGGGCAAGGTTGGCAAAATGCGCTTGTACCTTATACCCCTTGGGTTGGCGGTATAACCCCAGCAAACAGCTCTTCGCCGAATTCCAAGTATTATCCCCTATAATGTCAGTAAGCACGCGCGCTATCTGCGCCCAATAATGTGTTAGCGCTGGACATGACCACAGCATGTGTACAAACCCAGCATCTGCCTCAAGGCAGCGCGGGCAATTTGGGGGGGCGGCAGGTAACATTTTGTGGAGCCTATGCGGAGTGAGGTATGCTCTCTGAATAATCAAAATTTGAATAAATTTGAACCGCGCATTGCGGGACACTATCTTTGGGTATGCCAGTACTCTCGCCCAGTCTTTGTCCGTCAGTCCCTCCATTACATCTGCTTCCCATTTAGTCCGCAATGCCCCGAGGGGCGATGTAACTGTCCCTCTTATACCCACATAAAGCCATTTTGCTAAATGTCTACCATTGCCCATTAAATGAAGCCTGTGCACTAATTCATTCACGGGTGGCTCCTGTCCAGTTGGGGCCCACAGTTGTTTCACACAGTGAGACAATCCCGCATGTAAGAGGAACAAGGTGTCCGTCAAGCCGTTAGCATTTGTGAAGTCAGCGTGCGACATTAATGTACCCTCTTGGAATAATGTTCCCACTGTTGCTATTCCTTCTGTCTCCCACCCTGCCATCTGTCTCTGCGTGACTACTCCCGATGGGATAGGTAGTCCTACAAAAGGGATATTTGGTGCGTATGGAACATGTGAGCGAGTGTACCGTTTGGCGCAATTCCAATATTTCAACGCTATTTGCAGTAGTGGGGAGTCCGTAGCAGCAATTGGGTGCTCGCTGTGTAATTTTGCATGCAATTTACCTTGCGACAACATCCTGGTCGTGTACCCAATCTGCTGCAGGTTGCGACCCGCAAGCCAGAATGAAAAACATTGTAACTGGCTCACCATACAATAAGCCCTGAACTCGGGCGCTCCCACCACTCCAGCAGTGGACGGTAGATGCAACTTCTTGAGCACCACTCTTCTCCTACCCGTGCCCCACATTAGTTCTATCAGTAAGGAGTCTAATACCTTATATATAGTCGCCGGGAGAAATATTGGGATTGTCGTGAAATAGTACAGCACTCTAGGCAGCATTACCATCTTAGCGATGGCTAGATGCCCCATGACTGATAACGGCAGTGTGATCCAGAACGCTATTTGAGAGCGCAGCGCCGCTATTGCCCTCTGTACATTGCCATCTACTATATCTTGCGGTGTTCTATATATGTGCACACCCAAATATTTAAACGTAACTGGAGCCACCTGTACCTCGTCATCTCCAAAGCCTATCCTACATGGGGCATCCAGGTGGTGGAAGAAGTACGCCACTGATTTATCAAAATTTATGTGGAGACCGGACACCCGTCCAAACTCCTCAAAAGTCACTGCCGCAGCAGGAATTCCACTATATAAATCCCGGGTATACAATATGATGTCATCAGCATATAGCGACGCGGCGTGTCTCACCGGGCCTACTGGTATGCCCCAATCATGGGCTGACATGCGCAGTTTGTGCGCAAGCGGTTCGACTGCTAGTATAAAGAGCATGGGGGACAGGGGGCAGCCCTGCCTCGTACCCCTGTGAACCCGATATGCCTTGGAAATATGGCCTCCAGTCCTAGCGTGAGCCGTCGGGGCAGCGTAACCCAATTGCTGTTTTCAGCAGGTATCCCATATAGGCCCAGGGTGTCCAGCATATATTCCCAGCTCAGTGTGTCGAACGCCTGTCGCATACCTAACGATAGGCAGCCCGCCCTTGGGAAACGCTCCAAGGGGGCCCACATTATTTGATATAGCCGCCTCACGTTTTGCGCCGTACTCCTGCATGGTACAAACCTGCATTGGTCTACATGCACTAGCTTATTAAGATAGGGCAGTAAGCGTGTCGCTAAAATCTTACTTAAAATTTTATACTCGGTATTGAGGAGCGACAATGGACGCTATGCTGAGATGTCAGCTGCGTCTCGTCCAGGCTTGGGCAGTGACACCACTAGTGCCTGGTTTGTGGTCTGGGGGAGAGCCCCTTCCTTAGCGGACACCGTATATAGTACCTGCAAGTGGGGGGCCAGTTCCTTGGCGTAGGTTGAATAAAACTCTGCCGGTAGGCCGTCCATCCCCGGGGTCTTATTTCGCGGTAGGGCCCGGATTGCAGTCACAATTTCCTCCGTTGTGATGGGTGACCTTAGTTCGTCTTGGTCTGTAGCGGGTAGCTTCGGCAGCCTCACTCCCTGGAGAAACTCCTGAATTTCTGGCCCCTGCGAGCCCCGAGGGGCATTGTACAAACAGCTATAATATTTTTGGAATGCCTCATTTATTGATAATTGAGTATCAGCCATATCACTTGACGGGGAACGGATTTGCTTTATTGGGGTCACTTGGGGCTGGTCCCTAATAATGCGTGCCAGTAAAGTACCTGCTTTATCAGCCTCCACGTGAGTTCTCTGGACATACGATTTATAATCAATTACCCTCATCCGCTCCAGCAGAACAGCATACTCAACCCGCATCTGTTGCAAACTATCCCCCTGGGCCGGAGATTCTGCAGCTGCTGAAGTCCAAAGGCCCCAGTTGACCCTCAACTTCTATCAATTTACGTACTATTTCCTGCCTCGCTCCCACCACTGCTCCTATAGAGGCCCCCCTCACCACCACCTTGAACGCTTCCCATTCTATTAGTGGGGAGGAGGCATAGCCCGTGTTCCTGGCGAAATAGTCTGTAACAGTGGCTGCCATTTGTGCCCGAAAAGCCCCGTCCTCAAGCACTGTGGGATTAAACCTCTACATCGGCACCGGTGTTGGGATGTATCCCCACTCCAGTGTGATCTCAAGTGGACAGTCGTCAGAGAACGTCTTACCCAAATGTGTTATTTGCAACACCCTTGGGAGAATGGGGGGGGAACAGAAGATATGGTCTATTCTAGTGTGTACTGCATGGACATGGGAGTAAAAGGAGTATTCCCTTGTCGTTGCATGCTTAACATGCCACACGTCCTTGAGGTCCCACCCATCTGTCCATACCCCTAACGCCCTGGCCTGTCGGGTTGCCAATGCACCTCGAAGTGGTGGGTGTGATCTGTCCATTCGTACATCCAGCACTGCATTATAGTCCCCCCCAAGAATCCCAGGGTACCGTACCCAGTCCGCCAGCGCGGTGCTCAATCGTTGGAGGAACCCTTCCTGTTTTGAGTTTGGTGCATAAACACTCCCAATCACCAGCATCTGCCCATCCATCTCGCCCCTTAGTAGTACATATCTGCCCTCGACGTCCACCCTCTGCTCAAGCACTCTGTAAGGGACCCCCGCCCGTATCCATACAGCCACTCCTCTTGCGAAAGCCGAGTAAGTTGTATTATATAACTGGCCTCGCCACTTTTTACGTAATTTATTCGCTTCACTGGCGTTTAAATGTGTCTCCTGTAGGAGGACAATTTGCGCTTTCCGTCTGCTAAGCTGGGCATGAATGCGGTATCGTTTATGCAGGGAGCCCATGCCTCGTACATTCATGTAAGAAGGTTATACGACGCCCTGGACTCCATCTATATTACGCATGCCATGCACCACCAAGCCCAGCGCCCTGCGCCTGGTCTCTGAGTCAGTCTTCCGCGTGTTCATTCGTGCTCCCTTGTAACTGCCACATTGAACTCCCAAACAACCCCAATTCGAAGGTCCAACCCCAAAACTGTGCTCGACCAAACAGCTGCCACATACAATAACAGCTAAAACTCGTCTACTACTGTTGCAAGGGGGGGAAGATGATACACCAGCCACGGACCATTTTGCCCCATGCACGCACCAACGCGCTGTGCCAAAAGTACCCTTTGCTACTGTTGCACTACAGTGATTGAGCTTGGCAGAAAACAGTACAAACAGTGCAAGAAAAGAAAACTTAATATAAAAAAAAAAAAGAGAAAACAACAGTTAGGGGAGGAAATGAAATTGCTTCCCGGGCCTGGGACACACCCCCCAACAATACATGCTCTACATGAAGGATCATGCTTATTGATACAGTTACCAACTGGTGCCAGCTCACGGATCCCGTCGTCTTCTTTCTACGTCACATAGAGTCACTGGACTTTGGGTGGAGGGAGCTCCCATCACCAGTATCTTACAAGCCAGCATAAGTTCCACTCTGTCAGCGTGGTTAGTCCTCCAGTTCCCTGGCAGTCTGTGGCGTCAGGGACGGGAACAATGGTTGACTGGCCTCCGAGTCCGTTGCCGGTGCTCGATCTGAAGACGAATCAAGCCCGCCGCTCCCTCCCGGTGCTCTCCATGTTGCAGCCGCCTTCAACACCGCTCTTTTGCTCTCCAATTGTTGCTCAGGAGTTGGTTCCTTCTCGCCCCTCGCCTTCGGCCTAGACACGCTCCGTAGCCCCGTGCGCCTGCGGCGTTGGCTTGGCCTACGCGGCTGCCGATGTTCCTCCAGTATTGCCAGATTGGGAAAGTTTGCCTCGATCCACAGCCATGCCGTCTCAACATCTTCGAAAAAATGACTGGTGTTATCGTGTAGAACTTTTAATTTGGCTGGGAAAATTAAAGCATACCGTAAATTCAATTGTTGTAGGTGCTGCTTAACCCCATAAAACGCCTCCCTCTGCCGTTGCACCTGTATCGTATAGTCTGGAAACAAGGAGACTTTTGAGTTTTCATACAGGAGGGGGGCTTTTTCCCTTGCCCTGCGGAGCAGCGTGTCCCCGTCTCTATAATTCAGGTTCTTTGCCACTATAGGGCGGGTGGCAGTCCGGGGGCCCTGGGCCCTGTTGGCACCCTGTGGGCCCTTTCCACGCTAAACATTGCGGTCAGCCCCTCTGGCGCAACCTCCGCACTTAGCCAGTTTTCAATAAATTGTGTAGGGTCCCGGCCTTCACTTTTTTCTGGCATGCCAACAATTCGGAGGGTACTTCTCCTGGACCGCCCTTCTGCATCGTCAACTCTTTCTTGGAGCTCCTTCACCTGTCGCTGTAGTAGTGAGACCGTCCCTGTCTGTGGTTTACGCCAAGGCGTAATGTCCGATAGGGTAGTTGCATGGGTCTGCACCCGCTCTGCTAGCTTTTTATGGTCCGCACGGAGCAAGCTCACATCCGTTGCCAGACTGCCCAGCTGTTGCTCCACCACCACCCTGGATTCACGGATCTCCTTCAAGATAATATCTAGTTTGTCCAGGGGCTGCTCTTCCTGCATGAGGGTGTCCGGGATCACATCCAGCGTGGGTGGAGGATCGCGCTGCGATTGAGGACCAACTTCTAATGATTGACCTTGATCCACCCGTTTTCCTTTTGTCCGCCCCATACTGTGTGACACGCCACCTCCAGGCTGCACCCCCAATGATAGTGGATTAATACTCCTACACAGCGCGCAGTCGTACAGGCCAGCGTTAAGTGTCACTACACCAGCGATTCAGGCATTTAGCTGGCTCCCGGGTCTCCAAACAGCACTGCCGTGCTGCCACCCCTGCCCCAGTCCCTCTGCGTCACAATCAGGCGACCAAGTTGTGTCAGTGATGGGCCACTCCCACGGTATTGCCTCTGTACTGTAGTGAGGCCTTAAGGGAGAAAGTTCCAATGCAGGACAATGCTGGGCTACCCACCGCTGGTGAGTGTAAGGCTGCTCCAGCCTTCGCCATGAGCAGGTCAGAGCGGAGGTCGCGTCTCCTTCCCACTCCTTTGCAGACGCTCAACAATACAGCTGGGCCGCACCCTCTCCACTCCGGCCGCTCGCCAGATGGGCCCTGCGTGGAGGAGAGGTCCTTTAAAAAAGCAGTGCAGTCACCCACCTTTACGATGTGGAGTGAGATCTCAGACCCCAGATCCACCGTAGGACACAGGCAGCACCTTCGTGGTCTGCCGCCGATCGCGCAGCCCTTTGGATGCCAGCTGTGCCCTTCTCGAGCGTGCGTGTGGCCGCCGGCGAAGGGGATACACGCCGTCGGACCCAGGAAGCCCGACACCGCACCAGGGGCAAACGCAGAGCCCAGGCAGCACGGCACTCCACCGCTCCTCCGAGCCCCACGCTCGATGGGCTCCGCTCATGCCCACCGGGATGACCAGGCCGCAAGCCGCGGCCTCGCGTGAAATGCCCGCCGGCCGACACACTGCTTTGTCTCGTAACACGTCGGCTGGGGGCGATTACGCTCTCTCTCGATTCCACGCCGTGATCAGGTTGTTCAGCCACACTTCTGCAGCAGTAGCGGTGCTTATGCTCCAGAATGATTTCGAATTTATCGGGGTTTTGGCGGCCCCGGCACAGGAGCTTTCTGCCTAGGCGTCTGCCATCGCTCGCGGCTGGCCACGCCCCCAGGGAGTATTCAATAGTTAAGGTGGATTTTTTGTTGGTAGTGCAATATGGGTCTGTGATAGTAGAAATAAAATCCCTGTATTTGTGTGGTTGGATATGTTTCGGATATTGCATGAATCGGCAAAGCTTTTCTTGTCCATCTGCTGAATCACTGCATGGCCGGGCACCGACACCAGGCTACAGGGCTGAGACAGTCCCTGCCGCAGCAGTGAGGACCCAGCATGCCATGCTCTCTTTAGATCATATCCCCACATGCCCTTGGTGTGGCCACATCTATGCTCCCACTGCTCTCAATCCCTGCAGGGTTGCATTGATCCATCATCCTTACTGATACACCCCATCTGGGGCACCCGACATTGTTCGTTGAGTCTCTTCCCAGCCATTGCTAGTTCCTTTCCTTCATTAGTCTGAAACTTAATAGCCCCCTTTTCTGGTGATTGCTACTTGCTGATACTCTTCCCATCAAGCAAGTCCAATTTCAATTTGATGTTCTCAGCCGTTTCCTTCATAATGTTGCAGTGGCTGTTGTTCTTGCATTGTCCCCTTTTTAAGGTCATTTTACCTCGCAGACATTTGACTTAACTCATGCACCAGGGACTGACCCCACACACCCACTCTCAGTTTTTCACTAACCCCCTCACTACAGATTTCTTAGCGGCGGGACGTCCCGTTCAGGAGCAGCTGTTCCCGCTTTACAAATAATTCTTCATTGCAAATTTAAAATCTATGATTATTTCAGCAGGTGCATAGCTGGTAAATTTTTCCTTAATAATAAACATATTGAAATATGTGGTTGGCTGATTATAGGGTACTAAAGTGAATATTAATGTTATACTATTGCCATGCAGTTGTCCATGGATGGTATACAATCGGTAGAAAGGTGGTAGACATGTTTTAAAGGTGCCATTCATTATCCATATGGGGCACTGTTTTAATGTTTATCATTATTTTGATTGCCATACAGTATGAGATTCCCTTTTGTGTGGGTCACTAATGTGTGGTCTGGGATGTCTACTTCTGTAAACTTTTAGGGATAGGGTTTGTCATTTTGTCAGTGCATCTCTTTCTAGCTTTTTTTTTTTTAAATTTAGGCACAGTTGGTAGTTGTGCAATGCAGTGTGCATAGTATTTTATTACTGCTCCACTTGGGGTAGTATTTGGTGCATTTCCACTGGCGACTTTCTTTGGTGTTATGTTCTCGGCTCTAGGTGTAGCCTAAGTAGGTTAGTAGGGGTTTTCTTTCTGCGAAACAGTGTACCTTGCTTCTTTGGACATGTTGTAGTCTATGTTAAATAAAAAATGTAAACAACATTATTTATTTTGTATTGTGTGTAGTTACTTAAATAGTTTAGTTACCGCTGTATGTGTGTGTTTATACTTACTTGCTGACGCAATCTTCTTTTTTCAGGTTAGTTGCTTTGGTTTCCGGCTGCTTTTATTTTGTTTGGAATATCTTGTGCTTTGTTTTGGTCTTCTTTGAAGGTACGTGGTGTTAAAAACAGAACAGGAAATCATATTAATTATTTTGTTAATTTTGGATTGCTAGTTTAAGTGATTTGGGAGTTATGTAGTTAGGGGAAGTAATTGTTATTTACTTACTGTTTTGTGTAGTTATCTCTAAATACTTTGGCAGCTGTCTGGCTTCTAATTCGGATGTAGGCACAAAGATGTAATAAAAGGTTCTTTCGTTTATAGTGGTTTGTTAATTGTGTGATTTGGTTGGTTGGTCTGGTTTGTAGCGTTCTGTGTATTTGATTTCTTTTTACGTATTGTAGTGATTGGTAATTAATCTGTATTTGTTGAATATTGTATTATAAGTGAGTTTGTGTTTGCCAGAGCAGGCTTCTTCTCCAGGTTCAGACTCGGGCACTCCTAGAGCATCCACATCAGGAAAGGAAAACATGTGCGGAGGGAGGATGTTCCCCACCTTTTGGATCACATATGTGAAAAATTGGATTTTAACCCACTTCTGTTGGCAGTAGGGTTGGAACGACTTTTTCCATAGTATGAGAAACTGCTGCAGATTGCTATGCCTTTACATGCCAAAGTGAACGATTTGATTTAGAGACAGTGGAAAGAGATTGACCAGTCCACAACTCCAAAATGTTTGCAAAAGGCGTATGCCTAAAGTAAGCAGATGAACTCATTCCACACGATGAAAAGGTGGATTGAGTTTTAGCTCCACTTATTGGCAGAAATGCGACAAATCGGGAAGATTATTCATTGACAGATGAAATTGATAACAAGGTGGGCAGTGCCATTATAATATAGCCTTATAGCCCGCCGTAGCGGGCTATAAGGCTATTAAAGGCCTGCACCCGCGTTAATGGCCCGAGCCGAAGGCGAGGGACTTTAACAAGGGATCGGGACTTTAATAGCCGGTATAGCCCTGCTACGAAGGGCTATAAGGCTATTAGAACATTCTGCCACTAGAGGGCAGAATGTTCTAACAAATAAAACAAAGGCTTCTCGAAGCTCGAGGGGATTTAAATCCCCTCGAGCTCCGAGAGGCCTTTGTAAAACATTGGAATGTTGCTCTGCGGGCCTTTACCGGCCCGTAGAAGCAGGGAGCACTCCGTTGTATTCAATGGAGCTCCCAACATTCCAATGTTCTAATGTCATTTATGGTAAATAATCTGATAATGAAGCCTGGTTCTAATGCAGTGTATATTGCACAGTCCTTGGTTGATGAATTTTGAGGCGTTTTGAAAGTCAAAAGCGATATGATGACAAGCTGGATTTGTTGATTGAGAAATCTTTTAAAAGCTTGTAAATACACTTTCCTTTAAAAAAGAAGTTCTTCTGGATCTTACAGGTGTTGGTACGGAGAATTTGTGAATCTTCAAAGAAGGACTGCTGGTTATCCTATTCACATCGCAAAACATTTCAGTCCAGGAAATAGTCCAAGACAGCTGACTCAGCAAAAAAGTAAGGCAGGAGTAAGCAAAATCCTGACTAGCCCCGTTACCTGCCCAGTTCACCAGTGGCAGGAAGAAGGCTTTTGAATTTCTAAGCAGTATGGAAAACATCATTGGGACAGGATGTTAAATAAGCTTCGATTCCTGGCCTCCAGATTCGGGCATCATCCATACGCTTGTCCCACAAAATCAGGCCAAGAGAGACGCCCTGTTTCACGGTATTCGAGCACTATTGTCAAAGAAGGGAATAATCCAGGTGTCCAAGGAGGACACAGCGGAGGATTTATAATCCATTCAGTTCTTGGTCTAGAAGGCTTCAGGAAACTACAAACCAGTGCTGGTTTTAAGTCTCAACAAATGGGTGAAGACAATACATTTCAGGATGACAACTCTACAAAAAGTTATTCCACTGGTGTGTAAGGAACATTATATGATGACAATGGATCTTCATGATACCTACCTGCATGTTCCTAGTTACCCAGATTATCAGACGATCCTTCGCTTTTTGATGGACAATATTCAGTAGCAATTAAGAGCACTCCCATTTCGGTTCAAGAAATTGAAATTGCTGTGGGTGTTCACCAAAGTTCAGGCACCCTTGTTAGCTCAGCTGCATCAAGAAGAAATATTTGTAAAGACCTCGACGACTGGCTCATGCATATTGCTATGTCATAGAGAACGGCAGAGCATAAGGACAGAGCATTCCCACTTCTGAAAGAACATGGATTTCTGCTAAACGTGGAAAAATCTCAACTTCTCCTGCTCATGAGTGAGTGCTCATAGGAGCTAGACTCTGGGCAGAATTATGATCAGTATGTCTTCCAGAGAAAAGGGTCCAGAAAATCCAAAGTCATATCTCAAGACTTGGCAATCTCCAGTTGCCAATGGCAGCAGATTCGTTGAAAGTACAAGGCAACATGGCTGCAGCAATCTTTTTAGTCCTTTGGGCAAAGTTCCACCTAGGCAGGTTGATGAGGCATATCCTGCAGTATTGGAACCTAACATCACAGGATTTGACTTTGCCTCTCCCAAGTTGTCAGGGCAGTCAGCAAGAGCTAAGGCGGTGGCTCCATCCGGAGAACATTTCAAAAGGGACACTGTTAACTGCTCCCACACTGGTGACAGTAACCATGGATGACAGTGCCGTGAGGTGGGGGCATGGATAGAATCCCACCAGTTGCAGGATAGATCGTCACTGATCATATCCTCCAACTGAAGAGAATTGGAAGCTGTCAGATTAGCTCTAATAGGCTTCTCACCCTACATGAAAGGCTAGTCAGTAGCAGTCAGGACCGACAACATGACGGAGAGAGCCTAAATAGTCAGACAGGTGAGGTACAAGGTTGTGGTTTTTGACAACAATTTCAGATCAGATCTTCACCTGGGCAGAGAAAACAGTGGTTTAGATCTCAGCACTGGAGGCTGATAGGTTCAGCAGAATAATTGCCTTGTCCCAGGAGTTTGCTGTAGATCTGAAAGTGTAAGAAACTGGGTTACTGGTTGAGGGGGGATGGAAGCTCTATTCAGACAACAACCGCCAAAGTCACTAAATTAACTTGTGCTTAACCATCTGGTAGCTTGGCACAAACTCAGTAAGGCTCAATTCAAGGAAAATGTGTATAGCATTTATGCAGCACACAAACAGTAATAAAGTGAAAACACAACACATGAAAAATCCCAAATCAATTTAGAAAAATAGAGTAAATTTTAATACATAAAATAACACCAGAATGACACAAATCCAATCAGTAGAAACTGAAATTTTCAATTTTAGAGTTTTTAGTGAAAATACTGGCTAAAAGCACAAAGCGCAACTCGCTGTCATCTAGTCGTGCTAGAACGGGGGAAAGTCACAAGTTCAGCCCTACCACAATGGAGCGCAAGTCGGATGCAGGGACCAGGTTAGTCCCCCTTTAGAGTTACCATCTAAGCCTGCGCAAAGAGTATCATTTGTGTTGGAGGATGCCACAGCTGAACATCGAAGACAGTCATTGCTGTAGCTCAAAGAGCAAGTCGAATGTCATGGACAGACGTCGCTGTAGCGCAAAGAGATGGTCAAGTGTCGCGGACTGTTGTTGCTGTCCACTCTCCAGCAGAGTCCAGTAGGGCTCAGGCAGGTCCAGTTGCAGCAGGAGAGCTGGGAAGTTACAGGGAGGCCTCTGAAGCTCTTGGTGTCCCTGTAGCTCACACAGGAGGTCAGCCAGCCAACCCTTGGGGTCACTCTGGTTAGCCTCTGGGTGAAGGCACGATGGTCCAGTCTTCCTTCTCAGACAGCAAGGCAGTCCTTCTGTAACTTCCACAGGTCCATGAGTATTCTGAAGGTCCAATATTTATACCTGGTGCCAGCATTTGTGTGGGGCTACTCCCTCTCCTACCCCCAATACTGGTTCTTCAAAGTTCTTCCCGTTTCTTGGTCAAGGCTCCAAACTGTCTGGGGTGGCGAAAGACAGGGCAGGCCTGCTGTCAATATCCGTCGTGTGTGCAGGAGGCAAAGCCCTTTGGAATGTAAGTGGTGCTGGGTACAGCCCTTCCCCAGTCATCCTGCCAAGATGGACCATTCTGTTCATACCTTAGCTCCCTTTGTGTTACTGTCTGGAAGCAATACATAAACACCAACTGCAGAGCCATTGACATACATGTGACCCAGGACTCTGGCAGAAGGCACAAATGGTTGGGACAAGAAAATGCCAGCTTTCTAAAAGCAAAAGAAACAATTGATGGACGGAATGCTGGACAATGCAAACATTCACCCCCAGTCACAAGGATCTGGGTTAAATCCATCATTCTTTTGCTCACCTCACCACACCACCCCAGTTTGGACCCAGCCATATGCAAATCAGTCTTGACCCTGTTCCTTGTGGGAACAGTCCAGCCCGAACTGCCAAGCCAGGTCCTCCTGGACCGGAAACAAGCATCCTGGGACCGGTTTCAGGGCATCACCCTTCTTCAGCCAGGCTAGCTTGAATCCAGTGGTGTAGTGAGCACGGGACCCACGTCTGGGCATACCCTTCCCACTTAGGGCGACAAATGCAAAAGAAACAATTGATGGACGGAATGCTGGACAATGCAAGCATTCACCCCCAGTCACAAGGATCTGGGTTAAATCCATCATTCTTTTGCTCACCACACCACCCCAGTTTGGACCCCGCCATATGCAAATCAGTCTTGACCCTGTTCCCAGGATGCTTGTTTCCGGTCCAGACGTGGGTCCCTTGCTCACTGTGCCACTGGATTCAAGCTAGCCTGGCTGAAGAAGGGTGACAGGGGGCACAGGGTCAAGACTGATTTGCATATGGCTGGGTCCAAACTGGGGTGGCGTAGTGGGCAAAAGAACAATGGATTTAACCCAGATCTTTTGACTGGGGGAGAATGTTTGCATTGTCAGCATTCCGTCCATCATTTGTTTGCTGTAACACTTTTCGCCCTAAGTGGGATGGGTATGCCCAGACGTGGGTCCCTTGCTCACTGTGCCACTGGATTCAAGCTAGCCTGGCTGAAGAAGGGTGACATACCCTGAAACCGGTCCCAGGATGCTTGTTTCCGGTCCAGGGAGGACCTGGCCTGGCAGTTCGGTCTGGACTGTTCCCATGGGGCACAGGGTCAAGACTGATTTGCATATGGCTGGGTCCAAACTGGGGTGGCGTAGTGGGCAAAAGAACGATGGATTTAACCCAGATCTTTTGACTGGGGGAGAATGTTTGCATTGTCAGCATTCCGTCCAATATTTGTTTGCTGTAACACATTTTGCCCTAAGTGGGATGGGTATGCCCAGACGTGGGTCCCTTGCTCACTGTGCCACTGGATTCAAGCTAGCCAGGCTGAAGAAGGGTGACATACCCTGAAACCGGTCCCAGGATGCTTGTTTCCGGTCCAGGGAGGACCTGGCCTGGCAGTTCGGTCTGGACTGCTCCCATGGGGCGCAGGGTCAAGACTTATTTGCATATGGCTGGGTCCAAACTGGGGTGGCGTAGTGGGCAAAAGAACGATGGATTTAACCCAGATCTTTTGATTGGGGGAGAATGTTTGCATTGTCAGCATTCCGTCCATCATTTGTTTGCTGCAACAGCTTTCTAAAAGCGGCATTTTCAGAATTGTGACCAAAAATCTGACTTTACCATTAAACAGGATTTTAAATTACAATTAATTTGAGTGTAAACAGTGCACGTCTATCAGCTCCTAAACTAAGGGTACCCCTTCTTAAAAGTAATAAGGTAACCTAGTGTTAATTAATTTGAGGAGATAGGACTAACAGTGAAAAACTATTTTAGGAGTTTTTCACTGTCAAGACAAGCAAACCTTAAGTACACATGTACTACTTTTTTAATACAATGCGCCCTTCCCTATGAGCCTTTACGGCCTACCTTAGGGGTGACTTATAAGTCTTAAAAAGAAAAGTGTTAAAACTGTACTACATGCTAAAGTGGTAGGCGTGAAAAATGTTTTATAAGGTTACTTTGATGGGTGGCACAATGAGTGCTGATGCCCACGAGTAACATTTAATGTATAGGCCATGGGTACATGTAGAACCCTTTACTAGGGACTTACAAGTAAATTAAATGTACCAATACGGTATATTTCGAATAAGCAAATACGGTATATGCCAATTGTACATTTTTTAAGGAGAGCGCACAAGAACTTTACCACTGGTTAGTAGGGAAAATGTGCACAGAGTCCTAAAGCCAACAATGCTGGTTTCCACACAGAAGGCAAAAATCGGGGGTGACCCTGCAAAATGGGTCAGATCCAAAAGAAAGTATTTCTCATGCTTTGTCAGAAATGGGGGGAACCTGTGATAGATTTTTGTGCGAGGAACATGAAGAAAGGGGCATGGGGGATAGATGCCTAGTCATTTCCAAGGCTGAAGAGGAGGCTGTATGCCTTTCTGCTGTTTCCTCTAATTCTCAGAACTTTATCCAGGATCATGGATCATGGAGTGGTAGTGACATCGATAGCGCCAGCTTGGCACCGCTCATGCTGGTTTCCTCTCCTGAGATTAATGTTAGATTCCCGGAACATAATACTTCCAATGGTTCCTTGCTCTCTGAGATTTTCCAGGTTGTCCCTGGAGTGTTTGGTCAGGCTCAAGTTGACAGCATGGCAGGCTTCCAGGAGGACTTCCACTTTAAAATCATATAGTAAACATTGGGAGTCTTTTGCTAAGTGTTGTACCTCAAGGAATTTTTGTTCCTCATCTAGCAGAGCTAACAAATATTTTGTCCTTTCTCCAGGATGGGTTTGAAGTTACTACATTGAGGATACAATGGTCCAGAGGACAAGGGTTTAGTCAATAGGTTTCTTAAGTGGTTTTAGAATTTGAGACCAGCTGTCGCTTGGCAACTTCCTTCTTGGGATTTGTTCTTTGTATTGCAAGCACTGAAGAATCCTCAGTTTGAACCCTTACACTTGATTGATGTCAGGATTCTAATGCTCAAGACCTTTTTCTTCGTGGCAATCATATCGGCAGGAGATATGAGGAGTTAGGTTCTCTTTCTGTGAGGCATCCTTTCCTTAAAATCTTAGAGGACCGGATTATTTTGAGACCAGGCCCTTCAGTCACACCAAAGGTGAAAACCTTGGTAGAGACCAGGAAATTGTTCTACCATTCTTTGTTCCTTTACGTCAGATTTAGAGGAGGAATAGCTAAATGCATTAGACGTGAGGAGTGCTGCATTATGTTACCTGGACAGGGTAGAAGAATACAGAGCCTTGTCTTCTCTGTTTGTGGATTTCGTGACAGCAAAAAGAGGGTCAAAGACCTCAGACTTTAGCAGATAGGTAAGATCTCTAGTAGAGATGGCTAACAGAGTCAGGGCACCCCTCCCCATTATGGAGTCAGGTTAGATCAACCAGGGTGATAGCAGCATCAATGGCAGAGATTCAAAACGTTTAACTGATTGAGATATGCAGAGCAGCAATGTGGGTTGCGCTCTCAACATTTACTAGCCATTCACTGAGTCCTCCCTCACTTTTATACATTAACCCCCTCCCCTGAAGAGTACAAGGCCAACTGAAGTGAATGTGGCTTGTGTATGAACAGGACGAAGTGAGGGGGAGGGCACTTTTTAAACTGTAGATTGGATTGGTGGTGACTGGAAGCATAATGAATCAAAGCGAGGAAGGACTCGGCCTATGCAATTACTGGCAAGTAATTCAAGCATTAATCATGGAGGACTGAGATGTGAGCTGCTCTGAAGTGAAAGTAGGTTTAGGAATATCAAAGAAAGTCGTCTCATCTCATCCCCTAATTCAGCACAAGGTGACATTGGGCACATTAATGCAGCTTGCATGTCAATTGCCAACTAGCATAATGGCAGCCTCATAACCTCCTTGGGTTTAGAGGGGTCCAGGTGGGTTTCATGTATCTGTGTCTTTGGTGCTGTTTTGGTGCCCCTGTTGGGCATGGCAGTGCTGCAGCTACAGCTAATTGGGTGGTGAAACAAGGAAGGGAGGAATCAGGTGAAGTAAAGGAAATGAGAAGCAGATTGGAAGTGAAAATCTAGGAGAAAAAAAGAGTTTGAAGGGAGAAATGGACTAACACAAAACGCCAACAAAATGCAGACAAAGAACTAATAATTTAGAAAATTAGATAAAATAGTAATTAAAAGTGTAAAGCCTTAAAATTACCTGAAGAATAAAATGGCAACAAATCAAGAACTGAAATAATTAAATCAGGTTTAGGCACCATTAAATTCCTAAACCAGCGGTTCCCAAACTGTGGTCCGTGACACATTCGCAGGACGTCCACAGGCAGCAGTTTTAAAAGCACTGCAAACTTCCTTGTATAATCAGCAGTTTTCGGCCAACAATAAAATTGTCAAGATAACTCTGGTAAGTAATGTACCTGCTAGAGAGAGATGGGAGTTTTGTCTAGTGGCAGCTTTGACTCATCTAAGGTAGTGCAGATGGTTAATATGTCTGCTGCAAAGAATGTGTACCATGCATTTAAAAACATATACCATGGATTTACAAAAACAGTATTTTATGTGCATAGCTCAGTGGGTTATTGCTTTTGTCTCAGACATTCTTTTGTTACTGTGCGGTTCATAAGTTACAATTGTAAGCTAGCACAGTGAGCTATAAACTGCCATCAAAGAGATGCATGCAAACTGCATAATACAGGGTAGTAAGTTATGTTTTTCCCCAGTCTTTCTTTACCCTGATGCTGCTGAAAAAGGTTTGTTTGGTAGAAATAAATTCTCATTATTAAAGTCAACACAAACAACTGTGTTATGTTCTGAATCCCGAGTTTGTGCTTCTCCAGACCAAGCACTCTTAAAAAATGCCTACCAGTATGGATGACCTTGTAGTCCCTTTTGCCTTATGTAACATTTCCTATACACTGATTTACACACATATGATTCGTTGTCTCTGTATGTGTGTGATGTAAAGTGCTCCGACACCCTACAATGGTATGAGAGGTGCAATAAAACAAATGACATATATGTGACAGAGGGGCTATGGAGAGATGAGAGGCAACGTTGGAGGGCGATAGTGAGGGAATCATTGAAGATCCCCAACAAAGATTGTTGTATTCTGGTGCACTGTAAGATCATCATTTACTATGCCTTAAAAGCTAATAAAATTCAATATATAATGACAAATTTGTGGGAGAAAACACCATTTGTTCCCAAATTTTCTTGGGGGAGAGCTCCCCAAAGCCCCCTTTGTAGTGGTCAGACTCACTCGCTGCACTTCGTAGGTAATGTATGGGGGCTGGTCGGACAACATTTGCCAGGGCTGCTTTGGGTTCCCAGTCCGGCCCTGGCAGAAGCAGGAACCTTGCACCACGAAATAAAACCAAACATTGAAAAGTTAGTCACCGAGATGTAGCACCAACCTTCCCATTATCATTTTGAGATTTTTGAAAACATTTTCAATATAAAATAATATAAATCTCAGGAGTCAAAAGGTTGGGAACCACTGTCCTAAACTCCAAGTGCCCTCTGAATGATAACAGTTTACATGGCTATTAAGAAAGCAAACAATGATGGTGAAGAAAAGAGTCCACTGCAGTCTCCCCGGGCATTCCAGCAATACTTCAAACTGAAGAGCCAAATCGGACCGGGGTGGACTCGGAAATCAATGGCCACTCGGTGCAAAAGGCAACCAGAGATAAGGAACCGCTGGAGTGCGGAATGTCAGGACAAGGGGCCCGCACCCTTGATAGGGGAGGCAAACTGACAGAAGCGGATGAGATGCCGGGCACGCAAAGTTAAAGGCTGGACTAAGGCACTCAATCTGAATGGGAGACCCTGAAACTGCCAGGCCCTAATCACACGGGTCAACAAAGGAGTACACAAACCTATAGAACTATAATTGATTACCAAGTGCCTGGAACGGAGTGTCCATCGACTTGTTGGAGTATATCCGCACCTTCAGTGCAAGGAAGAGAGAGGCCTCTCCGAACCATGGAAAATTCTGGGCCCCAATTGTTCTCAATCTGCTGGGAAGCCTTATTTAGCAAGCTCCAGAGAGGTGAGCCCTATAGTTCTGCAGGTAATAGTCCCCAGGTCCAGCATTTGTCTACAGCTCAGTCTGAAGAGCAGCAAGATTTCAACCTCCATAAGTGCGACGAAGAGGAGAGTTCTCACTTAACACTTCTCTTCATTCCTTGATACATCCCCAAGGGCTCTATGGAAAACCCTGAACAGAGAAAATTTGTTGCAATTGTTTGCTCATATTCCTGCCCTCAAGAACATAACCACTGATGACCTGGATCGGGTCAAATTTGAACTGCCTCTGTTAAACTCAACGGGGTACGTGACCAACACAATCTGGAAAAGAACAGCCCAATGGAATGCTGTTTGGGCCGAGAGGGCTGTCTTCGAAGAATGAGTTATCGATCTTCACATTCCTGCCCCAGTAAAATATCTGCAAGTTCTTTTAAAACCACTCCCAGCCTCTGTGCTGAAGGGTGCAATTGGGGGAAACCATAGCGGGCCCCAACAATAGAGGGTCCAAGGCCCATTATTCTTGTTCATCGCAGGCATGACCGGAGGGAGGTTTCCTTCGACACAGTAAGGAATGATTATTACACGCAGGGGAGGTAGTTGTAGGCCATGTCTAATACACAGGATCCATGCAGAAATGCCCCCTACACCTACGAATATCTAAATGATTTCATGGAACATTGCAGGGCTGGGTACCAAGCTTGTACAAGTTGACCTGGGAGGAATTCATAGAAGTAGCTGATATAATTATGTTTCAAGAAACCTGGGAGATTTTCCCTTTATATAGGCATGGTTTTAAAACCTTCCATGTCCCAGCTTGCAAGTTAAACTAGGTAGACCCTCTGCCAGGCTGCTAATTTGGGTTAAGATCTCGCTAGGGTGTCAGGTAAGCCAATTACCTGTCATTTGTCCAGACCTGCTTGGCACTGAGATCTCCACCTCTGATAAAACAAAAATTCTTCTTTTCAAAGTATATAGTAGGAGTGTCTCAAAATCAGCTGATTCCCCTGTCCTCCATCTCTTGACTGATTATATTTCTACCTTATCTCAAGAAGAAGCAGTTGTGATTGAGCCTGGAATTTTAACGTATGCTTTGAACCAGCAGCACTCTATAACGAAATAGTAGGTGAGGAAGGCTAGTATTGGGGTATACCCCAAATTTTGAGTTCATCTTTAACCTCACTTCCACAGGCAGCCTTACAAATGCTGGATCTTTGTAGGAGTTGCTGTTTGAGAGCATATAATGGTAGAAATAAGTCTGATTTGGAGTTGTGTCCTACTTTTAAAAGAAATACCTCCCAGAGTCATATTGACTACTTTTTATTAGATGTGGAATCTTGGGGAAAGCTTATTGATATGCAAGTCTTACCTCAATTGTCTGGGGGTGTTCTCTCAGTCAGTAACAACCAGAGGAGAATCAAGTGGGAGAGCATCATGGACAATGACTCGAAGTATGCCTTACTTTACCAAGACCTAATCTCCATTTTACCTTGCATGGCCAACCTGGAGGAAGCTCCTGATATGATTATGGATGCTCATTCCAAATGGTTTGAGAAACTGAAAATGAGCTTCTTTACTAAACCTGCCCCACACAGGAATCTCCCTTAGAAGGCAAATTCTACATGGTACGACAGGGCTTGTAGGTCAGCCAAGAGCGATTGCCTTGGTGCCCTTATAGGAGGGTCTTCGCAGGATATAAAGTCAGCTAGAGCAGACTACAAACTAGTCCTGAAACGTGCAAATTCTAAATAGGACACAGCAATGTGGAACAATATTTTGTCTGCAACGTGCTCAGGGAACCAGGTAGCTTTCTGGTACATAATAGCACACAGTGCCAAGACAAATAGGATGAAGCCCAAAGCACACATTCTTCATCAAGACTGGGTGAACCATTTTTAATCTTTATATAGAAGCCCCCCTCTAACATTTGCGAATCATGGTTCCCCTGATTTTAAGGTGCCCTGTACATCCTGCAATAGTCCTTTTAAATTCGATATTGCTAAAAGTGGGCTTTCTAAGTGACCAAAGTGACCACGGCCATTAGAACTCAGAAAGCAGGAAAGGCACCCGGGTTAGATCGAATTCCGGTGGACCATTTCAAGTCCGAACTGGTAGTTTGGGCACCCTACCTTACACGTGTTTTTAAAGCCATTTTAGCAGGTGGCGAGATTCCAACCTCACGGAAAGGGGTGGAGCTTATTCCTATACACAAGAAAGGCCCTAAGTCTGATCCATCTAACTACCGCCCAATGGGCCTTATCGATTCTTCCCAAAAAATCTTTTGTAAGCTTTTATGAGAGCAGCTCCTTACCTCGGTCGAAGAAAATTAAATCTTAACACAGTTCCAGGCTGGGCTTCGTCCTAAACTTAGTACAGACGAGTATGGGGTCTATTACGATGGCGGTCGGACATCCACCGCCGGGCCGGTGGTCGCGCCCGCCGTACCAGCGGTGGACATTCGCCCGCCATCGCAACCAGGAAAACCGCCGGTCATATTAGGATGGCGGTGGTGACCGTGGCGGTGGGAAATTCCGACTGCCGCTTTACCGCCGGTTGCCATCCGCACTCCTGCCTGGCGGGCGGAGCAGGACCGGGATAATGGTGGCGGTGCAGAGCAGGCTCCGCCGGCAGGTCAGACCGCCATTGAAAGGCATGCGGTGATTGTCTTCCGGGGGCCCGTTGCGGGCCCCCAATCTGTTGGGGGGGGTGTGGGAGCACTGGGGGGGTACCCATGGTCCCCCCCTACATTTCCCTGTACAAGGTGGCAGGCACTGTGCAGTGCCTGCTACGCAGTGCAGGGAAATGCAGGACATGCTCCTTTCGGCATCGCGGCGGTGCTGCGGGCAGCAGCAACCGCCGCAAAGTTAATGCCCGTGATCAGACCGCCGCGGTCGGATTTCGACAGCGGGTCATCGTAATTCGACCGGCGGTGATGTCGCGGTACATGCAGGTGGTCCTTTCCCGCTACCATGGCGGTCGGGGAGGTTTCCCGACCGCCATCGTAATAGGCCCCTATGTTTTTAGGTTTCAATTAATAAGGTGAAAAGAAGTAGACATAAAAAAGGGGTAGCCTCTATGTCGCTTTTGTCGACCTCAAGGTGGCATTTGATAAGTTATGGCGTATGCTAGGAGACTTAGGGCTTCCGCGCCCTCTCCTCGACTTATTTACCAGGCTTTTCCACAACAGTTTTGCACAAGTTAGATGGGACACAAACCGGGAAAACACAGATCCCTTTAAGATTGCAAAAGGAGTCAGGCAAGGATGCTCCTTGCTCCTACATTGTTCTTGCTGTTTATAAATGGCTGTATTGATTACCTCTTGGGTGGTGATAACGATTCACTGGTTCTAGGGGGAACCAAAATTCCCCCCCCCCCCCTATTATTTGCGAACAATACTTTATTAGTATAAAAAAAAAAACAAGGGCCTAGAGACCCTTTTGAGTAAGTTTAATATTTTCTGCTTAGATCATGGACTGGCAATCAACGCGAGTAAGACAAAATGTATTGCCATCCAGCCCCATAGAGGCTTGTTGGAAGGGGAGGAGTTGGAGATTTTGATTACCTTGACATTTGCCTCTCTAGTGCAAATTTCTGGGGTTCACAGGTTACCAAAAACACTCATACTAAAGCACAGGTGGCAGCCATTTTAAAATTTGCGAATAAGACCTTGTTTCATTCAATCACCCCCCTTCTTGAGGTTTGGAGGGCCAAAGCTGTAGGTGTCGTAACATAGGGTGGAACTTTGGAGATATGGCAATCTAAAACCCCTTAAGGTGGCTGAGAATACATTTCTAGGACTAGCCCTTAAACTGCCTCAAAGTACACCATTGATTTTCAAACATGACCTAGGTTTCCGGTCTATCGTTCCCCTAGTGCACCTGAAACCTATTCTGTTCTGGATACAGATTTGGTCTGCGCCTGAGCTGGCAGAATATAGGGTGGGATTAAGAGATGGCCTAAAACATAGAGAGGTGTTCTGCTACTCTGGTTGAAGTACGTAAAACAATCCTTATGATCCTTGAATCTATACAAGAATTGGTGGTCCCCTGAAACTATTCCATCTTCTGCAAATAAGGGACTGAAGGCCATCTATTGGGGACTTGAGGTGAAACTCTCCAAACAGGTAGATTTAGGCCAACTGACCGATTTTTTTATAGGATTCAAGCCTACATCTTACTTCGAAAACTATATGAATGATATTGACCCTCCATTCACAAAAGCTCTTTGTGTAAGGTTCCGGTTAGGCACATTATCGCTTGCTACCTTTACCGCTAAATGGAATAGTCTACAAGGTGGCAGTAAAATATGTCCTGTTTGCAGAAGTGCTGAAAAATCTGATAACCGTCTCCTCTTTTTTGCCCAAGGTATTACAAGCAACGTAGGCGCTGGATTGTTCATCTGTGCCGCCTTTTAGGTGTTGGCCATACAGGGTAGCGATAAGACTATGTACGGCAGACACGTCTCCGATCATTATCTTCTCAATTGCCAAATTTCTGGAGAGTATATGGCCAATTTGGCAAAAAATTGGCTCTCTTACCCTTTCTTTGCCCTCTGACTAATGCTAATCACCTTCCTTTTTCACCATGGTTTTACTGATTTTAGAACTTGTGTTTTTAATTATTTTGTAAGCTGGAGCACTTGCACTTTATCCAGCTAGGATGTCCTGTAAGACAGGGAAGAGCATGAAACCTCAGCTTTCCCTGTATCCAGATCTTTGTTCTTTCACAATGGATGAATTCCTATGCCCTAGGTGTTAAATGTATTATGCATACGCCTAGAAATGCATTTCACTGGGCTTTGAACTTTAAACTTTGTTATTCTGGCCTGAAGTTTTTACTAACATCATTATTACAGCATTATATATATAAATTGCACTTTTAGGCATGACTGACCACGATAGGTTTTTGTCAAAGTTCCTATGGTCAAGTGTTTGTACATCTGTTCTGTGTCTTCAGGCCAAGAGTGTATACCTCTATTAATATTTTATGCTTGGTATCTGTATATTTTCCAGCTTTTATTGCATTGTGTTTCCTTTTATAAGTGTTTTATTGGCCGATATAAAGTAAAGAAAGAGTCAAGCACAAGCTGCAAAAATAATCAAAGACGAACAGGGGGGTAAGGCGGGCAGAGGAACAGCGGGCCACAAAGAGTAATTCGTTCCTTTCATCGTTGTGTGCCGCGGCTGCCATTCCATGGGCAGGTGAAGCAAGGGAGGCGAGGAGCTGTATGCTCTACATGTACACGAGCCATTACACATGTTTCCAGGTGTACGTAAACCTTGCAGGAGCTACGTGATTTAGACCAAAGCCATTGTCCTGTAAAGCAGTGTGAACCCTTTTTAGGGCCAGTTTACTCATCTCTAGCTAACATACCACAGGTCGATCATCCTCTGGAAAAATTAAAGAAGGCTTTTGAGATCTTACTTTGAACTTTAACGCTCAACGTGCATGTTACTATACACCCCAAAACTGTCACGCTCTGTGGGTGCAGCTGCCTCATTGCGCACCCTCCTCCATCCCAACCTTTTTATGCGCCTTTTTAAGGCACTTAGGTTTGGAGCACCTTACCCAAAAATATCAGGAAAGTACAATATATAAAAAAATCTACCTCCTTCACTCTTCGGTTGTTCATTTCACTTGAAGGTCACTGCTGTGCAGTGCCAAAAACACAAATACTTCTGAATGGCAAGCTGTACGAATCACAATTTCTGCGCGCTCACTGGGAGCATCAGGGGGTAGACGGTCACAGAGAGCAGCGCTGCAGAGGTGGATGGTAAACTCGGAGAGCGGGAGTTATATGATTGCTCGGTGTTGCAGAGAGGCTAAAGAGCCGACGAAAGTACGGAAAGTTAGTTAAACCAGGTGCAGGCTGTACCAGAGGAGATTCAGAACTCGTGAACGTCGTGGTGTACAGCAGAGTTACAAACATTACAGAGAAAACTACTCAGTGTGACAGTCAGAGCTGCAGGGGTTAAAGAAATATACACGGTGCGCACGAGAGGCAGCAGTCAGCGCTGCATTTACAAGAAGTTACTATCGTACTAGGGAGCAGGAAGTGACGTTCACCGTAACGGAAGGAAAGTGCGCAGGTTGCGGAGGTACCCAAAATTAGCTTCGGTATAGCGGAAAGATTGCGCGCAGGTTGCGGAGGTACACAAATTAATGTTCGGTATAGCGGAAAAAATGCGCGCAGGGCCATGTGGTATACAAAGTAACCTTCAGTATAAAGGAAGGAATCCGTGGAGTCCACGAGGTACGAAAAGTAATGTCTAGTACAACAGAAGGGATGCGCGCAGGTTCAGGAGGTAGAGAAACTAACGTCCAGTGCAATGGAAGAAATGTGGTGGCCCGTGAGGAACACAAAGTAAAGACAGGAATGCTTGCCGGTCCAGGAGGTATACAAAGTAACGTTCAGTACAAGGGAAGGAATGTGCACTGGTCCATGAGGTACAGAAAGTAACGGTAGAAATGCATGCAGGTTCACTAAGGGCACAAAGTAACTTTCAGTACAATGGAAGGAATTGTGCAGGTCCAGAAAATACACAAAGTAACGGCAGGAATGCACGCAGGTCCACTAAGTAACGTTCAGTACAAGGGAAGGAATGTACTTAGGTCGAGGAGGTACACAAAGTGACGTTCAGTACAGGGAAGGAATGCTTGCAGGTCCAGTAGGTACACAAAGTAACGTTCAGTACAATGGAAGTAATGCGCGGGGGTACAGAAAGCATCGTTCAGTATAATGTAAGAAATATGCAGGTCCAGGAGGTACACAAAGTAACGATCAGTATAATGGAAGTAATGTGCTGGGGTACACAAAGTATCCTTCAGTTTAATGGAAGGAATGTGTATTTCCAGGAGGTACACAAAGTAACGTTCAGTACAATGGAAGTAATGTGCAGAGAGAGGTACACAAGGAAAAGTTCACTATAATGAAAGGAATGTGCACAAAATAACTTTCCGTGCAAGGGAAGTAATGCGTGCAGGTCCAGGAAGTACACAAAGTAATGTCTGGTACAACGGAAGTAATGCACGGAGGTACACAAAGTAACGTTTAGTAAATGGAAAGAATGAGACGGTCCAGGATATACACAAAGTAACGTTCAGTACAAGGGAAGGAAAAAGTGCAGGTGCAGAAGGTACACAAAGTAACATTGATTACATTAGAAGGAATACTCGCAAGTCTAGGAGATACACAAAGTAATGTTCAGTACAATGGAAGTAATGTGCAGACTCAGAGGTACAAAAAGTAAAGGTAACTATAATGGAAGGAATGTGCAGGACCAGGAGGTACACAAAGTAACTTTCAGTACAAGGGAAGGAATGCACGCAGGTCCAGGAAGTACACAAAGTAATGCATGGAGGTTCACAAAGTAACGTTTAGTATAATGGAAAGTATGTGCAGGTCCAGGAGATAAACAAAGTAACATTCATTACAATGAAAGGAATGTTCAGTACAATGGAAGTAATGAGTGGAGGTACACAAAAAGTTCAGTATAATGGAAGGAAGGCGCAGTTCCAGCAGGTACACAAAGTAATGTTCAGTACAATGGAAGGACTGCGCGGAGGTACACGAAGTAACGTTCAAGATAACAAACTAAGGGAGAGGATGTGGTGTAATGACCAGAGCTGCCGGCTTTGGAACTGGAGAACCAGGTTCGAGTCTCGGCGTGATTCTGGGCAAATCACTTAAACACCCGTGCCTACCAAAAATGAATGTGCCCTTGTGTAATGCAACTGGTGTTCATGGAAAGTTCTCCAATTTATTTTGGTCGAGTTCGCGCTATATGAAACTGAAAAAAACGAAAGGAATGCAAAGGTCAAGGTGGTACACAAAGTAACGCGCAGCACAATGGAATGAATGCGCAGGTCCAGGGGTACACAAAGTACCTTCAGTACAATGGAAGTAATGCGCAGGTCCAGGAGACACACAAAGTACCGGTCAACAAAACGGACTGAGAGTGCAAGAGTTAGAGAAAGTAACTATCAGTATTCCGGACCAAGAGTACACAGGCACAAGAGTTACTGAAAGTAACAGGATATAAAAACCGCACAGGTAACAGAAGACAAGAGCGATACTTCATGGTCAGAGTAAGCCGCGGTCCGGATATAAACGTGAGAACGGGAGCTACGTAGTAAGAAAGTTGGACTCCAGTCAGCACAGCGTGAGATTGATAACAGATGAACGGCGCGGCACGTCTTGCCAAGAATAGAGTTGTAGAAAGCATGAACGACTTACATAAAATCGACAGATTTGATAGACAAATCGCCAACATTGCCCAGACCGTGTGAAACGAAGCCTCGTTCAGTGTTTAGCTGCTCGTGAAGCGCGCGCGCCACCGCTCCGCGCCCTCTCGCGCCTGCTGCAGACGCCGGCGCGGGAACAGGTGCACTTCAGAGGAGGGACGTTAGGAGGCAGGGTGGCGCGTGAAACCATCAACGAGTCGTAGGTTAGGTATCCTGGTCCCGGGGGCAGGGTCTGTTCTAATATGGGAGCCAAGAAACCTCGCAGGTGCAGAGAGTTCTACTGGGGCAGAGGAGCCTCGGTAGGGGGGGCTGAGGAAGAGGAGCTGCTGGAGTGGTTGAAAATTACACTACGGGTGACAGCCAGAGAGTAGGGCTGGGGCAATGCGAGGAGCCGTGGGAGCGGCTGAAAGTTAAACTGCAGGAGGCAGGTAGGGAAAGGGCACTGAGAGCTTACTTAGTCCGCGCTCAGCGGTAGTCCAGAGGACCCAGGGGCGGCGGACGGCGAGAGGGGAGTTCAGCTCTAAGACAGGAGGAGGAGAGAGAGGCCGTGATTGCGGAGGTGGGTGGAGGATGGCCCTGGCAGGGCGAACCTGCCAGCTGCCTGGAGAGGGAGTGACATCAGCAGCCAGGAGGCAATAAGGTGGGGGGAGCTGGAACAGAGCTGGCTATTCCGATTTGGGCAATTAGCAGGCACATCCAAGTGCTCCATGCACACCCGGCAGCACCATGCAGAGGTCGCCCATAGAGAAGGCCAACCTCTTCTCCAAGATATTCTTCAGGTAAGAGGCGCTGGGGACTGGACGGGGCAGCAGCAGGTGGTGCAGGATGGCCGCTATGCCGCCGGGCCCCAATGCTCTGTGCGCTGGGCTGTGCCAGAAGGCACCCACCTCCCTGCCATTCCAGAGGAGGGAGCGAGAGGTGGGGACGTGTGTGCCAGTACCGTAGCCAGTGTGTCACGGGGCAGAGTGCCAGGAAGGCACCGGGTCCACTGGCTGCCGTTTAGATAATGAACTACAGCAATAATCAGGGTTCAGTGGACCCCCCTCAGGTCTGTGGTATGAAGTGACACTGCACCTGCTGCACCAGTGGAAGCTGCTTGGCTTGCCAGGGCCGAAGGTGCAAGTTAAAGTCAGCACTGAAGTTCGTTTGCTGTGATTTCAAGGCAGGGCATTTTTACTCCATTCTGCGCCAGGAACGGAAGGAATTATCAAGGAGAGATGCTTTATTTCGAGATGTTGAAGGTGTAAAGTCCGTTTGCAGCAAATGCCACTATTTGAACGGACTGCAGTGATTTGCAAGTTTCAAATATGTTTGCAACGCCCTGTCCAAGAGCTCTGCACAGGTTGCCTCTCCTTAGCGTGGGGCAGTGTTCCCTCAGCTTCCACTCAGGCGAGTGCTGTCAGCTGTGTCCTCTGGCGTGTTTCCAGCTGGTGTGATGTCACGAGGACAGGGGGAGCGCAATGTGATTAAACGAGCACAAATGTGTCCGTTCTTCAGTTTTACAGTTACAAGAAAATGAAGGATGACAAAGATCAAATGCAATAAAGGATTAAATAATTCGAGAATGGCGCAGGATAGTTACCGGGTCAAAACGAATGAATTAGGAAATGAACATCCACCACCTCTGCATTTCTTATAGAACTCTTCTGCTGCTTCCTACACCTCTCCTGTGTCTAACATAACGTGTATTTGTAAAGCGCACGTTCACCGATTGGTCTCTTGGCGCTGAATACCAATGTTTATTGTTACCCAACTCAATGGTACTCATTTTATCGACCTCAGATGGATGAAAGGCTGAGTGGACCCGCCGGGATTTGAACCTATGACTATGAGGTCGAACACAGGCCCCTGCAGTGGATGCATTAGTCCACTGAGTCACCAGACCCGGCTAGGGTCTCCCCAGTATCTTTGCTACTCTACTTGACCACCCCCAGCTCCTCTCCAGCTCTCCTCTAGCACCTCCCCGGCTCCTCTCCACCCATCTTCATCTCCTCACATCTCCCTATTGGCTCCTCTCCAGCTCCTCGTTATCTCCTCCGGGAACACCCTGCTGCTCCTTTCAGCCTTCTCCGCAGCTCCTTCTCAGCACATCTCCACTTCGCCCCCTTCTCTTCGGTCACCCCTCCCCTCCAGGCACCCCTCGTCTTCTGTCCGGCGCCTCTCTGGGTCCTCTCCGTCTATACCCAGCGCCTCACCCGCTCCTCTCCGGCCCCGCTCTTACTACCCCCACACGTGGGCCCTTTGCTGGATTCGACAGCGCCCCCTTGAAAGTGACACCCAGCGAGCAGAGGACACAGTGGCGCGGGAATACTCACTGGGCGCCGGGCTCAGCTCACAGGGATGCTTCATGTGTGCGCGAAGTTGAGGTGCTCATTGATTGAGTGCACTCATTGAAAACAGTTGGAGGTACTCGGAACATGTGCACCCATCGAACGTCGCAGGGAGTGGGGGTGCGCCCTTAGTGGAAGCGGCCATCGAGGTGGGTGCACACGGGGGGGGGGGGAAGGAGACGGACTTGGGCTTCTTGGTAGAACGTACTAAGGAGATGGTTTTACTTAGTTGATGTGCTCGCTAAATTGGGGTGCTCAGTAACAGGAGGTGCTCACTCAGGGCTGAGGTTGGTAATTTACTGAGTGGAGTAATCTCGGCGTTGAGTTAATCCCTGGGTTGAGTTGCTCATTTGCTGCAATGTGTTACTACGTGGAAGTGCTCACTGGTGTAGGTTTTCACTTGGTGAAAGGGCTCATTCGGTGGAGGTGTTCTGCGAGGGTGTAGTTGCTGAGTGAATCTGCACACTCAGGTGTGATGTAACGAGGCGGCGGAGCTCCGTGAGAGGACATGAGGAACAGATGGGCTTCCCAGGTGGAACTGCTCACTGTGTGGAACTACTGATTGTGAAGAGGTGTAATCTGAGTGTAATTGGTAACTGAGTGAAAGTGCTGATTGAGAGGGGTTGCTCACTGAGTTCTTCTCGCACGGGTCTGCTTTAGCCTCTCAGGAGCACAGCTCAGTATCAGATGGGCGAATGAGCGAGAGGCTGTCCCGGCTTCGTCCCAGGAGTCCCCAGTCGAGGCTCCCCGGCTGCTGCTTTTACTGCTGTCTGAAGTGACCACAGTTTATTTTTATAGGAAGTAATTACTATAAATGACGGCCTTTGGAATGCCGCTTCCGGCCTTCCTCTGCCCCGGGCTGCGGGCTCTGAAATGCCAGCTCAGCCAGTGAGTGCGGCTCAGTGCCAAGCATCTTTGCCGCGGGTCCTATGGTGTGCTCTGCCGCTGTAGCTGGGGGTGCCCCCGCTGGGAGAGTGCCCGGAGCTGGCGCCTGGCACACCTTCTGCACTCATGCGTGCTCATTGTAGCAGCGATCCGGGCCCTGTGCGAGGCGAGGGCGCGCACCCGGCCACAGCTGCCTAACTGCACAGAAAGGGAGCCTCAGACGCCCTGGCACACCTGACTACCAGCTGCCGGAGGCTGGCAAACGTAAAGGCTCGTAACTACAGCAGAAGTAAGAAAGGACGACCCGAGCTCCGGCAGAATGCCAGCCAATGCCCCCACCACCCCCGCAAGGTGAAGAGCAGAGATGCTGTTCTGGTATAAACACCTCTTCCTGTTGACCAAATAAACATGATCGGTGCTGATGCCAGGGCCGGACACACCAGCAGCGATCGCAGACCCGAGCGCATAATAAAATCATTGCTACACCCAGTGGAAGGGATACAAACCTACTATTCATGCACATAAAAGTAACACCCGAGGTACACAATCTCGTTCAAGTAGAGGACTCGGGAGGCGATGAAAATAAACCGCAAACACATAGATAAGGTTGAATGTAAACACCAGTAGTTCATCTAGAAAAAACTGTCCCTTCGGCAGGAAGAAATGTAGGGGTGCAGTTGCCAATAGTGCAGCAGGTGCAGCGCCGCGGCAACGGGGCCCACTGTATTCCAATGATGGCTGCCTTTTACTACTCAGCCAGGAGGCCAGGGCACCCTTTCCGTTTACTGTTGCAGGGCCCTCTGCACCCTGGCTGCGCCACTGAAATGTGCCTAGAAGCGAGACTGACAACTGTGAAACCAACCTGATTCAGGCACTCACAGATTTATACCACTCCAGATTTTAGATTTGGGGGATGGGGAGGCTGTGGACAATATCCCCCAGATTTTGAAGTGTAAACTGACAAATCGACAGTGGCATACAGAGCACGTCTCTCTGAAGCCAATCAGTCAATCATATAGAGCGTGGTAAATCGCCCGTGAGGGTCTTAAGGCGCTAGAGTTTGCTACCTGCTTCATGGTGATCTGTTCATTCCAACAGCCAGGTCTCTCTTGGGTGCTTTTCTGAATTGCTTGAGCAATGAGGCATTCCTGAGGTACAGGGGAATGTCATTCCAAACTTTGGCCGCCAGGTGTGAGAAGGAGCGTCCTCCGCTGTTGCTTCGGCAGATCCAGTGGGTGTTGGTGAGGAAGAGGGACGCGCCACGCTGCAAATCTACATTTTCTTGAAGCCCTCAAACCCGAGGAGCAAAGTCTGTGGGGCCTTTTTGTTTGGTAATTATTTGATGGCAGTTGTTGAGATGTTGAGCCTCTCTCAAAATCCATCTGCCAGCGCAGGAGCTTAAGGGAAGGCAGAAAATGCTATTTTATGTTAATTTCATAATGATACTGCTGGCTCAGCTGACTTGAGATGTCTTTAGGAAAGGCTCAACACCTCATTTACCACAATTAAATCATTACCAAAAACCAAGAAGTCAATGAGCCCCACTGAGTTTGCTCTTCAGCTGAAGAGAAGCTAGCAGAGTGCAGTATAATCTCAGACAGGCGTGCTCTGTCAGTGTGTTTGATCATCACTGTCTCTGGAAGCATTCCAAACACTAAAGAACACATTTACATCTCATGCCTATGCCCTTGTACATGTGGGTATACTGTCAGTTTGATTTAAGGCATAATATGTATTAATATGCATACATATATTTATTGATCTCCATATATTAACACTGATTGAAGAACAATAATTGAATAACTGAATAAAAGAACTGACCTTTGGTGTTCAAAGGAAGAGTGAGGGGTGTAACCCTCCACTTTCTGAACTGGACAATATGCAATCTTGGACTCGAATACCAGCTTCCCTACTTGTCCAAATGCGTGATCCACCATCTACTACTTTACATCACTATGTATCATTTGCTTCAACTATCCAGTTTGAGAGCACATAGAAGTAATTCAGTACATCATTCAACCTCTACAAAACCACCACTATATGGTTATCATAAAACAATCTGTCTTCATATTCAATAATATAGACTCTACAAATTCAGAACGTGACACACACATTTGCGGTAGTTCATGGTATGTTGAAAGGGCATGGGGGTATTCTTGAATGTTTCTTGTTTAAAAAAAATAACTTCCAATAAATGTTAAGGAATTCAGTGAAATAATCGGAAATACTTGAGACGCTGAAAAATATTGACAAATATTTGTTTTTCCATTTTAATGACTTTATCAGTTTTTTTCATGACATTGTCGCCTGTTTCACGTTTTGACGGCTTGGCTCGTGCTTTGTATCTTAGAACCTAGCTAGAACCCTTGCAGGGCTGCCCCCAAGGCTTTACTTGCCGCCCCCAGAATTTGGTGTCTCTTATGTCCTCGAACGTGAGTTCTAAGCTTGGTGTTCTGTTGGCCATATTGTGTGACCTTGCGAATATCGTTTAATCTCCCGGGGCCGTATGTACCATCCAGCAACACTAAGCGCAATTTGTAGAGGGCTGCATTTCGCCCGATGTAGAAACGAATCATTTAAAAACGCGATTGTTTCCCGCAAATCTTCGTGGAAGTGAGCTGCGGTGAACCGCACGAAACCAGCAATGTCACCTCAGGCATTCGAATCCGTTGTGTAATCTAGTCGTGAATGCACACGTGCTGCGTCAAGCCAGATAGTTCTTTTTTTGCTTGTTTTCGTCCTTTGTTTCATTTTGCATGTTTATGGAATTGCTTAAAATAAAGGTTTAATTCCTTATGTTTTCGCTTCGACTTTAAGGCCGAGGTAACGAAACGGGTAAGATCGCCTTCTGTCTGAATGCACCCGTTTCAAATATCTCTTTGTAACCTGCAGGGACAGGGTTAAATCTAGGCGCCTGGATGCCATGAAAAGCATCGACAACGAACACAATAACCGCTCTGATTTAGTTTGGATGTTTGAAGAGTGGCACATGCTGCCCTCGCCACAGCTGGTCCATGAGATACTCAAGCTCCATCCAGAAACACCACAGCTCTTTCCCAAACCACCACACCACACAGTCATGACACCACATCTTACTACCAAACTATCACATCAGTCTACCATACCACCATACGGCACCGTCATGCCTCTACACAATTCCACTACAACATATCACTCTCTACCATAAAACACACTACAATAGCACTATATCACACTACAATAACACCACACTGACTGCTTCACTTCCTAAGCCTAGACAATATCACTATATCAGACTAACATAACGTCGCAACATTCAGCCACATCACCTCACTTTACCATACACCACATCTCACTACTATCTCACCACATTACTCATGCCCACCACACTACCATATAATCACTTCTCTGCCTTACACCACATCGCAACACTATACCACAACATCGCTGTAAAATAACTCCACCTTAGACTGCCATACCACCTACTCACTCTACCAGACACCACATCCCACTAAAATAGACATTACTCTGACCTACCAGCACATCACACAACCATATCTTCACGTCTTTGTACAAGGCCGCATCATTTCCTTAAATCACATCACAATTATCACACTATCAGATTACTTACTATGCCACCACATCTCACTACCATAACATCACACTATAACAATACCCAATCATCCTACCATCAAACCACCTTATCAGTGGTGGCTGGCATGTACTGAGGGTAGTGGGGTGGGTGGCACAGAAAAAAGATCAAATCAAATAAAATACACTTAACTTCCTTCCTGCGCGAGTGCAACGTCCTCCTTGATTGGTCTTCTCTCCTCGAGGCAGGCTCCCAACTCAATCCTGGTTCTGCTCTCATGCTGCTAACCAGCATGAGAGAAGCGCCAGGAATGGAGGGAGCAGCATCCCTCAGCGCTCGTCAGAGCGCTGGAGGCCTTCGCTTTCTCTAACCCTGCTGTCTTCTGTCTAAGAAAAGTTAGAAAAGTTTAAAATGCGCATATCTGGCTGGCCAAAGGGACACGCACACTTTAAACATAAGTGCACAGCTCCCTGCTGCCACTCAGCAGCAATGGCCCCACACCGTCCTGACGCTCGGTTCAGGCCGGGTTGGTTGCTGAAAAATAAAATGGTAATAAATAAACTTTATTACCATTTTATTTTTCAGCTCTGGCCTGGGGCTTTTCTTTGTGGTGCTACACTCCTCCGCTCAAATGGACGAGCTGCCCCATGACCTTACTCTACCAGACACCACATCACACCAGTACATCACTCTAGGATAACAGCACATCTCACTGACATACCACCACATCCCTTTGCTGGACACCACATCACACTATTAAATACATTCCTCTAATGTACCATCATATAACACTACCATTTTGCCCCATCTCTGCACAATACCACCTCATCACACTACCATAAAACTACATTACACCACCATTCCACCACATCGCACAACTATATCACCACATCTCTGTACCATATCAATACATCACTTTACCATGAACGTACATCACACTACATATCACTACAACTCTGTAATATATCACCAACTCACTCTACTACAAACCACATCACACTGCCATACAATCACAACTCTTTATTATACTATCACATCTCACAACTATGAAATCATATCACAGTACCATATTACCACATTTCCGTCCCATACCAATACATTATCAATCCAGTTCAAAGAGAGCACACTCCAAAGTTCAATATGAACAGAGATTGAAATGTCAAAAAAATCCTTATTTATTAATGATCTAATTATTAGAAAACATATGCACACAAGCAGCAAGTTTCGTTGCATTGAATATTATGGAACTTCTTCAGGTCTGTGAAATAAAATAAAAACAAAACAATTTTCACACACAAGATACAAGAAATAATTATTCATTAGATAAAACACTATAACCCTATGAACATCAATACAATTCTAAAATACCAAAAACATGATATACAGAACTGCATGATGTGAGCGACATTCTGGAATATCAGTCCCAATATCGGTTCGCACAATGTATTGAGTTTATTACATAAATGATCAGACAAAATCTAATAAAACGCTTGGATGTACTACCATCACTAGTTTATTATTTTTATTACATAGGGAAAAGCTTATACCTTTAGACAAAAGTAATTTCCTTATTGATTTTAAAAGGTATCCGAATACGTCTCCAGAAGGACAACTCATGTACCGATTGACATACATACAATGAAAATAACATAACAAAAACACCAGAGGTTCTTTTGTGGTAAAGTCCATTATACATCCAGTGTATTAATTGTCACAGCCATTTTGGTGCTTCGTCACGTAATGACATTGCGATAAAAGAATATATAAATTCCAAATTCAATTATTGTATAATACAGAAGAACCTTATAAAATCTGAGACAAATGCTACCATACAAACAGACAGAAAAATAGAGGTAGAAATAAATAATAGTATCATTTCAATGTCTTGTGATATAATAACCCTAATTAAGTCTCACTGCTCACTGTTTCCACCCTCTATTTAATTGGAATGATCCAAGTTTTCATTGGTTAGCATACATAACAATACTGTTCCATTCATATTACAAAATTAATTGATCAGAGAGGAACTTAAAACCAACAAGAAAAACCTGTAGTCAGTCATGTCCATCTGAGTGACACAATGAAAGTCCACATCAGGACCATTTTTAATGTTCCAATGTAACCGCAACTCAATAATTCATTGTGCTATCAAAATAACTTCCTCCTCATGTAGGGAGAGTCACTGGCAAACACAATATCGCCAATCTCCAAAAACGAGTTACCAATCTGTTCTTCCCTCCTCATACATGTGAGAATATTTTAGGAAATATTGATAATGTCACAAGCACACGCCACAAGACACAAAAGGGGCTTCATATCACTGTTGCAGGCAATACCAAACCCCCAATGGATCTTAGACTCCTTCATACCTAAAGAAAAAGAATCTGAGCACATTAGTCGCACTCCATGTCCAACTTCTATTTGGATTGAAACCAATCACAAAATGCCAAAGTCCCGAGTATTCAGGTTTGCTATAAGCGCCATCTTGAAGCGGGATGTACATAGCTGATATAGGCAGTAACTGTCCCCAAAAGCATCGATTAGAGTAAACAGTCATTTCAAAGTGCCAACAATTCTATTGTATCCCAACGAGATACATTGCCTCACTATACATTCAAATTTTCACATTTCTATGTAAATTGGAAAACCCAGTGGCAAACATAATTGGTGCATCAAAAAGCTCCTTATTTGAGAATTACAATATTGTAATAAAGGACTATTTATAAAGTAAACCCCATAAGAAGTACAGTGACCCACCCTTCTACCCGGGTGATGTTGATCAGCAATCAAACACAGAGAAATTGGACCCGCCGTTTTTTTGCCCTTTAAATATCACTCTGTCATTGCTTCCCAATCATGTCAACATAAGGGTAAAAACAGTTCCAGATTGGAATGGAATAATCACAATATGTTTCAATAGCTGTTTGTATGCTCAAACTGTTAAATACAATAGTAACGATAAATCTAACATACATAAGGTTTACATTATATACCTTTCACTTCAAGATGCATGGCCAACTTTAGATACTGTCCAAAACCAACATGTGTCCGACTATGAAAACCGTAATGGGCATGGAGCACCATTTTGGGAAAGGTTACCATACCATAAACACCAGATATTGAATGTGCTACTTGTCGTAGAAACATTGTGTCACATCGCCAGGCCCAAAGATTCTTTTGAACAGGAAAGGTGAGTAAGTCCCCATCGTCAGACCCTGGAAAATTGCATAATGTTGCCATATATAAAATACGATGAACAACGGTGATATTAGAAAGGTAGGGTATCATAAGATAGGTGGCAGATATTGAATATATCATTCATCAATAAACATCCTGTATGGTAGTTAGGATGCAACTGTGATAAGAAAAGTATGCAATTCCAACATAGGATAACACCATACTAGAGCACGGTATTATAATATTGTAACACCAACCGTGAAATATAATGCACAACAAACGTCATTTTGAATGGGATATCATATAGTTGGTGCCAAATATTTAGTATAACACTGATCCCAAAATCTTCAGCATTATCATAAATGTGATTGGAAAAGCGCAATACCAATGTAGTATCCTGTACAATAACATTATGTAAATAACCGTCGCCATCTGTAAAATACCATGAATACATCCACCTCTTAAGAATTGGATATGGTGTGGTAAGTGTTACATACTAAGTATATCACTGATCCCCAATAAATATCTATATATGCATTGTAACAAATGACAGATTTTTGTATCTCCTAATAATAACCGGGACTATAACAAATGGTGTAACTCTGTATCTGTGTTGTGGCTCAATGTGGCATCATGTAGCCTACATATCCAAAGCTCCTCACACTTCCTTAGTTCCTGTTCCCTAACTCACCCTTTCTTGTCCAGTGAAACATGTTTGATGCCATAAAACCAAAATGTATTTTTACCCGGATGTTCCTTGACACAGTGGCTAGCCATCAGATATTTGGTGTCACCATTCTTTGTTGCTCTAATATGCTACTACAGGGCAACCAATCACATATATTACAAAACACGTCTTGCAATTAATGAACTCACAGATACAGAATACTATTCGGAGCCCACTAGATATTTGGGCATTTGGCTGAGCAGGGATGTGGATGAACTTTGGAGAGCCAACTTTGGCCGCGCAGTGGCCTGGTTTGAGTCCAAGATTCCTCTCTGGAGCCGGCTGCCTCTGTCTCTAGCTGGGCGTATAGCTATCGCCAAAATGGTGGTACTCCCAAAAATTTTATATTTATTTGTTAATATCCCCATCCCTCTCACTGCCCACTTCTTCCGCAGGGTTCGCTCTCTGCTAATCACCCTAATTTGGGCCGGTCGGCAACCCAGGATCGCATATAGCATCCTTACTCTCCCGATATCGCGTGGCGGGCTCGGCGCCCCGGATTTCAAGATATATGCCCTTAGAGCTCAGGCCAGTTTTCTTCACTTCTGGCTTCACCCCACTCCGTTCCAGCCTCACGTCGTGGTGGAGGCCGACCTCGCCGCCCCGTGGCTGCTCACGACTGCTTTATTCGCCCTGGCGAAACTCCTACGCACTGAAATTGACACGGTTGAGACCTTGCGTTGGGCCTGGGACGGACTACGTAAATTTTCAGGCTCCGATACGCTATCCGCGAACAAGATGCCAATCGCTCACCACCCGGCTTTTCTTCCTCTCCAGTCTTCAGGGATGGTTAAACACGCCACTCGCCTGGGGCTCTCCACAGTGTCAGATCTTTACCCTGGGAACACATTCTTCTCGCTTGCCGCCGATTCTGGCCCCATGGACACCTTGCTTTACTACCAACTCAGGGCTGTTTGTAGGAAGCTTCACCCCTCGTTTCCCCAGCCTCCCCCTTCGATGGCCACTCTCGACTTTCTCTACGCATCCCCCTCTCCTAAGAAATTGGTCTCTAAAATCTACGCTTACACGCTGGCGGCGTCTTCCACCTCCACTGACCGGGCGCGCATTGCATGGGGCGAGGACCTAGGAGTCGAAATCTCTCAAGCTGACTGGCTGTATTGTTGTAATCAGATCAAACGGCTTTCCCCAAATTATCATCTGCGCCTTATCCACTTTAAGTACATACATAGGCTATATCGGACTCCAGCCCAACTGCACAAGTTAGGACTTATTGCAAGTGACAGGTGCCTGCGCTGCTCTGCGACCGCGGCTGACTTCTCCCACCTCGCCTGGCTGTGCCCTCAGGTCTCCGCATACTGGCGCGAGGTCTGCACTGCTATTTCTGAAATCACCTCGTCACTGGGCCAAACTGACCCTCTGCTCTGCCTCTTAGGCTTCGTTAAATTTTGCCCGGCCGCCTCCCGCCGCTTGATTGCTATGCTGCTGGTCCTCGCGCGGCGCAGGGTCTTCATGTGTTGGGGTCGCAGGCCTGCGCCTAAGGTTGCTCTCTGGCTCGAGGATGCATCCTGCTGCCAGACCCTCCTGTCCGAGTTCTGGGACCTTTTACCAGCCAGATCCCGCCCACTTGACTTATGGGGTCCACTTGTGTCCTACCTTTCAAGTCACAATTCCCAGCACCCTGCGACCTCTCCCGCGCTCCCCGCCGGCGCCCCGCCCACGGCGGCTGCCGGGGAAGGTCACTGAGCAGCTCCCTCTCTGCTCTCGCTCCCCCTTGCTCCGTCTGCCTCCCTCCCCTACTCATGGTGCCTCTTTCCGTTGTTCTCTTCACCTTCCTTGCGGCTGCACGACATTTCTCTCTGACATTGTCCCCATGTGTCACATGCTCTAGGTAGCCTTTGCTGAGATGTATTGTATTACTGTGCACTATGCCTTGCAATGGTGGAATCTTGTAACTGTGCTGTGCAATTTTTTCAATAAAGGTTTTTGAAAAATCAAAAAAAATAAAAAAGTTACCTTAATAGACTTGATAGTTTGCCACCTTATTGAGATTTGGAGATATTTAAACCTAGAGAGTGTACCATGTGTAGCCTCCAGTAGATTGTCCTAAGTAATCCCACTGTACTGATAACTGTAGTGTCCTGAATTCTGTGAAGGTCATCATGTTTCCGTGAATGCCACTATATCTTTTGTATACAGCGATTGCAATGCATCTTTGAGCAGCATTTGGTCCCCTAGCAGGGAGGGGAATGCTCCTTTTGTTTATCATATAGAGAAAATACTGAGTCAGAAGGTTTTGTCCTGAAGAAACCCTTCTAATGAACTTTGGGTCGAAATTTCGATGCGTATTTCTGGTTGCAAAGAGATTTATTTATATATTGAGACTAATATGAAGATACAGTGGTCTTGCTTGTTGATTGAAAAGATACCAGATGATTCTTATATGTTTTTATGGCAAGTCTAACAATATTCACGTCACATTAAGCAATGCGCCGCATACACGTGTATAATTTATTTACTGTGAATATGAAATAATGTGGCCTCGTTTTCTATTAACTCTGTACATTGAATCGGGTTACAAAGGAAGAAATATGTATGATATTGATATATTAGGCACGAGTGGGCCTATTAACGAATCCGGCTGGACACCAGTGTGTAGAGTATAGTCTGCATATCGTATGGGCAGGGAAGTGATAACAGAAGACACTACAATCACTGGAGTTCAGAAAAATATGGAAGACCTAACCTAGAGACTTAAGCATACCATTTTCTTGTATAAACTTGTACAGAAAAATTCTTGTTTTAAAAAGTTTAAGATACAATTTAAAGATGTAATTGAATTAATCATTTTAATCTACCAATAACACCAACATCTCGATATTTCCTTTTGAAATTTTGCGTGATATTAATAAAAAAATACATTTCAAATTCTTTGCCCAATACAAAATTTAAAATGTTGAAAGGTTAAATCACCCCTCCGTTTTGATTTCGAGTTCCAAATAAATCCAGAGACAAGTGGCTGGAGCTCAGATATGTACTTCTCCAAACACGTAGTGTGAAAGCCTAAAAATAAAATTAATCTTGCGAGATAAGACATTTTAATAGTTTAAGCTTCACCTAAAAAAATCAGGGGTAAACCAGACCAATGAGTGAGCTTCCTTTTGATTTTGATCTTTTAATCGATAGACGTTAGTTGAAACCAGGCTGAAAAATATTTATTGATAATTAACCACAGCTAGGGAATTTGTGACCTCAAATGTATTCTGTGTTCCAAGAAACTAGTTTTGACTTACTCTCGTTCATAGTGTATTCTGAAAGTGTCCTGAATTCTTCCAAAGTTGATTGAAGTTGAGGTAGGGCAGATTCAGTAGATAAGGTGAAGGGCAATAATTCCTCTGCATTTAATGCCACCTCCTGTTGCCAGCACTGGAATATAAAATAAATAGTAAGAGAATTATCCATAATTCTAGAAGGTTTAACGAGGAGGGTAGAGCATTTATATCCTTGTGCTCATGTCTCCTACTGGGAAGTGGGGTGTGACTTGCCGTGTCCTCCACCTGGTTCTTTTCTGCAGCCCTCTGCAGTGTCATCCTCCATTCCCTCCAAGTCCTGCAGCATTGGTCTCTGCTGTCATCACCCCGAGTGAGTGTGCACAGCCTCCCTATTGCAATCTGCCAACAAGTTCCCGAACACTGGGTTGTTCAATGTGGTACTTTTCCAGCTCTTTACTGTTACTTGTCAGTGTGGCTGAAAGAGACCTTCTGAGTGCTGAGGTCAGATCGGCAATAGAGGCCAAGCCTGGAGCAGTGGCGCTTCACTGTGTTCCTGCCTGCCTCTATTCTGCCCGGGTGGCGTACGGTATGCCCAGACGTGGGCCCCTTTCAGGCTGTGCAACAGGAGCCAAGCTATAACTCACTGACAAGACCTAATAAGGCTGAAACCAGTCTCGAGTCGCTTTTGTTCTCTTCTGGTGGTGCTTCGACTGGCAGTTCTTAACAGACTGTTCTCATGATCAGGATCAGTACTGATTTGCATAATGGGGACCTCTCTCTAGAGTGACACAGTGGGCAAAAAGTAATATGCTGAAATGCTACCCAGAGCTATTGCCGGTGCTTTTACTATTTGCAAGAATTCCTCCCATCACCGCTGGTGTGCCTGATTTCTTAAGCCATGCATAGAGCTGTGGAACATCCATGCGCTCTTGTCTGTCTGGGTCCTTGAGGCAGTAACAGAGTGAGTGGAAATAGGGTGCCAGCATTACCTAATGTTACCTACTTATGTTCTCACTAGCGCTTTGCTGCCTGTTTTCTTCCTAGGCTCTATCAATATTGTTGACATTATGTTGCAATATTGTTACCTCATTTTCACACATTTTTCATTCTAATGTATTTTCATACTGGCTATTTCAAGCCTACTTCAGGCCATTGAAAACTACCATTACACTTTGCCAATCTCGTATATTGGGGTAGGATTGTTCTAACTAGCCCTCATTTATCTGTCCCTACTCTGTGAAAACGGATGCGGTGCTCAGACTTGAAAGGGCATAACAGCTAGGAACTTTTGTACCCAGAGTGAAGACACACGTCTGTTTCTGCACTGGTATTGCAAGGGCTGCATCCACATTGTTGAGACGGGTTACATGTGCTCCGAGTACCACTAATTGGAAATATTTTGGTGGATTACTGAAAAACAAGAAAAATAACAGTAAATATACAGATTTCAAAGCCATTCTTCAATCCACCACCCGGATTTTATGCATACATCTGGAAACAAGCCAGGATCATCTGCGGCTTCACTCGGGTGTTTCAATACCTTGTTGAGGCAGGACTAGATTGGTGAAGTGACAGCTTCTCCTAATAATGTTACAACAGTGAAATTAAATTGTATTTATCTCTGTTGTGCTATAATGGCAGGGAACAACTGTATTTAAAATGTGGTGTTCACATTAATGGCTTTCTATGGAAGTTATACACAACCTACTAAAATAACATAATGAGAGTTACATACAGTACAAATATTCATATACAAATAGTTTCAATTCAATACATTAGGCAAATTCCTTAGATACCACAACCCACCAATTCAATAAATAACATTTCTAGTTACATTTTCTCACATTCTACAGGTTCCTCTTAAGACCCTCCTGTCTAACCCTTTCACATCTTCTTACCCACTATCCTGCCTGTTGTCACCACAAACGTATGAAACATTCTTCATAAATTTTCACATTTAGCATGCACCCTCCTGGCTTTTGCTAGAACAGAATCAAGGATTTCACCACGGTACAGCCACATCAGATAACAGCGTTTCACATAACCGCTCTAGAGACTGATTACATGAATGTGCATGCATGTTATTTTAAAAATCCATCTCTCAAACATAACCTTCTTTGTCACTGGAAAATTGTGAAAACCAATAACATACGCAAAAGACTATTCTTAATCCTCATTCAACTAAAATGTGGTCGCGAGGAAAATCCTAGAGAGCGGGAGAGAGGGTGGTGGGAAGCCAAGCATTTTGTTTTCTGCTTAAAGTAACTCAGTCAGTAGTGCCTTTGTCTTGTACCACAAAATAAAACTCAAAAGGGTTTGCAAGCCTCTTATAAGCACCAGGCTGTTAGTAAGCACCTGAACCGTTCTGATAAAATTATGTGCAGCCGTTGTTTCTATTTTATTTAGAAAAATGTCCCTTCCTTTCTTTTTCATTATTTTCTATTTATTTTTGTTGCATACGCTTGCAATAAAAAAAACATAAACCACCACACCAGCCTGTCGGCCACAGCTTTGCCAATGTTTTGTTTATAAAGGGCAACTGTGAAAAGACCCACACACTTGTTGCCTTAGTAACTTTGAGACTCTCTTACATATCGGGCTGGGCTCAGCTGATAGATGATTCGAGCTGAGATGAGACCATGCCGCTCCAGTCTCAGAGGCCTTACCTAGTCAGGTCACCAGCCTAGAGTCTGCTGTAGTTTGAGAATCGTCTCCGGCAGTGCCCACGTGAAAGCCGGGGGGTGGCACATTAAGTTGCCTGTTGTTTTTGTTTTCTGTCACCTGGCGCCACCCCACTCGTAGTGTTTAACATTGTGCTTTTCTGTGTGGTGCAAACAAGCAGATAAGTGTGGGGCAAATCGGTGTTTAAAAAAAAAAAAAAAAATCTCTTTTGCAGCGCCCGTGCCACCACCATGGGGCTCTGTATCCAGGTCCATTCAGCGCATTAGTGGGCGTGCAGCACAACTGTAGCCAGATGCCTTCCAGCTAGACATAAGGGTACGGTCGGCGGAGGCAGTATGTTTTTTATTAAGTGCCGCTGGCCCCCAGGTCCCACACACCAGAATGCCAGTAGACAACTCGATTTGTGTCCTCCTTGAAATATGCTGCCCTGCTTGTGTGTGTGGGGGTTGAGGTCGGGGGTTAGCTGTTTGTATCTGGTGAGAGCTTACTGTGTCTTACTGTGTCAGAAGTAGGCCTGGGCAGTAAACTCTGCTCCGTTTGCGGAGTTTGCAGAGTTTTCAGCACTCCGCGCAGTTCCGAAAAACTCTGCTCCGCGTAGCGGAACAGAGATTTTACCTCGCTCGCACTCGCCAATGATCATCCACAAATGCAGCAATGCTTCAAGATCTCACCGTTTCCGTCCTCTCACAGGTGCTATATGATTAGCTAGCTCCCTCCTACATGGCTGCCTAGAGAAGGATGGTTTTCAAAACAAAGTGCCAATTCAGTGGAGCACTGAGATTGGCTAAGACTTTGAAGGCCATCTTCCCACCGAAATCAATTTTAGCTCTATTACATAATCTGAAGCAAGTCTCAGGGCAAATGGAGTATGCTGTACAAACAGCAATATATACAAGCAGGCATACTTTGCTTCAGACTTTGAAGACTTTCCCCCATCAGTAAAACTGGTCGCCCAGTACAAGTCGAATAAACTATTGAACTAGCCCGCAAAATCACTGAGTAATGTAAGTGCTTATGTACAAACTACAGGTCAGGGGACTGGACTCTAGCGGGGCCAACTCAGCCTTTCATCATCTGAAGACAGTTAAGTGGGTACTAATGCACTAGATAATGACAAGGCCCATTATTTTAAAACCAAGCAACATTTCTGTTCCTGGTTGAATATAAAAAGTCACTAGTTAGCTCAACTGTAGCAGGCTAGCAGCAGCACAGCAAAGAAATGGTGAAGTTTCTGCTGCTTTCATCACTGTTCTCTAGAAAAGAGGGATTCATAGAACTGTTACAGTGTTCCTTTTCCATACTCCACTTAAATTATCCTCTAAATTATCCATTAAAATTGTATGCAACACACCACACCGTAGGCTTTGAGTGTGTGTTTTCCTGGGTTTTTAACCTGAAAGAAAGGCTGAACTGGTGAATCGAGGGAGGGTCTGCTACTCTCTGTGATTAAAGAAGGAAAGAGAAGAATGCATGTGATTAAAGTGAGGAAGAGAGAAAGTATGCAAGTTAAATTCTTTGATATTAGACATGGCCCTGTGTCATCCAGCTGCTCTTCTCCCACCGCCCTCGTTCACTATGCCTCAATAATTGTAAAATTATACTTGACTTTGTAGTTTGCCATCCCAGCACACTTATTTATTTATTAAGAAGTTTTATATAGCGCTGGCCAGATTCGAGGGTATCGGAGCGCTTTACAACAGATTTAAAGCAGAAATCACATAAAAAGGCAAAGGTAAACGTAAAAGTTCAAAAGATCCAGTGTGCTGTGCGTCATTGAGGTAGGGAGGTCCTGAGATAGCATCGATGAGTGCACAATGTCTTGGGCTAAACCTCCTTCCGGGAAGAGGAAACGAGGAGGGGGTAGGGGTGCGGGGATGAGGTAGGTAGTGGTGGAACATTGTCAAGGGGTTGTAAAGTGCAGGAAGAGGTAGGTTGTGATGGAACATTGTCAGGTGACTGCAGAGTGCAGGCTTGTGCGTTTCGGCGGCGATTCTCGGTTCGGGAAGGCACGGTTGAGGTAGAGGTCTTTTAGGAGTCTTTTGAATTTTATAAAGGAAGGGATAGTCCTGATATTGGCTGGGATGGAGTTCCAGATTTTGGGTGCGTTTCCAGCGAAGGATCGTGCAGTGGTGTTTTGTTTGCGTGTTTTCATAGGGATGAGTAAGAGGGTGTTGGAGCTCCTGAGGTTTCTTGTCTGGCCGGCTTTCTTGAGTTTGGAGGCCAGGTATTCCGGTTTCCCTGTGTGCAGGCCTTTGTGCGTGAGGCAGGCAGTTCTAAAGCTGGCACGCATTTCGACTGGGAGCCATTTTAGTTCTCTGAGTGCGGGAGACAAGTGGTCATATTTCTTAACTCCGGTGACCATTCTGGCAGCTGCATTTAGAGTTGTTTTGAGTGGCGCTAGGTGGGATTGAGCTGTACCGGTGAGGACTGCGTTTCCGTAGTCAAGTCTAGATAGCACCAGTGATTGGGTGGCTTGTTTGAGGTCCTTGGGCGGGATGAAGGGCTTAATTTTGTTGAGAAGCTTCAAATTGAGGAAGGCACTCTTCGCGGAGATCTTGATGTGTTTGGTCATGTTTAGTTTTGAGTCGAGGGTGATTCCTAGAGATTTTACCGAGTTAGCCAGGGTGAGATTACCGTTGAGAGCATCGATTGCTTTCAGCCACTCTACGATTTGAGGGTTTTCTTCTTTGTTGGAGATGAGGAGGATTTCGGTTTTGTCTTGATTGAGTTTAAGGTGGTTTGTTGCTAGCCACTGTTGAACTTCTCTAAGAGTGTTGTTGAGTCTTAGAATGTCGTTGATGGAGGAGGTTTCCAAGTAGATCTGGGTGTCATCTGCATATAGGTGAAAGGGGATGTTGGCTTTTTTGAGAAGGGTAGTGAGGGGTTCCATGTATATGTTGAACAGTTGAGGGGAGAGCACTGAGCCTTGGGGGACACCTCTGTTGACGGGGTGTAGGTCGGACGTAAAGGTTTTGATTTTTATCCTCTGGGAGCGTTTGTGTAAGAAGGAGGAGAACCATTGTAGGACCACCTCGTCCGCACCTACTCTGTCTTGAAGAGCCTTGATGAGTAGATTGTGATCAACCGTGTCAAAGGCTGCCGATAAGTCCAGGAGGATGAGTAGGCAGCATTTGTCAGTATCCAGAGACTTGTGGATGTCATCCACGATGTTAAGGATTGGGGTTTCAGTGCTACAGCCTTTTCTGAAGCCCGATTGGTGGTGATCTAGCAGGTTGATGTTGTCTATGTGCTGAGTCAGTTGTAGGAGAACGCACTTTTCAAGGATTTTGGAAGGGGAGGTTGGAAACAGGCCTGAAGTTGTTCAGATTGGTGTTGTCTAGGCCTGGCTTTTTCAATAGTGGCGTGACTTGGCCGACTTTGAGGCAGTCTGGTATGATGCCGGTTTTCAAGGAGCTGTTTATGATTTCGCTCCAGAGTGGGGTGAGTGAGAGTTTCAGTTTTTTGGTCAATTGGGTGGGTACAGGATCGAGTATGTGGGATGCGGGCTTGGAGGAGGAGATCAGTTTAAGAATCTCAGCTTCAGGTATGGGGTCAAAGGATTTCCAGGCTTTCGTGGGGAGCTTGCTCATGGTGGTTTCGATTGTTGGGGTTGGGTTTTTGCAGGAGGGATAGAGGTTGATGTCAAGAGATAGCTCAATCTTGGTGATTTTGTCGTTGAAGAAGTTGGTGAAGTTGTCACACAGGTCTTTGGAGGCCTGGACTGGGGTTGCAGAGGTCTTGGAGGTTTGTTGCCTGATGATGTTAGAGTTCTTTGGGCCTGTTTTTCGCATTGTCAAGAGCGGTACAGAAAAAGTTGGTTTTTTCATTGTTGATATGTTTTTTGTAATTCCTACGGGCTGCTTTGAGTTGCTCGCAGAGGCTTGTGGAGGGATTGTTTCTCCATAGACGTTCTGTAGCTCTAAGTTGTCTCCTTTTAGCGTTAATGTCCGTGTTGAACCAGGATCTGGAAGGAATGTTCCTGGTTTTTTTCAGTTTCAGGGGGGAAAGTTGGTCTAAGATAGACGACATAGTTGTGTTGTAATGAGATGTGAGTTCTGTTGTGGAGAGACCGTCTGGGGAGATGGGCAGGAGCGTGCTTATCTTTTCTTCTAGGTCGACCATGTTGATCTGTGATAGGTTTCTCGTTCATGTGGGGGGGTTTTGGATGGGAGTTTGATACATGATCGGTTGCGTGATGTGGAATAGGATTAAGTGGTGGTCTGACCAGTCGACCGGTAAGATGTGATCTATTGTGATTGCGTCGCGTTGGGCTATGATGGCATCCAGGATTGCCCCTTTGTTATGGGTTACTTCTGAGCAGTGCTGGGTAAGGTTGTTGCTAAGTAATAGCTCGTTCAGGTTTTGTATTGGTGAGCTGTTTTTATCATTCCAGTGCAAGTTGAGGTCGCCCAGAATTAGGTGGTTGTTGTCTCGGAGTGAGCAGTGTGCAACCAGGTCTGACAGGTGTTCAGTGAATGTGGTGGTGTTGCCTGGGGGATGGTATAGGAGATGGCATTGTAGTATTTTGTTGTTGCTGGTGTTAATGTTGGCGGTTAGGCATTCAAAGGTGTTATAGTTGAAGGTATCTGTTTCGGTCACGGACAAGTTGTTGTTGTGAATGATTGCTAAACCCCCACCTCTTTGGTCTTTTCGGTCTTTGTTGATGATTGAGAAGCCTGGGGGTACGATGGTATCCATGATTGGAGGCGAGCTGTCGTTTAACCAGGTCTCGGTGATGAAGGCTATGTCTATGTCATGGGTGAGGATGGATTCTGCTAGCTCTGTGGCATGTTTGGTGGCTGATCTGCAGTTTATGAGCATGCAGTTGGTAGGTGGTGACTCTTTTTTTTGTTTTTTTTCTTATGGGTGCAATGGGGATGTTGATGATGGAGGCTGGGGGTCTAGGGGGTTTCGGAGTGGAGGGATCTCTTCTGAATCCAGTGATTACCTGAATCGTGGATTGAGGAATGGAAGCAGAGGGGGTGTCGTACGAGGAGGCCAGCGCAGCCGCTTCATCCGAGGACATAGCCTCCATAGTTCTTTTGGGCCTCGGTGTATGACTCGAGAGGGGGGGTGAGGTCCAACTGGGTCGCGTAGCCTCGGGGAGCCTTTGGTGTGTAGGGTTGGAGACGGTGGGAGTACAGTGGGGGTTTTTGGAGGGCTTGCGAAGCGTAGCGAGGTTGTTTAGGATTTTATCTAGCTTTAAACCTACTAATTACACTAGGGCCCCCTCTAGGTTAGCAGTACTTACACCCTTAATATAATGGGTAACAGGCAGAGTATCCCCTCGCAGTCTTTATCTGCAGCCTTTGCGTGCAGCGCACAGTGAGCTACTAACCCACTTTCTGTACCATTACCAAGTTACAACAAACCTTCCATGGCAAAACCGTCTGTCGCTAGAAGAGCAAACAAACCAGGAAAGGGCAGAAAGGGCCGTACAAGATACATCCAGGATCCAGAATTCCTAGGCTAAATGAAATACAAAATCACCCTGATGTGCTGAAAACCAGACTTTTACAAGGTGGAGACTAATTGCAACAGGTCCTGCCTCCCAAAGTGGGAACCACCCCCAGCTTCTGGCAGCAAGAAGACTGAGACCTTCTCAGGAAAGATCTGTGAATGATGGTGTTGGATCCAACCTACCGATAGATCTAGAGCTCTAATCTTACCTGTGTCATCTCTGGACACCTACAGGCTCCAAGCAACAAACCAATGCAATTCACATCTTCCAGTAGAAGGGATCTCTTGGGGGGGCAGCGTTTTTTATTTTGACCAAAATAGTTCCTCTAATTTCTGTTAAAAAGCGACTGTCCCTGAAAGGTCAATGCTGACCTTGAGGTGCCAGGTGCCTCAGGTTAAAAGGGTGGGCATTGGTCGGCTGTACTGTCAAGTGAAAGGAATAGACAGCTAAAGAAGTAGGAAGCCTTCTCTCTAATGTACCTGCCACCTGAAAGAAATGTAAATGTGTGCACTTGGTTAATCTGCAAATCTAAAGGATGCTTGTGAGCCAGCGTAGGCTTTCATTAATAGAATCATTTGAGCTTCATGGTGGCAAAGATGTATTCTCTTTAAGAGCAGTGGAGGTGTTTCAGCACCTGAGTCCTGGAGTGTGTCTTTTAATAGAAACTTGTAAAATGTTTTGCATTAGCTACAGTCTAAATGAGCCATACTACAAATATATATTTTCAAAGTACTTGTTTTAACTTAAACAAAATCTCTTTGTGCGTTTTACAGTATCCTATATTATGTTGTACGTAAATCAGTTTTAAAATAATTACCTATTCACTGTGCTTTCTGTAACCGGCTAGACCTCGAAGCACTGTGTGAAAACATGTAACTATTCTCCAGTGCTCCAACCAGGATTTATATCTGGGACCCTCCTGTTACACACAGACATCTACAGTGGTTACTTCACCAACTGAGCTTTCCTACCCGACCGAGTGCAATTCCACAGATTAATTTAACTTGTCTTTATTTTTTAATTTAAGGTGTGTGCATAATATTTTATATGCAGTTACTTGTAGGTGAAAACCAACAGAATAGCTTACAATGCATGTTGTTCAACTTAGCCATATCTCTGCCTCCTACCTACACCTACCGACCCCCTCCCCTTTGCATTCCAGGTCACAGTTACACGTTTATTTTGATAGACTTGATTCTCTGATGCCATTTAACTTTCCTCACCTGACCTGGAATGGGTGATAGCCATCTTGTGGCACTAAGTTTGCTGTGGGAGGTGAAAGAAGAACCCCCTCAAGTCCTCTCGTCCTACACACGCCTCTTATTCCCTTGGCAGAGGAGTGCGAACTCTGCTGCTCTCAGAATTTCCCTGGCGGGGACTCCCTAAGGCCGCAATGTAGGAGGCCTGCCACATGCTGTGACGCCAAAGACCATTGTTAGTCTGTAGAAGGTGAAAATGGGCCATCTGAGTGTGCTCGCTGGAGGAGGTGGTGGGGGCGAGGGGCTGCAGGAGCCTTTGGACTTCGTCATAAGCCTACCAATCCCCTTTTAATAATAAAAAAATATGAGTTAAAACCGGACCGGGTGCATAAAAAAGCGGCCCACAGCCGGTCCTCAAGCATTGGCCCATCGGCCGCTGCCCGAGTGCCCGCTTTCTCAATCCGACCCTGAGTCGGGCCTGCTCTGAACTTGCCAGCGTGCCGCGACATGAGCTCTCATCGCAACTTTTACAGTAATCCAGTCTTCGAGAGGAGCATCGATAACTCTCCCATCTTCATCAGCAACAGACCTGAGCAGCTGTGAGTGTTGTAGTGTCCTCTGGCCGGGTAGCGGTGCAGTCTACCCGCGCTCGGAGGCCTCACGCTAGCGCTGGCGTGTGTCGTCACGCGCCGGCTATAAAATAAAGGGGCGTGGCCCGGCTCAGGCAGTCGGGACCACGCAGTTGAACACACAAGCAGTGTCACATATTTATTGCGGCCGCAGCGCTAATTAGATGCACGCGCGCGCCGCATATCACACTGGCGACGAGGCGGAAACGAGCCCCAGGGCAGCACTTAATGGGCTTTGATCTCTGGCGTGTGTGTGAGCCTTTGATCGAGGCCGTGAGACCACGGAGGTGCTGACTGCCCTGTGCAGGCCGGCTGTGTGCCCCTGGCAAGTCTGCTGTATCCAGTGAGGGCCCTGCAGCCCCTGAGAGTGCCTGGAAAGAAGGGGGGCCATCTCTGCTCACCCTGTTGGAGCCCACGCATGTGTGTGCCCCCAGCACCCTGGAAGAGGACGCCACAGTGAGGCCTAGCACCCACAGGCCACAGGGGAAGACCCCGACAGCGCCTTCGACACCCTCGGCCAGGCGGCTACTACCGCACCCAGGAGGTACGCAGTGCACGTGCCGCGAGGTGTGTCTGCACCAAGATGGCGTCCATCCCCGCCATTGAGCCCTTTGTGGTAGACGGCGCCCCCTCATCCCTTGCCCCGCGATGGAGGGACTGGACTGACCGTCTCCAGTTTTACTTTGAAGGGGCGGGCATAGCCCGGGACAGGCGCTGAGCCCTACTCCTCCATCTGGGAGGCAAAGACATCCACCGCATTTACAAAACCCTGGTGGAGGCCACACCCAAAACGTACGTGACGCTGCTCAACGCCCTAAATGCGCACTTCGAGACGATGGCGAACAGGGACTATGAAAGATTCATCTTTCGCCAGGCCAAGCAAGAAGCGGAGGAGTCATTAGACACATTCCACGGGCGGTTGAAAGAACTGGCCAGCACGTGCGGATTTCGAGATGAACAGGAAGAAATCCGAGGTCAGATAATACAAGGGTGCTACTCGTCCAAACTCCGAGTGAACATCCTTCAGGAGGATGGCAAGTCTCTAGCGGACATCCTCACCCTGGGCCGGTCAAAAGAACTATCGCAAGCCAGAGCATCCCACATGGAGGCGGCCCTCCACCGACCCATCAAGACGGAACAAGTCAACGCGGTGGAAAGTGCGAACGTGGTGAGGCCCAAAATGCGCCAAAACTCAGGGAAAAGACAGCAAGACAAGAAAAAGGAATGCGGCTATTGCGGAGGCACGCCCCATCGCATGCAAGACTGCCCAGCGAGAGGGAAGAAGTGCAGTGCTTGCGGGTGGATGAACCACTTCGCGGCTGTATGCCGGTCTGCAAAATCACGGAAAGAAGCAGCACAGACAGTGGCTGAAGCACACGACAGTGAGGACATGGACGATGACGCGGGAGACTACCCGGTCCACTACGTACTCGCAGTAGACCAGCCACGGCGGAAGAGACGACGACTTCCAAGGTGCAGAATCAAGATCCACCACCAGGATGTGAGAGCAACCATAGACACTGGGGCCTCGATCGAACTAATGGCGGCCAATGTGTACAATCAACTAAGTCCACGCCCGCCGCTACGTGAAGCAAGGGTCAGGGTATTTGCATATGGACAGAAGACACCCGTCCCGCTCCTGGGATGTTTCAAAACTGAGCTGAGACACCAGGACCTCAAGATCCCCACCACAGTGTACGTGACCAAGGAAGGGAGTGGAATGCTGATAAGCGGACACTCAGCAGAAGAGCTGAAGCTAATATCATTCGCCATGGCGGTACAAGAGGAGGAACTGGAGGCCATCATGGAGGAGTTCGAAGACGTCTTCAAAGGCATTGGATGCCTGAAAGGGAAAGAAGTCTCTCTCCACATTGACCCGTCAGTCCAACCGGTGGCGCTGAGGCACAGGCGTATTGCATTCCACTTGCAGAAGAAGGTCGAAGAAGAGCTAGAAGCACTGGAGAAGCAAGGGATTATAGAGCAGGTCAGTGGACCCACCCCCTGGGTGTCCCCGATCATAGTGGCACGGAAACCGAAACAGCCTGGGCAGGTCCGCATCTGCGTCGACATGCGCCTCCCAAACACCGCGGTGAAAAGGGAACGTTACCTAACTCCCACCATCGACGACATCTTGGGAGAACTGAACGGCGCAAAGTGGTTTTCGAAGATGGACCTACGGTCCGGCTATCACCAACTGCCACTACACCCAGACTCTCGATACATCAGCACCTTCTCTACGCACGTCGGTCTCAGGAGATACCGACGCCTCAACTTCGGGATCTCGAGCGCCACGGAGGTGTTCCGAAACACCATCCGTGAAGTCCTCAGCGGGCTCCCAGGGGTCTTGAACGTAAGCGATGATCTACTAATATACGCATCGACGATGGAAGATCACCACCGTAGACTTCGCGGGGTTCTCCAGAGGATCAAAGAGTCCGGACTGACCCTACACAAAGAAAAGTGCCAGTTCTTAAAGAACAAGATCAGCTTCTTTGGCTACACGTTCTCCGACAAAGGAGTGGCCCCGGACCCCGACAAGGTGCGGGACATCCAGGAAGCCCCAGCACCCTCCAACATCTCGGAAATAAGGAGCTTCCTAGGGATGGTGAACTTCTGCGGGCGGTTTGTCCCGGACTTATCCAACCTCACAAAGCCCCTCAGGGAACTGACGAAATCCACCACCACGTGGCAGTGGGGCCCCGAACAGGAACAAGCCTTCAAGGACACCAAAGCAGCCCTGTCGGCAGACACAACACTGTCATACTTCGACCCGGCCCGATCCACCAACGTCGCTGTTGACGCCAGCCCATACGGGCTATGAGCCGTGCTCACGCAGTTACAAGGAAATGGAGAGTGGGCCCCGATCGCATATGCGAGCCGCTCCCTGACAGACACGGAGCAGAGATACTCGCAAATAGAACGAGAAGCGATCGCCATCCACTGGGCCTGTCGGCACTTCCACGTCTACGTGTATGGCCATCCATTCACAGTGTCCACCGACCATAAACCCCTCATTCCCCTGTTTCAAGGGTCAGCATCCAAGCCTCCCCCGAGGATTGAAAAATGGATCCTTCAACTGCAGGGGTATGACTATCGAGTAGAATACAAGCCAGGCTCATCCAATCCGGCGGACTACCTTTCGAGACATCCTAGGGCCGCCACCAAAGCGGAAGAAGAGGATGCAGAAGACACTGAGGAATATGTCCGGCTCGTATCGGAAAGATCCCGACCACTTCCCATGAGTCTTGAAACCATTGTAGAAGCCACCCGGATCGATGAATGCCTGCAGCTGGCCATAATAGCGGTCCAATCGAATGACTGGTGCCCCATTCTGTCCACCATGACTAGACGGACGCCGCAAGCAAGGACCGTTTTGGAGTCAATTGTGCGGGTCAAGGATGAACTTTCCGTCGACAGCAGCGGTTGTCTACTAAGAGGCCCGCGACTGGTGATCCCATCAAGCCGTGGACCTCGCACACAGGGGACATCAGGGCATGGGAAAAACAAAGAGTCGGCTGAGGGCCAAGGTGTGGTTCCCGGGGATGGACCCACTGGTTGAGCAAACAGTCAGAACGTGCTCATGGTGCCAGGCATCAGGCCAACCAGATCGCCCTCACCCCGTCATCACCTAAGAAAACCCCCAACGGCCATGGGAGCGCGTGAGTGTTGACTTCGGACACCTCCCAGATGGACGCTATGCACTGGTGATCATCGATGACTACACGAAATACCCCGAAGTCGAGATTGTAGGGAGTCAGACAGCCACTGAAGTGATTACAAAACTCGAGAAAACCATTGCAACCCATGGAATATTCGAAGTGGTGAAAACAGATAACGGCCCACCTTTCCATGGGCAAGAATTTGCAGACTATCTCAAGGCCTGGGGAATTCAACACCGGAAAGTGACCCCGCGCTGGCCCCAAGCAAATGGGGAAGTAGAGAGGTTCATGCGCACTCTCAACAAAGTAATACGCATCGCGCATGCGGATGAATCACCACTCGAGAGAGCCATATACAGTTTTCTGAGAGAGTACCATCTGACGCCCCATCTCACGACCGAGGCAGCTCCGGGGCCGGCAAGCATGGGCAGAGTAGTGCGAGACACCATCCCGCATCACCCAAGCTGGACCCCTTCTCAGATTGACGCCGGAAAAGTCCTAGCCAACAGGACCAGTTCCAATGACCAAGCCAGCGCCGACCTTCGAGCCAGAATGTCGGTCATTCAAGTAGGGAACAGAGTCTACGTCAAGGACAGGTACCCCGGGAGCAAGTTCCGGCTTCCGTTCGAACATCAGCCATGGACAGTTATCCGCCGAACCGGCACCATGATAACCGCCAGAAGAGGAACCGAGGAAATCACACGCAACATCTTTCTTCAAAAGGGTACACGCCGGAACTCCGGACCAGCCGCTATCGGACAAACTGGATGCCAGACCACGTCAACGACCAGAGGAGGAAAGACCGGATGGTGACCAAGGGATGTTCCCCGTGGAAAATCTGGACATGTCTGACCACGGCACCCCTTCGCTGTTGGGAACGCCAGACAGAGCCCTGCCAAGTTCCCCAGCGCGGTCTCCAGAGGGAGGGGTCTCGCAAGAGATGACCCCATCATTGCCATCCTCACGGGGAGAACACTTCAGATATGGCCTGAGAAGCAATCCGGCTCCATCCTCCCGCCTGGCAGGGTTCATGGTGTGATGAACCAAGGACTGGACTTTCATAATAACCGGTAACAGATTTACGTATTCAGTGTTTTGTTTGTTGTTTAATAAAGGTTGGAAGGAATGTAGTGTCCTCTGGCCGGGTAGCGGTGCAGTCTACCCGTGCTCGGAGGCCTCACGCTAGCGCTGGCGCGTGTCGTCACGCGCCGGCTATAAAATAAAGGGGCGTGGCCCGGCTCAGGCAGTCGGGACCACGCAATTGAACACACAAGCAGTGTCCCATATTTATTGCGGCCGCAGCGCTAATTAGATGCACGCGTGTGCCGCATATCACAAGTGTGTGCGAGTCCACAGACTGCTGCTGTGACAGACCGAGATAGGCATTATTTTTCCAAGCACTGCCCTTGGCTGAGTGAGTTGGTAAGTGAAAGAATGCTCCTGATTAATGTTGCCGCTTTTGTCTAGTGGCAGCCGCCATAAAGTAGCCCAGAGGGTTAATGTGCCTGCTGCAAAGAACGTGTACCATGCCTATTATGTGGATAGCTCAGTGGATTAACGCGTTTTCTAAATATAACTCGGCTGTTTTAACAGCCATTGACCATATTGCACCTCTGAAATCTTCCTTGAGCCATTCGAATCGCCCACGGGCAGTCTGGTTCTCGACTCAACTGCGAGATCAAAAACAACTTTGCAGGAAGTTGGAGAGAATCTGGCGTGCTTCTCATAATGAGGCGGACAGAGATCGGTTTTATTCCACTCTATCCAGCTATCATAAAAATATAAAGATAGCACGGAAAACCCATATAACAGCTCAGTTAGCCGAGGCTGGCAACTCCTCTAAAACCCTGCACCAGATTCTTCAGTCTTTCATTAACCCTAAGGCTTGTGAAAGCTCAGAGGCCCCCTCCCAACTGCTGTGTAATGATATTGCTCTTTATTTTGTACAAAAGATAGAGCTTATCTATGGTAAAATTACCGCAATAGGAGGCCTGCAGCAGATTCCTATGGGCTTGGACCATTTGAATCTAATAAACTCTCAGTTGTTAGAGAACTTCCCCGCAATTACATTAGCAGAGGTTGAATCACTGATCCACAAGATAAAGTCTGGGTCCCCTTCGGACCAGATTCCAGCTAAAGTCATTCCGTCTTTAGCTAAACACCTGTCTCCCTCGGTGCAATCTCTTATTAATCTCTCTCTAACGGAAGGCCATGTACCGCTGGAGTGGAAGGTTGCTCAGGTTAGACCCATTCGTAAGAATACTAAAACATCATGGACGGATCTTTCTAACCTCCGTCCTATTTCACTCCTCCCGTTCCTGAGCAAACTAATGGAAAAACATGTTAATATCCATCTTTCCAACTATGTCGAACTGACTGGATGTTTAGATCCTTCCCAGTCTGGTTTTAGGCCCAAATACAGCACCGAATCAGCATTACTAGTGGTCACAGATAACATCAGGATGACCCTAGATAAAGGCCACTCTATGATTCTGGTGCTGTTAGACCTATCCGCAGCGTTCGACACAATCTCCCATAGTATTCTGATCAAAAGGTTGGAAGAGGTTGGGCTAAGAAAATCAGCCTTACAATGGATGAGGAGCTTTCTGTCTGATTGCTCCCAGATTGTCAATCTAGGCCCGTATCGTTCGGCTCCTATAGATTTGACCAAGGGAGTACCCCAGGGCTCTTGTCTGAGCCCTACATTATTCAACAACTATATTGCTCCCTTGGCCAATCTTTTGAGAACACATGGGTTCATCCCCATATCATATGCCGACGATACCCAGTTACTCTTTCCATTTGATAAATTCACCTCAGCGGTCCGACTGGCCTTCTCTAATGGGATGAGAGCCATATCACACTGAATGAAGAATAATTTCCTCCAGTGTAATGTGGGAAAAACAGAGATCATGCTCTTTGGAGAGGCCCCCCTCCTGTGGACCCCAGAATGGTGGCTGATCGACTTGGGTCCCCATCCCGCTCCCAGGTCTACAGTCAAAAACCTGGGTATCCGTTTAGATCAAGCCCTCAGTCTGAAGGAGCACGCTGCTCAGACAGCTGGTTCCTGTTTTCATGTAATAGGCCTGCTCCGCCGAGTTTTCCCCTTGCTTCCTGATTCTACCCGGAAAACCCTAGTCCAGGCGCTGGTACTGAGTCGTCTGGACTACTGTAATGGCCTGCTGGTTTCTGCTAATGAGGCTTCACTCAGTAGACTGCAGGTAGTTCAGAATACGGCGGCGCGGTTGGTCCTTAATGTCCCTTCCAGGACCCCTTCCCGCCCTCTTCTCATGAAGTTGCATTGGCTCCCCATCCGCCAACGGGTCAAATTTAAAATCTGCTACACCATTCATAAGGCACTGCTTAATCTGGGCCCTTCCTACCTTTCTGAGAAATTCACGCCCTATGTACCATCAAGATCCCTCCGCTCAAGTGCTAAACACCTTCTGGTGGTGCCTCGAGTAAGTAAGGCAAGATTAGGAGGAAAAGCTCTTTCCCATCTTGGTCCTCGTTATTGGAATGAGCTCTCCTTGCCCTTAAGACAGTGTCTGGATCACTTGCAATTCAGGAAGTTGCTTAAGACCAATCTTTTCCGCACGTGTTAAATTCTGCTGGAGTTGCTTTACACCCTCACAGTCTGCTCTAAGCGCAGAGATACCCCTTCGGGGGTCGATTCTAGCGCTATATAAACAAATAAATGAATAAATAAATTTGTCACAGATTTCCTTTTGTTCAGCCCCACCTGGCGCTGAGCTGGGGTGGGTTGCTGTGCTTACAAATAATGTAAGAGATTAAAATCACCTGCTGCAGAGTTACTTATGTGTCCATCAGTTCTCAGGCAACTATCCAAATGTCAAAGATAACTCTGATGATTAATGTGCTCCTGGAAAGAGATCTGAGTTTTGGCCACTGTCAGTTTTGATTCCCCATGAGATAGTGCAGAGGGTTAATGTACCTGCTGTGAAGAAAGTGTAAAAGCATCTCACAGAACTGTATTTAATGTGGATAGCTCCGTGGGTTATTGCTTTTATCACAGGATACTAGGTTAATGCCCTTTCATTTCAGCTGCTTTGCAAGTTTTAAGATCTTCTTAGAGTTTCTTGTTGCTTAAATGGGTATAATTTCTGATATGTATCTATTTCCAATGACTTCATTGCTTGATTTTGGTCACGCGAAAGTGTCACTCATTAGTGTCACACATTTGGCTTTTGGATGTCACTCATAAGCACTGAATGTCACTCATGCAGACATGCCAACCCTCCCGATTCAGGCGGGAGACTACCGATTTCAAGGCTAGTCTCCCGCCTCCCGATTCCTTCAAGCAAAAACCCGATTACTCGGGGGTTTCAGCTGACAGGGCTTGGTATTGTGTAACGTGGTGTATGCACTGCCAGCAACCTGCTCCTGCAGGCCAGTGCACAACACTTGCATCACCCTCTTTCTGCCTGCCATTGCACTCCATGCTTCTGAAAGGTAAGAAAAAAACGTGCATTTGCGTTTCAAATGTCCGATCCTGCAGCAGCTCACTTGCAAAGCCCATACATGACAGTAACCCGATTCAAGGCCCCATTCTCCCGATTTTTTTTCTTTAATCTCCCACTTTGCTCTTCTAAAATGTTGGCATGTATGCTCATAAGCACACAAACCAGGAACATGTCACACATAAGCAATCAGAAACCTTGGTGGCTATGTAACCGTGTGAGAGATCCCCAGGCACTCGACACTATCCTAAGACGCCGCCGTTTTGTCTGTTTAGCTCCCCGTCCGTCAATGCCCCACAGGCCCTGGAACACATGCCAGTGTACTTCAGGCATGCGCACTGCCCTGCGTGTGTTTGTACCACCCTGCTTGGAATGCTCACTGAGCGCCGGGCTGCCCTCCTGCACATGGGGCCGTGATGCAGTACCTGGAGGCCCCCGGAGGTGGGCGGCGGAAGGGGTTCGAACGATGTTAACATCCGTCTTCCGCCTACTTAGGAAAGAACCGAAACCTGGACCACAGATGCGCAAGCCCATGTTATCATGCTGCCAGTTTCCGGCTACACCATCCAGAAATGTGCGTAGTCTGACTGCTTTCGCTGACAGCTTTAAAACTATTTTTTTGCCCTAGAGACTGTAACACAAAGGCAATTTTGTAAGCCTACGGTTCTTTCAGTTAGTTGTAAGACTGCATGAAACAACATCAAAACAAATAATGTTTTACTGTAGGTTGTGTACATTAATACGGTATTCATGCGCATTGGTGATTCACAGCCATATTCCTAACCATTGGTGTGCATAGTGTGCTCACAGTACAAAGTACATTCGCCTCCGGCTACTACAAACATGTGGTGTTCATTTTTTTTTTGGTTACTGTACAGTTTCTCGTGTGGAAAAAAATTCTATATTTGACCACTTTTCCGAGACACATTTTCAAACTGGACGGATAGGTCCGCTTTCTTGTACTTTTCGCGCTAGTTACGCCAGATTTAATTGTGTGTTTAGATAAATCTGAAAAGTGCAAATACAGGTTTATAAATTCACAGAAACTACTGTGTGTATTTTGTGGGAAACATGGTCTGTTCTAGAGGTGGCTGGTAAAAGAACTGCCTGTGATTTACAGAGAACATGTTACAATTGGAAGAGAATCCGCAGGTTGGTTTTCAGCCACAGTAGGGATAGAGTAATACTTCATGATATTCATCCAGTGGATTGTACTGCGGATTTAGAACTCTCTCCAGAAATTAAATGAATTTTCATTACCACCAGATCTAAATCGTGCTCTTACCTTTAGGCACAAGTAGGGTTGACACCTGACTAGTTTTCTACCGTCACCGCCGGTATTTTGATGTCCCGGCCAGTACAAAAATATGCAAAATCACAAAAAGCTAGTATTTCTAGCCTTTATCTGCACATACTTTGAACAGCAAATCTAAATAGAAATTACTTTTAAATGTGTTTTTGAGCTGGATGAATAATCAATGACTAATAATTAAAATAAACAAAGGCAGAAAAGTCATGTTACAAATGAATACATACAATATTATTTAAAGTTGTTTTTAGTATCAGGTCCTGGCCTTTGCAGACTCTTAAAATAACAAATAGCTGGCATGTTTCACGTGGAAGGGTGGCAACCCTAGGCACAAACAGCAAAGGGGGATACTGGCCCATTAGAAGAACGAGCCCCAGTCAAGAGAGCTGGGGAAGTTATATTCATCTCTTCACACTACTGGACAAGCCATCAACCCCTGTAAATGGTGGCTTGATTATGTATAAAGACAAAGTTCATTAGTGGTACGCTAGGGCTGCATGAAAATAATGCTCTAGCATGCTAAGGATTCAAGTATCCTTTCAAGCTCCTGAACACATAATGTGTGGCTGATGGGCTATTTCCTGCAGAGGTCACTCCATCAGTAACAGAAATAGTGTATCTTATATAATAACAACAGCCATGCTTTCTGTTCTGTTCTGAAGCCTGCATATATAGTGTCAAATCCACTAAAGTAGCAATGTTGTTTTTAAATCCTACAGAGGCAATATGATTTATAAAATGCACCATTTGTTAAAGATTTCTCCAAAATTCTTTTGCGAAAGATGACTATGCTCTCTTAAATGTCTATACCAATTAGCCTGACCTGGGTACAGAAAAGAACAACTTTGAATTGAGCAAAACAGAGACACTAGGCAGACAACATGGTTACCAGTTTGCATTGTAACACTGGAACAAGTAGTGCATAAAGTAGTGTTTTGATTGTGCAGTGTTTTTGCATTGGTAACTAACTATTCACATTATCAGTTATTTTGACTGACCCAGGTTTAGTTTGACAGTAGAATAAGGATTCACAATCATTTTGTTCCCAAATGGTACCTCTTTTAAAAGGCGATACACAGCAATGCAATGCCCACACAAGGGGAGTGCTGGTGCACAAACTTTGCATAAACACCACCCTGGAGAAAATACACACAAAGTATACATTAAAGCAAATTCTACATCTGTCTTACAGCGCACTCTGAAAAAATGATCATGGAGGAGTTTGCTTTGGCCAGCAGAGCTATGCCTCTGGTTAGACATAAATGATATATTCAGTCTTCACATAACTGAGTTATCTCTCAGTCTAACCGTAGGTCAGATGTCAGACATCCAAGCTATCCCTCAGGGGAGAATGCTCCATCTCCATCATTTGTGCTTGATTTCTTCTAAAATTGCCACAAACCCTGCGTTTAGTGGGTGAGGGCACCCACACCTATATATACAAGATATGAGTAAAGTTGTTACTTATAAAGTGCAACAAATACCCTAAGGCTGAACTGACTAACAACATCAGAAAAGACATGAAGTTAATCAATAAAATAGATGAATTTTAAGAGCCTTTCTAAACATAGAAGATTTCTCTAGTTCATTCAGGCTAAGACAGAGTACATTTCTAAATAGAGGACGCAAGAAAAGAAAAGGAACATTCCCCTTTACACCCCAGCCCACCAAGCGTTTCTAAATAGGGTGACTGATAGGAGGGAAGTGCCAAAATGAAGATATTGCTTAGACTTGGAAGCAAACACATAAGCAGCATGGGTCCTCTTTTATAGTAGGCTCTTTGGACAAAGCACAGTGCCTCATAATTGATTGTTATATGAACTGGCAACCAGTGGGGCTTACGGCGAGCCTTGGAGAACCTATCAAATTTCCTGAAATTCATGGCAAATCACGCTGCCATATTCTGAACTCCATGAAGCAAGTAAATAGCTGACTCAGGAAAACCAACATAGCAAGAATTGGCATAGTTCAATCTAGAAATGATGGCAGCATTAATAATACAAATGTCATGGGATAAAAAGAAGGTTTTGTCTTCCAGATCTTTATTCAGAAATAACAGGATGACACACCTGCACCAGATAGGTGGGTATGTCATCATTCTAATCTTGTCTGATGTCTGTCAATACAGCCACAGGGGTATTCTCTGTGCCTAAACCAAGGCTTAAACTCATCTGGTTAGCATCTAGTAACTGGTGCTCTTCAAGATGTTTAGAAAACCTGTGAGCCAGAACTTCCTCAAATTTTAGTGACTGCTGGTAAAGATAGACAAGCCAATAGTTAGCTTAAGCTCTAGGGTCCAACTTTGACTTCTTTAATAGAGGTTAAATCACTCCTTTCTTCCATCCACTAAGAACAGTTGTTAAGGATAATGGTAAACGCAGAAGTAACAATTGTAGATAAAGATTTTAGAGTCCTGACTGAAGATATATTATCTGGGAAGCCCGACTTTAAGGCAATAAGCAAGGAAAAGATGTCTTCCTCTACCTTAAGCACTGGGAGAGCTGTGGGAGGATCGACAAAAACCATGAGGCACGTGGGGAAACAGGTTAGACAGTCCTCTGCCTATGTGGCAGATGCCATGGGCTTATTCCTCCTGGCAGATCTGATGACTGCCCACCAGGTTCTAAATGCCTTTCTCATCATGGTCTACAAGGATATTGACGGCAGGACCTTTAATATTTCAGGCATGCCCGGTAGTTTTTGTGTATCATAGATATGTATTCATGATCTTGACGATCTATTTAGTGATCCTCGATAATGGTATTATAGTGGAAGAGCAAAGACAGGGCTCATGACTGCAGGAAAATGGACAGAATAGATGGGCCTCTTGAGTATACCCACACACACACAGTCGCACGCGCACACACACCTTCTCTTATAGAATGATGGGCAAAATAGGTGAACTTGGTGACCCCAAACTGAGACTATTATATTGTAAGCTATATACCTGTATGTCTGTCATCATGACAGAAGCACAAAGACAGATTTGGAGACTGAGGCCATTGTTCGAAATGGCCCTCACATTTGTGGTATTCCCCAGATTATGCCTTTACTACTCTATTTTTGCTGAATCTGTTTTTGTTGGCTTTAGCACTCTGCACACTTTACTCCTGCTAACAACTGGTAAAGTGCTTGTGCTCTGCCTTTCGGACATGGAAAAATTGGTGTACTGCTGATTGGTACATATCATTTACTGGTAAGTCCTTAGTATATGGTACTGTTGGTACCAAGGGCCCGTACATTAAATGCTTCTTGTGGGCTGCAGCATCCATTGTGCCACCCACTAATGTAGCACAGTAAAACATCTCAGGCTGGCCACTGCACCCTGTAGGACAGCTTTTAATTGCCCTTTCAACCTGGCAAAATAAATATCATGCCAGGCCTAAACCTTCCATTTTAATACTTATGTCACCCCAAGGGTAGGCCCTACATGTTCATAGGGCAGGGCGCATAGACATGTACACTTCATGTTTTACATGCCTTGGCAGTAACTGCCCCCTCCCATCCCCCCCAAGTCGCCTTTCACTGTTTCATGGCTAGCCTCCCATAGACTAATGCTGGTTTACCTTGTTACATTTAATAAGTACTAAAATTCAGTTTGGGAACAGCTAAGAGTTCATGTCTTCCACTCATTTTAATGTTAATTAAAAATCCACTTTAATGGTAAAGTCAGATTTTAAATTACTATTTTAGAAATACTGCTTTTAGAAAGTTGTCAAGTTTCCTGCCTAAGCCAAATGTGTCTTGTTGCCAGTGGCCATGGTCACATGACCTTTAATGGCTCTTCTGAGGTGTGATCTGTATTCCTTCCAGACAGTGGACAAAGGACCTTGGATGTGGGGAAGGATGTTTCTTTTCTGAGCAGGATTGCCTGGAAGGTTTACCCAGCCCCTTATAGAGCTTCAAAGGGTCGCCTGAGGGCTGTACTCAGCCCCTTCCTGTCTTCAGAAGATACCCACCCTGTCAATAGCAAATGCAGCTCACACCTGGGCCTGCCTGCCTTTGCTTTACTAAACCTACTGAATCCAACCCAGGGGAAAAGGAAGAACCTATCAGAACCAGTTTTAGGTTAGACAAAGGGGGCAACCCCCCCCCCCACCCACAGGCTGGCACTGAACATAAAAGTGGCATCTGCAGAACCTAAAATCAAAACACTCCTGAGCCTGAGAAGATTTAGAAGATGCGCTGCCCTGCTGACTGAAGAAGGAACACTAGAGCTGCTTGCCTTGAACCCTGGACCCCCGGAAGTAGCTCCCAGGATCAGTTGGCTGGCCTCCTCTTTAAGCTTCAGGGACACAACAAGCTTCCAAAGGCCCTTCCTGCATTTCAGTAGACCATACCCAACCAGACCTGATCTAGTACCCTCTACTGGCCTCTGCGGGAGTGAGTCCTGACCCCCCCTGGTGCTGTCCTCGAGGTCCTGAGTCCTGGGCTGGAGCTAGAGTGTACTTCTCCCTACTTAACTGAAGGTTTCACTGGATCTGACTCAGTCATGTATCGCAGCACCACGCAACTCCTGATTGGCAGCTTCACCAGATCCGACACATAGCCTTGCAGTGCAGCACCGCGCAGCTCCTGATCGACGGCTTCATCAGATCCGTTGCAACACGATGCAGGGCCTCACCTTGCAGTGCCATGCAGCTTGTGATCGGCAACCTCACTTGATCCAACAGAGTGCAAAGTGGGATGAGGGGGAGTCCTGCAGAACCGTGCTGCACCATCTCCACATCAAAGTCAGAAGATAAAACTTCCAGCGAGTCAAACCTAGTCCTGTATCCAGTCCGCGCTCCATCTTGGTCAGCCTGAACTTGTGACTTTGTCCTGGGCCAGCAAGACTAGATACTCGCAGTTGTCAATTTACATCTTTTGACGCAATTTTAACCTAAAATTTAAAAAACTCATACCTCTGGTTTTATTGATTGGATTTTTGTCATTCTGGTATAATTTTATTAATTAAAATGTCCTCTATTCTTCTAAATTATTCTTGTGTTGTGTTTGCACTTTATAACTGTTTGAGTGCTGCATAGATACTTTGCACATTGCCTCTAAGGTAAGCCTGACTGGGTTGTACTAAGTTACCAGGCAGTTATACACAGACTTAACTATAGACATTTGTGGTCCACCCTGACAACAATTGTGATTATTTTTAGTAGTGGGTTCTTATCTTCTTTAACATATAATCCAATTTCTAACAACCATGATTCTGAGTCTGGTTATATTTCGTGCACATGATAATTACTGCTACCCTGGCGTGAGGTTTCAAATGGCTAACAATTTCGCCTGAGTTCTCCACCTCACAACGAAGTCTAACATGTGGAATCGGTATTCACCGCACCAATTACAGCATATTTTGCAGTTAGGTCTTAACATTCCATTCTGATACATTTCCTCAGGCTCTTTCTGGTGAAATCTGTCAGGAGAAATTTGCAGAATGTGGTAGTTGATGCACAACTCAGAATTTCAATGCGTGTGAAACATTAATTTGTGCATCAATTGGAATTTTAAACACAACTTTGAATAGGGCATCTAAGTAAATTCAAGGACAGGTGAAGTCAATAGAGATTTGACTAGACCTGTTTTGCCATTATTTTAGTCTCTCAGAGCTGTAGGATTTGAATATTATGTATTACATTGTAGTTGTATTTATATAGTGCTTCATACTCCCAACAAGAAGCCAAAATGCATTGGCTGAGGAGTAGTATGCTACTCCATGGAGTGCCATAGATGGGACAATGCGTGTTTGTCATGTGGCCTATATGGAGAACGTTTGATGTCATATATCAGGACCAGACTAATGCTCTTAAAACATTTTGTTGCTATGCCTCTGCACAAATTTGAAGAAAATATAAGCAAGTAATAGGTTGCTTAAGCGTTCATTTCTAATTGATGGACATAAGTGTGTAAGGGCAGTCTGGCCAATGTTTGAAGTGTTTCAGTATGTGGATGAGGCTGAAACAGCTGAAAATGTATCATAAACAAAAATGTAGTTTTCCTACTCATGGGTATAGGAGAGAAGTGCAAGAATAGATGTGACTGCATAGGCAATGCTTGCCATCTATGGAGTGATCTGTTTTTATACAGTTCGAACCACATAGAATACAGAACTATGAAAGTGCATGGAGATAAAGGGATTCAACCTTTGAAGGAGCAAGCTTAGGTAGTTACAAGGCCTGAGAGTGCATTTATTCAACCCCATGCAGCCTTTTTGGAAGGAAAAAGCCATATGAACTTCACAATACAACATGGCCTACAATACCCACAGTACACTCTGCTTATGGTAACAATTACCTGGGAAGGAGTAACACGGACACGCTGTTGAAATTACAGTGTGGTAAAGTACCCCTTGTTTGTATTTGTAGATGTGGTGGGATCTGATAACTGGGTATTTCATCCATGTTGATCTATCCCCCGGCCCTTTATGTAGCCCATCATAGCCCCGATTACAAGTTGCAGAGTGCTGACGGGGTGAAAACTCCACACCAGTAATTACCAGGACTGTGTGGAAACAACCCACCAGTACAGTTAAATTACAAATTAAATCCCAAGGAGTGGGAAATTACTGTGTGGACCCAGATTTACCAGGTGATATTCTGCATAGTATTCCCTTCTCCATGGGGTTTAACACACACATTTACTACCTGCTCTAAGCACAGAGTAAAAGTATACAGGAAGCTATGGTAAAAGTATGCTGTAAGGCAGGGCTGGAGGGAAGTTGTGAGGAGAGTGAACGAAGGAGTGCAGAATGTTGGTTTGTGGGTGGAGGCATGCTCCCCTCATACCTTGTCTGTGGTTTGAGCAATGGTCATGGAAGGGGTCTGGGCTACAAGATAGGCTTTTGCCACTGTGATTTCACCTGCTGGATTTTCCAGCCTGTAAAATCAGGTTTGTTGTTCCAGCATCCAGTAAATTTGCTTGCAGGAAAAACTAGACCTCTTATGCTTGCGTGGATCGAATTCCACACAGAAATTCCACCACTCAGAGTTCCCAATCCGGGCCATGTCTTTTATCTGCACCTTGCAGCTGGCTGATTAGGCAGAGCTGGCGCGACACCATGAGGCACCAGAAGCACTGAAAAAACAAACAAATCCTCCTCTACCGCAAATGCCTTTTGGATGCACTGTGACTAGCCTATCTTATACTGTGTGTAATCCAATTTTAAAATTTCGACTTGCATATTCATAGTGCTTTCAGTTGCAATGTGACACTATAACTACCATGACACTATTCTCCAGCCCAACTACCAGGATTCAGTTTTGTGACTGGTTACACTCACACACAGCCAGGCATCTGCAGTGATTGCATCAACCAGGTGAGCTTTCATAACATAAACCAATGCATTTCCCCCTCACTACTTTACTTGCGTTTATTTTTTATTTAGGTGTGTGTGTGTTATATTTTATATGTGTTTACAGCGAGCTTAAAGGCTCATAAAGTAGTTGCAAAATATTTTGTTGTCTTTAGCCGTGTCTCTAGTTCCACCCCCACTGCACTCCGGATCACAGTTCCCATACTTTTTTTTAATGATCTTCAATCTCTGGATGACCTGCAAAGTTCTTTGTATGGGTCTATCATTGAGTTCCATTTGTAGCATAGCCTAGCACACATCAGCTAAGGAACTGTGTGCGCAATGGAAGATGCAGCAACCTGAACCAAGACATATGACGGTGAGACTCTGAAGCTCTTTTAGGCCAGTGGGCATTGTGGCAGACAGAAGAGGCTAACAGATGAAAATGTAGTGTGCCGGGTGATGAGAAGAGAAACAGACATTGGCTTCAGAACTGTAACTCAGGGCCTATTAAGCCCTGTAACTGTATGAAAGGCTGTTGTATGAAAAGGTGAAGAAGGGGACAGCAGCTACTGGTAGTTTGTGTGCATAGGGAGTGCACCATCAGAAGTTGTCAGTAAAGGGAAGCGGTCCAGCTGACGGTCTGTTTAAGGTCCTTGGCCATCGAGGGAGGCAGTAGCTGAGCATTTTTCACAGATAAATGAATCCAGAAAAAGTCTTATTCTAAGAGTTGATGCTGGTGGGTTAGTACCAAATAGGTAGCAAAGACCTGAACTGAACTCAGAGGGCTGAGACAGAGAAGTGTTGCTAAGGAAAAGAGTAAATGGTCAAGCGGCCTGAGCAAATGTAAGGCCATCATCATCATCATTATAAATCTTTATTCGGTTAGTGATATAACCCAAAAAAGAGCATAATAGTGTGATACATAAATGTTAAGAGGATAAAAAACAGCATACATTCAATGCAAGTAAGAACCATAAGTAATTACAAAAACAGCCAATCAAATACCCCATCAAAAATGCCAATCCTAATATTAAAATCCCCCGATAGCAGCCTAGATCTCAGTGCAGCTCTTAGAAAACAGGAGACAGCAAAAATAACATGTACATCAGGTAGGAGCTGAAGGAACATAAGATCTGGATGAACTTGCGTAAAATTCAGAGATTTCAGTAGTGGGCTAATAAACAATCTTCTGGGCACACTAAAATATTTACAGAACATTAAAAAATGAAGGGTGTCCTGCGGAGACATGTTGTCGAAGCCACAGGGCAACAAAGTAGCAGGCGGGCTCCATCCGCTGGGAGATACCACAAGATGGTGCAATAGATCAAATCTAAATCTGACCAAAACATTTTTTTCCCTCTCGTTCGTTACAATGGATAGGTACGGCTCCATAGCCTTCACTCTTTTTCCAACATTATGCCCCCTCACCCTAGGTTTAATCAGCTCTAGTTGTTCTCTTTGTAGGTACTTGGGTTCTAAAAACTGAACCCTCATCCTTTTCCTTTTCAGCTCTGGGGGCGTGGGGGGCAGGGATTGGGAGTTATAAAGTGCATCCACCCTGCCCAAATGGATGAAGGCAGCCTTCACATACTCAATCCAAGGAATTTTCTTTACATGTCTGAGGGGCAAACAATCAGAAAAAATCTGCCTGCTCAGCTGAGCACCCTCCCCAGTCCAGATCTCAATCCAACATAACAAGGGTCTGAGGAAATTATGTCACCTATATATTGTATTGCTAGCTCATCGTGGACAGAAAAAACTTGGGTACTTTTTGGGACCTGCAACACAAGTCTCAAAAACATTTTTCAGCAGTCTGACTATTGTCAGTTTTCATGTAACCCCATACCTCACTGTCATATAATACCTTGGAGACACATTTAGCATGATAAATCGTAGCCTAACCTCTGGGCAACACTGACCACTGCCCACCGTGGACTTAACAAGCTCCCCTTAACTCCCCTCCATCAAGAGATTCCAGTTTTGTTTGTGTCGAATAGCAGTCCAAGGTTTGAGAAGACTGGGTCTTTAGTCAGGATGTGATCTTCCACCTTAAATGTTTTTGAGCTGGTGGACTGTGGGCCAACTACCATAAAATATGATTTTGTAAAGTTTACAGCAAGATCCAAACTAGCCATAAAGGCGATAAACGTGCCCAATAATGACTGTAATCCCACTGCCGTCCGTGACATGAGAGTCGTGTCATCGGTGCACAATATAACCAGACGCCGATCTCACCCCCACCTTTGGGCAATCTGCCTTCACTGAGAGACTGGCCTGTCCCAACCCATTAATATGGAGTGTAAACAAAAAAGGGGCGAGGATGGATCCGAGGTGAACTCCGCTGCTGGTACCGAAGGTCTGAGTACAGTCCGTGCCCTGAGACCACCGCAACGAAACTGAGGGATGCATGTAAATCTGATAAGTAAAACATGATATCAGGATCCACCCCCATTGCAAGGAGTAAACCCCACAACTTCCCACTATTGACCCTGTCAAAAGCAGATGTGAAGTCAATAAATGCCTAGTGAAGTGATTCCGGCCGTGCAACAGTGTACTTATAATTAGGTACAGATTCAAACATTGATTTGTTGTCGATCTGCTCAGTCTAAAGCCATATTGCACCTCAGAAAATATATAATTCTCATCTGCATAAAACATCAGCTTATTCAGAACTACTCTCTGGATCAATCAAAGAAATTGGTCGATAACACCAGGGGTTATCATTGTCCCCCTTCTTAAAAACCAGGACTATTAGGGTGATGGACCAAGAGGGCTGTGCGCCCTCCCTTACCTCAACATTAAGAACCAGTGCCTACACCCTGCAAAAAGAGACACTTTAAACTGTGTACAGTCCACCTGTGACTATCTGAGCCTCCCACCTTGATCAGAAAGCGAGAGAATGCCTTGTGCCTCCGCCCGAGTGCTAACACCACTATTTAGTCCTCCAATGGCTATGAGCAGGGGGTTGTGGTCTCTAAAAGAGCGGTGTACTATACCGAAACTAGAGATAAACAAGAACAAAGGAGCTGGTACAAAAATAAAATCTATTACAGAGGCACAGCCCCTCCCTATAAAAGTTGGTAAAATACATGGATTAGGGGACTTCACTAACTTCTCCACAACAAAGATAAGGTTATGATAACATTGTATTTAACTCTAGGCCCTCCCTCGTATGAGCCATGTGAAGCCCTTCTACCAGTATACATTTAGGCTTACTATTAGATAAATCTAACAAGCAGTCACGCAGGCGGCAATTAAAGACACCCACTGATACAACCTTTTGCAACCCATACCCTACCAACTTGCCAATTGCGGAGCTTAAACTAGAGAAGTTGGAACCCTCCTCCACCCAAGCTTTCGCATTGTAAAAATTAATTAATGCCAGAGGAGTGGAGCCAGGGAAGTATAACTTCAGCACTCGACACATATGTAAGTCCCATGCAAGATCCTATACATTCCCAGATAAATCCACTGATACAAAGATTATGAGTCCACCTTTTGTCCTCCCTGCCATCGAAGCCATTGCAGGGGAAAAATAGGTTTTATAATGTTTTTCTCTTCCCAAGTTTCTTGCACGCAAATAACCTGATATGTTCTGACTAACTGCACCCAATTACAATCATTAAACTTGGCAGACAAACTCACAATATTCCAAGACAGCAACCTTAAATCCTGAGGATTATTATCTGGGATATCCATTGGGTTAGTTGCACATAAAGTGGTGGGGGCGGGCAAGTCAGGGGAGGCTAGTCAGTCACAGGTGTCAAGGTTACCCAAGGGAGCAAATCTATTTGTTAGGCACAAATCTCGGGGCCCCCAAAAGGCAGGTGTAGGTCTACCCCGAAAGACCTGCCTCTGCCGAACCTGTCTCCACAAAGGTTGACAAACTGATTCTGGCTTATTGACAAAAACAAGGGGACAGGCCTGGATTTTAGATGGTCTGGATGATCTAAATGCACCTAGAGTAGTCAAAACACGTGCATCAATTGTGGGTTTATTAAAGTTTACCACAACACAGTCCCCTGCCCATCTCTTGACATCAGTACCCAGCCAATTTACTCTGTGCACCATGTTAATAGAGCTATAGATCTCCGTGCCTAGGTTGGAGTGCATGTTAAACCAGTGAACCACTTTATTTTTGAGCTCCTCATAAGATTCAAATGTGATCTTGGTCAGAGGTGGAACATTCCCTAAAAGTACTACATACGGGGTCGCTTCTGGGGGCAAATTAATCACTGTCCCTGTCTTGGGAAATGAGGGATGGGCCACTGATGTTGGTCAAGACCCTGCAATGGGAGCTGGAGGGTGAAAAGAGGCAGAAGGGACACTGGATAATACCCCAACAGGCTGAGAGGTATGGAGTACAGAGACTGGCTCACCCTCAATCTCAGCAAGACTATGTAAACTAGGTGCTAGGACTTCATCCATCCGCTCTTATTCATCCAACAAAGGAAAAGACAACTCTGATCCCCCGGAGATGGCTTCTCAGCTGTTGACTTAAATGATCCTTTGATTCTTTAAGTCTTGTTCATCTCACTACATGATGTCCGGGGGTTGTTCACAATACCCGTAGCCAATACAGCAATTCATTACCTCAGTTGATGCAAGTATATATTGATTGCTGCTGCAGCTGCCCTGCCTCCTTACTTCTAATCATCTCAATGTCCTTTGATGTCCATTTGGTCTTTCATTCCAGCCAGAAGTGCAGGCTGAAGAAGCATTGGCAAAGCCAATAGGTCTGTATATAATGTGCTAACGCATGCACATTAGAGCAAGAAACAAAGGAGGGAGCCACCAGGAGTGGGCAGAGGGGACAATGGCTGTAGAGTAGTCTTGTTCGGTTCAATGCAGAAACTCAAAGGGAGGCAGAAGGATACACCCAAACAGCCAGTAGGACTAGGGGCATAGGCATCATTTAGTGGTTGCCAGGCCTAGCTGCTACAGCCCCGGATATCCCTTTGGCATCCCTTGGCACTGTCTTTGCACCCCACCGCTAGCATCAGAGGGGCTAAGCGACCATAGTGCGAAACCATGCCTGGCATATTCTTTGGGAAACTATGGCTTGCCTCTCCGTGCAAATCTCTCACCTGCACCCCAATAATACATTGTATTTCTTTCAATTATGTTAGAGTGTAGAGCAAACGAGCTCGGAGGTACTTGTACGAATCTTTTTTGAAGGTATTTCGCCTGTCCTATCTACAGTTGAAAAACGCAGACAGATAACTAAGTTAAATGGTATCATGTAAATTCAAAGGACTGCAGTGCAGTGAAACATTTGCAAATTGTGAGAGTAATAACTGCATTAAAATACACTACACTAAAGAATAAATAATATCAAACTTGCAAAAGTTGCATTAATTTATGCTGGGTAATACTTTATGCAAAACTGCTGGTACATACCTAAACATATTCTTCCCCAGATTACAGAAAGCTTCCAGAGCAGTCTGCCCATGAACCCCACCTCAAACCCAACTCTACTATAAAGCATCTTCATTGATACTTTAGCAGAAGCCGCAAACACTACCCTACAAAGAAAGAACATAACTACTAGAGCAAAATGTAATCCTTGGTTGCATTGGCTAAACGTACATTGGAAGTACGCCAATTAGAAAGGAAATGGCACAGTTAAAAGTACAATACAAACGAAAGTAAAGGAATACAAAAACCAAACTAAGATAGCTAAAAATACACATTTCCCCAACATTTAGCCAAAGCCACCAATTTGGCAAAAGAGCGTTTCAGGATAGGAACTAAATAAACCACCATAGACTGCTACAGGGCGGTCTATCAATTTATGTAAATATCTCAACAATTCAGTTTAAGAGAAAGTCCTTCAAAATGGAAATTGATATCATGTCAGAAGTCATCTCTAACACAATTTGACGTGAGACTCCATCACAACTTCCTCATCAATGTTTTATTGAAAATGTCTCCCCCGTTGCAGAAACTCTTCTTTAGACATTATTCACAAATATTGTCTGACAGGATAGGCTTTAGATTTATGTCCAGCTAAACTGATGCAAATACTTGTTCATTTCCTGTGCAAAGAGCTTCACTCCTCTTTAGTCACGACTCCATTGATCAGGGATAGTAACTAAAATATAGAAGAAGGCTGTTAGACTTTTGCACTAGAAATACTCCCTGAATTCCACTGATCCCCCAAAAAGTTTTTGACTCCTCTCTTCCCTCCATTACATGTCTAAACTACCAGAGAGACTAGACGTCATCTAATTACAAGACTTTTGGAACAAAACAACTAAACAACTTACTGGACTCTTGCCAACCTGGCTTCTGCCCTTTGGAAGCACAGAGTTAGTTGCACTTTTGTATTGGATGATCTGCACAGGCAAGTGGATGCCGATGCCAGAAACATCAAAACTCTTTTCCATTTAGATCTCTCAGTGGTATTCAACACAAATGACCATGACATTCTGTCAACAAGACTTTTGGATATAGGCCTTTAGCAACAGTTCTTAAATGGTTGGTCACCTTTCTTACTGAACACCAGCAATTGGTCACACTGCCCCCATTTTCATCCCAAACAAGACCTTTCAAATGTGGTGTCCCACAAGGATTGATTGTCTCACCATTGCATTTAATATAGACATGTGCCTCCTACACATTTGCTCCACCCCATCTACATGTTTGCAGATGACACCTATCTAATTGTTTGGTTGCTGCACAGATCAAAGCAAGGCACTTCCCTGTTAGCAGAGAGCCTAACTAACTCTCTGGTGAATGTTGCCAAATTACATGAAGCTGAATCCAACTAAAACAGAATTTCTTGTTACCTCCCAAAATCTCATCTCCATTGGACTCTAAACATGGGCCACTTACCTGGTCAATCTTCTTCAGTCCAAATTTGAACCATTCATCTTAACTCACACCTCAGACTAGCAATAGGCAGCTCTTCTTTTTACCAACTGAGAGTGCTCCGGACTCGTTTTCCATTTTATTGAGAAACATTCCCCATATTCCTGTGGCCAATGCACCGAACCAGTGAACTTTAGATTACAGGAAAAATATTTACATATTGGACCTTATCAAGCTTATAACTTATTTTCAACAATGATGTAGCACAATTAGTCTGCAGTCTCATAAGATATAAGGGATAAAGTACCCCTTGCCGTATAGTATAAGGATATTGCAAGTCACCGAGGAGTTCCATAATCATAAAGAGGAACAAGGCTGAAGGTCGAGTTCCTTTATAAGGTTATGGAACTTGAAGATGACTTGCAATATCCTTATTATGTACGATGGGGTACTTTATCCCATATAATACATGGCCACACCATCATCTTTCCTACAAATCACTTAAAACCTTGGTGCATAGCTCTTTCATTTGAAAGAGAGAGCATGTTTGCAAATACGAATAATAAAAATAGAACCTCAAGTGCAAAATTAAACATCTCAAAAACCTGTTACATACAAGTCAGTCTTTTTTTCAAAAAGCGGCAGATGTTTAGAATGTGTAGAAACATTCAGAAATATTCTAACTTTTCTATAATATTTTAAGGAATGCCAAAATTAAGACGTTCTTGGTGCTAGTTTCTGTAAGCTAGAAAAATAGAGCAGAAGAAAAAAAAGCAACCATTAATTTTTGTTGCTTCGTGGCCTGACATGCCTCTCACCTCAGCTGCTTGCTTTGGCAGCAGGCATTGTGAAGTCAAACCTCCACTATAATGACTTATTACAGTTGAGTTCTGACTTCTTTTCTTTATTTTTTGTAAATATTTCTTTATTAGTTACATTTACTAGAACAGTAACAATGCAAAGTAGTGTTTGTGTAAGTAGATTCTGCATCCTGTTACATAGGAATGTGCATGCATATTGAAATAATCATAAGCATTTAACATAAATCATAGTTTACAGACAATCACAATGACAGTGTACAAGCCTTGTTACTCGCCTTGTGAACACTTTGTACATAGATTCACGTAAACACAATAAGCTACTGTAACCGAACATAAACTAGGCATGCGATCACCCCACCCACCTTGGTGGAGGGGGAGAGGGGGGAAGCAGGGGGGGATGGAGAGGATGTTTACTCGATTGCTGGTGTGGGGGTACTGTTAAGTAGATCACACAAGTGGGTCATTCTTTTCGCCTAGGCCACTGCCGCTTGAGCATGCCGTCATATCGGAGGGAAGAGAATGGGTATGAGCCTAGTGTCCCTGGAGTCAGATAGAGTACAGCATGTGGTCAGGGTGACTTGTTGTCAGTTTTAGTCTCTTTCTTCTCCAAGTACCCTTGCAAATCGTGGGGCGCGGTCGGTACCGGATGCTCAGTCTGACCAATAGTCAAGGCCTGTTGGTCTGCTAGAATACTTGAGTGCAAATCTGACAGCCACAGTCAAATGGGGGGGTGGGGGCGGGGCAAGAGCAAACTTCCAACTCATAGCTATGCTGCGCTTGGCCAGAACCAAAGCTAAGTCAATTAATTTGTTATTAGGCTTACAGGTTGTGGAGAGGAGGTAATAGCCAAAACGCAATGCAGTCCCTCTCTCTGGAGTGGGGAGCGCCAGGCCTACGAAATAAACCCTAGGATCCCACACCAAAAATAATTAAGTTGTAGGCATGTCCATATCATGTGTATGAAATCTGCAGAAGTGGCCTGACAGCGTGGACAGGTATCAGCGACCCCGGGTACATACGTGCCGGTGTGAGGTAGGTGTGGAGGAGATATTGAATTGTGTATACTTTAATCTGTCATTTGTGGAGATGAGCTTTGGCACCCTCTACACACTGTGACCATTGTGTATCTGTGAGTGTAGTATCTAGGGCGGCATCCCAGTAAGCCCAAAGGAGGTGGAGAGGCGCCTCCCTCTCAGCACGCAGGGAACTATAAAGATGTGTGACAGACCTACGACCCCTCCCATGTGTCTATAAGACCAGGAAAAGCTGTGAGGCCTCTGGCTCATCATGTGTTCTGTGCCAAACGCTATGCAGGTGTCAGGTAAGTGTGGGGGTACACCATAGTTGTCCACCAAACTCGAGAACGTGCTGAGAATCTTATCAGTGAAAAGATTGCCCCATGTGGTGAGGCCAGCCTCCACCCAGGAGAATAGGACACGTTACAACGCAAACATTTACAACGCATGCCTTTACAACGCGGTTTTTACATCACAACATCCATTACAATACATGATTTTACAACGCATGCCATCACAACGCATTTTTTGAAACTACATTTACAACGCATTCCATTACAACACATACCATTACAACGCATGATACTTTTAGGGCAACAGTAGGGTAAGTGTTGCATAGTAGGGGTAAAAATTACTATTCCCACTCCAGTGAGTGCAACAGTAGGGTAAGTGTTGGATAGTGTAGGGGTAAAAATTACTATTCCCCATTACTTACCTTATAATGCGTTGTAATGGCATGCGTTGTAGTGACATGCGTTGTAATGGCATGCGTTGTAATGGCATGCAATGTAAAGGCAGTTGCGTTGTAATGACTGCGTTGTAATGGTTGTTCCCCACCCAGGATGTCGCATCTGGCCTCAATCGTAGCTCGGAGCAGCCTGGCACCGTCCAAAGTGATAGATCCAGCACATAAGGGGGCTAAGGGCGATTTTTGATTCTGTAGGTAGTCCAACACACCTTAGCCACATGCATAAGTGCATTCCTGCCTCATCAGAGCCCAGTAGCCATTGCAGCACAGCGGCCGTCGCAGCCCTACCAAACCAATTCCCCAGCTTAGACGTGTTTTGCCCCGCCAGCCAGTAAGTGGGCCATCGCAACTGGGCTGCAGAGTAATAATATTCATAATTTGGGGCGCCTAGCCCATCCCTCTCTATAGGGGCATGTAATTTAGCAAGCGCCACCCACTGTCTGCCCTTTCACCATATTAGTACAGTTAAGAGTGAATGTAGTTCCGTGAAGAATCTGTTGGGTAACAGGACAGGGATAGCGGAGAAGAAGTAAAGCAGCCTGCACAATATCAGCATTTTAGAGATGGCAATCCTGCCCAAAGGGGAGAGCGGTAAGGACATCCAGGATGGGAGGGATGCCCGTGCACCAGTCAGTATTCTGCCCACATTCCCGTCCACTAGATCTTTATCAGTATGTTAAACACAAACCCCCAAGTATTTAAAGGAGTCGCAGGACCAAGAGAGAGGAGTACATGGTAGCCCTCTCCGCTGAGCCTCTGAGAGAACCGTGAGAGGAAACAAATGAGATTTGTCCCAATTCACGTTTAGTCCAGAATCCTTGCCAAATTGACGCTGGAGCTCCATGAGTGGAGAGAGTATAGCTGCGTTGTCCCAGAGGTACACCAAAGCATCATCAGCGTACATCAAGATTATGTGCCAGCTATCCTCCGCTCCGAGTCCCCACTCCAGGGCTTGAATCCGTAGAACGCATGCAAAGGGTTTCAAAGTTAGTGTGAAAATTATTGGGGACACTTTGCGGCCAATCCCAAATTTTGCAAGGATAACCTTCAGATATTCCCACCCCAAGGTGTCAAACACCTTCTCTATGTCAGCGATGCAACCATGAGGTGTGAGCCCAATTAACACGCCCAGTCCATCAACATGAACAGCCGACGCAGGTTCAGGAACATGTTCTTGCCGGGTATGAACCCGTTCTGATCAGGACGTACTACATGTTGAGCTATGGGAATCAGCCTATTGGCCAGCACTTATCCAAGGATCTTATAATCCGTTTTTAATAAAGAGAGGGGGCGATATGATACCAGTTGCAGGGTGTCCCTGCCTGGTTTAGGCAGAACCCCCAATATCGCCTTGCGGAGGGAGGGAGGAAGGATACCCGCTGAGCAGGCCGAGTTGAAAGCCTTCAGCAAACGCGGGGTGAGTTGGAAGGCAAAAGCAGAATAAAATTTGGCAGGAAAACCACCCGCACCAAGTGTACTGCCACGTGCCATCTGTTTTGAGTGCTTCTGTTATTTCAGCTTCAGATAAAGGGGCCTCTTGTTCCTCCCGTTGGGAAGCCTGCAACTGCAGGAGGCGTATATCAGCCAGGAACAATCCGACCAGGGTTGAGTCTGCCGGCTGTAGGGCTGTGTACAGCTTACCATAGTAGGACCGAAAAGCGTTATTGATAGCATCCTGGTTATTGAGCAGAAGATGTGCCTCATCCGTATGGCTGTGACTAGGGCCCTATGGGAAGTAGAATGAAGGAGCCAGGCAAGCAGCCTGCCCGCCTTATCGCCCTCTACTTGTTTTCTCATCAGGCACACTCTGTGGTCTACTCTGCCTAATGCCTCTAGTGTTTCCATGTGATTGAGTCTTGTTCATGCTAGTGAGGCAGTGGCCGCTTGGTCTGTGGGCAACAGTCGCTGATATCTCCAAATGTGTGTTGCTAAGGTAAGTTGGTCCCTGCGTAACGCGAGCCAGGCACGGTATACCGGCTTGATTGTGTGTCTATGGAGGACAGTCTTAAATGCATCCTATTCTACACCAGTGTTCAATGCCGTGCCCTCATATAGGGTAATAGGGTCAGCAAGAGTGGCACGAAATGTCTCGTCCTGCAGGGCCTCCATGGGGAGACGCCAGGTGGGTATGCTTCGGTGGCTGCAGCACCACTGCACCTGACGTTGCAACGGTTAATGGTCTGAGGCGGTGCATCCCAGGTATTCAGCCCATGAGACCTTCGAGAGCACCTCTGGGCTACAATAAAAGAGGTCAATTCTAGTGTGGAGGTCATGTAAGCCAGAATAAAAGGAGTATTCCCTAACTGTGGGATGCAAGCTGCACAAGGCATCTTGTACCGGAGTGTGGGAAGCCCAGTGTCGTAAGAGTGGTGGATTGCGCCCCTGGCACTGGCGGGCGGGAACGATCATGGGCCAGGTCGGGACACAGTTAAAATCCCCTCCCCAGTAGCAAAGGTCTAGGGCATTGTGTAGCAGTACCAGGGTAAAGGAATGGAGAAATAGGGTCTGGTTAGTATTTGGAGCATATAGTGAAATAAAGGGCACAGGAAGTCCATCTAGCATCCCCTCCAGGACCACATACCATCCTTCTGGATCGGTCTTAGTATGTAACACCTCCAGCGACACCTTCCTAGCATATCGGGAGTACATAGTGCCCATCAATGTGCCCCGCCAGCGCCTACTCATATCCTCCAGGACTGGGGTAGTAAAATGAATCTCCAGGAGGAGTCAATCAATCAATCAGGATGTATAAAGCACGGCTAATCACCCGATTGGGTATCCTGGCACTTGCAGGTCCCGGGGCCTTATTCAAACAGCCAGGTCTTGAGGGCCATTCGGAATTCCAGAAGTGAGGTGAAGGTCTGGAGGTGCGTGGGAAGGCTGTTCCAAGTCTTTGCTGCGATATGGAAGAAGGAGCATCATCAACTTCTGCTTCTGTAGATGCATGGAGTATGGGCAAGTGAAAGGAAGTCGGAGTGTAGTATTCTTGACAGTTGATGGAAGTTTAGGCAGTGGTTCATGTATGCAGGTTCTTGGTTTTGTAGAGCCTTGTGTGCGTGGGTCAGCAGCTTGAATTAGCATTTCTTCTGTATGGGGAGCCAGTGGAGTTGCCTGAGGTTAGGTGTGATGTGGGTTTGTTGGGGCAGGCCGAGTATGAGCCTGACTGTGATGTTCTGTATGGTCTGAAGTCTTTGTAGGAGGTGTGCGGCGATTCCTAGGTAGGAGAGCGTTGCAGTAGTCCAGTCGGCTGGTGGTGAGGGCCGGTGTCACGGTGCATCTCATGTGTAGGGGTTGCTACTTGAAGATCTTACGTAGCATGAGCAGAGTGAGGAAGCAGGCGGAGGAGACGGTGTTGATCTGTGATTTCATGGTGAGCTTTTGTCAATCATGATTCCAAGGTTTCTGGGGTGGTCGGAGGGAGTGGGTGCGGGTCATAGGTCAGATGGCCACAAGGAGTTGTTCCATGTGTTTCTGCTGTTGCTACTGTTGCCAAATATCAGTTCTTGTTCAACTGCAGAAGTGCTACCTGAATTCTGCTGCAGCGCAAGTATTGATAAACCCAATACCTTTTAATATAACTAGCTAGCCCTCTAACATTCCATGTCATAATCAAGTATTGAGTCCCAGTCAAAGGTCAGAGTCTCTTACCCTGTGGCTGCTATGGGTTGTAGTTTTTATGAGGTACCAAGAAAGTCTTTTATTATCCCCATTCTAAAAAAACGTTAATTTTAGGCAGGTTAGACCTGCTTTTATTTTTCTACAATTGCTCTCAAGTAACTTAGTCTTATACGTTCTTATCTTTTTAAGGGCCGGGGTCAGGCTCAAGTCCAGCTATGATTAACCTATTTGGGGCAATCCTGGCTATTGTGGCGAGATGAGATTATTTTATTTCTAAAATTACACATCTTTGACATAGTCCTTGTTATTAACATTGTATTTTATGGGGCCATAATGGTTGTATAGTATTGTTTTTAAGTCTTTATGATATACCAGATTTTTTTTTAACTGTGATTGCTTTACTTTTATGGTTTTCTTTGTAAATAAACCAAATAAAGTTATTGATTGTGAAGAGTCCCAGTCCTGTCACCAATAGCTGCAAAGGACAAGTAGGTAGGGGGTGGATACTCCCATTACAGCACCATAAATTCCCCTCCCTCCCAGCTCCAACAACTCCCACTGTATCACAGCGCATACCTATAAAACCAGTGAACAAAGAAATACTTAGGAAATGATACAGGTCAACAATCTTCATCAAACACCCCTTCCCAGGCTAGTACACCAATGGGTGCTTGGCCAATAGCACTATGATGCAAAAAAGAACAAAGTTAGATAGCAGTTAGTGGCCGTATCTCTTATGAGATGAGAGGTAGTGGCAGCCCCCCTACCCAACGTACATATCGTGGTTTTTGCGTAGGCATTGGGGGAAACAGGTGTTCCTCAGTCCAGTAAGGGGAGTCTCAATATGTCCTCAGTGGTTTGCGGGCTGACTGCAGGTGCCCCCCTCCCCAGTAATGCGTTGACCAATGTCAGTCCGATGGCTTGATGTCGAGTCTTCCAGTCACTGAGCCGGTGGGAGAAGGGTTTGCTGCATGCTTCTCCACCTCTGCGACCACCTGGGCGCGTTCCCTAGCAGCCAGTTCCCTCGATGGACCCGCCGCATAATGCCTGTTGCGGGGCCCACAACGCCTTCAACTCAGTGAGGAGATCTGGCACTTCAACAGTGGGAGGGGCAATTCCGTTATTTTTCAACCATTCCTCCCCAGGCGCAGAAAGTGGTGCTGTCCCCAGATATGATTCGGAGCATGGCAGGGAACTGCAAAGCATATGTGATGTTGTGGTCCTGTAGACACCTCTTCACTGCCAGAAAGGACAATCTGCGATGTTGTGCCTCCATGGTGTTGTCGGGTAAAATGTGGACGGACCTTTCGCACTAGAGACTTGAAGGATATGATCCCTGTCTCTATAATTAAAGAGGTGGGTGACCACTGGCTGTGGGGGGGCCCCCGGTGGAGATGGCCTGCCTGGGACCCTGTGGTCACGCTAGACTGAGAACAAGGTTGAGTGTTTGCCTTGCAGGATCGTGGTTGAGAGCCACTCCTCGAGGTAGAGCTCCACGCTGCAGCCCTTGCTTTGTAAGTCTCTGCATGTTGTTGCGCCGAGACATGCCCTCTTGATCATCAGCTCTTTTTATGCACGTCCTTAATAGGTGCACTAGTGACCGCGACCATCGGCCGATGAGTAGCCAGGGTTGACTCAGTGTTCTCGACTCCATTTCTTTATGATCCTCCCTCATAAGACATATGTCGATCCTCAGGGCATCAATTTTTGGTTCAACTGAGGTTTTAACAGCCAGCACTGCAGACAGGATTTTGTTGAACCTATGAGAGTGGGCCAAAAGTGTGTTCTCTAGTGTCCCTTCAGTGCAGTACAGTGGTGCCACCTCCATTGCACCGCTTCAGGCAGTAGACGACCCCTCCGCCGCACTAACCTGTATCGTGTGAACCATGGGGGCGATATACTGTACTGGGGCAGTCTAGGGGAGGCCGTCGTGGGGGGGGGCCTCAGCCATCGCATAGTTGACTCTTGCTGGTGCCTCGCACACGGTGCGGGGAGTCTGGAGCTCTCCCACTCCCGCACCATAGATGCCTCAGTCAGCCTCTCTCGAACCTCCGTGTGTCCCAGGTGCAGAACGAATATGCTAATTGGCCAAACTGATCGTGGGTAGCAGGCAGGGGCAGCGAGAGAGCTGCACGTTGGTATGCCATCACATCAGCTCCCCATCTCGTTAGAGTCACTCCACTAGGCCACAAGAAGAGAAAGGAGAGGGGCCCACCGCACCCCTGCAGCAGGGCCCCGGGCAGTGTTGCAAGAGTATCGTGTTGCAGAAGTCAGTCACCAGTGCAGGTGGGTCAGGGTGTCCACTGCACCCCAGGGACCCATGGGGTAAGAGAGGAGGCCAACACTGGGTCTCTATGTGGCCAGGGCCATCCCAAGTCCCCCAGAAAGAGATGCCAGTCTGCGGGTGAGGGTGCCCCAGGCAGCTCACTCACCCGTGTGCCCTCCAAGGGGGGCGTGGTGAAGCCACACTGTCCCAGTGTCCGCTGCTGGTGCTGCCAGGATTCATATGTCATAGGTGCTTTCACTGCTGCAATGGCGGCGCCTTGTGGCCGTGCCTAGGAGAGAAGAGCAGGCACGATTGGGTGCTCCCACCTTGTTCGTTCCCGGTCTTGAGGCAATTAGGTGGGTGCCATGAGGGCCCTTGCCAGCTGCCTGGGAGGATCACACTTTGCTGGTGTGCTGCTCTTCGTCCCAGAAGGGACATGGCTCAGCCGCCCGCCGCAGTTGCATCAGAGGTCGCGGGCCTCTGCTGCATGGCCTTGATCGCCCCGTACAGGGTCCAAAGGGGGGTACGGAGTGCCCCACTGTCGCACTGCCGGTCATCTGGACCAACAGATAGAATCATGGGCGGTGGAGAGCCCCCAGTCGGTAACAGAATACCTCTTTGCGGGCCGAGGGTTGCGGAGCTCTGAGTTGTGCGACTTCCCCAGTCGCTATCTTGGCCACGCCCCCTGACTTCTTTTCTCTATAATCGGTGACTGGGTGCATCACAAGTCCACGATTATAACGAAGTTAGAGACAGGAGTGTATACAGCAATTGTAGAATCCCATGTATTATATTATCATATCCTACTTAGCATTTCCATAGGTTATGCATCTGCAATAGAATAACTTTTATAGCTATGGTCACTGAACACAAGGCAGTTTATCAGAACATACCTGACTTCCTAGCTTGTACATTCCCATGATGCAAGCCATCCAGACCCCTTCGTTCAGAATAACAATTTGCTTAGTCTGTACCAAAGAAATGCATGCACCTGCATTGACTTCCAGTGCTTAAGAGAATTCCCTTTAAAATTCTCTGCATTGCTCATCGAGCAATGTATAAAAAGGGTCCTAAGCTGATCCAAAGATTACTAGCATCCTACGACCCAATATAAATGTTGCGGTCCACAAGCCAGCAACTGTTCGCATAAAATAGGATAAAGAGAACGAGGAGTGAAGGACGCTCTTTCGCATTCCTGGCCCTTAAGCTCTGGAGCACCCTCCCACAGCAAATATGGAAAACAGAGTCAGAACTGAAATTTAGAAAACTACTAAAAAAACTCTCTTTAGCTCAATTGATCCGATTGATATGTACCCGTAGGCTGTTTTATCACTGGGAGGCATGGATGGGTAGCCATGCGCTCTAGAAATACCCATGAATAGAATGCACTGCTTCTCATAGTGATACATTCCTTTCCACTGCTGCTAAGAAAACGTAAATGATGTCATCTTTGAAATTACACTGCCAATAATCTCTAACCCTGATTAGAAAGCAGATTAAAATGTAGCTATTCAGTATGTAACATTTCAGCACAAACCACTCGCATCAGCCATTTTTCATAACACCAAAAAGTTAAATGAGAACATTGCATTTTACAACACAGCATAACATAGCCTAGCATAACATAACATATAACATAACACAGTGATACTCAAAGTACGGCCTCTTGACCTTTACATGCGGCCGCCCTGGTGAACAGCAGCACGAGCTGCTATTTATTTGCTGAGCACTAATATTCAGAAAAAAATGTTAAATAAATGGGTAAGCATTTATGTGCAGGTTAAATGAAGTTATGAAGTAACTACAGTTGTGTCCTTCACCACAAAATGTAGTTAACCTGCTAATAATTGCTTGCCTGTTTATTGAAATGTTTTTTAGACCCCCTTACACAGTCCCCAAATAATCCAGACCCCATACCGCCACCCTGCTGGCATCAGTGCGGACTGGGTTACACCACCGACCATACTTTGTGGCCCCTGGGCAAATGTTTGTGAGTACCTTTAACATAACATAATAGTTTACGTAAAGATGGAAAATGCAAGTATTTAGAAGAACGAGTGACTTGGAAGGTTTTGGACACAGTTTGAAGATTGCTAGTGCCCCTCTCCAGACGGCAATGTGCATTTTGTGACACCAACTGGGCTAGCAACACCTTGATGTGTTAACTCCGCGGAAGCACTTCTGTATTATGCCCAGCCCATGTACGAATGCAACTCTGTAGGAGCTCCTGTAACTCCATTTAATCTCAGCTTCGCCCTCACCCATACAGTTGTATAACATCCGCCCATGCACTCCTGCAAGTTCATTCAGTCATTCACTGCTACATCCGCACCTCTCTTCTCCAAGCGAGACAATGCAGTGACAGGATGCCAATCATCCTCTCAACCCCACTTCCGACTGACATGTGACAAGCCACTAAGGCAGTACCCTCTTCGACTGTACGGCAGGAGTATGCCCTGCTGCACAGAAGTGTCAAGAGGGTGAGTATGCAAACTGCCCAGGTGCCATATAAGTCTCTATAACACATGTTATGAGGTTTATATATTGAGATTGAAAGTGTGGCTATAAAGTCCAACTAAAAAATAACGTCTAACAAAGTTTTTTAGATGTAGCAGCAGCAATAGACTAGGGGCCAGATGTACGACCATTGGCAATTGCGACTTGCAAATTGCGCCAAATTGTGAGTCACAATTGCCAATGTACAGCAGTGTCTGAGACACTGTTTGCGATTCCCAATGGGGTCGCAAATTGCATTCCTCATGCATATTAATGAGGCTGTCGCAATTTGCGACCCCATTAGGAATGGCTGGCCCTCCCAGGTATGGTGGCCTGCTGGGTCCAGCAGACCTCCATGTCTGGGACTGCTTTTAAACAAAGCAGTTTTTTTTCTTTTGAAGTGCAGCCCGTTTTCCTTAAAGGAAAACGGGATGCATTTGGAAAAAAAACATGAAACATTTTTGTTTCATTTTTTAAGGGCAGGTAGAGGTCCCTGGGACCACTGCCTGCTCTGAAAATATGTTTGCACACTTATTCACAAAGGGGAAGGGGTCCCCTGGGGACCCCTTCCCGTTTGCGAATGGTTTACCACCCTCTTGAAGAGTGTGGTAAACTGCGAGTATTGCGGTTGCAAAACATTCTTACATAAGATTCAGACTCGCTATTAGGAAGGGACGCCCTCGGAACGCCCCTTCCTAATAGCGAGTTGCTAACCCTATTTTGCGAGTCATTATTTAATTAGCGACTCGCAAAATAGCCTTAGTACATGGCCCACAGGTTTTTTGCATGCGCAAACGGGTCTAAAACCCATTTGTGCATGCAAAAATCAGTCGTTCATCTGGCCCTAAATGTTTCTAAGAAGTGATGCGTGTCTGGAACGTTTTACTTGAGAAAATGAGGGAGCTGTACAGGAGAGGCTGGGATTTGCAATAACAGGACCGGTCAGCAAAAATAGAGGCTCGTTTAACTGCTACAGTGGAAAGAGTTCTGATTTATTTTGACACCTCTCCGAATACCAGCACATGTTTACTGTCACATAAGATAAAAAAGACAATATGTACCAACGAGAAAAAAACTGCTTTGCCAGCAAGTCTGAGTTCCTGTCTTATGTTGCTTCTTTTATAAGACGTAACAGGTACAATTCCTTTCCTATTGTGCAGCATGTTTCTCGTCCAGTAATGAGCTGCGACACCTCCTCCGGGATATGAAGCGCTTTGAAATTGCAAATACAAGATAACACAATCCTTTTTCATTGGAAAAATCTTTCGCACTAACAATGACCTAATATAATACTTAATTGGTGACTCAACAAGGAAGGAGGAATTGTTTACAGGGCCCTCATAATCCTGCTTGGGAATGGGGAAGTATGTGTGCAAAGCCATCATTTACTGGAATTTATTGGAAGATTGAAACTGATGTTATATAATTTAGCTGATCAAACAGAAATCCGCGCAGCAGATGCTGAGACTCTCAAAGGCACAAAATAAATAAAAAAATGAAAGTCTATGAATACATGCAATAATGGGTAGTGGAGGAACCTTGCATTCCCATTTATAAACTTAGGGTTGTATTTACTAAGGATTTGCAACGCAATCATTTACTTGCTATTATAAATGCAGGCTGGTGCAGCGCAAAATAGTGCAGGATCGTACAACACTAAGGGGCTTAATTATGGGATTTGGGGGTAGGGCAGGAATGCACCGTATTTAAACATTACAGTGCATTCCTGTCCTTCTCCCTGCGCTGGCGCTGTTTCAGCAGCCTAGTGGCCAACATAGGCACCCTTGCACCATTGTGCAAGGGTGCCTCCGTTGCATGCAGGATTGTTTTTGTGCAGGAAGAGGCACATACCTGCACATAAACAATCCTAAGAGGTATTTTTCTCTTGTTATGTGCAAAATGCAGCAGACAAGGAAAGAGGAAAAAACGAGGAGAAATAGACTTATTTCTCCTCGTTACGCCTCACCCAGCAAGGCGTACAGATTTGATGTTTCCCCAAGTTTACATCACTTTGTATATCTGGGGCAGCGTCAAATTCCATGGGTGTTGCCTGGAAAAACCCACTGCAACGCTCATGGAATGTCTCCTGGGCGCAGAATAAGGTGAAGCAGTGACTTGCTCTGCCTCACCCTACTCATGATTTATGAGGCCACTCAAAGCCACGCAGGGTGCTTTTGCTTGGCTTCATAAATCGAAATGAGAGCCCTATGTTACCCACTTCCCACTTTACGTGATGCAAAAGTGACGCGGGGCTCTCGTAAGTAAGCCCCTTAGTAAATAACCCCAGAGGAATCCGAATGTGTGATATTAAAAAAATGTCTCTCCTGAGCATTAAATACCAATGCTGTAAAATCTAGAGTTTCATGGTAGGGTCGGAATCGGTTCATTTCTGAACTGTATTTTCGATTGTGCATGACTGATTGATGCTATCGAGTGTCTGTGGGCTTAGGTTGTAAAAAAGTGTTAGTTCGTCCTCTCACTGTTCTGAGGCCTTGCCCTTTTATTCAGCAGTGATATACAGGTGTTAGATTGGGGTTAAAGTCCTCCAGCGTTTCTTCATGCCCCGTCAGGTTCAAAGTCTTTGACGAAAGCAGACTACAGCCTTGTTGATGGCAGTAAACATTGTTACCCTATGCTATTTTTTTCTTTTGGTGCAAAACAATGGCAAAAATCAATTTTTAACCATTTTTGCTAGTCGCATAATAAGACTTTGGATTTGCTCCAAATTTAAAGGCTAAAAATGTTCTCTTTCATTATATATAGTGACTTTAAATATGCATGCATTTGTGTAATATATGGACCTATTTCCACAAAATAAAATAAGCTCAATGCGGTTCAGTTACATTGTATTTACTTTTGTTAACAATTATACAGAAAGTATACACACTATGAAATAACACGTTAAACTAATCAATACAAATAAATAAATACAACTTCAAAAAAGGTACTGATATCAGACTCCTACCAAATCATTTTCCAAGAGCACAATAACATAATCTCAGTGATAGTCAGTAGAATGGATTTTCACTGCAGACTGTAGCAAGCCGACCTTTTTTTTTTTATTGTGTCCTGCCACCAGGGGTACGAAATAGAGCAAAATGGTTTTGCACCATTTTTTTATCTGACACAATAAAGAGCAGAGCAATGTAATGTTGCTCTACTTTCAACTGTGAAAGATGAGGCTAAACTAAAGGTGACATTTTCTGTCCCAGCCATAATAGGTAAGCCGCAACCTATTGTTTCTTTCTTCTTACCCACCATGCATCGAACATTACTCAAGTGGTTTTGCTTTATTTTTTGCCAAGGTGCAAAACTTTGTGTGATATGGCACGGGTTATGAAACTCTCTACCATTTCTGCTGCTATTTATGTATTCATGCCTTTTATCTTGTGATAAAAAGTCGCCTTGCAGATGCTATGGCATACCTGTGGACATTGTGGTCCATCAGCAGAGATGGCCTCGGTTGATGTCCACTGTCTTAACACTGTTGCTTCTCAAGGAATCCAGTCTTGCACACATGCTTGTCTTTAAGCTTGGTCAGCCTCTTTAGTGTGGTTCAAGTGTTTTGGGAGCCTGATTGTGAATCGCATAAAGGCACTGCTTGTCGGCCCAGTTCATGCTAAAAGGGCTCTTCCAGCTGTGGAAAGTAGATGAAAAAGACTTCTGAATTGGGAAGTTTTCAGGTTTTTCCTTAACCTTTGGTGGATTAAAGTCTGCTGACTGCTGTTTCGGAGAACAGGACCCATTAACCTCAAGTTTTTGAAATTGTGCTTTTTTTTAATTTTTATTTGGTGAGGCAGATTGTTGATGTCTCACTCAGGTTTCTGTGGGGGTGCAGCCAGGAGGCAGTTGTTTCCTGACTAGTTCCCTGGACACTCAGTGGATGCCAATAGCCATCGTTCCCATAATAAAATCCGATACCAGGCTCTAAAATTCTTGATTTTATCATTTCAAACCAAACCAGGCGCAAAACAACAATTTTGGGCAGTCTAAGATTAAAAGAACACTGCACAAGAATGCTGCTGCAAGATGAACTTGTACACTAACATTACCCACTACACTGTTGGTGATGCTGCAATGCTCTTCTTGCAACAACATCCCCTGCACTGGATCCAAAGTGCTGCTACCGCCCACCCGCTGATGGCAAACCTGCAAGTCACTGTCATGGTTAGACGGGATGGACCAGAAGGACGCAAATGCCATACATTTTGATGGTTCATGACATATCATTAAAGGATAATATGTTTACATCCCTTTTATATTATTCATTACAAAGCTTGTCAACTACATCACAAGGAATTGAGCGGCATTCTTTTGATACATGACAGCATCAGTAGGGTTGTTGGGCCGCATGGGCATTTTCGCAGGAAATGTACTTTCAAAGCTATTCGCTCAAAGTGAAAATAACATTTAATAATTTCCAAGATATTGCCGTCATAACCGTTCTTTTAGTTGCCCACAGTTGTGCACATCTAATAAACTGGTATGATTGTAGCCCCAGTTTATTATTGTTGCCTTGATAGATTTTTGTTAGTGTTGCATGACTCGACTCTTATTTGACATTCTTAATTAACTGGTTGAATTTGCGTTGTTCATATTTCTGTGTCTAAAACCTCATATACCTTCACTACATGTAGTTGAAACCATTTGTAGCCAGTCAACTAAAATTTCAGCAATGGATTCGACTAAGCCTTGTTAGTCTCCTGAAGCAGGAAATATAAATATTTGTGTCTCCTTGAAATATTGTTGGTTGGGGAATGGCAGACATTTTTATTTCCATAAACCCTCTCTCTGGTATCAACTCCCTCAAAATCTGCATCATCTAGCTGAACATTTTCCATCCTACAAAAGCCATCGAAAGCAAAGTTAGGAAGTGGTATCGCATATCATTTATTTTTTTATACAGTAGTATGATACCACTTCAGTAGTGATAGCTGTGCTTTTTAAAACCCATATAATAAAACAGAACATGGCATGACATGAAATGGCATAAGTAGCCAGGTGATGGGCTATACAGGGTGTAAAAGCCTTGACAGATCTTCCCAAGTCAGCTCATTTACATGTGGTTGCCTCTATAAAAGGTAACAATAGTACAAGGCAATGTGTATTGGGCTGGCTCAATTAAAGTAATATTTTTAAAGTAGTGATATAATTCACAAACAATATTTGAGAAATCTAATTTGGACTTATTCTATGCTTTATAAAACAGACTAAATATACCTTTATGTTTTGGTGCATATACATGTCGCCACCATTGAAGTATTTTCAAATGCATGTGTGATTGAAATCAGAGACCAGCACAGACAGGACAGTGTCACCTGGGACCTGTACACACAGCTGAGTAGAGAGCATTGTGTCTGACTACAGATGTATGTTTTAGGGAAGTACCAAAGAACGTGTCTAACGTGTCTCTTGCTCCAATAATTCATGGGAAATCCCAGTTAAATAGGAATAACTGTGTCATTTTATAATTGGCTTTGCTGTTAGAGGCCTAGCACGTTAAACTGTGATAGTTATACGTTTCTGCCTTTCTATCTGTTAATGTTATTTATAATATAAATATTTATGATCTGACCCCTGGCTGTCACTTTTCATTTGTTGCAAAGTCTTCTGCGTTCTGAGAAGTGTAACATTGCTCTAGGAGTGAACAGCTTCATGATTCTCCTTCTGCAGGTCATCTTTGAAACTTTAAAGGGGGGTATGGGGTTCAAAGGCTGTAGCCACCAGACCGACATTTTGTCAAAATAAAAGGAATGACCATGATTTATCTCTCTGTTATTCCAACTTATGACTTGAAAATATTGATGCCTCCACCTCATGTGTCGAATGTCATTCATTGGATTTAATGTGTGTGTCATCAAACATCTTGCATCCGAATTTATAGGAAACTACATGTGTCCCATCTTTTGATCACTTTTTGCTAATGCACTATTTCCTTTGACTTCATATTTTACTCTTCTTTGTGGATCCACTGGTATTTCCCTTAGCCGAGGTGACTTACACCAGTCATCTCCTCACACAGTTGCTTCTGCTCTATCATCCTGTCTTTCCTCACTTGTTGACTTTGCATCGTACAATGCTGACTTTGCTTGTGATATTTTCTTATCCTTTGTACTTTACACACTCAATACTCTTCACTCTGCTTTTCTGCAGAAATCGAAAGATAAGGTTCCTCAACCATGGTTAATTAACACCCCCCCCCTTTCTGTCCAGTGCTCATTCCTCACCAAAGCAGAGCTTCAGTAGCATATGCACAAATCTTCACACAATCTTCTGTCTTTTCTGTTATTTTATGGTACTTGCTGTCAGGCTTAAAAATCAGATTATGTAGGATATTTTTATTCCCTGAACAGAAATTAGTTCTCCAATTCTGGTCATCTATTTTTAACCTAAAACTTCTAATAGCTACCCAGTCTCCTGATCCTTCTCTCTCCTCTGACCTTTCTGATAATTACGACCCTTATTACTGTGTTTTTAAAAATTGATTTCATTCAAACTTCCTTTCCCACTCTTAATCTTCTGTATACTCTATGAGTTAATGTGACTGCCCATTGGCCAATAAAACAGCTAATTGAGTTTAGTTTAGTTCTTCTCTCCCTAAATTCACTCAAGTTGCCTACTTAACTTATTGGCAAACTTTGTATTTCCCCATCTTATGCATACTGTACTTCTACTGAATCTTGTTGTTTTGTTTAGTCTTTCTCCATCGTCTTATATCTTTCGTTCTTCCTTGCAATCTATTGTGCTTATCCCTCTGTTGGAAAGTGGATTATTGGTAGGGGCAAATGTAGGTCTGCCACTGGCAATAAGGCCACTAACACAGTATAGGGCTCGGAATACGTCTTAGAAAATTATTCCTATGCTCAACCCTTGGTAACGTGGCTGCGAGCAGGCAGGCTTAACTTCAAAGACAGGTATGTAAAGCAATTAAAACCACCAATTCAGTAAATAATTAAGACAACACAAAATAAAATCCAACACCAATTTATAAAAATAGGAAATATTTTTATCTTTTAAATGACACCAAAACAAAAAAAATCCATTGTAGGGAACCAGAGATATGAATTTTTAAAGATTAGTCACTTTCTAGTGCTTAGAAACCAACAGTGCCCCTTTTAGTCATTTAGTTTGCTCTGACGGGGACACATTCACCTTTAGCAATTGTTCTGGAGGATTTCTCACCACTCTTGTGCAGCCTCCTCCAGCAGGCTGGGTTCAGTTAGAACTCCTTCCTGAAGTTCTTCTTGCGGGTCCCAAAGTATCCAACACACAATCCAAGGTTCTGGAATCTCCAAGAAGGTCCTTGAAAGTGTGAGACTTCAATTCCGCAATCCACTTGAACAAAACCCTTACAAATCCACTGGTAGTACTCCAGGCTGGGGATTCTTTGTGGTGATGTCCAGGTGAGCTCTGTTAACCTGTAGCTTGCAGGGAGTCCACTCTTTAGTCCTTTTGAAGCAGGTTTGATCCACAGGGCTGTAGTTTCAAATGGTGCAAAAAGGCGCATTCTTCAGAGTTCAGGCCTTTGGAAATGCACATCAAACTCTTCAGCGCAGACCCTTCTGATTCTCTTAAGTTTCAAGCAGCAGATCTGAGAGACTCTGCCCCTCTCAGATACTTATTCCAAGTTCTCTGGGTCAAGCAGGAGGTCACTCCTGACCAATGGGGGCAGGGTAACTCCCCAAGGTTATGACCACATCCTGTAGAGTGTGGCATTATTTTGTCCCAGAGTGCACCAAATCCTCCAAATTCATAATGGCTGATTTTCCAGCAGGGAGTTGAGAACTGGCTAAACACACCCCTAGGATGGCTAATTTCCATAGACTCTCCCCCTTGCATCTGCTCATTCCTTCCTTAATCCTAGCTCTGGCTTGGGGTCAAAAGAGTAGAGTGGTAACTGACACTGAGGCCTTCCCTTTCCTTTGAAGACCATGGTTTACGACTCCTCCCCCTGCTCTGGCATTCCTGTGTAGCAGCACACTGCCCTCCCAGCAGAGCTGGTTAACCCCAGGGGCTCTTTATCACCTCTTCAAAGCAGCCAGGCTAATCCACTTAACTCTCACCAATCAGGACAGACCACTGGAAGGCTGAATCTGGACCTGCAAACAAGAAAGTCTTATAACTTCTTGTCTGTATATTTTAGGAGAAATTCAACAATATCATATTGTTGGATTTATCACTACCATTCTGGGAAGTCTTTGAATGGAAGTTCTATCATTCTCCTATCAGGAGTTATTAGTTAATAACCTCTTGCCATGTTAACCTATGTGGCATGGGATTTGCAATGGGGAAAATGACTTGGGCAATTTTTCCAGCACTAGGACTTATAAAAACATATTTTTCAAGTACTCCACCTATATCTACAGGACCCCCACCCCATGGGCCACTTAGGGGAGACTTTAGGGGTTCTGAATCTGTAGAAATATTGCAGATACTCCCTCCACAGTGCTCCTAGCATCAAAGTCGAATTTGGGCAGCACTTTAACACAATGTGGGGAGTGAAATGTGAAATTTCACTTAACCCAGGGCATATAAAACTCATTTTATAAGGGTCCACCTTATAAATACCTGACCCCCCACCCTAGGGGAGACCCTGGGGGTTCCTAATATGCCAAAACATTGTAGGTTATCCATTTTTAAGTGTCCCAAACACCAAAGTCGAGTTTGGGCACAATTTACTTTTTAAAAGCAGTCATGGAACCCAGGGCTGCTTTTAAACTGACCTCAGGCTTCAGCAGTGCCCACATGCAAGTGCAGAAAAGGCTGCTGGCCTCTAAACTGCCTTGCCCTACTATATACTAGGGACTGATAGGTAGTTTCAATCCCCCTGCCCTATTATGTACTAGGGTCTTATAGGGTAGGTCATGCCAATCACAGGGGTACCCCAACCCATAGTGTACCCTAGTGTATGTAGGTGTTTTCACTGTATTCTAAGTGTTTTCAGCATAGCACTGGGCCTGGTTAGGCAAAGCCCAGGGTCAGTCAGTCAGTTACCAGCAGTACCAGTCAGCAAAAAGTTGGGGGGTGCCCAGGGCACAGGATGACTTTGCAACAAACACTATTGGAAAAACTTTGTTGGATGAGTTATTTCTACCAACTTTCCCTTCACTTTAGTGTCATATTTGCCTAAAAGTGCGGAGTGCCTTTTCCATAAAAAGTTATCCCTATATCTTTTGGATCAAAATTTACTGCATTCACTTCAGTCTAGTGTTTACCCTGGGCACTACATTGAAGCTGACTAATTTGCTGTATTTAACTTTACTCTCCATTCGTGTGACAAAATGTGTTCTACATTGAAATGTTTAGATGTTTCTGCTGCATTTGACACTGTTGATCACCCTTCTTTTCTAAGCCTCCCCACTATTTTGACTTTTGGGTACAGTTAATTCCTGGTGTTCTACCTATCTAATTTGCCGTTTTCTGTATTTTGGAATTGCTTTGTGTTTTTCTATGTTTTGCTTATGTATCTCGCACCTCTGGGTCTTGTACTCTTAGGTATCCTGTTTGCAATATATTTGGTCTTAGCAACCATCCCTAACACACTGCGTTTATCACGTTTACTTTGATGACCTATCTGGTAGCCTTTTCAGTTTCATTATTTATGCATTATGTTAAAAAACACAAAGGCCCAAATTACAATGCTGGTCAGACGAGCGTCCAACCGGCATTGTGCTGGAATGGAAACCGACAGACTAGTAGTCGGCGGTTCCATCCGACGAATTTGGATGCGACCGCCCATGAGGTGGTTGTAAACATCTCTTTCTCCATTGCGGCTTCTGCTGCGGCCGGAAAAGGGCCGCTGCAAAACTCGCATTAGAAAAATGGGTGTTTACAAACATCTATGCACCGTGTGCCAAGCACCATGTGGTGCCAGGCACGCGGGGTATGGATGTATGGGGCGACACCACAGGTTATATTCACTCTCAGAGAGATGGAATGGTAGTAGTTGTGTAACAAGTAACCATTATTTGAATGAGAAGCAATTATTAACTATTCTGGGCAAAAGGCGTTGTTCATGTACCATATCAGGCCAAAATCAGTTTTTGTTTGGTTGGTAGAGTCTAAAACTTTCATCTCTATTGCACGGGCAGGCGTCAAACTTTAAGAAAGGCCCTGAGATAGTTGGAGATCGTAGCATTAATTAGAATCTCTAACTACAGTTTTTTCAAGTGTGGGAAATGCATGAACAAAAACATTTTAGGGCACACTTTACCTGAATGATCCCTATCTCTGCTACCAGTAAATCAAACCTCTATCCCAATTGTGGAAACAAATTGTAGACTGACTTTAACTGAAAGGAACAATGGCAAACTGTCTACTGAGAATATTTATGTTTAGGAATGAAAAAGGAGCCAATAACTCTCCCTCTGGAACATTATAATTGAGGCTATTATTGAGTGGTACTACAGCTGTAGATTATTTTTTACTAATGTCACTGGCAAACCTTTACTGCCAAAATGAGATTAAAGAATAACTGGTGGTAAGACCTTAGTAACAACATTACTGCTTGCTTTTCCTCAATTTATTAACCCAGTCTCTAAATGTGGTAGTAATGGCTACTGGTGTTGGTATAATTGCCTTTGGAATTACTACTGTATTTACCGGCAAGACCATTAAGCGAGCTTGGTCTGAGAATCATATAGGACACAAAATATAATTTTTATTTATTTTATTATTTTTAATGTATTTTTGTGTACTACGAGCACATCCCATTGGTTGGGTTCATAGTGATTTTATATATGTAAAGTATATAAAAACATGCCAGCAACATATTTCCTAGGATAACTGCTATTTTGCCTACATGGACATCTGAAGCCGACTCCACCTCAAACAGTCTGTCTCGGGTTCTTTTACTGGTCCTGCACCACAGGCAACCAAGTATAAATAAACTCTGTGGAGTACCTCATATGCCGCTTCCTGCTCTCTTTAACTCAGTTTGCCACCTTCTACCTCATCTACAGGACTCCTGAATAGAACAAGCACTGTATAGATTAATTTTTGGACCTCCTCACCCATCTTACATGCCTCCCCACCCTCCTCAGTGACTTCACCCTCTTAAATACATCAAGCAAATATAAGAGCCGCTCCCTCAGCCTCATTGACAATGTCATTGTGGTACAGCATATCATCCAATCAACATGCTCCAAGGCCACATCCTGGGCCTCTTCTTCTCTTACATCACCAACCATACATTGCAAGCTTTCCATGCCCCTAGACCGACTACCTCACCATCCCCATCACCCTGGTCAGCGTCCAATCAAAGCATAAAGGTCAACTCAAAAGAGAACAACAAACCTCCTAACACTTATTTACAACTTAAAATTTGAATTTATCTCTCATCCCGCCACCTTCACATTTGATGATAACACCCTTCTGAATGACTTCAACACATTTCTGGAACACTGTATGAAAACCTACACTCTAAATAAAGCATGAATGTTCAAAATAAAGCCTTCAACGCTGGTATTTAAAGGCCTTGCTGACAACAAATGTTCGGGCCTGAGACAGGAAAGAAAATGGATGAAAACAAAACCATTGACAACCTCATATTACTGAAGTCCCTCCATACAAAACTCACACAACTCATCACATCAGCCAAGTACTATACGAGCACCATCAACTAAACTGCTGACTGAATCTGAACACTCTTCAAAACAATCAAGCACTGCATTAACCCACTGCCTGACCCTCCTACTCTACAATATCTGACAGCACACCAACATAACCAAACCTGCTTCTCTTCTGACCCACTTCTCCGCCTCCCATTCCAAATGATCATCCTTCACACTCCTGTTTTTCAAAGACCTTACAAACATCCTCAAACTCCCTCAAAGCCCCCACCTATGAAGAGAATGGGTGGCCTTGTTCTTCATCAAATCCCTCTCTGGAGAAGTTTTCTCAAAGCTACTGACCATTGTCAGTGCCTCCTTCAATCAAGGCATCTCCCCTGAGGCTCTCAAGACAGCATCACAGGCTAGATCCTCCTTCTCCTAATGAAATCCAAACTAGACTCTTTAGTGGCCTGATAATAAAAAACAACATTTATGCACATCTTGAAGATCACGTCAAAACTAACAATCTCTTGCATGACCATTCAATCTGGCTTTAAATCATCCTGGAGCATAGAAACAGCTATCTTACAAAACATAGTTGATGGTGCCATCCTGAGCGGAGATAAAGATGAACCATATTTTTCTGATGTTACTGGAACTCTCAGCTGCCTTCAAGCACTGTTGATCACCCCACCGTAACCCATACTCTGAAGCCTCCACACCAATTTGTTCTTATGGTCACCTTCTGGTCCTGGAAGATCCTGGTGACCGAAGGAGTTCTGACCAACGTGGCCATGACTCAATTGTTTTTGAAGGTCTCCTCTGCTCTAAACATCCAATAACTCAAACACTATTTGCACTTCATCTGAACCTGGATGTCCAGCAGCTACCTGAAGCTCAGCCTGATAAAAACAGAATTCCTGCTGTTTGACTAGAACAATAAGCAACAACTAAACCAAACTTGTCTCAACATCATGAACTTGAATGTATTCTAACCCTATCTTTCACCCATTACTAATTCACTTGAATTCACCATGGATACTGAACTTACCCGCAAGTAACACGTTGTAAAGAAAACCAAGACTACCTGGTACCTGCTGTTTCTACAGAAGAAAGTGTAACCATTCCTCTGTGAAACCAACATCTCAGAACTGCAGTTCAAGACCTTGTACTCTTGTAACTGGTTGGGAGAAAAGTCCTGCTTCATGGCATCCCAAACTACATGCTGGTCCTACTTGAAGGCAATGTACACCCCTGAGCATGCCTCATCATGGGCCTGAAGAAATAAACCTGCATTAACCCACCCTGATGGAACACCACTGGCTGCTCTTGCCAGGCTGCACCATCTTCAAAATCCACTATACCATCTACAAAGCCGTCATGGCCAGCACCCTACCTTTCTGACTGACAAGCTACCATCTCAAGTGGTTCTCGGCACATCACCAGCCTGGAGACAAAGAAATGCAAAAAAAAAGCAACCCATGATCTGGAACAACATTCCAATAACCATCCTGTACTGCCCAGACCCTGGACTAAGTTAGGAAGAGCGGAAGGCATAGCTCTTTTAATAACACTACATGATGATGGAGTAGCGATCTAGTTTTGCTCTTAGAAACCTGCTACCCTTCTAATCACATATTTGCCTTATACTCTGTACAGTGCTGTGCTGCCTTTTGGTTAGGTTTCCACTCTACAAACACCACATACGTACATAAATAATTGAAAATCTTGCTTTGATGATTTTTTTGTCTATTTGTAATAATTCATTATCAATGAACATTTTTAAAGCTCCTGTTTTAAATTATTCACCATGCATGCACTAATTGGAGATAACACACAGCAAAAGCTGCGCCAATCTTATGCAGCTTGCATGCCACGGCTAGAGAAGTTATATAATGCCTCCATGAAAGAGGGTAAGCTTCCCCCATCCACCATGGAAGCCTTGGTAGCCTCCCTATTAAATCCAAAGAAACCAGCCACTGAACTTACCTCGTACAGACCTCTGTCACTTCTTAATACCAAATGTAAGGTTTTAAGCAAAATTTAAGTGGGCAGACTGCTCCCACTGCTTCTGAGACTACTGCATATCGACCAATGTGGGTTTGTGCCGGAGCGAACAACTTCACTGAATATTCGCTGTCTGTTCCATGTGATGGATGCGGCTCGTTACCAACATCCATATGCCAGCTGCATCTCACTAGCTGTGCTTTTGACACTTTGGGGTGGGAATACATGATGGTGGCGCTAGCCCACTACGCGATTCCCCACTCATTTCTTAAATGGGTCACTCTTCTATATACCAAACTGACAGCCAGGGCGCAGACTGGTGCGCATATCTCAGACATCTACCTGGTGGAAAGGGGAACACGTTAGGGTTGCCCCCTATCACCATTGGTATTTATACTGACATTAGAATCTCTAGCCCAACGCATCTGGCAAGACTCTATAAAACATAGAAATCACTCGACAATACCGTTCACTCAGTGTCGCTGTATACAGATGACATGGTGTTATACATCAAGGGGGTCTGCAGGACTATGCCCAATTGCTGTCCTCCTTTGGTACACTCTTCAGACTTTGCATCAATGTAGAAAAGTCCTGCACTTTCCAATTCAAAGACACAAACACAGGCCGACACTGCGATTTGAGGAAGTGGATCTCCCGGTGGCACACAGAATGTTCTGCTATCTGGGAGTTCAGAATTACAGAGGCATGATGGATCTTCTTGAGGGAAATTAGTAAAACCATTAACTCCCTTAAGTCCATTATCACATTCTGGGTCACCTTACCCCTGCCGGTAGCAGGCCGTGTAGCTTTGGCAAAAATGTTATGTTACCCCGCCTTTTATACCTTTTTGTAAATCTACCTGTAATGGTGCAGGCGTGGGTGTTAAACTACTGAATACTTTGCTGACTGAGCTGGTTTGGGGATCGGGGTGCTGCAGGGTGACTCTCGCTAAATTACAACATACAAGGGGAGGAGGGGGCCTCGAGCCCCTAATTTTAAGGCCTACTCTTTTGTAGGGCAACTGCAATGGTTGCCATTTTGGGTAGCAGGACTTCATTTATTGGAAAAAGGATACACTTTGCAACAAATAGCAAGCGGCCGTCTGCATGGGCTAATGTGCCCTGGAGTGCCCCCTCCGTGCTCCCCATTGTTGCTGCAAGTAGCACTGACCTACTGGAGAATGGCACTGAAATATACGGCAACTCCCCACCCTTATGCACCTAATATCCCACTGCTGGGCTCCTGGTCTCTTCGGGCACATTGACAACTCGTCGGCTGGCCCCCCTGGGCACAGGAAGGAATGACAACAGTTGGGGCACTATTTCAAGACGGCACACTACTGACCCCTGCAGATTTTGTAACCACTCATGGCCTCCCAGACACATTATTCTTTACATATGCAAGCATCACTAAATATGTACGATGGTATTGGTCCCCCAACGGACAGGAGCCCACCACACATGAGCTGTTGCAGTCACTTCATATCTTGGGACATGGTTGGCACTTCATACGTTGGATTTATCGAGGCATTAGGGCACACTTGGGCATTCCACTCACCAATCTGAAACTTACCTGGGAAACAGACCTCATCCAGGAAATATCAGACTATGACTGGACACATTTACTTGAATACCCTAAACGAGTGTCCCGCAATACTAGATTCAAATTCATCCAATTCTCCATTCTTCACAGAGCCTGCTTAACACTGCATAGACTTGCTAGAATGTTTCTTTCTGACTCGTCCCACTGTCGTCACTGCAGAGCCCCAAGTGCTGATTTGTTACACATGTTATGGTCATGTCCACAACTTACCGCATACTGGCAGGGAATCTCCTTGGCACCGAGAGATATCACGGGACTCCACCAATGGAGCACTGCAGCGCCATGTCTCCTGTGCCTCCACCCATGCTCGAGGGGCTCCAAGATAATAGTATGCATCACTGACTTAGCACTGCTATTAGTGAAAAGATTAATTACGAGACAATGGAAATCCAGACTGTCCCCACGATTGGAGGTTTGGAGGGAGGAGGTGGCACAATGGGGGTTGGCAGAAAGGGTGACTCTCCGCCGTGAGTAATACAGAGGCCTCCAAAAAAAAAACTATTCCCATAGAATGGGATGCCTTGGTGGAAGACTTTAAGGGACAAGATATGGTGCCTGATGGATTGTGAACCTCATATATGTTTTGACTGTGTACATTAGTAGTATGACCTATGGTACCCTAGCACTGGATGGGTCCCGCCCGCCCCACCCCCACCCCTGATGGGTAATCCTATCTGTACTACCAGCGAGATATAGACCGTCGCACACTTCTTGTTGATCCCTACAACAACGTCATGGCCGCCCTCTCTGGGCTCCCCGCAGCTCTCCCGAGCTTAGTACATCACATAATTGAAGCATTACACAGGTAACACAGTTAACAAGTTGGGGGATGGGACGGGTATTGTTTATTGTTCACTGGTTCTTTCCAGCTTTGTAAACATTCAAGATGCAGAATAATAGGATTGCTGTGCTCTCTTGTATACCAGAAGTAACCTACTGATTGTAAAGATGATATATACACTGTGAAAAAAGAGTCGTACAATTCTATGCCATTGTAGTGTAGATATTCTCTTTGTGTGTAATTGAAAACTCAATAAAGTCTGTGTTAAATCTTATGCAGCTGGCCAACTTTTATTTTTATTGGCATTGAAAAATTCCTCGCTAATCAATTGATCTTTTCTTGATTGCTCAACATGAAGAGCTCCTCAACCTTATTTGACTTTGAATGTGCGAGCCCCAATTTTGTTCAGATCCTGAGATTTGGTACTTTCGAACATTAGTAGCATCTGCATCACAGTGTCCACGCCAACAGAATACAATGGCATAGGCACGTGCGTCAACCCTGGAACCCCAAATGTTGACGTTCATACTCATGAGAGCAAGAGAGAGAACAGGAAGTGCATGGACAAAGCCCCATTGTATCTTATGGAACAGCTTTGAAGTGGCAGTTTAAATGAGCTTAAACAATTTCCAGCTCAAGCAATTATTAGCTTAAGCAATTTCCAGCTCAAATGATGTGTCCTGGATTTGCAAAAAATTGCTAATTGGGTACACATAACTTACAAAAGAAAAGTCATTGATTAAAAATCATACACAACTCTTAAGCGTATGTGCACTAGCATTCCTGTGAGGTGTTTGAAAGTGGCGTTGGGCTCCCGGTGAACACAGGATATCATAGCTTAGTAGTGAATGTAGCAAACAATGGTTACTCAACATGCATAATTCGAAGTAATGGTGGTGCAGTAAGTCTCTTGTTAGATGGCACCGTTCCCTCCAAAACCGAAACAATTGCACTGGAAAATCTATATGAAAATGAAACCCTAACATATAGTCCTCTTACAGTAATGATTATTTTCAAAGTAATATCGAATGAGGCGATCCAGGAACCCAGCAAGCAAATAATTAACAGCGACGCAGAAGTATGTCCAATTGCTTCAAAATACACCTAAGTCAAAAGCCATGTGTGCGGTTCACTTAGGGTGTAGACTGCAGAGGCAAAGAAACAGAATACATTCAACTTCTGCACAAGACAAATTCAGACAATAAACTAGAGGTTGACCCAGTAGGCTGTACATGCACGATAGCTAGGCAAGTTATAAATGAACTATGATAAATGGCTGCGTCAAGATACATGCTGATAGTTAAATTAATGACTAGAACCAAAGTGAAAGCAGAAGAAAATTCGCATCTCATTTTGGAAACGAAGCAGAGAAACATTTCCATCCTGGTTTTTCAAAAACAGAGTTTGTAAAGAATTAAGCCTCTGCTTGTACTTTTCAAAGAGGCACCTTTATCATTCTACCCTAAGGCGGAAAGAGCTTGGTATCTCCAGGACACCATTATCACCAACAGGCGTGCTGCATGTTTGATAGGATATGAGGTCTGTTGGCGGACATGTGTATGCCTACAAGGCAGGGTGCATCCAATGAAAGTATGTTAGCTACATCTACAAGTTAACTTACTACCCAAGTATTGCAACTTTTTACTTTACTTGATGCAAGGTCATGTTTACACGATGAAGGTCTAGCATGTTGGAAGAAGTGTACTCCTTCAGTAACATAAGTATTCAGCTGCTAACACATAAATCGTTGAAGTTGATTCTGTCTGGCATTTGCAATATCATAACATTTTTAGGTCTGCGTCAGGCAAGACCTTTTGTTTTTGGTATTTCTTTTAATGAAAATACATTTACCAGGAGGAGTTTACAGCTGGCCCTCTTCATCCATTGGTCTGTTTAGTTGTCATTCACATTTTGCTTATGCCCACCACTGCTAATGACATGGCAAATGAGTCAACCCACTTCAGCTGTTAGTTCCTTTCTCTGTGAGGGACAGCATTCTGCCCAAGCACAATGTTGTCGCCCACAGAGAAGGAATTCCTGTTCAATGCGAGGGACTTGTAGGTCTGTGTGGGCTTTAAAAAAAGTATTTGACTTATTTTAAACTTTCTACAGCAACTCACCGCACACTGCCAAGGGACCCTAGCTGAAAATTGTGCCCAACCCCCCGTAGGAGCCAACCCTCCTCTGAAAGTGTGCTTTTTGCAATTTGGTGTAAATCCATTCAGCTGTTTTTGAGATATTTGCGTTTAATAAGGTGTTTGAGGTAAGCATGAAGTGTTAGCAGCATATTTGCTGGCTTCCATGAGTAAATGCATGCAAAGAGCATTAGGGGATGCCTGTGATTTCATGGGTTAGCACATTAAAGCTAGACCTATTACCTTTGCCGTTAAGTATTAATCATAGTTTCTTCTTTTTGTTTTCTGTATGGAATCACATCAACACATGGCTAAGCACCACGGACAACAACCTTTAGAATATAAGGTGTTGATACACCATATAAAGGGACATGCTCTCTTATTGAGCAATTTTCTGTTACTGAGTAAGGGCCTGACTCCACTTTTCTGAAGGTGGCCAAAAAACGGTTGCACATCTTTAACTGTCTTGAAAATCTTGTGTAAGCAAAAAAGTTCATAAATAAAAAACACGTATTGGCCCCTTCGGCCAGCCCTCTTCATCCATTGGTTTGTGTAACTGTCTTTTACATGTTGGTTCTGCCCACCGCAGCCTGGGACAGTGAGTTTGCCTTTTTCACCCATTCACTCTCTTGCACAGTGAGTGATGGCATTTTCTCGGACCAAATGTGCACATCTGTCTAAAAAGAAGTGTGGTTCAGTGCCAGGGTTTGTAGGCCAATACTTTATTTGCCAATCCTTTCTATCCTTCAATTCTGTTTTTTTTTAGGTCTCGCCTAGCGTTGCTGCGCACATGCGAAGCTCGCTCGGCGAGATTTAATGCAGATGAGGACTTTTAGAAAAGGGCTTGAAGCCCCGCCCCTCATTTCCATTGGCTGGCGTCACCGTTTATGCTAAACGGTGGCCAGCCATTGGAAATGAGCTATCTAGGTTGCCTCCCTTTGGCTTTTTGTGCCGGCCCACTTGGACTGGCTCGCCTGCTTTCTGTGTGTCGTGAAGACTTTTCTTATCTGCTTGTTTATTTAACAAGCAGATAAGAAAAGTCTTCACAACAGCTGTGAAGCAGGCACGGAGCTCAGCGGCGCACGGGGTCACGGGGAGGTCAAGGGATTCCGACTCTCTGTACCCTGGCATCGATGCTTAGTAAGTGTCTGTGCCCTTGCTACTAGCTTTCAGTCTATATATCTAATTACCGGTCTCATTTATCTCCATATCTCACTCGATCGGGAGGCTTCAATTATTGTTGTTTTTTGGTATCTGTTTTCATTTCAAGATGTTTCGGAGTTTGTTTTGTACCTGTGTGTGTCTGTGCTTCGTTGTCTGTCTCTACATGTGTCTGTGTTCGTGAATCTGTGGGTCTGTGTTCGCTGTAATTTTCGTGGTGACTTTCTCGATGTTTCGCTTAATAGTTGAATCTCGGAGTTTATGTGCTGGTATCTGTCTTGAAATCACGGTCCTAATATCCATGCATGTCCAGTCCTGTGCTTCTGTGTCGGTGCCCGTGTCTCGGTGGCCGTCTGTGCATCTCTCTATCGCTATATCTACATCTGTATCAGCGCCTGACTTTGGTTTCCATCCCAAGTTATTCTCTCTGGTTCCTTGTCCGTCCCCAGGTGCTTCAGAGTTTCAGTATCTGTCTGCTTCTGTGTACTCAGCTACCCCTGTCTGAACCTCTCTGCCCCCTCCCCCTCGCCTGGCCTGTGCGCACGCGCGCAGGGTGCCCTCGGTACACCTCCTGCACATCTGCAGTGTGACGTGAGCGTCAGAGCAGCCTCAGTCGCCCCCCTCCTCACCCCTCCCCTGCCCAGCCGGCTGCCGAGCGGTGCCGGAGTCCTCAGGCTCAAACTTCAGTCAGTGCTCAGCATGCTCATCCACATATAAGCACCGGCAGCGAGGGAAGCGGGCCTGCACTGCGGTGAATGGACGGCAGCCCCCTCTCTCCCTGGACAGCCTCTTCCGAGCCCCTCCAGGAAAGGACCGCGGCGGGCGGAGCGCCTGTGCCGAGCAGGGAGCTCAGGGGGCGGGAGCATCACTGTGCACAGACCACAGCACAGGCACCTTCTCCCTGGAGCTCAGGATGAACACGGTAAGGTTGGCTGGTGTTCACTGTCCCTCCACGCCGTCGTAACCCTCCATTGTATACCCCCAACCCGTGCATATCCAGATTGTGCCCGTTCCGCATACCCTCCTCTGTCAGTTCTGCACCCCCCTTCCGAGTTCACTAAATAGACTACTTTTGTTCCCACTCTGCTTGCCTCTCCTGTGCCAACTCTACATGCCCTTCCAGTGCCCACCCGTGCATACCCTTCCCGTGTCTGTTCTGCACATCCCAGTTGCACACCCTGCCGCTTCCTCTACATGGCTCTCTTGTACCTACCATTCATACCCTCTCTGAGTCATTTGCAAACCCCTCTTTGCCAATCCTCCAAACACCTCACATGCACACGTATCTATTCTGAACTTTCCGCTGTGGCAATCCTGCATACACTGTTGTGCCACAGTGCACGCCCCTTGTGCAACCAGCATGTGTCTCTCCCTATTCCACTTGCCCCCTGCATTTCACACTACTGTACTCTGGTATGCCACTTGTATTCACCTAAAAGTATTCCCATGCACATCCCTGACCACTGTATGACCCATGCTCGGACCCTCCTTAAACCGATGTGTGGCTTTCCTGCATATCCCCGTGGTCTTGCACACACACACCTCTGTGCCAACTTGGATATCCCCAACTGTCTCCACTGTGCTTCACCCTCTGCAACCACCTGTTTCACACTGGATTTCCCCGTGTTCCCTGCCTAGCCCTTCTATCCCTGTATAATCTCCTTTCCTTACCCCGCATAGCCAGATTCTTACTCTGTATATCTCCCTCTGCTCCCCTGCATATCTCCGTAGCACACCCACGCCATAACCAACTTGCATATTCCCCATTTACCCCTAAATATCTTATTAGCACCCCCTGCAATGCAGACTATGCATAACTTTGCCTCTGACCCCTGATACTCTCATCTGTGACCCTTCTAACTTTCTTCCGTCCCCCTACTGTGTTGGGGCCACTGTGCAATTTCCCGTGTGATCCTGCGTACCTCCTTCCTGCACCCTAGGCTGTAATTTGCCCTCCACACATGCGTATCTCCCTGTGTCCCCCCTGCATACCGCCCTGAGTTCCTACTGTACACCCGTGTGCCTCCTTCCCACATGCCTCCCCGTGTCCCCCTCTGCATGTTTCCTCGACTTCCACCCCGCTCCCCCACCCCCGCACATCCACCAGTGAACCTGCTGCCTTCGCCCGTCCCAGTAGTGCCGTTGTTCGCAGTCCTGCGTCCCTACCGTCGTCGGTGTCTGTCAGGGGCTTGCCGCAAACTCCAGACAGACAGGGCTTCAGGGGTGCCAGACTCGGCTCGGTGCCTGATCTGCTGATACCGGCCCCTTTCAGATCACCATCGGCTCTGCTCTGTTCTCCAAACTCGAAAGCTCAACTTTCGCAGTCTGTTCTGTCTGAAAAAGTCAGCCGAGAGCTGCGGGTGGGGGGTGTACATCCAGGCGAGCGTGTGGCTGATAGGACACCGACACCGAGGGCATGGGCAGTGCATGGTTGGATGTGGCACAAGGATCGTGGCCAGCCTTGGTATCTAGGCCAGAGACGGGCAACATTCAACGCGCCATGCATGCTTTCACTTTCCAAGCAGCCCGGGACAATGGTGGCTGCTTCTTTAAAATGAAATAGGTCTCTCATTTACAAGAGTTTGAGCTATTGGCATTGTAAATAACAATGCCTTTTATTTGTGTTAATTATCAAAACAGATAAATCAAAAGCATTGTCATTTGCAATGCCAAAAGCTTAAACTCTCGCAAATGCGAGACCTATTGCATTGCAAATGCTTGTTTAGTCATCCTGTGTGTAAAACACTTCTTCAGGCTACAGTAATTCAAAGGCAATAGTACATTTCTTTACACCAATAGAAATTATATTTTCGCATAACATGCATTATAATTAATAAGTGACTATAGGCTAGGCTAGTTCATTTTGGACGGAGAAAGAAGAGCCTCGATTTGGGATTTCAATCAGGAGTTCAATATTCAAGCAAAGTCTATGTCAGGCGCAGTAGATACAAAGTCTTCTTTAGAGAAATTTATGTCCAATGCAATGCTGGGCTCAGTGGGCACTGCAAAGGGCTTTGAGGAGATTCTTCTGGCGACTGGAAGTGAGTTCAGAACATGCACTGTTAGGGTTAGGACATGAAGCCTGACGATGGTGAAGAAGTCATGCCACTATGTCCTTGGCCTACTGGAACATGTATGTTTACCTCAGTGCATGTCTTTACATATGTATACTACCTAAATGCATACTTTCACATGTAAGCACATCTTAATTTTTTATCACTTCAGTAATTTGGTCTTTTACCTTTCGTTGTGCCTTGAATGTAAGTCAGCAGAGCTTATCATGTGCACTCGCTCTGTAATTCTTTTTAAACATCTAGTGCGTGTCAAGCCTTTTATAAAATGACCTTACCAATATGGCATTTATATAAAAAAAAAACCTCCTCGGTGGAAGCTCTTTATGTTCGTGAAATTTTCGGAATATTGATAAGACTGATTTAAGAAAAAAATGGTCAAATCTTCTATAGGAGCTTGTGTTTAAAAGCAAGTGTCTGATTAACACATCTGTCCCTCCGTTTGATTGGCTGCCTATCTGTCTTTTGATTTATTTCATGGTTGCAGGGTAAAAAAACTCATCTTCTTAAAGTAAACCCCCCTACTCTGCTCAACTATCTTGTCATTTTGGTGCATATTCCCCACATTGTCTGCATCCTATTTTCTACATCAGAAAATCCTTGTGCCGAATCACAGGTACAAATGTCATCAACAAAGCATTTAGTCAGCGCAACTGCACAGTAATGAATTGTTCATTCGCTGCATGTCTGTGGGGTTTATATTTTGTGGGCGGTCTGTTCTAAACGATAAACGGCGGGGTGTGGTTAAAAGTACTTGGACTCATTTCTCCTGCAGCAAGTCCCGGGCAGGAGAACACTTTGACATGGGCATTTATATCACGTTATGCAGAGTGGTTTGACAGAGTGCACTACCCACCTCAGCTGCCAATCTTTCAGTTTTGTTACCTGCTTCTTGATAAACTGGTTGTTCAACTTTATTCTCATTCCACTTTCTGGCAGCTCAGATGCAAGGATTTTCAGAGCGCCTTGCAAAATGATGCTTGGCATTTTGAGCACACCCTTTCCTCCACCAACAAGGCCATTTGTTCAATTCTGGCGCTCTCTAATGATGGTTTCTGGTGGCACCATATGGCAGATGCCTACAATGCCTCAAGGTAGCACTGGCCCAGCTTCTGAGTGATAATACATGCAGGCTATCGTTTCACTGTTTCACCTTTCAAACGTGTGCGATGACGTGACTGTTATAGGTGCTCAATAAAATATCACGAAGATTTCATTGCTATACTGCCTGCGCTTTATCTTCTGTGTCTTCGGAAGAGTCTCTCCATTATGACAAGACTGAACCCATCTTTCTAAGCCAGAGCATATGTTATGTTTCTAAACGCAAGAAGCAGAACACAAATTACTGTCAAAAAGGAGTTATCCAGTTTGTTTTGTGTTTTGCATTGACTTGGTTTCCTGTTACCTTTTCCAAACAGCTCTGTTCCCTGCTAGCCTAGACCTAGAACTCAGTGGCAGCTGGTAGGGAACAGTTGCGGGCGTGGGGTGTGGTGGAGGGGGTGGTGGTTGGGGTGGTGGTGGGGGGCGTTAAGGAAAAAAAAAAAAGTCTTACCTTGTCACCGGCAGCCTCTTTTCCGTCCTCGCTGTGGCTCCCGACAGCACTCAGGATCCCAGGTTCCCCAAAGCCAATCACAACGCTGCTGTCACCATGACAGCAGCGTCCTTATTGGTCTGAGCGCTGACGGGGACTGGGAGGCTGTGCATGTCCTCCACCTAGGTTGTACAATACAGCCTGTGGAGAATATGCAAAGGGCGCATGACGGTTTGGGTGGCGTGATACGGCCGGCCAAACCGTTATGCGCACTTATGATGCAGCAGCAGCCCCTCCTACTCCCTCAGTCCCTCTCCCTGTGACAAGCCCAGCCCCACCCCAACCTGGCTGGCGCCTTCCAGAAGAAGAAATTGATAATAACGTAATGTTATTAACGTTGCGTTATTAGCCTTTTCTTTTTCTTTTTACACCTAATGGGGTGACGCTCCTCCACCTTAGCGGAGGAGCTGCCCTTGCTAGAACGTATTATTTGCTCTGAGAGAGCCTCTTGCTTATGGCAATCTAAGTCCAACCATGTTATGATCAAATGGCAATGTGCAATCTATTTTTTCTAAGTTATTATTTCTACTAAAAGAAGCAGTGAACCATAGGCTCTTACTGAAACTGAGCCTTAATCTGCACAACAAAGCACCTATTTAAACCCATGGATTAGTTGGTCAGCTGTCTTTGTGGCAGCTAATTTTAGCATGTACACAAATACCTTGACCTGAAGCAACTCTCAATTCATAGCCTAAACAGGCAAGAATAGGAGAGCTAATCTTTCCTGTTCTAACTAGAGCATTGCAGTCTTCTTCATGAAGGTATACTTAAAAAAACTGCTGCTTCTCTCTTGATAGTATTCAGTGTTGCTCTAGTTTGTGATGGAATAGGTGCCCTTTATAGCATATTCAAATGGTCCAAGTATGAGAATAATTCTCAAACATTTGAATACCAATTTCAAGCATCCATTTCTACAGGAAGTGATCTCACTGGTTTCCAGCCAAAACCATCTTTAAAAGAAGAAGCCAGATAAGCGGGCTTCATTCCCCAGCATCCATCTCCACAGGAAATGACATCCTTGCATTTCTACAGAAAGCATCCATTTCTACAGGAAGTGATATCACTGGTTTCTCACCATAACAAACTTTAAAACACAAAGCCTAACAAACTTGATTACTGGCTTCCATCGCCAATGAATGTAACATTTCTCCATTTCCTAGCATCCTCCTCTACAGGAAATTATATCACTTCCTGACTTACAAAGCTTTTAAACAGTGCAAATACACTCTAATAGCATCCTCACAACATGTAGACCCAAATTCCTACACATCTCACTAACCACCTCATACTAACAAACAATCACTCCAATACATGCTTATTATCAATGCACGCTCTGCAGTACTCCACACTCTAGGTAAGGCAGACCTCGTCACTTATCAAAGCCTTGAAGTACTCTTCATCATGGAAACATAGCTGATCCACAAATCTTCACACATCCTAGATGTCCTTCTTCCCACAGTTTACAGCATCCAGCATGTGATGTAAAGGGTCCTTCCCTTACCCGTTCCTCGTGGTGTGTGGGCTTTCCTGCAGCGGCTCCTTTCAGTGGGTTCTGCCTGTGCTCCTTCCTCCCGGCTTCAGGGATGCACTAACATCCTCTGCCCCAACTATCATGGTCTTCCTGTTGCATGTCGCCTTCCAACCACACAGGTTCTTCCACATGTTGACTTTTGGCTAGGCCACTTGCAGAAGAATTACAATACTGGGAGTTGGGCTGGTCCATTAATGTTTCTATACATGGATTGTTATGCCTTACTGTAATGTATATCTTGAATGCATAGATTTATTCTTTCCAATCCAAGATTGCCAAACCCTTTCTACGATGATGTAATGTACTGTTTCCGGCTATTTAAGGAGCTCCATTGTGAAGTCTAGTTGCATCGTAATTGTTCCAGAATCATTGTTCACTCACTGGGCTCTGTGGGATCTCCACTCTCTCCAGTGCCTATTCCTACTCCTCTCCCATTCACCTACTGCTTGGCTTGGTCACCTTGAAGGTTTTTTCTGGTCTTCAATTTTTTACCTTCTTGCCGTCTTATTTTCCGGAGGAGTACTAGACTTCCTAAACAATGTGGCAGCAGAAACTGCCTCTGGAGATAAGCAAGAGTGGTAATAACCCAATGCATTTCGGGCAACTTTTGCCCTTTCTCAGGGGTAACTGCAATAAAACAGATGACATAATTTATCAATGCCCATCCCGGGCTTAATTATGCTGTTGCTACAAAATGCTTAACTTCATAATTATAATCTGGCCACCGTTTTAATGCAGCCCATGAATGAGCCTGTGAACTGATGACATTAAAACATGCCGAAAGTGCACAAAAGCTTCATCAACGTGAAAGTGAAATGACTTCATAGACATGAAAATGAAATCAAACAAAACCACTGCTGGAAAAAACATGCTCTGTGACCCAAAATTCGCTCTAGATAAGTGAATTCATAACCTCCTAAATCGTATCCTTGTGTTCAAAACAAAAAACAACAAAACTAATAATAGTGCCTTCAAACCCCCCCATGCTAAACAAACTCGATGTTACCTTTAGTCCCACGCACGTCAAACGTTCCCGTTCACCCGAGTGATTTTGCTTACTAAACGAGCGTGAACTTAACTGGTGCATTTAAATTATCTCACGTGATTGAACGAAATCACCTGACATGTAAACCATAGAACCAAACAAAACACTATGAACTTATGTGAATTACCCCGTTCTGTCTCACACTCGTGAGTTATAGACAACACAATATGCATGATAACAATATAAATAAAACATATATAAAACTGGCATGTATCAGTGGGTACGCTCGTGCTGTAATCAGTTTCTTTAAAAACGCTGCCAAATTAAACAAAGTTTACATTTTCTCCAATAGATAATGAGATTTTAAAATGAAGACTGCTGACGCTTTTAGTCCGTCAATCCGTATTAAATAATTTCTACGCCACGTTATAATGAAAGAGGAATCCCCAGTTGTTGTATCGAAAGGCCTGGATAGGCATTCGTCGAATTTAGTTTCAAATACTGCATGAGTCTGGACGAGTATGGATCATTAATTGAAATCAGAAGTTAATAAAACGGCTTAAAATAAGGAAGAAATCCATGGAATGTATGCGTCTGTGAAATTTTCTTAGTGCTGTGCACCCTGTGCTGGGTGTTGACGAGGCTCTACCACTCATGTTACAAACCTGTGCGCATGGACGGAACGCATTTCAGGATAGCACGCCGCAAAATTCAAAAATGTTGAACTTTCACAAAACATTAGTAAGCATGGAATACGGTGTGCATTCTACCACCTTTTTCGAATCTGGAGATAAGCAGACATTTCTGTGAACTAAGAAGACCCTGCACACGTCGCCCAGAAGGCCAACACATGACATTTGGGCTAGGTCCATAAGAAGAGAGGAGGCCTCCCTCTCTTCTAAAAGTCCTTCTGGTCATGTACAATAGGCAAGCAAGCAACACTCTGTTCCAACGAGCTCCTCACTCCATTTCACAATCTCTCCATCTCAGTCCATCACCTTCCACCTATCTCCTCATCTACAAGCTACCTGGGCAGAATTAGGACTTCATAACCAAAGTCTCAGACCTCCTCACCATCCTCTGTAACTTAACTTCCCATACAACTCTAGCATGAAAAAAGACACCTTATCCTGAACCTTATTGAAAAACGCTCCTTTTAACAGCATGTCACCCAATCAATACATTCCAAACGCCACATCAAAGACCTCACATTCTCCACAGCACCAATCATCCAGTGCAAGCCTCTCTTACCCCTACACTAGACTACCTACCTTGTCATCTCCATCACCCTGCTCTGTGTCCAACCAAGTAACACATCGAGGTCAACCTAAAAGAGAACAACATACCTTTAGATCCTTCAAACACTTCTCCATAGATGATATCTAGCTCAAACTCATTTCCTGCCCTACCATGTCCATACTTGAGGTCAACATCCTTCTAAATGACTTCAACACATTTATAGGAAACGGTATAAATACCTATTTTCCTTGGTCATTTCCTTCAATGGAGACATTGACAAAGTTAAGGTTTGCCTCATGGCCGGTATGAAGGCTATTGCAGGTTGGATGTTAGATAACTTACTCCAGCTGAATGCAGGGAAAACTGAGATTATTTTGTTTGAAAAAGCCCAAGATCTGTGGACCCCGGATTGGTGGCCATCGGCGCTAGGCAAGGCCCCCACTTCCAGTAAGGTAGCAAAAAACCTCAGAGTTAAGGTAGACCAGGAACTAAATATGAGGGAGCAGGTTCTATCTACCACAGAAACTTGCTGTTCCACATTACGCCTACTAAAGAAAGCCCTGCCATTTCTTCCTTTGACAGCTAGAAAGATCTTGGTACAGGCTCTTATGGTAAGTCGTCTGGATTACGGAAACATGTTACTGACTTCTGTCAAGGAGTCACTAATAGCCAAACTACAAGTTGTGCAAAACACGGGCGCATGGCTGATCTGTAACCAGCCTCCCAGAACTCCCTCAACTCCTCTTCTACAATTCTTCCACTGGTTGCCAGTAAAGAAAAGAATTGTTTTCAAAATTTGTTGCTTAACCTATAAATCTCTGCATGGAAAAGGGTCCCAGTACCTCTGTCAAAAGATCAAGCACTATCATCCCTCTAGGAATTTGCGTTCCAGTGATAAAGAGCTTCTTGTGATACCACGCATTCGACCATCTTGATTGGGTAAGAGCCTTTTCCAATTTGGCTCCGACCTTCTGGAATAATCTGCCTTTCTCTCTACGAACTTGCCCTGACCACATCAACTTCAGGAAAGCACAAAAAATGGGACTGTTCTAAATCTTACACTCAGTTTTGAGTTGACCGTGCAGCGAGATACCCCTGTGGGGGTGATTCGTGCGTGATATCAAATTGTTATTGTTGTAAAAATTGTTATTGTATCCTCCAACTAAAACACAAATGTGGAAGCCAAAACCTTCAGCATAACACACTGACAACTCATCCCGTCAGCAATGAAGCTACCAAAAGAAACAGAACACTCTTCAAAACAATCAAGCATGGCAATTGCCTGAAACTCTGATGTCATGCTCCATGTAGAAGTGGATTGTCATCAACCACTTATTCAATTAAAAAATACGGATGATCTGATGGCACATAAACCGCACCAGACCTTTTCTGACACATGCTCCTCCGTGCTGCATCCCACAACCATCATCCATCAAACACCTGTCTCCCAAAGACCTTGCTGATGTATTTAACTCCATCATTGTTTATCATCCATCATCGAAGCCCTCTCTGGAGAAGTTCTCTCACTTCTAGTCACCATTGTCATTGCCTAGGTCACTTCAGGCATCTTTCCTGAAGCTCTTAAGAGAACCTGGATCCTGCCACACCTGAAGAACCTACATTAGACTCTGAAGACCTTGCCAGCAACGGACCAGTCACTCATATACCCTTCATTTTCAAGATCATAAAAAAGACAGGCTATGCAAAACTTTAAGATCACATCAGAACCAGCTATTTCATGCATGATGATAATCCAGCTTCAGATTACGGTGCAGAAAGGAGACAGATACCTTACAAATCATAGATGATGACCTCCAATCACAGCTGAAGATGACCCCTGCCTCCTGATATTACTGGTCCTCTCAGCTGCCTTTGACACTGCTGAACCACCCCATCCTCATCCACACCCTGATTTCTTGAATGGGATTCACAGGAAACAGCCTTCATTAGTTCTCCTATTACCTATCAAACCACCACCAGTTCATTCACATTGGCACCTCCATGTACCAGAAGAACCACTCACCTTGGAAGTTCCCCAAGGTTCCATCTTGTCACCTGGCATCTTCAGCCTGTGCAAGGAGCCCATTAATGCTCTATCCATAGATAACAACATCAAAATTCTCCACCACGCTCATGACACACAACGGTATTTGAAGTACTGCTCTACTCTAGACATCCTCTTCAACCTGTACATGAAGCCCCTTGGGACTCTACTCACAGAGAACAACATCAACATTCACCAATACGCTGGTGACACACAACTCTATAGCTCCTGGTGTTCATCAGGAGCAACAAGCAGCAAGTAGTCCAAATCTTTCTCAACAGCATGAACTGGAAGGATTCAGAGCTCAACTTTCAACCAATGCTAAATCTCGCAAATTCATCCTGGACACTGATCTTACCCTCAAGATTCACATAGCCAAGAAAAGCGATTTCAGAGCTGACGTTCAAGCCTGCATAATCCTGCATTTTATGGGTGACAATGCCCCGCCCCACCGCTTCCTACACTTCACTGTGGTGCCCCTTAAAGGCATTCTACATGCGACAGCACATTTCATCAATCCTGAAGAAATATGACTACATCACACCCACCCTGATGGAACTCCACAGTGAAGCTTCAGTTGGCACCAGCACACTCTTTGGTGATAACCCATCTCCCACAGGGCTCCTAGACGCTGTGATTGGGCCTGCTCCCATTATTTTCTTTATGCTCATGACCCCAGGCAACAAAAATATCTGCAAAGTGCCTGGAGAAAACTCGTCTGTTTTTCAGAAAAAACACCATCCCCCCTGTTTTGGGGCTAGTTTTTGAAAATCAGAAACCATTTTAAGTGGGGCACATCTTCATTTAAAATGCTTCCACCTCGCTTTATATCTCCTGCAAAGCGGCAGTGAATTCTTGATTTGTTGGGTTGACTGCCTTAAAGCTGTCAAAGGTGGGGCCTACGCTGCTCAAGTGCTTTGTTGGACATCTATCAAATCATAAACAAGCATCTTAGTTTATTTACGAGTCCTGCCTGCAAGTATTTTTCATTTATAAGAATCACTGAAAACTGGTTTACACAGACTCTCAAACCTCAAGTGCTTTGGGATTGTGGTCACTTTTTTCAGTTATTTCTCTTTTGTTTGAATTCTTTGCAGAGTTAATTCCATTGAATTTACTCTCAATTGGTAAAAAATGCCAAGATGTTTAGATATGCATGCTTTTTAGGTCTCGCCTGCAACAGCACATGGAATGCGCTCTCACTTTAGAGAGATATTGTATACAACTAGGGGCGTGCAGTCTTCCCATTGCTTAGCATTCATTCGCTTCGTTGTCACTCCTATTTGCTGTCTTCTAATTCCTCTTCTTTCGGGCCAGAGCATGGACCAAGTACTGATTCCTTCAGCTTGATTGCTGTCCTTCTGCTGATTGCGCCGTGATTGTAGTACTAGTTTTATTTTTTCTTCTTCCTTGTTGTTCTTTGTCTTGACATTTGGAGCTATGTTTTACTATGTTGCACCCACTTCAAAGCAGCCCTTTTCTTTGGAATTGAAGTTGAATGTGACAACAACTTTCATTGTGACAACAGATGTTATCTGCTTCTGAATGTTTTTTCATTAAGTCATTGACATAGACACAATTGCTTTCTTTATGTGATAGGATTTTTGCCATATGTCATATTGTTTTTTTACTTTGTCACAAATGGGGAGATTAACTTATTTGCTCAATATCACAGAGGTGTTGTGCCGAGACCTAACAGGCATTGGCAAGGCCAATAGGTCTCACCTTTAATGCTATTGGCACTGCCATCGCCTTTTGTTCATGCTGTACAGCATGGGCATTGCAGGCTTTTGCATTGATTTGTAGCTGTGCTGTATATCACCGTCACTGCTGTGAGGCATGGCTAAAATAATAATAATAAAAGACTATGATGCATCCAGTGCTAATGCACTTAAAAAGACAAGCGCATTTGCCCTGGCTGCATAATAGTGCTTTTTAAAATTATTTTTAGCCACACTGCAAAGCATCCATGCTCCTATACAGTATGGCTACAAAGCATTGCCAAAGCCAATGGCGCTCATAGACGAGACCGATTGGCTTGGCCAATGCTTGTTTGATATTCACCATAAATATATTCCCTGTGCTCTGCTGGTATATGTTTCTGACGTTTGACCGTACCTAGAATGTTCTATAATTCTGTTCACACAATTCTCAATTTTCTTCTTCACCATTATGTTTTCACATTTCTGCACACTATACACGCATGTAATGGCACACATTTGCCATAATTCTCATGACCCAGGCTTTGCTACAGTTCTGTTTAGTACAACATTTCAAAATTAGACTAAATATGAATTCTTGATAGGTTTGCTGATCAAATGTTTTACTGGCATAACATATTATCGAACATTACTATTATTTTTGCACATGAATATTTTTTATTACTTTCCCCGTCGTCAGGTTCTAGTCTTTGTGTCCATAAAATGGATATCTGGGCAAAGGAACACTTGTGTAGGGGAGCTATTGGTATGAGGAGCTGGTCTGTGTGATGAGGGTTGTCGGACAATCATTGTGTTCTGTGAGTGCTTGGGGGTCTCACCAGAGATGATGGCTGGCATTGAGAACTCTGTGTAGGGGTTTTGAGCATCCGTAGCTGAGCCTGGGAAGATAGGGGCTTTAGCCTTAGTGTTTTACTTGTCTTGGTGGCTGCACGTTTCGACTGACAGGCATTGGAACTCTTCTATCAAGATAGTATGGGCAAAAGAGCTCTAGTCAAGTTCTTCTAGAAATGCAGTTTCTATCCTGGTGTTGCTAGATACTTGAACTCAATGCAATTTTAGGGACTTTGGGCTATAGACTCGATGGACGCGTCTGATGCACATGGAGCCTGACCACTTATGGGAAAGCTGGCTGGAATGGTGATTGAATGCTGAAAGATGCTGGACCTGTGACTGTCCTCCAAGGAGTTACATGGTCTCTGTGTTGTGGGTTTGCTGGACACTGTGTAAGGGGTTCTGTCATTAAAGCTCCTGAGAATCCGGTCTGCGTGCTCCAGAGGACGGGCCTGTCTGGACATCACTTCACAGAACAATAAAAGCTACTGTATTTGTTCCTTCTCTGCTGTAGAGTTCCTCCCTCCATTAAACAGCACGCTTTGAAGGCTGCACAATAGCCAAGTCACTAAGGTGGAACCAAGTAAACAGATAATCACTGTCTGTTGCTCTGTATAGTGGCTTTTGTATCAAGTCCATCAGATCATGAGTCCTTAAAAGGAAGAGTGTGCCGTAGCCCCAAATATTACCTGGAGAAAAAGAAACAAAAGTTGAGTGTGATTTGGGATGAAAAATGTTCGGAAAGAAAACTGTCTTAAGAAAGAGATTTAGACTAAGCTACGGGCACTGGCCACAATTATTTGAATTTTGCTTCCACTACTAGTTTTGATTAAAAAACGGAAAATGCTATTTGACAGTGATGAATTCATTCCATTTGATTGGTCAATGACGATGATCATTGTTGGTGATCAGACTGCTGGATGTCATTCAACTGAATGAACCACAGGACACATTTAGCTTTATTATTTGGTAATCAAAAATAAACAGTCTCCAAAGAAGATGTGACATATTATATGCTATAAAAGCATTGGATGAAGAGATGCAAGAGTTACAGTAAAAATTATATGATCTGCCATTCTGAATCTACATTGGACGTTTCTGCCCTAAAACCTATATTTCAGCCATAAAGGCCTCCTGTCCAGGGTGTCCCCCCTCGTAACCTCCCAGGGAGCAGCACAAGCTGAAATGAGATTTTGAAGGCATAAAATTGTGCCACCTCTCACCACAAAATTCTGGAACTGGGCAAATTTCTTTTCTAAATGTTTTTCAAATTATTATTCTAACTCCAATTGTAAAATATTTGGGGAAAGCTCACCCACGTCCACAGTGTAAGGAAGACATCCTTAGATGTGTGACAGAAATGGCCCTGCTGACTTTATGGCTGCAGCTAGAAATCTCTCTGAGGTGCTGCCTCGTTGAAGTTGCCTCCCACCTACCAGTTATATTTTGTCCCACATGCTTTCACATCAAAAGAGAAAACAGACCTGAGGCTTGGTGCGTTAATATACCCAAATTATACTTAGTGTTTGCAAAATGTGAACCGGTAAACAAGGGCTTGCATGGAGTATAGATTTTCTTTTGATTGTCAATAATCTAATGGCTTATAGGGCGTGCCAAGGACTGATAAGTTCCCGCTCATCAGCAAGGCACAAGGAAGGTTTGGTAACCCCAGGTGCAGTTGTGACTACAAATAGTGCCAACAGACAGGACACAGATAACTGCCAACCATGGAGGCCAGGCAACGTTGTCTTAAGTCTTTATTTGTACAAAAGCAAAGACATTGAGAATAACTGTTATGGTTGGATAGTTTTTTAAGGTAGAGCTTGTAAAGAAGTGATGGGGAAGTTCATGGAGACTATTTTTTGGCATAGACTTAAAATGATTTTCCAACGATTGCTGACATGACAAAAAGTAAAGCACGACAGAAACTGCTGGTTTTCGATTTAATTTTGAATATAAAATTTATTTTTGCATAAAATTAATCTTACCCAAACAAGAAATTCACTTCTTGTAATGAAATGCCTCTTTTTGCATGATCACTCGCACATTTATGGACTGATGCAGCAGTTTTTTTTACTCTGAAAGTGCACTGGGACCTCTTAACCAGGCCCCAGTGCCAGTGCTCTGACCCTTAGAAGTATATGTTTAATTGGCTTCCCCACAAATGGCATTTGTTAACGTTACCTAGTATATTGCAGCAGGGGTACCCTATAAGTTAAGAGTCCCTCGTGGACTGAAGCACTGATTGTGCCACCATGAGTGTGTCAAAGTAAAGCATGACTCCCAGACTGCGATTGCAGACTGGTAGACCAGTTTTAACGCGACTTCACCATTTCAACCCATGGTAAAGCCCAAACCTTCCTTTTTAATATTTCTAAGTTATCCATAAGGCAGACCTAACAAGCCCTGAAGGCAGGGTGATTTCTGTTGAAAAGAAGTACATGCATTTTTACATGTCCTGAAGTAAAAACCATGCATTGTCGTTTTTACTGGGGTAATGCTAGTAGCGAGAATGGAGTCACACGCTGACAACTCAGCAGTGCTAACTTCCAAATGTGACTACTTAATCTGGTACTTAAAGGTATCAAAAGAATCATTGCCTTAAACCCGACTTGTTGCTCAAGTCGAATTTAATGTAACTATTTGTACAACACTTTGTTGCCCAAAGTTTTCCAGTAGCTGTTTTCAGTTGCACTCAGCTGCTGTCTTCGAGACAGCCTGCTGCACTCCTGGGTAGGGATTACTCTGAGGAAGAGGAACAAAGGACCTGCTGAGGTAAGAGGTGTGACCTCCTCCTGGCAGGATGGCTAGAGTAGGTTGAGCTCAAGAGCTGAGATTCAAAGGGGAAGCCACTCTGAAGGTAAGTGGTAGTCACACTAAGAAAGGGCTGCTCTTTTGTTTCAGCAGACAAGCTGGCAGAGAGGGAGAAACGGTTGCCAAACTGATTTTTCAAGGTGAGTGTAGCCCCCAGGTAGCCACACCTCTGCTTTGGGTAGTGAGCTCCACACACCAAGAAAAGGGTCTCGCCATGTTGGTAGTGTGAAGAATAGTGCACCCTGGGATAGCTAGATGCCACACTTTACAGGAAGTAGTCATCAGACAGGAGGAGACCTGGTAGCCCATTGGCTAGTAAGCTGTCACCACCCCGTAGGTTCATAGCAGGCATAAAAGTAGTACCCCTGGCACTCAGACCTCTAATCACATCTGTACTGGAGCGAAGAATGAAGGACTGTCCTGCAGCTCTCTGGACCCAGCGTAGAGAGGCTACACCAAAGTCTGGACAGCACCTGCCGAATCTGTGGACTAGTAAAGAGAGGACTGTACGTGTGGTCTCCACTCATAGGAAAGTTGCCCATGTGTGCCAGACAGAGTCAAGAGTAAGTTGGCTAACTCCCTGTTACAGCCACAAGGACATAAAAGTGGAGAAACCTGGACCTGTGAGAGCCCAGCACCAAGAAGCATGACCGCCACTGGACCCTGAGCTACAGCCTGGGAGACAGAGACCTGACCCTCACAAATTGCTCCAGAGTCTGCTGGACCCTGGAGAGTCATCAGAGTCTACTTTGGTCACCCTGCAAAAAAGTTAACACCAGTTTAAGGAAACTGCTAGATTTGCTCTAACCGGAGACCAGTAGACCAATAACAACTGGACAGGTGCTGGACTTCACCTGGATGTCGTGGGAAATCGACCTATGAAGGCAAAGTTGGCTCCTCAATCTCGAGGACTAAGGGGTGGCCACAGGAAGACCAACCACATCAGCACAGCATCCCCAATATCTTCAAGCATCTTCAGCATCCTGTATCCTTTGCATCAGGGTCAGTATATTGACTTCAATGGTGATTTGACCTAAGGACTCAGAACCGTACTGGAGACTGCTGAAGTTGACAGGTAACTGTCCCCTAGGACCTGATTGGTCCCTGTGACTGGCTCCCTATCAGAGTTGGAATGTCAAAGAGTGACCATATAGCTGTTTTTAAGTTGCTTGTCATGGTTGATCCTAAATTGCTATCACGGTAGATTACAAAGATTTATTGCATTCAGTGAAAAGCAGTGATATATTGTTTTGCTACAAAACCTTTTATCTTCGGAACTTTCCGGTGAATTTCTGTCATTGTCATTTAGGTGTCTAAAGATAAAAATACAATCTATTTTTATAAATTGGTGTTGGATTTTTATTGTGTTGAGTTTTCTCCTCATTTTACTGTTTTGGTAGTATTTAATGCTTTACACTTGTTCCTTTGATAAATCCTGACTGATCAGTGCAACAGCTATCCAGAACTGAGCTAAGGTTTTACAAAAAAAACCTGACTGGACCTGACACGGAATTGTGTCATTATCACACGGTGGGGTTGCACAACCGCACCATAAAATAATCCACATTTCTCACACTTTATATGTTATTAAAGCTAGAAGCAGCTCGTTCGGGGGGGGGATCATCCTCTTTTGGAGCATACATATCAGCAATATCCAAACTTTTGTCATTAATTGAGCAATTGACAAACATCAAATGCCCTCCTTTGTCTGAATTATGTTTATGGATTTTTACATCCAATCTTTTAGAAAAACATAACCCCGCTATGGGTTATGCTGGAAATGAATGCAAGCTTTGCACATCTTAAAATCCTTAAATCTATAAATAGGGCTATTGGTGTTTTACAGTACAATTACTGAAGTATTATGAGATATAGCTCATGCCTCAACCACATTGTTTATGTTAATTATTTGGCCCATTCTTTTAACTGATATTGTCTTTAATTTAAACATTTCTTCCTAAGATTTCTAGTTTTCCAGCTATCCTTGTAGTCAACAGATAGTAATCTCAAACCATATTTGCAGTAACTGTCCATATAAATAACTGATACAGTAATACTAAAATTAGTAAAAGCTTTTTTCATCCTGGAAAAAACATATGTGCAGGAGTTAAAGAAACAATACCTCCATATTTTTTTTAAAATTTTCAACCCCCTGAGACAACACTTCACTTTAACTCCCCCACCACTTGCACATGACCTCTTTCATTAACCCTCCGCCTACTGATCCTCAACACATTCTCCACTCATTCCCTGCAGCAGTGTCCTGTATTCTACTTTTTGGTATCATGTTACAGTACCTAGAGCTTTGTCATCATTTCCAAATGAACCCCTCCTCCCCCATCCTCCTTCAAATATTGCAGACATCCTATCTGTTATGGGAAATGGCAATTTGTAAACACATTAAATCTGCCTTTAAACAACACTTTAAGTCTGGCTTGTTGACCAATGGATGCTTGTGCATCTGTTAGGTGTAACTGAGGTAGCATATTAATAAAATCTTTATGTCTGGGGGCAGTGTAAGTAGTCATATCCGAATAAAAACAATACTCAAAATTGTTAGTTACATTAAATTACTTGTTGGTTATAGCTTTAGTTAAAATTCACTCTTAATACTATAGTCTGAAAAGTTCACCTAAATCACTATTGGATATTTTCATGCTAAATTGGCTGAGGAGAGGACTCTATGTGCTTACATGATTGTGAGGTCTTTCTCTTACTCTGGGATGACAATATCTTTAATCAGTTTCTCATTTAGGTTTTTGACTCTGATACCATCTTCCTGGTGTTCCAGGATCACAGTAAAGTGGAAATGTGTTCTGCCGAAGCGATTCTCCTGCTCCTCATGCTTGACTTTCAACTGGCCCATATCATTCTCTAATTGTGAAGAATGTTCCTGAAATTTCAACGTTTTTACTTTAGAGTCAGAAATACGCTGTTCTAACTCATCCTTCCTCGCCAAAAAGTGTCAGAGCTTATCACCCATTCTGCCTATTCGTTCTTTAATGTGAATAGCCACATTTGCTTGTAGGCTTTTCAACTCAGTGACCTCTTTTAAGATGCTTTCCAATAACCTCAATATCGCAGTCTTCAGGGCTGACGTGCTAGTTTGAGAAATTGGGTTGATAGTATTGTCCATATTTTCCACATTTGCTCTCAAAGACTGTTCTTGGAATAGCTGAAATTTTTGCTAGACGTCAATTGTTTTTTTTAAATGTCTTATTGGGCCGAGGGTGCTAGGAAGGTGGCCTATGGCTTGTTCGTCTTAGCTGTTTGACTTGCACCAACATTTTGATACTTCTGGGAATGAAACAGTGGGCTGAACCTCACTCATTAGTTAAGGGCCCTGCTTGGGAATGTAATGTCTCATTCTGTGAGCCTTGATCTGATTTAAAAATCCTATCTTACGCAGCTGCCAGTCCATCTACTCTACAGATTCCTGAATATTTGATGGTGTCATGCTCTCCTTGGTGATATTTGCCCAACAGTTATGAGGACTAGTTGAAGCAAGGATAACTTAATTTCCCTTTTGTTCTCCTAGTTCTGCAACTGCCGTGCTTAGAAGTAACCCAAAATCTTGTGCAGAGTCTTACCCCCCCATTCAGCTCCCTTATTTCTGTTTGATTGAATATTTTATTGTCCTTCACAATCCAAGTTCTCACCAATTGCAACAATTCCTTATTATGTGTATCCTTCCTAGATCTAAACCGATCAGTCTCAATTCTAAAAACATTTACGATCCCTAAGTTAAAAGCCTATAACTTTGTTAAATGTGTACTACAAGATACCATCAAATTTCTTGGCAGACAAAATAAACAAAGTTTCATATTTGTTGAGTCAAAAAGATCAAAATTGGTTTCTAGGGGGCAGACAAATGAAAACAAATACAAATGATTTTATGGAAACAATTGATATTTTCTTAAACTGAAAAATTCGAGCATTGATAATGATATTGGATGCCAAGAAAGCTTTTGACCTCGTTATTTGGGAAAGTTTATTTATAATATTAGAAGCCTTCAGTCAAAGTGGAACTCTGATGGAAGACACACAAGAGATGAAGCGGAGCACTGGCAGGACCCTCTGCAATATTACCCCAATGACAGACATGGAATTGCAATAGTTGTAGAGCACTGCTATTTTGTGAAGTCCTTTTTAAAAGAGCAGGCTTCTGCTGATTGAAGGGAGATCATGGCCCTGAGGCAATCCATTCGCCAAGAGGGAAAGATTTTTAAAATCTGGGGATTACTAGCAGTTTCTTACATTGAAAACTAGGTTTCACTAGGTTTTGCATTGAAAACTAGGTGTTACAATGCTGATTGTTTTTAATGCCAGACCCTCAAAATTGAATTGTCTTCAGACAAATATAAGAGACTGCCACTTAGCAAGAACTAAAAATGACAAACGGGAATGCCTATTTTGAATGCTTCTGTAAGTTGTGGGGTATGATAATTGTAAAAAAGTGGTTGTTATGGAGGAAGAAGAGAACATTTGAGACGTGGGAGAGTCATCTGCCTGAGGTATAAACGTGGAAGCAAGATTGTAGTATTTTAAGCAGATAAAAGAAAGATAAATGGATGGTCCGATGGTAAAAACCTAGTAGCTACAGGGAGTTTGGAGAGAATAGAATTTGAGAAGCTGAATAGTATTTAGATATCGGGAAGTTTTTATAGGATAGTTAAGCTGATCGCCGATTTACAACATTCAGGGTAAGAGTCAGGGAGGAAAGAATGGTTGAAGAGAGATGAGAGGCAAGTTAGCTCACTGTTGGAGGGGACAGTTTTCATGATTTTATAGTTGTATAAGTCGCATTACACTCATGACAGGTTTACTGATCAGAGTATAGGGATCAACAATGCAGAAGTGGGGAGCAGGTGGTAGAGATTTAACCTAGGCCAGGTAAGAGTATGTGTGCATGTTTGACCTGTTGGCTCGGCTCGATTCCCCTTGCAGGGACGCCGAGTGGAGCGAGCAGTGCCATTTTTTTGGAAACAGCTGGTAATTCAGTTTTTTTTTAAAGCAGTACGGTGAAATGTGGGGTGAGACTTGCGTAATGTTTTCTAAAAAATGTTCTTAATGATTAACTACTCGCGAGTTGGGCTGCTTCTCAACAATGGTTGTCATTAAAAACGGTCAATCAATAAGAGTAGTAAAATTGGTAGATGTGGGGTGAGACTTACATTTGAATGAGTACAACTTGCGATACCAATCAAACATGACGATAACTGATGCCTGAATCTCAGACTGAGATATAGGTTTGTGAGAGTAATGGGGCCGCTGTTCTGACACTACAAAATGAATCAATGTATAGGTGTTGGGAGTGTGTTATACAGACTCACAAATAATATCGGGCTGATAATATTGCCCCTTTTGATATAATAAGATGGCACGTATGTTTTCACAGATGCATATAAAGCAACGGATGGTGCTGTAAAATAGGGGTCTGATGGTATAAGATATACACCCCTTGGCATGGTGGGAGCTGGTACAAGGGCCCTTGGCTACCACCTGGTAAATATAATTTTATATTGACAGTATCGGGGTCACTGATTTAGTCTGTGACTTGGCATACCAGCATCTGCTTTGTAGGATGTCGCAACTGGTTGGTGGTTTTTAATCAGAACAATTTGTTTGTTTGTTTGTATGTTTGTCAGTCACTCTATGCATAAAGTCAGACGTCCAGTGAGGTGATTGCCGACCTCGAGCTCTGACGAAATTGCCGCAACGAAGTATAGGCAATGAAACATGTTGGCCTACTTTGAACTGGTCTGCAACATGCTGTGTTTTTACTTTTGAGTAAGCTCACGATTCTGAATAAAAAGGGTTAAGCTATATCCGTGAGTCTTACCTCAATTTTAATTTTGAGATATGTATTATCTCCCACATATCACGGGGTCTTTTCTTTGATACATATATCACTGTCTTCACCTCTTTATTTTTACACTGGACACAATTTCTTTTCTATAGGTGAGAACGTTACCAATGATGATAAACGTGGGCAAGCTGGTGAGAACCTGCCAGTAGCTCCTCTGGTGTGGCGCACTGAGGGACTTTCTCACCTTCACACATATTTTTCTGTGGGTTGCATACACCTGTCTTAGTTTAGGGTATGTATGTGTTGAGTGATCTGACTTACATTTTAAGTGAAATTGAGATAGCGAGGTAATTAGGACTGGATTAGACTGGAAATTGTTCAGACCAGCTGCTGGGTAGAGGTGGATACCCCGCAACACCAGTCCTATGTAAAAAAGTGGATGTTGCCCCGCATAGCCAGATCCTTTTGTTGTTTAAAAGAAATTTAAATTACGCCAGGGTAATTTGCATACTTTTTAGAAGTTTGTCTTACGCTTGTGACATGAAATTTCCAAAATCAAGCCATTTTGTGTATTTATGTGCAATGTACCGTAAACATTTACAGCAGACATGCAATTCATGGTAAAAATTTACTGCAAACACATGGGAACAACAGAATGCAATCGGCTGTTTTTTGAGGTGCTTAAAATGTGTCCTTGCACACACTATTGCCACGAGGACGCATTTTGCTTTAAAATATATTGCAAAGTGACAGAATTTCCTTTTGCATAATTACACATAATTTCTCGTAATTTTGCCTTAATTTTGCATAAATACGCTAAAGCCAATAAAGCAAATTTCGCACACCCCTAACTTACGTCGGCTTCCCTGTATTGGAGTGGGGATTCATGCCTGAGGAGGAACAGACTTGAGGAATGTATTTATAATGGTAATAAGCATTTGGAATACTATTATCCTAATTCAGTTTCAGTGAAGCACAGCAAAATATTAGTGGAGCTGAGTGGTCTGTAAATTTGTGGACCAGCCGTCGATGTTGAATTTGGAGTAAAGAAGTACAGTCAATGCAGTATGCAGATTTCGCCAAATCTAGTGCTTCTTGGGCTTATCAAGGACTTCTCTTTATTTATGAAGATTCTCAAAAGTATAGAACATTTTCACTTGTGACTTTTGGTATGCATTCTTGTTTTGAGTATACAGGCATGGCCGTACTGGGAACAGCAACCCGCCCTGGCAATCTTGACCGGCCGCGGGGGAGGGGGGTGTGCTAGTGAGAATCAACACTCCCGCTGCACCGCTCCTGCTTTTTGTTACAGGGGGCTGATATTGCAGCAGGCCCCCACGGGTCCAAGTTGTTGAACTTATTGAAGGTGGTGGCTCTTCATGGAGAAGAATGAAATCACTGTGTATTTTGATAAATGTGGCCAATTCTAGTTCTGGCGAATTCTTACACATATGTTGGTTTTGTTGGTGCGATGCAGATGAAGAAATGTTGACTAATAGTCATGTCTCTCAAAGAATGATTTGAGTAATTAATTTCGGTGGAGTGAAGATAATGGTAGAAGGTTGTGCAAGGGTTTAGCATGAGAGTTAATATGGGAGTCCCTATTTAGGAGAAAATGATCAGGGTGAGTTGATTAAAGCCACCAAGAATGACAACTCTGGAAGTTTTTTAATATGTAAATGCATATTTTTCGTTGACTAGCTTACCCAAGGGCACTTGGGTCACCACTGTGGGTTACATGTGACGGATTCCAGACTATGTACATACTCTTTGTCAGAAATGACTTTTAAGAGCCTTTCTAAACTTTTCCTGAGATAAGCATGAGACCCTGATTTTTGCTACTGGGTGAGCCAATAGGAGCGTGATAACAAAGGTGCCAAACTCTCCTATCAAACTGAAAAAATTAAGCACTGTGAAGAAGATATTTTGTGCAAGACTGCGACATCATTTTAGAAGGAAACCAGTACCAACTCGGTCCTTTGACTGAGTGGAAAATTCAAACTGGCACTTAATAATGATCAGATTAAATCCTTCAGCGAGATATAGCTGCCTAAGACCCAGTCTTTCCAGTAGTAAGATAATTATTATTACCTGGGGAATATTTTATCTAGAAACCCGGAATACATGGACATCAAATCCATTAAGACCCTCATTTTATAAATTTCATTCTAGTCGAGAGAGTTTGTTTGCATTTCTAGGCCCTAATGATGATAATATAGCTATACAAATGCGCAAAATACGGAAATCAAAATACAAAAAAAAAAATGCATGGCTTGTGGCTAATAAAATCAAATGTCTGTGTTTCCAATGATTGCAAACACAGCCAGAATCCTATGACAAACGTATGATAACAGGTACATGGCAACCTGTTCTTTGGCCATTGATGTACGAAATGCTTCTTCTGTATCCTCCTGACAGTGGCACTGTGGAAATGGATTTAAAGTGCAGATCAATAATAGAGTTATGCTAGCTGATAAAAACGGATATTGACTTGTAAAGGAGACTATTAAGTTGGCACAAGTTGCATTTTAGATAACCGTTTTTTTTTTTAACAAAAACAAGTTTTGGGATTTATTTTCAATGCTTTTCCCACTTGCATGTGGAAAATGCAATATTTTATACATTTGTAAGTTGCAAAGTTCGCAAAGGGAAAATATAAATGGATAAGTGTGTTCTTTGTGTGTATTTTAAGCAACATATGGGTACACTGCGCATATGTAGGAATGGGAAGTTAGATGTAAGTTACCAATTTATGCAAGTGCTCTTAACATGCCCATCAACATAAACGGCATGCATAATAAAAAGTAGCTAACTGCGCACATACATAAACATAAATTATGTAATTTACGCATCTAAATCTATGCCTTTGATTTTAAACGTTAAATGCATATACATAAGTGTATCCTTTGTGTAAACACTGTTAGGAACATATGCATCCACTGCGGGAAACTAGGTTTAAGTTACAAATGTGCATAATACATACATCCATCTACGTTATGACATACTTTACACATAAGTCACAATAAAATGTATATAGATGTGGATAGCAGTAAATTTCACACATATAAAGTAAACATTTTCGCCTTTACATGTCTAAATCCAGACCTTTGTGAATTAGGCCCATTTTGTTTGGAAAATGCGCAAGTATTAAGTACAGAGAATTTCACACTGAAAGGAAACAAGAGCATATGAAATGTTTTGAGCCACTGAATGTGATTTTCAAGAAACTTGAGCTGTAACAGGTAGAAATGGTTATGTTACATAGACCAGTGCAAGTTCGGTACATGTACATGGCCACTAAAGTCACGCTAAATTTGGGCCAGGATGGGAGCTTTACCAGTGACATTTATGTTGATGGAATTCAATCAGCTGTGCCTCTCCTTGCCAGCATGCAGCAGAGAAGCAGCAGCAGTGACATTTTCCATAATGGAGTTAAGCTGGCAGCAGTAAATGCACAATGGGAGCTGCAAGTTCCATTTCTGATCTGGACGCTGTTCAAATTCGTAACATTTACTAGCAAAATGTTTTAAATGCCCTGAAAACCTCTTTGCAAGGGCTGCATTTATAAAACCATTCATACATTTGATGGGAAATAAACGTAGGACACACGTTTTTGTTGTAGCCTGAGTCAAATTAATTTGTGCATAGGTAGGTGCATTTTGTGGTTGGCTTTCTGGCCACTGGATGGTCCTTGAACACTGTCTCTGTCAGACGCCCACACCTCAGTAGCAGGCATACATGCTCTATTTTATGAAGTTGCCAAAAACAACAAAACACTTTCTCACTCAGGGAGATCTTTGAGGAAGATGCAATGTTCTCTGTTTGCAGATGATGCTTTCTGGACCATGGCTGCGAGTTTGCGCTTTATCAGGAATAGACACGTGTTTTTAAGGAAGTAAACGGTACAAGCATCAGAATACTGCACCCTGTTCCTTTGATGGCATGACGCCCTAAGCCAGGAACAAGGTGACACTAGATTCTTTGCGGTTTAATAGAGTCTACACCAGTGAGAGTGGAAATATCTCACCTTGACCAAAGTTGCCTGCGGCACAGCAGCTCGGGGTCAGCTACTGAAAAGTGAATTGATGAGCTCTGAAGTGACAGGGGTCAGTTAATTCGTGTTTGCCGTTATATCCGTTTCAGTTTCACTCCTGATGAATATGACGATGGAATAGAAGATGTCAACTAATTGGCCAATCCTTTATCTCAGATAACGCATGCAATACATCCACTAAACATACAAAGTACGTTTAAAACCAACAAATCATTTTGATGACACTCCGTTAAACAAAATTATTGCTTCTGCTAACTATCAAACTTTATTGTAAAAAGAAAATAGTATGCGATAATCAAGTTATATGACCGAAATCGTGGAGTCAATCCCAGCGGCGTTTCCTCCGCTAAGACGGAAGAGCGTCGCCCCACTGCTCTCCGAGCAGTGCAAAGGAAAAATAAAATGATGATAGCATACCGTTATTATAATTTTATTTTTAGTATGGAGCTTGCAGCCAGGTTAGGTCGGGGCGGGGCTGGGCTTGTGTGATGTCAGAGGAAGGAGGAGTGGTTGGTGCACCATAAGTGGGCATGACGGTTTGGTTGGCTGTCTTGGGCCAGCCAAACCGTCATGCGTACTTAGCATGTTCTCCACCGCTGCATGGCACAGACTGGGTGGAGAACTAGCACAGGCACCCACTCCCTGTCTGAGCCCCGAACCATGGCGCTCGGACCAATCTTGACGCTGCTGTCATGCTGGTGACAGAAGCGTCATGATTGACTAGGGGAGTCTGGGAACCTGGGTGCTCTCAGGAGCCAGGAAAACAGCGAAGACGGAGGAGAGGTGGCAGCTGGTGACTAGAGACCAGCAGGTAAGTCTTCTTTTTTTCTTCTTTTTTTTAAACCCCTTTACCCCGCCCCACTGCTCCCTATCAGCCGCAACTGGTCAATCCTAGAACACTCGTTTTTTACACCAACCATTTTTTCCAATTGCTTTCTCTTCAATGTATCTTTGTGTGGCCTACCGATTTTATTGCTGCAAAATGAATGGTTGCACCCGTGAACATTTACGTAGTTAATAGTCACATTGTTTGGGAACTATAGATATCGCTTAGTGAAAAGACTGGGAACTATAGATATCAGCTCATTCAACAGGCCGCATTAATCTACTTCCTTGGGTTTCCATACTAAATGCAAATTAGAAGAACGCGCTGTCTATTTTTTACATTAATTGAATACTCTTCCAAAGGGTCTATTCTAGTTGCAAGGGTTAATTAGTTGAAACAAAGGTGGGCCTATATTTTTCTCAGACCCTGCACTCGTGCTCTATCAATATATTATAGGTACTCAAAAGGATTCAATGTATTTATTTATATTTGTTGTATAAAACACAAGTAAAACCTTTGTAGGTTTCTAAGCACTGCACAACAGGAAGGACAAAGAGGCAAGGTAACATAAACAATGGTTGACCGGAAATTCATATGTGAAAATAGGTTTTTCAACAATAACGCGAAGATGACTAGATAAAAATCAAAAAAGGATTACATATAGAAGGATACCAGAAAAGCTATCAAAACATACCGTTTTGGAAGCCCGTTTGGTTTCAATGGGAACTGTTAGACCTGGCATCTTTTGGTATAATTTCCCCTGTATTTTTGCTTCTGACCTGTTTTTGACTGTGTGCTGCATTTCGTTTTTCATGGTTTTAGGACTCTGGGCACTTTACCACCACTAACCAGTGCTCCAGTGCTTATGATAAGTGTAATGCTATACACGTAAAACTAACATGAGTGACACAGAAAACAATGAAAACCGCAAGCTTTTTCTATTCCTGTCCATATATTAACGCATGGATACACGACCCTAATGTTATATTATGTTCGGGTCAGAGAGACTGCATGGACTAGGATGATATTCACGTCGACGTTTCGACCCTTGGAGATAGCGTAACTTATTATACGTCAAGGACGGGTCTTCTTCAGGACTGGGGGGATTTAAAAGATTGACAGCCTTTACGATCGCCACTGGCGGCGTTTCTTGATATATTTTACCAAGTCTCCAACCGGCTGGTGGAGTCTTTGAACAAGTTTTGCTATTCTAAGACCACAACCTTCTGGTGTAGGTCCCCGTGTTCAACGTAACTATTGGACCCTCTTCGAATTGCCGTACAGGATCCAAGACAAAACAGTTGCAGCTGTCAATCTTTTCTGTGTCACTCATGTTAGTTTTACGTGTATAGCATTACACTTATCACCACAAGTCACTTATCTGGCACTAATGTCACTGTTATCTCGCCGTATGTGTATGGTTTTGTTTGACAGTCTTATTCATTCTATGTTGTTCACAAATGTCTAAGTAAATAATTCTACTTTTGACCAAATTGATTTGCATTTGTGGTGTGTTCCCTGCCTTTTTCTCACCATCTTTTGAGAAATACTGTTCAAATGTAATTGATATAATATTTCATACCTTTGGAAACTAAGAGTTTAAAGTGTTTTTCTATTATTTACATCAAACAAAGTAATTGGATAATTTCCCGACAGAACCACTTGTTTATTTATTGCATATCCTGATGGCCCATCACCAGGCTGATAGGCCTTCCTGTAGGGGAGGAGGTGTCACTGACACCTGAATAGGGCTGTGCCTATCCTCACACAAAGCAGTCTCCACCCCCCTGTAGTGTGTCTGGAGCCAGGGCAGGAAAAGGCAGGATCCTGTGCACTACAAAGACTTTCCTTTGAAGTTTGCCTACTTCAAAGGCTGAAATGGGTATACATATAGGCCCTCTGACAACCCAAATTCAGAACACTTCTGAACTTAGGACATTCTGCCAGGAAGAAAAGCAAGATGCTGTTGGAGGGACTGCCACTCTGCCTGTTGCTTTGTTGTGCTAGCCTGCTGCTTGCTGCTTCTGTCCTGGGAGTGAAAAGACTGGACTTTTCTTTCTACATCCTGCTTCCAAGGTTCTCCAAAGGCATGTGTGTGCTTGCCTCCTGTTAAGTCTCAGGGCCATCAAAGATTTCACCTGTGCTTGGGCTATTCTGCTGAGAGTCCTGACTTGACTAGTGGTGCCAAATCCAGTTAATGGGGCTCTGGAAGTGTAACCTGGTGATCTTCAGGAGAAAATCCATGCATTGATTCTCAGTGCCTGTTTTCTAAACGCACCGCTGTAAAAGAATGATGTGTCTCTGCTGCCTGCCCTGAAGCATGGTTCTCGCTTGAAGCATCGACCACGGCTTTCACCGTAGGCCCAGGCTTGCCACTGCAGTGCATCAGAACAATCGCCACAGCGTGAGTCTCTAGCCCTGTGTCGCCAACATCCGTGACACCCGCTCCGACTCCAACGCAGTGCCTGCTTCGCGGCTGAGAAATCAACACATCGCGTGCTTGGCCTCTATCGCATCGATGTAGCACATCTAGTTTTTCGACGCATTGTCCAAGGTCACGTGCCCGGAAACCGATGCATCACCTCCCCTGCCAGTAAGGACTTGACGCACCACCTCCCCTGCCTAGCAGTAAGGAATTGATTCATTATCTCCCCTGTGTAGTAAGGAACCAACACATCGCTTTGCTTTTCCAGCGCCTCAACTCCCCTGCACCTTGCACTGTCTTCGATTTTTGATGCATATAAGGTACTTTGTGCTAAAACGAATGCGTCTATTGATTTATATGGACTAAATTTGTCTAATCTTAAAAGTGATATTTTGACTTATGCATGTTGGATTTTTTTCGTTTTGATCTTGTTTTAGTCAGATAAATATTGGCTATTTTTCTGAACTGGTGTTTATTCCTTTTGTAGTGTTTTCACTGAGTTACTGTGTGTGTGTACAAATACTTTACACATTGCCTCTGAGATAAGCCTGACTGCTCTTGCCAAGCTACCAAGAGGGTGAGCAGGGGTTATCTTAACTGTGTGACTCCCTTACCCTGAAAAAAATGAGTGTCCGTACTTGGGCAGGGTGCACCACTGCCAACTATAGACCCCATTTCTAACAGGAACCATTAAAGCGAGGAGAATCCTGGGGTGCTATGAACAGATTTTTTAGTATGGTAAGGATGGAGTCTGCTTTCAATAGGGCAAGACTGTCTCTCTGGAGACAGATGAGATCAGCGCACCCATAATCCAGTTGGAAAATTACTAATACCTCAATGGGCAGTTTTAGGCCGTGTTGGGGCAGTATGTGCTTTAGGTATTACATTTTGTTTTTAAAGATGGTAAGTTACAAACTTTGGCATGGCCTGAAAGTGAACATTTAGATGAAGCTTTAAGTCTTGTATGAAACCTACAGATTTGGTTGATGTTGCTCTTGTGGGAGTTATGTTCAAATTTTCAAGTACTTTATTACAGGCTAGTATAATGGCCTTGTTTTAAAAGGGTGCTGCTGCAGCAAATGATGAACGGAATGCTGAATAAATCAAACATTCACCCCCCCCGTCAAGAGATCTGGGTTAAATCCATCATTATTTTGCTCACTATGTCACCCCAGTTTGGACCCAGCCATATGCAAATCAGTCTTGACCCTGCTCCTCATCAGAACAGTCCAGCCCGAATTGCCAAGCCGGTCCTCCCTGGACTGGAAACAAGCATCCTGGGACCGGTTTCGGGTATCACCCCTCATCAGCCAGGCTAGCTTGAATCCAGTGGCACAGTGAGCAAGCGACCCACATCTGGGCATACCCATCCCACTTAAGTCGCAAAATGCTGCAGCAATAAATGATGGACGGAATGCTGAATAAATCAAACATTCACCCCCAGTCAAGAGATCTGGGTTAAATCCATCATTCTTTTGCTCACTACACCACCCCAGTTTGTTTTGAAAGAGTAGCAGGGGAAGGAATTAGGTCTTATTGGAGTTAAATTTGAAATGCCTTTGTTTCACCCTTTCTTGAATGCTATCAAAATTGACTTTTAAATTCTTGATCAAATCTGGTGAGCTCAAGATACTGTTTAGTATCATCTATGTATTGGTGGAACGTCATATCAAGATTGTTGAGAAATTCGAATCGCAAGGCTATCTCCCTTACATACAAAAAATTGATTTATAACCGGACTGATCCAATGGTGAAACTACGTGCGACATGGGAGACTAACCTGGGGGACCTGGCCGATGAGGACTGGGTGGAGGCACTGGCCTCACCCAGAGAGGTAGCCATCCCAATGCGCTTACGTTTGGTCCAACTCAAGGTCCTCCACAGGGTATACTTTGATGCCCCACTGCTGTACCGGTTGGGTAGGAGACCAGATTCCCTTTGCCTCCGACACTGGAATCAGACAGGTACCTTCATGCATATCTTATGGGACTGCCCCCGCATACAGCAGTACTGGGCGGACGTTACCAGACAATTAGCTAGGACTTGTGACAAATCCATACATCCAACATCCACACTGTGCCTTCTTAATATTTGGGAAGCAACTGACCTCACACAGGCCGAACAAACATGGGCCATGACGGGGTGGGGCATAGCCAAACGGAACATTGCTCAAAAGTGGGGTGTGGACACAATACCACTGCTGAAAGATTGGGCTAGAGATATGGACCACGCCATGATCGCCGAAAAAACTGTTTACAAAGGGAGGGGATGCCCACGTAAATGGGACCACAAATGGGGGCGATGGAATAAATACAGGGGTGAGATATGCGTTTCCCTGACGGTGGAACTGAGAAGAGAGAGATTGGTGGAGTTGGAAGGAACGGATGATGAGTTGAGAGCATGCATTGAGAGTATTAATGACTAGACTAGCCCGCTATCACTTCCCCACCCGTTGGTGGGTACATGACCCCCCCCGATAGATTATAAAGTATTGTTTAAAAGGTACTGCGCTGGGCTTCTACTGGATCGAGGACTGGAAGTAATATGATGTAATTTTAATCACATTCTATTCAATGATGTCAATGTAAAGTCACTGTTGCTGCATAATGTTTTAATAAAAACTGTTATAAAAAAAAAAAAAAAAGATTGTTGAGAAATTCACTGAGGGCCTGATTCACAGAACTAACTTACGTCAAAAACGTAAAGTTAGTACTTTTTGGTATTCACAGAATACACTTACTCATTTTGGTATTCACAGAATGAACTTACTCATTTCGGTATTCACAGAAGTTAGTAGTCCTAACTTTAGGACTCCTAAATGCCTTCTGTCAATACCGAAAGTCTTAAAGTTAGGATTTTCTCAGTTTAGGAGTAGTAAAGTTAGGACTCCTAACTTTACTACTCCTAAACTGAGAAAAATCCTAACTTTAAGACTTTCGGTATTCACAGAAGGCATTTAGGAGTCCTAAAGTTAGGACTACTAACTTCTGTGAATACCGAAATGAGTAAATTCATTCTGTGAATACCAAAATGAGTAAGTGTATTCTGTGAATACTAAAAAGTACTAACTTTACGTTTTTGACGTAAGTTAGTTCTGTGAATCAGGCCCTGAGGGTTTCCACATAAAGGTTGAGACTTATGGGTGACAACTTGTAACCCTCAATGATGCTGCATGACGTTTTAATGTTGTCCAAATAGGAGTTACCAATTTTTACCCATTGAGTGCATTCAGAAAAGTATGACTGGAACAACCTTAGAATGCTGCTGCCAATGCCCCTTCTTGTTTCTCAGACTCTCTTGGAGTATATTTTGGTCTAGTATTTCAAACACCACTGTCAGGCCCAGTTGAACCGAGTGACAAATCTGGGCTTCATCAAAGTACCTGAGTATGTTGTCAACTATCATAACGTTTGCTGATTCAATGCTGTGCTGTGGGTGAAACACTGGAATGGTCCCAGAAGGTTGTAGCCTTTACAGTCAGCAATCTTTTAGTTGAGAAGCCACACCTTTGTAATGAGGTTTGCTACAGAAGGCAGGACTGAGACTGGGCTAAAGCTTTCATAATATTTTTTAGGGTCTGTTTGTTTCACACGGAAAGGCAATCTAGCACTATGGCACTGTGCCATTTTGTATTGAGGCATTTGTTAGGCGTAGCAAATGTGTAAGCAGGCTGTGTTAATATGTGTGGTAGCAGTTTGAATAGGACCCTGGGACCCATGTGGAGAATTCTTTGTTAATTGAATGTATTTTCCCAAAAACAAATAAAGCAAATTAGTTACATTAGTTTATCATGACCCACAGATGTTAAAAGTTAATTTGCGTATTTAGTATTTTAAACAGTTTTTAGTTTGTATTAGTCCCTTTGATTTGATCATTGAGCAATGAGCTCTTGCTTTTACTACATGTTTCTTGTATTTTTCCATCTCAGCTTTAGAATGTAAGAATTTATTCCATGTTCTTCCCAATTTCTAAGTGTTCGGCACTGATGGCTGAGATTTGGACCTATTTAATGGTTTTGAACTTATTGACCATTTACCTAGACATGCAGCTATGTCTAGAAGAACGTATACAGAGGGCATTTATTTGATGGTTTTTTCCTAGGGAGGATGACATTTTAGAAATGTATTCATCTTTGTTAATCTTTTTCAAGTTTCTATCACAATCATATTCTCTTATGGGTTTCGAGGGTGGCATGTGACCTAGGATGGACAAAGGTGCAAGGGATACCTTAATCCAAATGCTTATACCATTCAATGTGATAGAACCCACAAATATAGGATTTGTAGAAATGAAAGGTGGATGGTAAAATGTTCCATGAGTTTATTGGAAACACGCCGAGATCAACGCCCTACTCAAAAAACCCAAGGCGGACCCAAAGGACCTCAAGAACTTTTGACCCATCTCCCTGCTCCCGGCGAAAGTCATTGAGAAGACCGCCAACAGACAACTGACCCACTTTCTGCAGGAGAACAACATCCTGGACTCCTCCCAATCCGGCTTCCGAAGCAATCACCACCAGCGACGACATAAGGGCCCTGCTGGACAACTGTGAAACCGCGGCCCTCATCCTCCTGGACCTCTCGGCCGCCTTCGACACCATCTGCCACCACACCCTGCGCACACGCCTCCACGACGCAGGGATCCGCAACAAAACCCTGAACTGGATCACCTCCTTCCTCACCGGCAGAACCCAGAGAGTCCGCCTCCCCCCATTCCGATCCGAAGCCACCACGATCACCTGCGGTGTACTCCAAGGATCATCCCTCAGCCCGACCCTTTTCAACATCTACATGGCACCTCTCGCCAACATCATCCGGGCGCACCACCTCAAAATCATCTCGTACGCCGACGACACCCAACTGATCCTCCCCCTCACCAAGGACCCGGCTACCGCCAAATCCAACCTCCACGAGGGAATGAAGGCCGTCGCAGAGTGGATGAAGACCAGCCGCCTGAAACTGAACTCGGACAAGACGGAGGTCCTCATACTCGGCACCACCCCCTCCGCATGGGACGACTCCTGGTGGCCGGCCATGCTGGGAACGGCCCCGACACCCACCAACCACGCTCGCAACCTGGGGTTCATCCTGGACTCAATGCTCTCTATGACCCAGCAAGTCAACGTGGTCTCCTCCTCCTGCTTCAACACCCTCCGCATGCTCTGCAAGATCTACAGATGGATCCCCACCGAAACCAGAAGGACAGTCACCCAAGCCCTCGTCAGCAGCAGGCTGGACTACGGCAACGCCCTCTACGCGGGAACCACGGCCAAACTCCAGAAAAGACTTCAACGCATACAAAACGCCTCCGCACGCCTCATCCTTGGAATCCCTCGCCACAGCCACATCACCGCCCACTTGAGAGACCTCCACTGGCTCCCGGTCAACAAGAGGATCACCTTCAAGCTCCTCACCCACGCTCACAAAGCACTCCACAATGCCGGACCAGCATACCTTAATGAACGACTCGCCTTCTACACCACGAACCGCCAGCTTCGCTCCGCGGACCTCACCCTCGCCACCGTCCCACGCATCCGCCGAACAACCACCGGCGGCAGATCATTCTCCCACCTCGCCGCCAAGACATGGAACACCCTCCCCACCCTCCTGCGACAAACCCAGGACCTGCTGACCTTCAGGAAACTTCTCAAGACCTGGCTGTTCGATCAGTAGCTGCCTCTTTCCCCCCCCTCTAGCGCCTTGAGACCCTCACGGGTGAGTAGCGCGCTCTACAAATGTTTGATTGATTGATTGATTGATTGATTGTCAAAAGTTGAATTGTTTCCTGGTGGGTAATAGATGGTGATGCGTATGATGGTAGCTAGGAGTAAAATGTTCACCTCCAACCAAGGGAGTTTGAATGATTGGAAGTGTTGTACAGGGTGATGGAGCAAGATATTTAGTTTTTATAGCTAATGGTTATACCTCCTCCTTCTTTGTCAGGAAAGCATGACTGCACTTGGAACTCATGGAACTGCTGTGGGGTAGCAGAAATTCACTGAGATGATAGAATAACTGGTTGTGTCCCTTCTCTGTCACGATAAGCATGTGAAGGCTATGATCAATGTTCCTGACTGAGGTATTCGTACAGTAGAATGCAACAGATCTACAGTTTAATAATGCACAGAAGTCTGTTGCATGGGGATTATACCTTTGTATTAGTTATTGAAATTAGATTGCACATGCATTCCTTTCCAGCGCTAGTCTTGTGCATCGCAGGGTAAGGATGAGGGATTTTTCAGAGTATTGAGAACCAACAGGAGGCTGCTGATTTTTCAGTGTGAGTGTGAAGAGGAGAGCTGAGGGACATGGGGGTGGAGGGACGGGTCGATGTATTGGGAGGGTGCTAGAATTCTGAGTGGCAAACATTCTTTTAAGGCATCTTGACTGAGTCAGTTGTGGGGATATTTGGTCCATTTTTCCCAAGAAAGTTTTCAGTGTAAAGGATGGGTGTCAAGAGGTGAGGTGGTCAAAGCTTTCAAGTGCTCTTTTTAGGATGTATTGTGCAAAGATGATGTAATGTTTAACTGGAAAATCTGGCCGTGGTATATTTTATATTCTCCACATGCAACTTGTTTGCCAAAATTAATCAGCTCTAATGCTTAGCAAAAGTTTGGTCCTCTTAGCCATATTCCTCAAGATCAAGAGATTTGGTTGCTTTTTTATGTCAGTCTTTCCACTTTGTAACCAAGGGCAATTTATAATACATTAGTTATTCGTCGTTATAGTGGAAAAATATGTGAAAAATGTATTGAAGCGTTTTTCAAATTTCTGTGTGAAAAAATGTCTAAATGTTGTGGGTAAATCCAGAGGAATGTGTAGAAACAACAGTGCAAATATACATTGATATTTCTAATTGTAATGCCAAAAATATCAAAACATAACAACATGCTACTGCATTTGCTGTTTTATTCATTTTCAACATTCCGGAATGTTTAGAAAGCATGCACATTTGAAATATATAGGCTCTCTGCTCCCCGTTCTCCAACCCCATTTTCTGCAGCCTGATGTCAAGGTCAGTTACCTCCACATAGATCTCACTTCAGGCTCAATCCTTAATGAGACCTGGATCTTTGACACCTAAAACACCCCTTCCTTGACTCCTTTTTAGGTCGAGCCTAGCGCAGCGCGCATGCGCTGTTCTAGGAAACGGCCTCTTGGAATCACTACAGACTTCTCTAGACTTTCACTAAACTCGTGCGTGTGGCTTTTTATTTCCCACACTTTCTATTGGCCTTTGCGTTTGGCTTTCAGCACGCAATTAGCCAAAGGCGGGTGCATGTCCCACCTTCTTTGTAAATGTTCACTCCCACGGCCTACAGCTGTCGGGAGCGAGCATTGGCGCCATCTGTTGTGGATCATGTTACTACTTTGTCTGGGGAAGCCTGACAGTACCCGCCCATTCATTGCACTAAAACCAGCATGCGCTCCCTGCCTGCCCCGGCCGTCTCGTGCACCCTCGCAGCAGGCATCCGTAGACCCTGAGCCCTCCCCCCCTCTCTCATTCACCAGCCACCCTCTCTCTCTCCCCCCACCTCCCTGGCCCCTCACTTGGTGCCCTGCCAGGGACTCTGCCAGGGTCGCTGCTGCTTAAATGGCTGCGGCGTGGGTACTGTTCAGTCCTTAGTTTATTGTAAATAAATACATGCAGTTTTTCTAGGGAGCCAGTTAAGCCACATCGGCTCAAGAAAGCAGCAGCATCGCAGAGCTGCCCAAGCGAGCTTAAAGAGACACTCGCTTCACTGCGCGCTCCATGTTGCAAAGCCCACGGCTTCCCCCCCGCCGACAAACTTTAAGAAATCCAGGAATGCTGCTGATTTCATTTCAGTCGTTAAGAGCCCGCAGCGTCTCAGAACCAGCTTGCTTTTTAAGGTAATTGTTTCTTTATGTGATGCAGGCGGACTCCATGGCAACGGCGTTCACGCTGGTATGTTCGACGAGCACACGCGTCGGATCACAGGCGCAATTATAGCAGCTAAAACGGGACACCAGCATTGCGGAGAGGCTTTTGTTTTTACAACCAGTGCCATAAAATGGAAAATGCAATTTCAAAAGTCCAGGTCGACTGTTTTAAGTGACCCACATCACGCAATTTGTTGGTAATGCCAACGCAGGCGCTCGCGGCCTTGCTGGTGCTGCTCCCCGTTTGGTGAACCGGGAGCCTTGTAATACGACAGCGTCTTCATGTAGTGCGATTAGTAGTGAATATAAACGCGGATTGTTGCTTCCTAAAGCAACGAGATAAACGCTGGAGGATGCAGCTATGTTTCTCTAGTTCGTTGTGCATCGGAGACAGACAGCGAGTGACATTTTTAGGTCTGGCTAGGTGGAGCGTCTCGTTCATTCATAGAGCCTAATGGTGTGGTATAAGAAGGGAAGTTGCAGGAAGGGCTCCGGGTCGCGTGACATGAAGTCCCGGAAGCCCACATTTCACATACCGGGATGTTTCCAGACGTAGCAGTGCTTCCTTTCTGTATGTGTCCATCTGCTCCAAGCTCACGGTAGAAAGGGTACTGTGTTTACTGTCTCACACGAGTGCAGTGTTTACATCTGTGCCCTAACGTAGCGCTAGAAAAATGTGGTGTTTACAGCTTCCTTTTAATAAGCTCATGATACAGTGTTTAAAACCTATGTGTTCTTAAACACAGGAGGTAAAATTTGAAGTGTTTCTTAATATACAAGAAGTGTAGTGTTTATTCAGAGTGTCTATGCGAAGGACATGGCACAAGGTGGCCACTATCAGCACTATGCAGCTGAATAAATCAATGCAGTATGTACAATCTTGGTGCCTGGCTGTAACAAGAACAGAACGCGCACACAACCTGTGGAACTGTGCAGTGTCTGTCTGCACTAACCATATAATAAAACGAGTGAAGTTTTATTGCCCCTTTGATTAACTGCACCAAAGATTTTAGAAAATGTCATCTTTACAGCCTGCGTGTGTGAGTGCCCTAAACACATGATGGAAATAGTGCTATTTTCACAGCTTTTTTTTGTGACTGCACTGACAACATGGTTCCAATAGTGCTGCATTCACAGCCCTTTACTTTGGCTGAGTCCACCAAGTCTTTCAGAAATTGTCATTTCTTTGCACACAGGTTTGTGTGTGTGTTTGTGTGCACACGCAAGTGTCTGCTCTTAACACGTGATGCAAAAAGAGCAGTGATAAAATGTTAAGAGTGTGTGGGCATGCCAGTGGGGGATAATGTACTGCATTGCTAAACACTTATAAGGTCCCAAAGGCGAGACCTATTGGCTATGCCAATGCTTGTTCTATCTGTGAGGCCTACCACTCACAATCCACGGTCACAACTCGGCCCTCGGCATTCTCCTGTTTGATAAGCAGAGGGAGCATCCCCTGGGTATTGAGAGTCTTTGGGGGAGCTAAGTGATACTGAAGCATCCAAACATTAAAAATACATTTATAAACAAGTGATTATTAAGAAACTATTAGAAGAAAAGTGAATTTTACATTGCCTTTATAATTATGAAGAAACCATTTGGAAGTATATTTGAATACTTCTAACAACACCTCTACCACTCTCACTCTATCCCTAAGATATACTCTTAAGAGAACTGTTAGAAATGGGAGTCTCTAGTTGGCAGTGGCTGGCCAATGTCCAAGTAGGGACCCTTCTTCCTAAGTCAGAGTGATGGGGCTACACCCTTTGATAACCCCTGCTCAACCCTGTGGTAACGTAGCACGAGCAGACATGCCTATCTCAGAGGCAGTGTGTGAAGCATTTATGACCATACACAATAACGCAGTGAAGACACCACAAAGGGACACCACACGAGTAGTTATAGAAAAATAAGCATCTTTATATCAGCTTAACACAAGGCTCAAATACGATCAAAGAGCCACAATGCACGTAAATATAAGTTCACTAAAAAGGCAATCAAAGCACTCAAAAGCGTGTGAAACGAACTTAGTTTGGAGCCGGGGTATACGCGACCCGGTGATGCACAATGTACCTGAGATTTAAAGGGGCACGGCACGCAGCTTCGGGAGGAAGCCGCGATGATGACAGGCGGACTCGCAGCGGCCGCAGCTCCCAGCTGCAGCGGTCCGCGGCGTGCACTCACGATGATCCTGAGATGGTGATTGAATGCAGGCTCGCAGCGGCAGCAGCTCCTCAGCTGCAGCGGCCCACAATAGCGATAGCAATGATTCTCGTAACACTGACAAATGCGGCCTCTCAGCGGCAACAGCTCCTCAGCTGCAGCGGCCCACAATAGCGATATCGATGATTCTCGTAGGACAGACAAATGCGGGTTCTCAGCGGCAACAGCTCCTCAGCTGCAGCGGCCCACAATAGCGATAGCGATGAATCTCAGCCCGCGTTCCCTGCAGTAGATCCAGAGGCTCTGGAATTCTCGACAGAGGCCTCATCTGCGAGTAGAACCCCTCTCAATAGGAATTCAGAAGGCTGATGGGTGAAGTCTAATGTCCCTGAGACTTCGGCAGGAGGCAAGCTCAAATCAGGCCCTTGGGTAGTTGCTTCAGCAAGATGGATGAAAGTTTCAAAGTCCTTTCCCTCTAGTTACACAGACAGAGGTTCGTCTTGACATCCAGAAGAAACACAACACGTAGGGGTTTCGGCGCAGATATTTATACCCCCCAGGTCTTTGTTCTCAAAAGTCACAAGTCACTGAACCCAGCCAGAACCAGTTCGGTGTGGTGCTGGAGCACTTTATTTACGAGGCGGCATCCTGCCTTTGAGGAAGAGGGGGTCTGCCATCAGACGCACAGTGGGGGCTGGAGCCATCATTCACCTTGCCAGGCTCAGCCCTGCTCAGACCAAAGAGTCACCCCTCCCCATACTCCAGCTGCAGATTCCGCTCTTCACCCCAGGTCGGCTCAGCCTGCCCTGTCCCTCCAAGACCAAACATCCAATACACATAACAGCAGAGCACACAGGGCGACTTAGGCAAGAAAATACCTACTTCCTAGAAGTGGTATTTTCAAACACAGAATATCAAAATAATCCTCACTAAAAGATGTATTTTAATACTCTGAGCTCAGGCATACTAAATTCGACTTTCCAAACGTGTTCCTTGGGTCAGCTAGGATTATAAGAGGTAATAATCAAAACTGCCCATTCTGGCCTAAGGGAACACATAGCCTTGCAATAGTGAAAAACGAAATGGAGTGTAATTCACTATCAGGACATGCCACACAGACCAAGGCAGGTCCTACCTTTCACATACAACGCACCCTGCCATAGGGATGACTTACATGATGCCAAGGGAAGGTTGAGGGACTGGGAAGTGGGTTCACTTTACAGTCAAAGAATGGCAGTTCTGGACTGCGCACAGACTCTGCGATGGCAGGTCTGAGACGCACTTTACGCGCTGCTTAGGTGGGTGGCACAATCAGCGCTGCAGGCCCACCCGCAGCATTCGGTCTACCAGCCCTGGGCACGCACGGTGCACTATACGAGGGACTAACAGGTAAATCAAATGAGCCAATTATGGGAATACCAATTCATCCAGTCAATTTACAATAGGGAGCATTCGCGCTGTAGCATTGAATGGCAGTGGCACAGGGCCCAGAGCATCTAACACCAGCAAACACAGAGGAAACAAAAAGCGAAAGATGGAAGGGAGACCCACGCCAATGGTGCCAGGTCTAACACGTGTCCCCTCCAGCTGAAATGTGGGGAGAACTACCCACCCACTTGGGGGTTCTCATCACTAAGGCGTAAAAATCTGGACAGACCATCAGCATTGGCGTGTTCTGTACCCGGGTGGTGATCCACCGTAAAGTCCTTCCCCTGTAGGGAAAAAGACCACCTCAACAACTTGGGATTCTCACCCCTCATCTGCATCAACCATCTGAGGGGCCTGTGGTCCGTCTGAACCCGGAAGTGAGTCACAAACAGGTATGGCCTCAGCTTCTTCAGTGCCCAGACCACAGCAAATGCCTCACGCTCAATTGCACTCCACCTCTGTTCCCATGGAAGTAACCTCCTACTAATGAAGGCTACCGGTTGGTCTAGGCCCTCCTCATTGATCTGTGACAGAACAGCCCCCACACCATGCTCTGAAGCATCTGTCTGGACAACAAATTCGTTTGAAAAGTTGGGCACCTGAAGTACAGGATCTGTGCACATTGCAGTCTTCAGGGCGTCAAAAGCTTTCTGACAGGTGTCAGTCCAGTTCACAATCTTTGGCTGCTTCTTAGAACTCAGCTCAGTCAAGGGTGCAACAATGTTGCCATACCCCTTGGCAAACCTCCTGTAATAACCCGTGAGTCCTAAAAAGGCTCTCACCTGTGTCTGGGTCTTTGGGGGTTCCCAAGCCAGGATGGTTTCAATCTTGGGCTGTAGGGGCGCCACCTGGCCGCTCCCAACCTGGTGTCCCAAGTACACCACAGAACCCTGCCCAATCTGGCACTTACTTGCCTTGATTGTGAGGCCTGCCCTTCGCAGTGCCATCAACACTTCCCAGAGGTGGCGCAGGTGGTCCTCCCATGAGGAGCTAAACACTGCAATGTCATCCAGGTAGGCTGCACTGAAATCCTCCAGCCCAACCAACACCCTGTTGACCAACCTCTGAAAGGTGGCAGGGGCATTCTTCATCCCAAAGGGCATCACCCGGAACTGGTAGTGCCCATCCGGTGTGGAGAATGCTGACCTCTCCTTTGCCCCATCAGTCAAGGTGATCTACCAATACCCAGACGTCAAATCAAACGTGCTGAGGTACCGTGCAGCCCCTAGCCGATCTATGAGCTCGTCAGCTCTGGGGATGGGGTGCGTATCAGTCTTTGTGACTGAATTGAGACCTCGGTAGTCCACGCAGAACCGAAGTTCGGGGGTGGCACCAGGCGCTGCAGCTTTTGGTACCAGGACCACTGGGCTGGACCAAGGGCTGCTAGAGGACTCAATCACCCCTAAAGCAAACATTTTGGAAACCTCCTCCTTAATGCATGCCCTAACCCGGTCAGTCACTCGGTAAGCCTTGTGCTTAACAGGAGGACTGTCCCCAGTGTCCACTTCATGGACACACCAATCAGTGACACTAGGCACCAGGGAGAACAGATCACTGAATTGTCCCAACAGTTGGCGACAATCACTCTGCTGCTCAGGGGTCAGTGTGGTGGAGAGGACCACACCCTCCACTGACCCATCTTGCTCCTTTGCACACAGGAGGTCAGGAAGAGGCTCACTCTCCTCCTCCATCCCAGCATCTGTGGCCAGGAGCATGCCCACTTCGGACCTCTCAAAGTGGGGCTTCAGGCGGTTGACATGCAGGATCCGAAAGGGGTTCCGGGGAGACCGCAAGTCCACCAAGTAGGTAACAGGACTCTTGCGCTCCACCACCTCAAAGGGTCCGGTCCACTTATCTTGGAGCGCACAGGGCTCCACTGGGGCCATGACCCAAACCTTTTGACCAGGCTGAAACTCAATCAGAGTGGCATTCTGATCGTGCCAACGTTTCATCTCTTCCTGGCTGGCTTCCAGATTCGCCTCAGCAAGCTTTCTGAAATGCCGAATCTGGTTCCTGAAGGCCAGCATGTAGCTAAACACATCCTGGGGAGGTTTCCTGGGAGATTGCTCCCAGCCTTCCTTGACCAGACTCAGAGGCACTCTTACTGGGTGACCATAGAGTAGTTCAAAGGGGCTGAACCCTAGGGACTTCTGTGGCACCTCACGGTAAGCAAACAACAGGCATGGCAAGAGGACGTCCCACTTACGCCGCATGGACTCTTCTAGGCCCATAATCATGCCTTTGAGGGTCCGGTTGAATCTCTCAACCAGCCCATTACCTTGGGGGTGGTAAGGGGTGGTAAACTTATAAGTTACCCCACACTCCTCCCACAGAGACTTCATATATTTGGAAATGAAGTTAGTACCCCTATCGGACACCACCTCTCTGGGGAACCCCACACGGGAGAAAATCCCTATCAGTGCACGTCCCACCACAGGGGCCGTCACTGTCCGGAGCGGGATGGCTTCAGGGTACCGGGTGGCATGGTCCACCAAGACCAGGATGAACCTGTTGCCCATGGCTGTCTTGGGGTCCAGAGGCCCCACAATGTCAATGCCCACTCGCTCGAATGGCGTACTGACAACTGGAAAGGGCTGGAGTGGGGCTTTGATCTTCCCCCCACTCTTCCCACTTGCCTGGCAAGTTTCACATGTCCTGCAGTGAGCATCTGAGCTCCTGCGCATCTGGGGCCAATAAAAGTGGGTGACCAGCCTCTTGAAGGTCTTGGTCTGCCCCAGATGTCCTGCCAATGGCACATCATGAGCCAGCCCCAGTAGGAAGGCTCTGAAGCACTGGGGTACCACCAGCACACGGGCTGACCCAGGCTCAGCAACCTTAGGCTCGCTGTAAAGGAGGTCATTCTCCCAATAGCTCAAATGTGACCCTGACTGATCACCTGCTGCCTGGGCTGCAGCCTGTCGCTGCGGCCCCTCAAGAGAAGGGCACGTTCTCTGCTGATCACAAAATTCCTCCCTGGTTGGTCTTCCTTCCTGCTGCCAATGGGTCAGCCCAGGCAGGTCCCCCAGTTCGACTACTTGTTCCCCGGTAGGCTCCAGGGCATCCCCCTCAAGGTCTGCTCCCTCCTGGGCCGTGGGAACTATGGAGGCCGGTTTCCCGCGCCCCCTACCCCTTCTCTTTAAGGCAGGGGCCTGGGCCATACTTTCAGGCTCCAGGTCCTTCTGAACGTCCTTACTGGCTGCCATGGACCGAGTGGTCGCGCACGCCCACTCAGGCAGACCCAACATTTCCAAGTGAGATTTCCTCTCCACCGTAGCCCACGGGGAGTTCTCTAAATCGTTGCCCAACAGACAGTCTACCGGCATGGCTGGCCTCACAGCTACTTGAAGAGTTCCTGAGACCCCCCCCCCCACTCAGAGGGAAGTTGAGCCACCTCACACTGGCTCTCAGAGTTGTCTGCTGACACTACTGGGCAGAATGCATGGGGGACAACCTGCTCTGGGGACACCAACCGGGAGCAGACAGCAGTCACCACACTTGCTCCGGTGTCCCTCAGAGCCTCCACCCTATGGCCATTGATGGTCACCCACTGCCTGTACTTCTTAGTGTTATCAGGCAGCTTGGGGTTAGGGACCTTCTCAAAGTCTCCTAGCGAGACAAGGGTCAATTCTACGGGATCCCACCCACCTGGGGCACCCATCTCCTCCCCTCCCAGGGCTACACTAGCAAGCTGGTGGGTTGGTGCACGGAGTGGTGCATTGAGGTCCCTCTGGGGACACTGGGGATCATAATACCGGTGGCCCACTTGACCACATTTAAAACAAGTAAGAGGCCCCCTATGAACAGGCCTACCTGTCGGGGGCACTGGCTTCTTCTCAGGGGGAGACAGGGACACCACTCCTGGGTTCCCTTGGGAATTACTTTGGGGCCCTCTCTGGAACTCCCTCTGTTTACCCCTGTCCCCCCCACTTCTCTGCTGGGGACCCTGCCCACCTTTGGTGAAGTCTCCCACATGACTCTTGCGAACCCGGGTGCTCACCCAGTGGTCCGCCTCCTCAGCAAGCTTCCTAGGGTTAGTTAGCTTGCTATCAACAAGGTGCTGGCGTAGCTCTGGAAAACAGTTACTAGCTAAATGCTCCCACGCAAACAAATCATACAGTTGTTCAAAAGTTTCCACTTTGCTACCTTTTACCCAGCGATCCATTGCTCTGCAAAAAAAAGACACTTATTCAACCCAAGTGGTACCCTCTAACTTCTTACAGGTTCTAAATCTCTGCCTGTACATCTCTGGGGTCAAACCATATCGCGTCATCAAGGCCTCTTTCATATGGGCATACACCATCCTGCGCTCTTCAGGCAGATCCAACAGGGTATCCCTCCCATCACTCACAAAGCGTCCCCACAACCCCGCTCCCCAATCCTTCTCAGGGACCCGGTGGGACACCATGGCTATCTCGTAGGCGGCAAACCATTGCCCAATCCTTGATGACATCCTTGGGTGTATAAACTCTACCCTCGGTAGGTACTAAAGGTATGCTGCCACCAGAGGGGGAGATCTCTAAACTCTTAGCCTTGATCTCCAGTTCCCTCAATATTCTCTCATGCTCCAGTTTCATTTTCTCAAGTTCAAATGTCAACCTGTTATTCTCAATATCCAACTTTTTACTCTCTAGGTCCTTCTGACCTTCTAATTTGGCCATCTCCAAACTATGCCTCCTATCTCTCTCCCTGTCCTCCATCTCTTCTGGAGACAGGCCCTTTGAGGACACGATAGTACCTGGACTGGAAAGTGCTTTACCTCCCACTAAATCTACTTCGTCATCTTGCTGCCCTCCGGCATTCTCACCCCCATCCCCAGGCTCTCCCCCATGCCCGGGGGACTCCCTTGCCTCCCACCAGGCCTTTAGCGCCTTCTGATACTCCTCCTTCCTAGAGAGACCTGCAATAGGGACGGTGAATTGCTTGCAAAAAGACTTTAGCTGTTTGGCAGTGTAGGTTTCCAACCTCTCTTCCTCAAAGGTGAGATCCTCCGAAGCATTGGATGCTGGCTTACCCATTGTAGACATAACTGGCAATCACGATCAAAAAATAGAACAAGATCAACAACGTATGTGGTTGCGTTCAGGTCTGCACTCACTAGTGGTGTACACCAGTTATTGTATGTGGATCACAAATGCAGGTCCTGATCCTCACCGCTGACCATCAATGTTAGAAATGGGAGTCTCTAGTTGGCAGTGGCTGGCCAATGTCCAAGTAGGGACCCTTCTTCCTACGTCAGAGTGAGGGGGCTACACCCTTTGATAACTCCTGCTCAACCCTGTGGTAACGTAGCACGAGCAGACAGGCCTATCTCAGAGGCAGTGTGTGAAGCATTTATGACCATACACAATAACGCAGTGAAGACACCACAAAGGGACACCACACGAGTAGTTATAGAAAAATAAGCATCTTTATATCAGCTTAACACAAGGCTCAAATACGATCAAAGAGCCACAATGCACGTAAATATAAGTTCACTAAAAAGGCAATCAAAGCACTCAAAAGCGTGTGAAACGAACTTAGTTCGGAGCCGGGGTCTACGCGACCCGGTGATGCACAATGTACCAGAGATTTAAAGGGGCACGGCACGCAGCTTCGGGAGGAAGCCGCGATGACAGGCGGACTCGCCGCAGCTCCCAGCTGCAGCGGTCCGCGGCGTGCACTCACGATGATCCTGAGATCGTGATTGAATGCGGGCTCGCAGCGGCAACAGCTCCTCAGCTGCAGCGGCCCACAATAGCGATAGCGCTGATTCTCGTAACACAGGCAAAGGCGGCCTCTCAGCGGCAGCAGCTCCTCAGCTGCAGCGGCCCACAATAGCGATAGCGATGATTCTCATAACACTGACAAATGCGGGCTCTCAGCGGCAACAGCTCCTCAGCTGCAGCGGCCCACAATAGCGATATCGATGATCCTCTTAGCACAGATAGGGGCTCTCAGCGGCAACAGCTCCTCAGCTGCAGCGGCCCGCGATAGCGATGATTCTCGTAGGACAGACAAATGCGGGCTCTCAGCGGCAACAGCTCCTCAGCTGCAGCGGCCCACAATAGCGATGATTCTCGTAGGTCAGACTAATGCGGGCTCTCAGCGGCAACAGCTCATCAGCTGCGGCGGCCCGCGATAGCGATAGCGATGATTCTCGTAGGTCAGACAAATGCGGGCTCTCAGCGGCAACAGCTCCTCAGCTGCAGCGGCCCACAATAGCGATAGCGATGATTCTCGTAGGACAGACACATGCGGGCTCTCAGCGGCAACAGCTCCTCAGCTGCAGCGGCCCACAATAGCGATAGCGATGATTCTCAGCCCGCGAGACCCGCAGTAGATCCAGAGGCTCTGGAATTCTCGACAGAGGCCTCACCTGCGAGTAGAACCCCTCTCAATAGGAATTCAGAAGGCTGATGGGTGAAGTCTAATGTCCCTGAGACTTCGGCAGGAGTCAAGCTCAAATCAGGCCCTTGGGTAGTTGCTTCAGCAAGATGGATGAAAGTTTCAAAGTCCTTTCCCTCTAGTTACACGGACAGAGGTTCGTCTTGACATCCAGAAGTAACACAACACGTAGGGGTTTCGGCGCAGATATTTATACCCCCCAGGTCTTTGTTCTCAAAAGTCACAAGTCACTGAACCCAGCCAGAACCAGTTTGGTGTGGTGCTGGAGCACTTTATTTACGAGGCGGCATCCTGCCTTTGAGGAAGAGGGGGTCTGCCATCAGATGCACAGTGGGGGCTGGAGCCTTCATTCACCTTTCCAGGCTCAGCCCTGCTCAGACCAAAGGGTCACCCCTCCCCATACTCCAGCTGCAGATTCCGCTCTTCACCCCAGGTCGGCTCAGCCTACCCTGTCCCTCCAAGACCAGACATCCAATACACAACAGCAGAGCACACGGGGCGACTTAGGCAAGAAAATACCTACTTCCTAGAAGTGGTATTTTCAAACACAGAATATCAAAATAATCCTCACTAAAAGATGTATTTTAATATTCTGAGCTCAGGCATACTAAATTCGACTTTCCAAACGTGTTCCTTGGGTCAGCTAGGATTATAAGCGGTAATAATCAAAACTGCCCATTCTGGCCTAAGGGAACACATAGCCTTGCAATAGTGAAAAACGAAATGGAGTGTAATTCACTATCAGGACATGCTACATAGACCAAGGCAGGTCCTACCTTTCACATACAACGCACCCTGCCATAGGGATGACTTACATGATGCCAAGGGAAGGTTGAGGGACTGGGAAGTGGGTTCACTTTACAGTCAAAGAATGGCAGTTCTGGACTGCGCACAGACTCTGCGATGGCAGGTCTGAGACACACTTTACGCGCTGCTTAGGTGGGTGGCGCAATCAGCACTGCAGGCCCACCCGCAGCATTCGGTCTACCAGCCCTGTGCACGCACGGTGCACTATACGAGGGACTAACAGGTAAATCAAATGAGCCAATTATGGGAATACCAATTCATCCAGTCAATTTACAATAGGGAGCATTCGCGCTGTAGCACTGAATGGCAGTGGCACAGCGCCCAGAGCATCTAACACCAGCAAACACAGAGGAGACAAAAAGCGAAAGATGGAAGGGAGACCCACGCCAATGGTGCCAGGTCTAACAAGAACCAATTCCTATTCGCTGACCCTAAACATAGCCCTAAAACTCACAGTAACCAAAAGCCCTTACCCAAGTCCTCACCCAGCCTTAACACCAACTCAAACCCAGCCCTAACCCTTACCCACCCCCATGATTCCACACAAAGCCAGATCTGTTGTAATGGCACAAACTGGCTTTGTGAGAAATCCTAATTCCAAATGAAACCAGTTGCAAAGATTGGGCAAGCAGAATATCACATGATAATCCCTTGTGTAACGTGTAATTGTCACAAAATGTCACATTTTGCACAACTTTCCTTTTGGATGTTGTCATCGCATAGAAATGTGTGCTAGAGGATACCTTTCTGGTACAAATCTGATGCAAGATATTGCTCTCTGCCTTTGTGCCACAGCACGCTGCTGACAAACTCCGTAGAACAGCATTTATTTTGCATGAGCAGGACCGGTGGAATCATGAACGCATGACTGTGTATATATGGTGCTACACAATATTTGTGTGCAACACAATGTTTTGCATTTTCAGTCAGCAGTGCTCTGTGCAAGGTTGAGTAGATCTGGGCCTCCATGTTACTGCACAGCAGGTCTGCGGGCCCTGACATCGCAAACTAACGCGATACTGGCAGTGCAATTACAGGGGCGGTGCATCCATTGGGGCGTTGGGGCGTTGCCCCCCCCGCCCGCAGCTGCTCCCTCTGCGTCTCTGAACGTAAGTAAACTCTCAGTTTACTTAAGTTCAGAGACGCCGAGGGAGAACTGACAATCATGTCAGTCAGCATGACGTCGGACCGCCCACCCCCTTCAGAGTCTGAAGGGGGTGGGCGGTCCGATGTCATGTTGACTGACATGATTGTCAGACCAGGAGCAGCAGCACAAGTGCGCATGAGTGGGCAAGGTCAGCGAATTTTTCGCCCGTGCCCAGTCATGCGCACTGGTGTCTGCTGTGGTTGGCGCATGCCCATTAGGAGAGCGAGGGTTGAGCAAAGGCTCAAACCTCGCTCTCCTAATGGGAAGGCGGGCGGAGAGTAACCATGCCCTCAGTCAATCCTGGCGCTGCCAGCAGCGCCAGGATTGGCTGACAGGGTTTGCCACTTGCCAGAAGTGCTGTTCCTGTAGGCGCCACGCCTGAACGGACCCGAGGCAGCGCGGACCTTGTCTGGTAGGATTGGAATAGGATTTTTATTTTAAAACTACCCCCCCACCCCTGCGCGTCCCCCCCCCCCCCCTTCACCCCCCCTTACCTCACCCAGGGCCTTCCTCCGTGTGTTTTATGGTAATTTTGGACCAGCCGTGCAGCGTGGCTAGCGCTTCCGTGGCGCGTCTGACAAGGCGGGGAATTATTGAAAGTAGGGAAAAAATATATAGAAGGAAAAAAAGCTCGCTGCTGCCAATCCAGAGAAAGCCGAGGATAAATAAATGAACAGGTGCAGCCGGCAGACTGGGAAGGAAACGGGCATGGCTGGGGACGTCAGGCACTGAGGAGTCCCATGCCTGGTGCACGAGGGAGCGAGCAGGCATGGCTCGAGCAAGCACGTAGGATGCTCATGCAGTACATAAAGTGCAGCGCAGCACGTAAACCGCAGTACTTTCCCACCCATAGGAAGTACGGAGGAGCAACTACGTTGCTGCCCGCCGACAGGGGCTACAGGAGTACGGCACAGAGGGGCAGTCGCACGACGGTCCTGGTATCCTTGGCACTGAGCGTTAGTCTGAAAAAGGTCGCTAACCTGCCCGAGCGACATGACAGGCAGGTGTTCCTGTCCTTTCGAGGTAAGAGTCTCTGGTGGTAAAGCCCCCTTCCACCAGCCGCCTGTGGAATTCCATGTTTTCATAGAGGGCCTGCGCAGTTTACTGTCGCACTCACAGTTAATTACCATTTTCATATCTGGCTTTCAATCTCGGATCTTTAGGCATCCGTTTGACAAGATTTTCCGAACTGCCGCCTTCTGCTACTCTACCCGCATTTGGTGTTTGTTATTGTCAGTACCAGCCCATGGGCGCCCGCCGCGCCCCTCTCCACTTAACATCTTGATTGGACCTGGAATTTTCAAATTGTTAAACAAAGCCGATCCTTTTTACAATGCAAGTGTAAAGGAATGTCTTCTTATCACTACCAATATGATCGCTATTCGTTAATTATTTGACACGTCTAGGTTAGCTGTGACAGTCCATTGTTATATACAGCTACTCACAGCATAATGATTCAAGGAGGCACTTTCATTAGCATTCACTAATTACTCGGCTCGCCAGCACACTCTAGTTACTCAAAACCAACAATGAACCTGAAAAGTAGCTCAATATTTATTATATTTTATGGCATTTTGCTGTTGAGTGAGTCACAAACACGAATATACTTGGTGACGTGTTCAAATTAAAAATGAATTTATACGAAAAAACAGCTGTGATGTAATATTGTGTTCTGAGTTAGAAAAAGGAAGTGATATGACAATTCTCGCAATATAAATCGGCAATTCAAGTTATTTGGTTTGTTGATTTATAAGGCCAAAATTGTAAGATCACTCGTCATTATGGGATCATTTTTGGTTGTTTACGGATGAACTTTCAGCTCCTGGAGCATTCATAAAATTCCTCGCTTCATCATCCAGAAAAGAAAAAAAAAGCGCTGCGACGTGGAGCTTTAAGAAGGGAGGAAGTCGGTAAATATGCCAAGACTTGAAAGCTTATCTTTAAACAGCAGAGAAATGGGCTCCTGCGGTGAGGCCAGGGTATGAGGAAGGTTTCAGTGACCGGGAAGGGTTTTCTGCATGCATGGTGTTGTGCTGCGTGCAGACATGCATTGTGCTTGTGTTCTGTAAATCTTTAATGTAGCCTGGCAGCCTCTCCTAATTTTTCAGGCAGGCGCAAAAATGTAGTTATTACTCACTTCCTCCTTTACTTTATGCCCCCAGGCAGTCGGCAGAGTGGGCAGAGACTCCTAATGGGGTTACAGGCAATGGCACTGCGCAAACACAGTCCTGTAATGTGAAGTCCCTTTATGATTTTTGTGTGCACGTCTTGCAGCATGAACCAGCAACATGTGTGTCGCAGTGTCAAATGACTTGTGGCCTGGATAAAATTGTTGTTTGCAGAAGGCTGGTACTGTTCTGAGTTCTGCTTCTGATTGCAGCTTTTTTCACCTCTTTCAAAATGCAAGCAGTTTCAATTCAAACCATTTGTCAGGACAAAGCCATGTAACTGATGGCTGCATTTGATGGGGTGGGTGATGGTAATGATGACATAACATATAGGCTCCCCTCCGTTTGTAAACTTTGGAGATCCCAGCCTTGACTTTGTGCATATGGCTCTTGTGTCCATGGGGTTAGCAGGTGTGCAGCTTCCATTCTGGCCTGTTGAACACATACAGTAAGATATGGGGCAGTTTTGAATGTGTTTAAAAATGTAATGACTACATGTGGACAATAGCTTTATAAACCGTCATGCTTTTTCAAATTTGTTTTAAAATACACCATTTGCCCGCTCTTCTTGGGGGAGAAACCACTCTTATGTCAGTCAGGCTTGCTCGCTGGTAAGGTAACACCTTCTCAACTTTTACGCCCACCACTTTGAAATGTCACCAGCCACCACTGAGTGCAAAGCGTGACATTTCCAAGTAAGAGACCACCACAAAGCCTGCTTCAGCAGTCCTTCTCATTTCGCTGTCTTTTTAGGTGTAACTGCGTGCGTTTACGCTCATAGGTTCGTTTACAAACAATCCGATAGAAGGCGACAGAGCACACTAGCTCTTGAAGCACTGTTCCATACATTCCATTATTTCGGGAAAATGTATTTCTCTGCAATTTCAGGCGGAAGATAGTCAAAATAAAGCCATTTTTGGCTTTAAAAATCCTGCCTGAATCGACTCTACTAGCATGCATGCTGCTCCTTTAGGGTGCCCTTTTTAGGTCGAGCCTCGAGTAGCGCGCAAGCGCTGCTTAGAGGCGAAGACTTAATGTAAGCGGTTTCAAAAGCAGTCCCACAAACGCTCGTGCGTCGTGGCTGGCCTTTTTGAGATGGGTACGCGCAGCAAACATATGTTTCCAATTATCGTGCCCAGACGCGGGCGCGATAAGTGGAAACACATGTCTGCCGCGCGTACACATCCAAAGGCCAGCCACGACGCACGAGCGTCTGGTCAGCTGAGCGTCTCGTCAGCTGAGCAGACTGCCGCGCTCGCTCGTTGTTTTGTTGACACTGCGCTTTGGTTCTATTCACGGGAGAGTATGGGCTCGCATGACGGCATCAAAGCACCCAAGCCTTATGAAGCTCGTTAAATGGAGAGTAGATAAAGGAGGCTCCTTTAAGGAGCTCTTTCATTGCGCTCCCAGGTTACCCTGGTGCCCTACCCTTTTGTTGAACTGGCTATCAGAATTTGGCGCCATTCCTCTAATCTGTATTGCCCCGCCTCCACAGCAAGCGTAGTCCTACAGCATACTCTGAGTTTCCTGAGCACTAGCAGCAAGGGTGTAGGAGTCGGAGACATCACATTTCTGGAGAGCACGCTCCGCCTTGGAGAGCAGAGGCAGGGGTGTGACGTGGCCCGAAGAGTCAAAGCACGAGCCATCAAATGATGTAAATCCGACATCACGTCATGAAGAAATTTGATAAAGGCTTTAAAATTAAAAAAATTAACATTTACCAGTGTCTCAGGTACATACAATTTATATCACAGAATGGAGTGGCATTTATACTTTTTTAAACATGAAATATTCAAGAACACACTCCCATGCCCTGACTACCTTTCCACGAATTACCCAAAATGCCAGTTTACTTTCTCTGTTTATATAGCCTATATTCGTATTCAATGTATAGCAAGATTGTTTTATGTTAAACACATTGCCTTACTACTTTACAAGGGATAGTTTTAAGATACTTTATATACACGAGTCGGAGATGTTGCGCATGCGCAGTCTGTGGTTAAGTCTGGTTTTGCTGTTCTGTTAATGGATATCTGCTAGAATCGACCTAGTCTCTCTTTTAACAGGCTGGTTCTTTTGATCCTTTGTAATGTTTGCGACATGCTAAATTGCGGACTTTACTTTGCTTCTTCCGGTCAGTTGACCTTTCCGCAAGCTTCCTGTTTACATTAAGAGAAGCTGCACTGCGTGTCCTCACGTGAGGAGCTAGGGGTGCATTGAGATTGTGAGGGGGTAGGCGTGGACTTGTATACACGAAGTACACTACGCTACAGTGCCTCACTGATCGTACCTCCTGTACCCAAAAGCCTAAGTTATAAGTGAACTTTCAGATTCCACAGAGGGTAACAAGAAGACGACGCACCATGGTACTGATGAAATTAAAGCAAATTACACATTGTTGCCAAGTGGTGCCATGATAGGCACATCACTTTCCGCCAGCCAACTTCACTAAAAATACTGAGATTTTTGTTCCTCCTCTAAACTACAAATCCCAAAATGCAACTGCATTTGCCTATAAAACCAGGACGTGTGGATTCCTGTCGGATTAAAAACATGAGATGGGCCACTGGGCAGCCGTCCTCAGCAGACGGTTCTGTTCTCCCGGAACACCGCCCCTACAGTCGCAGCAGGCACTTGTCTGGTTTTTTGCTGTGTCTGGACGGCTCTTCGTGAATATGCCCCTAGTTCTTCCTATCTTTCATCCTTCTCTCCCCGTGCCTAACTGCATCTTCACCCCTGCGCTTTGTTTCTTTGTTTCTTTGTTCTTTCACCTTCGCCTTCTTAATTCCCTCGTCCTTTTCTTTTTCCTTCTTTCTCTTGCCCCATTATTTTCTCATTCCTTTTATTCCTTCCCTCTTTGCCCCCTTTTCTCTGTCCCTCCCTAGGTTCTTTCCCTGTCCGCCCACCTTCCTTCTTTCCCCCTCCCTCGGTCTGCTCCGCCTCTACCTTCCCTCTTCCGTCCATCCTTCCTACCTTCCATGTTTCCTTCTGCCCTACCTTTTTTACATCCCTCCCTTTCCTTCTCACGTTCCCTGTCGCTCCTACCCTGATTCTATTTGTCCCTCCATAGTATCCCCCGTCCGCTCCATCCTTTGCCCCAGGATCCCGGACTTTCCATTCTTTCTCCTTTCCCTGCTCCCTTGCTTCCCACCTTTCTTTCCTGCCTCTCTTCCATTATTCCATCCTTCACTCTTTCCTTCCTTCTGTCTGTCCTTTCTTCCGTCTGTCTTTTATATATTCCCTCTTCCTTCTTACCTCACCTGCAATCCTTCCCTTATTCCTTCTTCTTTTCCTCCTGTCACCCGTTCTTTCTTCTGTCCCATCTTTTTTCGTGCGCCTTTCCTTACACTTGCGAGATTTTGTCCTGCCTTCCGGTTTCACAGTTTTGTTTTGTTCGCACCAAGGCCGTCCTTCACCTCAAAGGCCTCGAACCCCAGCGTCTGTTGTACTGGACACAGTATTTTAACTCTGTAGGTAGAGCGCTGACGCCGGGTGTGTTTGCTGCCGTTCAGGCTGTAAGCACGGATTGGTTCTTTGTTTCCTCTCTAGGACTCAGCCTTGCTTGTTGTGTGTAGATGTGTACTTGAAGCAATGCTTAATTTGTAAAAATAAACAAGCATTGGCATAGCCAATAGGTCTCGCCTTTGGGACCTTATAAGTGTTTCGCCATGCAACAGTTGATGTTGTTGTACTAAGGATATTGTGCTGCATAACTAAATACTTATAAGGTCCCAAAAGCGAGACCTATTGGCTATGCCAATGCTTGTTGCCATTCTTCCTGCCTCCCTTGCCAGGGTGTGTCGGTAACTGGACAGAGGTAAAAGCCTGCTTCTGGAATGTAGTGAATCACCCGCACTTAAACCTCACATCGCAAAGGTTTGAATTCTTGTCCAGCCTGTCACACGGCTGGCTCATTGATAAAGTGATTTATGATGTCTTTCAGAAACACAATGAGGAGCCCGGTAAGGTCCCTGAGTGCACGAGTTCTCATCCCGCTTGCCAGCACCACATGACAGAATGTAAACCACATGATCCTGTTGATGCTATGGCTCCCTGAGCTTGTCATGCACCGGGTTCCAAGTGCCCCCCTTGTCATGTGTGACACCTTCAGCCAGTCCTGGCTTTCCTCCCAGCAGCACGTTGTCTCATGGGGCTTGTATGTTCGTTTTAACATTTATTTATTTGAGTTTTATATGGCGCTAGCTAGACCCAAGGGTATCAAAGCGCTTTACATATTTTGAGAGGAAGTTTACAAGAAGTACATGACGAAAGTCAATTGGGTTAAAAAAGTCATACAGATAAACAACTAATTAAGTCCACAGTGATAATACAGTAGTATAGAGCAATTAAGCATTTGGGTAAAGGTAGAGGGGTTAAGGGGACAGGTTTGAGTCTGCATAGTCAGTAAGATTAGGAGGTCTCTCTGACGGAAATAATGTTCAAAGAATGTTTAGGTCTTTGGGAGACATAAATCAAGTAGTTATTGAGTAGTAGAGATTTGAGGTCCTGTTTCAAGCACTAAAAGGAGGGGTTGTGGCGTAGGTTCTCAGGGAGTGAGTTCCAAATCTTGGGGGCTGTTAGAAATGGGGGTCTCTAGTTGGCAGTGGCTTGCACCCTGTCCAAGTATGGACCCTTATTCTAGTCAGGGTACAGGGTACAGCCAAGATAACCCCTGCTCACCCCCATGGTAGCTTGGCACGAGCAGTCCGGCTTATCACAGAGGCAATGTGTAAAGCATTTGTATACATACACACACACAGTAATACAGTGAAAACGCTACAAACTGCGTCCACACCAGTTTAGAAAAATAACCACTCTTTATCTAAGTAAAACAAGATCAAAATAACAAAAATCCAACATACATAAACAAAGATATCACTTTTAAAAGGTTAAGCAAGTTCAGTCTATAGAAATATATTCATGCGTTTGGTTTTGCACAAAGTACCTTTGATGTGTCAAAATCAGAGATAAAAAATAGGTGTAGGGGAGGTGAGGCGTCGGAAACCAAAAGTGATTCTTTGATTCCTTAGTCCCAGGGGAACGAAGGTGGCAGTTCCTTCTGCAAGGCAGGGCAAGTGTTACGTCGTTTTCTTACTGCGAGGGGAGGTGAAGCATCGATTTTCAGAAACTTGGCTTTGGGTCCGTACTGTGGGGCTACGTCGATGAAGAGACAGCATCGAAGTATGATGCATGGAAAATCCAGATGCGCTGGGTCGATGTGATGGAGCGGCTGCTGCGTCGATTTCCCTGCCGCAAAGCAGGTGATGCATCGATTTTTCAGCTGCTCAGCAGGGTCTGCCACAGAAGTCGGTGACACGGTGTTCAGATCTCAGGCTGCATTGATCTTTCAGGTGCACAGCAGGCGCTGTGTTGATTCTTTGGCCGCATGCTGGCAATGCGTTGAGCCTTCAACCACACAGCGGTGCTGCATCAGAAAAACAGGTGCTGAGAGTTGAAGTGTGGATTGTCTTCTCTCTTTGCAGCAAAGCCACCTCCAAGGGCCCAGAACTCGAATTGGCACAACTTGGCAGGTCAGAACACCCAGCAGAGGAGTTCAGGGGCTGCAGGTGAAGTCTTTGATGGCCCTGAGACTTCTTACAGGAGGCAAGCACACACAAGCCTTTGAAGAACCTTTTTTTTTTGGGGGGGGGGGGTTTATATAGCACGAACTAGACCCGAAGGAATCGGAGCGCTTTACATAAGCACCAGTTGCTTACAGACGGACACATTAATTTTTTTTGTTAGGCACAGGGAGATTAAGTGATTTACCCAGAATCATAGGATGTTGAGCGTCCCTGCCGAGACTCGAACCTGGATCCCAAGCTTCAAGGTCGACCGACCTAGCCGTTAGGCCACATCCTCTCCCCTTGGAAGTAGGATACTTAAAGTAAAGTCAAGTCCTTTCCCTGTCCAAGACAGAAGCAGCAAGCAGCAGGTCAGCACAACACAGCAACAAGCAGTGACAGTTCTCCTCATACAGCTTCTCCAGCTCTTCTTCTTGGCAGAATCTCCTCTTAGTCCAGAAGTGTTCTGAGGTTATGGTGGCACAGCTAAATTCCTTATATCAGTTTCTGCCTTTGAAGTAGGCACACTTCAAAGGAAAGTCTTTGTAGTGCACAAGACCCTGCCTTTTCCTGACCTGACTCCAGACACACTACAGGAAGGTGGAGACTGCTTTGTGTGAGGACTGGCATAGCCCTATTCAGGTGTCAGTGACAACTCCTCCCACCACTCTAGCTCAGGAAGACCCATCAGCCTAGTTATTGGCCATCAGGATATGCATAGCACACCTCAGCGCCCTTTGTGTGACTGTCTAGAGTGAATGCACACACAGCCCAACTGTTACCCTCCCTCAGACGTGGATTCCACGGGCAGACAGAGGCACAGAATAGTAAAGCAAGAAAATGCCCACTTAAAAGTGGCATGTTCAAACACGCAATTTAATCAACAACTTCACTAAAAGGTGTATTTCTAGATTGTGAGCTCAGGGAGCCCTAACTCCAAATCTCCATCTCTTCCCAATTGGAAGTTATACTTGTAAGAGGTTACAAGGCAGCTTCAATGATAACATATGGGAGAGATAGTCCTTGCAAAAGTGAAAAATGAAATTGGCAGTATTTCACTTTCAGGACAGGTAACACACACCAGCATATGTCCTACCTTTTAAATACACTAGACCCTGACTATGGGGCTACTTTGGGCTTACCTTTTTTTTCTCAAAAACCTTTATTGAACATTAAGGTGTGATACAGGTTACCATTCCATCAGGTAGCATAACAACTGCTACATTCGTAAATATAGTTGACACTGCTAGATAAATATCGAACAGGATGTACCATGGTGCAGCATATCGAAAAGGGAGATGTGGCTGTTACATCAGTGGGAGGTGTAGGTGGTCTGTCGGGCATCAAGGGCCAGTCTTGTCAGGACCATCGTCAGCAATCTGGACGTCAGTGATGGGGGAATCTGCAGTAGGTTCATCCGGGTTGGCCAGTCGGTGAAGATAGGAAATGAGAGGGCCCCATATATCTGGGGGCCTATTTGCCGCAGGCAACAGGTCCCAGAATTCGCCCAGGAGCGTCTGGCAGTGGGCTGAATCGTCTAACCAGTGCCTGGCCTGCGGCACCGGTTGTACCTTGGGCCTACCTTTGGGGTGCCTTACATGTAGTAAAAGGGAAGGTTAGGGTCTGACAAGTGGGGGCACTTGCCAGGTCGACTTGGCAGTTTAAAACTGCGCTCACAGACACTAGAGTGGCAGACCTGAGACATGGTTGCAGGGCTACTCATGTGAGTGGCACAATTAGTGCTGCAGGCCCACTAGTAACATTTGATTTACAGGCCCTGGGCACACACAGTGCACTTTACTAGGGACTTACCAGTAAATCAAATGTGCCAATCATGGATAACCAATCACAATCACAATTTACTCAGGGAGCACTTGCACTTTACCACTGATCAGCAGTGGTAAAGTGCCCATAGTTCTAAAACCTGCAAAAACAAAATGTAGCACACAGTCAAAAACAGGAGCTCAGAAGCAAAAAGACAGAGTAAAAACACGCCAAAGATGCCAGGTTTAGGTAGGGCATTTCCAGAGAAGGAGCGTGTCTGTGATAATTTCTTTTTAAGTTTAGGAGGTATGAGAAGAAGAGAGTTGGAGCTTCTCAGAGCCCAGCCTTTTCATGCTCTCGATGGTTTAGTTTCTAGATATTTGGGTTTTTAGTATGTAAGGCTTTGTGGGTGATACAAGCTGTCTTGTAGATGCATCTTCCTTCAATGGGGAGCCAAGCAAGACCTTTTACGGCGGGTGTGATGTGATCAAACCATTTGATTCCTGCAATGAGCCTAGCAGCTGCATTGAGACTTGCTCTCAAGGGTGCAGGGTGGCTTTTAGGGGTTCCTGTTAGAAATGCATTGCTGTAGTCAAGTTTCGGGAGGATTAGGGATTGTACTACCATCTTAAGATCATCAGGGGGAATAAACAGTTTGATTTTCTTGAGATGTTTTATTGTGAAGAGTGCTCCTTTGGCTGTGTTTTTGATGCGTTCCTTTATTGATAGGTTTATGTCTAGTGTGATACCCAAGGAGTTGGACAGTGTGGTAGGGCATTTTAGTGCGTCCACATTTTTGAGTCATTTTTGGAGGGGTAGTAAATTGTTTTTAGGGGAGAAGTTCAGTCTTGTTGGGGTTCAGTTTAAGGTGGTTGGTGTTTAGACAAGTTTGTATCTTAATTAGTGAGGCATTAAGATGTCGGATGTCGCTGGGTGATCTTATTCTGAAGTAGAGTTGGTCCAGGATGATTATGAGGGGTTCTATGAAGAGAGTGAAGGGCTAGGGAGAGGATGGATCCTTGAGGGATGCCTTGTGGTACTGGTGTGGGCTCAGAGAGACAGCTGTTGAATTTTTATTTGTTGTGAGCGATGTTGAAGATAGGACGTGAACCATCTCAAGACTGTGCCATTGATACCAGTGCTGTGCTTGAGTGTCTCAAGTAGCGCTGAGTGATGAACTGTATCAAATGCCGCTGATAGGTCGAGTATGATTAGGAGACAGGAGTCTCCTTCATCTAGGGAACGGTGAATGTCATCTGATATATTGAGCATAGAAGTTTCTGTGCTACAACCTTTCCTGAATCCTGATTGGAATGTGTTGTGGAGGTAGAATTCTTCTATGTGTTGGCTGAGTTGTAGTAAAACACACTTTTCCAACGTTTTAGCTAGGAAAGGAAGATTGGTGATGGGTCTGAGGTCGTTGGGGTCCATCCCAGGATTTTTTAGAATGTGGGTGACATGGCCTAGTTGGAGGGAGTCTGGTACGTGGCCTCATGAAAGAGAGGCATTGATGAATTTGGTCCAGAATGGCGAGATGATATGTTTGAGGTTTTGTACTTGGGTGGAGGGGAGGGGATCAGTGATGTGGGATGTGGGTTTCAAGTTAGCAAATAATTTGAAAAGTTCTCCTTCTCTCACAGGGTTGAAGTCTTTCCATTTAGCATTGTTTTTCAGTTGAAGGAGTTTGTTACTTGCTATATTTTGCTTTTTTGGGTCATTTTTGTCTTTAGTTCAGTCTTGGAAGAGAATTTCCATATTGACTTGTGTGTCAGTGGAGCTGGGGGATTGGGATCTCAGACTATTGTCAAAGGTCAGGGATTGTAAGATTGTTACAACTTTGTCAGCAACGAAGTCAGCTATTTCTTCACACTGTTCATTTGTGATTTTTGTTTCATGTTGGGAGGTATGCATAGTTTGTTCTTTAATCATGTTGAAGAGCTCCCTTGGTCGGTTCATGCATGGTCAAGTTGATTATGTAAGAAGGTAGCCTTTTCCCTGAAAATGTGTTTTTTGTAGGAGAGCTGTTCGGATCTTAAGAGTGAGAGCTGCGCCAGTGAAGGGATCTGTTCATAACCTTTCGGTTTGTCTTCGCTGTGTTCTTTCGTTGTTAAGGTCTGAGTTGAACCAGGATCTGGATTGGATTTTTCTTCATCTTATTAGTTTGAGTGGTGCAACCTGGTCAAGAACATCTATCATCAGTGAGATCATCAATGGTGTGCAGGAGGGGTTGAGAATGTAGCTGAGCATTAATCCTGGACTCAAGCTCTGTTAGTGGGATATGCTTGAGGTTCCTACCCTGGTCCGTGATTTTGGTGGGTGGTGCTGGGAGGGATGTGTGGTGTAATTTGAAATTGAACAGTATTTGATGGTGATCCGACGAGTCGATAGGTAAGATGGAACGAAGGCAGACAAGTTCACTTCTAGTAATTATTGCGTCAAGAGTTTAGCTTTTATTGTGGGTCAGTTCATTACAGAGTTGCTTGAGGTCGTTGATTTCCAGTAGGTTATTTAGGTTGCAGATTTTGGCATCTTCAGTGTCATTCCAGTGCAAGTTGAAATCACCCAGGAGCACATCATTGGAATCAGTTAGTGAGAACTGAGTTATTAGGTTGGTTAGTTCCTCGGTGAAGAGTGTGTGATCACCAGGCGGGTTAAAAATGGTTGTGTAGGGGGGCTGTGGCTAGCAGCTGATGGAAATGGCTGCATCCTAAGAGGAGTCCGACGCACCCATCCGACATTCAGACCTGGTGCCTACGAGACTGTATGTCTCCAAACCCCCCGGAGATCCGACCGGGGCCCCAGACTGGTGGGACGCCTGCATGACCGTCGGAGGAGAAAGCGGAGGAGCGGTGAGAGGCTGGGACAAAGTCTCATTTGAGATCGTGAGCAGAGGGCCCTGCCCCCCCGTGGAGGATAGTGTAACCGGAGCAGCCTGGGGGGGCTGAGTGGACTCTGGGGCCGGGCTACCTTGCCATCAGCACTGACAGCGGGGAGTGCTTCAGGGCCTGGGTGTGGCCCTGACTGAAGTGCCGTGGAGCCAGGTCCGGCCTGACGAGGAAGGAACGCCGTAAAACAGAGTGGCTGCTGGGCGGCCTGCACCCCGCCACCACCTACTGTTCAGGAGCGCGCCTGGGGTGGAGATATCTGGAGTAGCAGTGAGCCGGCCAGGACCCGAAGGTGAGCGCTTTGAGCGGGGGCCGAGGGTTCGTGTTACCCTCCTGCTGCTGCCAAGTAATTAAGAGTGGAACCCGGGAGAGGTGTTGGTGATCCACCCAGATAGACTGTGAGTGTGCTGCACAAGAGCCCGGCAATAGTATAGCAGTGTGGGCCTCCTCCGTCCGGTTTGGTAGGCCTGGGCAGGACCTGGGGCTGACCCGGGCCCTTTCTGGAGAGGCATGACGTGGCCCTGAGAGAGTCTGCTGGAACAGTGTGCGGCATTTGGCTGCTCCTTTCTCTGCAATTAGAGTCTGGTGAGGCGGCGAGGAGGGCTCTGGCTGCTGGGAGGTCGTGCGGGCCCTGAACTGTCGGGCCTTCCGGGCACATCAGCGCAACTGCCGGGGCCACAGATCCAAAGGAGGGCTAGACGCCGCGAAAAGAGTGTGGTCTCCCGAGATGTCCAAAGGTCGCCCTCCAAAAACCGTACAGCAGAGCAGCCTAGACAAGTACGCGGTGAGGATGACGACACCAGGCGCTGGGTCCCTGGAGACTGGGACCCCGGCCACATGGGAGGATCTACGATGGGAAGATGAACCCTCACTACGCACAATAATGGCTGCCATCCAAGAGCTCCGAAGTTCTCTCGCCCCGATAGAGCTCAAACTAGATGGTGTGACAATAGAGGTCAACCTGCTCCGCGCGGATTTTCATAAAATATCAGATAAGGTGGTGGTAGCTGAAACGCTGATAAATGGACTACTCTCTATGACTAAACGACTCGAAGAACAGGTACTGAGCCTGACTAAGCAGAGCACGCAGATGTCCGCCAAGCTCGAAGATCAGGCGGGGAGGGCACGGCGCAACAATATTAGAATAGTAGGGGTTCCAGAAGGCTCCGAGGGCCCCAGCACAGACTTATTTGTGGAAGACATGATCTTAATAAGCTGAAGTCTAAGCGCCTGTCGACCTTCTTCTCTGTGGAGAGAGCATATAGGGCGCTAGGCCCGCCACTGAAACCGGGGGCCCCCCACGCACCATCATTGCCCGCATACTGAACTATAGAGACAGAGATGCAATACTTCAGGCGGCACGGTAAAAAGGAGACCTACGGATGGACAACGCAATAATTAGATTCTTCCCAGACTTCACTTTACAGGTGCAGCGCCAATTTAGGAGTTTTGATGAAGTCAAAAATGTTTTACGATAAAAAAAACTGAAATATATGATGCTCTATCCCTCGAAATCGAAAATGATAACAGATGGCAAGACTTTGCACTTTGCAATTCTAGAGGAAGCGTGGGACTGGCTGGAGGGGTGGAGGGTGGTCGGAAAGAAGGGCCGCCAGAGACAGACCGAAGGACTCGGGGAGGGGACCGGGCGAGAGGAGACCTGCAGGAACAAAGCAACACTCCAGACCTGCATCCCCTTAAGAAATATACGAGAATTGATTTCAGCACACCCACGAGCGAGCACAGTGATACGAATTGATGCTGGTGGACATCTGTGGTGAGATGGGTGGAACATGGGGACTTTTGGGGGTGGGGGTAATTTGATAAATTGCCAGTATGATCGGAGGGGCAAGGAGAAAGGGAGGACTCGAAGTAAGCGTGGATCAATATAGGCACCAGGGCCTTGGTGAAGGGGAAAGTACTATCATTAAAGATAGGATACTATCCATCAAGCTTGAATCCGGGTGGCTACATCACGTCCCGCCATTTGATGATAATTTTGAGGCGACAGGCACTCTGCAAGTTGGGGGAGTGGGCAGTTCAATTTCCACTGAGCAGGGTAGCGGGGTGGGGGGAGTTACAGAGGTTGGGGTTGCAGTTATTCAGGCTTCACTGCGCTCTGCCAGTTGCAGGGGTGTACGCAGACAACAAAATGGTATAGGTGCGGGATCTTACCCTGCGAGAGACACTTTGAGCATCCCTTCGCAGAAACATATGGGGAATTGGGACAGAGGCAGGACGTATGAGTACCCAACGTGAACACATGAGTAGATTAAAGATATGGTCGGGAACGTAAACGGACTGGGCAGTGGCATAAAGCGAACATTAATCCTGCAAAATCTCAAACGCCATGGCCCAGATTTTGTGCTTATACAAGAGACGCACTTGAAGGGACATCACTATAAGTCATTAGATAGAATGGGCTACGTTCTGAGGGCCCATGCAGGGTACAGATCAGACTCACGGGGAGTGGGAATCCTGGTCCAGAAGACATTGCCCTTTGTCCCCAGGAGGACTTGGAGAGACGACCACGGCCGATATGTGGCCCTTCACAGGATTGGAATGGAGTGCACCTACATGTCTGTTCGGTCTAAGCCCCACTGAGGCTGTTGTTGCCGACCCTTTCTGATCTGAGAACTCTACTAGTTGAGCTGCCTACGGGCACTCTGCTGATAGGAGGGGATTTTAACGCGGTCTTTGACCCAAGAGTAGATAGGACAGGTGCCGGGGCCCATGGGCGGGGTGGGATGACTCCACTATCACAATTCGCCTTGGCAATGGGACTGGCTGATATTTGGAGAGAATTCAACCTTAGTGCCCTACAATATACATATTTCTTGCCACCACACTGTAGTTTCTCCAGAATTGATGATTTATTTACCCCCTGAGCTCTACCTCTGCATTTCACTGCAGCCATGAACCTAGCGAGAGGGGTATTGAACCATGCCCCGTTAGAGGTCCAATTATTGGGCCCAACAACGGACTTTAAGAGCCTACTACGTCTGGACCCCTGGTATTTGAAGGACAAAGAAATTAGGGAAAAAATACGTATCGAGACGGTCCTGTACTTTAAAGAAAATCAGTAGATTCAGCAATGACTCCATGGGAGGCCTTTAAGACAGTGATTCAGGGGGCCGCCCAGGCAATAATAGGAGGTAAGAAGGAGTCAAGAAGGCAATGTACTGAATTAGAAAAGAAGGTGATAGAATTAGAAAGGAATGCGCTTGCGGAGGGGCGTGAAGTAGATGGACACTAGATGCTATTCGCCAGCAGGAGTTGAGAGCACTGACTGAGGACCAAGCTCGCAGGCATGCAGGCACGCCCTGACAACACAACAACGCATCTATGACGCAGGAGCTAAGGGAGCTAAACTTTTGACATGGCTAGAGATGCGGGATAGAGAGAGGACATGGGTACTGGAGGTAAAGGCGCAGACGGACATACTCGGACGGCTAATGCGGACATTGCTGAGGCGTTCGCGGCTTATTATGAGTCCTTATATGCATCTCGAACTAACATGACATATGACTACTGCACTGACTTCCTCAAAGATGTGGCCCTCCGGACACTGACTGAGGATGAGCAGGAGACGCTTGAAGCGGATTTGACAGAGGACGATTTGCGCAATACGATAGGGAGCTTGCAGTCGGGCAAGGCGCAGGGGCTGAACAGACTGCCAATTGTGCTTTATAAGGGCCTGACGAAGAAGGTGATTGCACCAATGTTAGCAATGTACCAAGAAGCGCTGACGGTGGGGTGCCTCCTGGTAGATCAAAGGATGGCGACAATAGTGACGATACACAAAGAAGGAAAACCCCCAGATAACTGTAGTTCGTACAGACCAATTTCCCTGCTTAATGCAGAAGCTAAAATACTGGCGAAGGTCTTAGCAACAAAACTCCGCGCAGTACTGCCAGCAATAATACACCCGGATCAGTCGGGATTCATTTCTGACTGAAGTACCCGCATAAATCTGAGAAGACTGTATGGAGTACTTCATCTAACTGAATCCTGTGGAAATTTACAAATAGTAGCAATGGCCTTAGACACCAAAAAGGCGTTTAACTCGGTGGAATGGAACTATATATTTGCAGTCCTGGAGTAATTAGGCTTCGGCTCGAAGTTTAGAGCTTGGGTCAGATTGCTTTATCAGGCCCCTATGGCCAGGGTGAGGGTAAACAGTACCATCTCCTGTAATTTCCAGCTTATGAGAGGCACACGGCAAGGGTGTCCATTATCTCCTATGATATTTGCTCTTTCTCTTGAACCATTAGCCATGTGGGTCTGCAGAGATCCTTTAATTTGGGACATGCCCTCTCAGGGAGGATGGGAGGAAAGAATCTCCCTGTATGCAGACGATACCCTGCTGTTTTTAGCTAGACCTCTACACTCTATACATCGTGTGATGCACATATTCCGGGTGTTTGGGGAACACTCAAGTTATACCATCAACTGGACCAAGTCAGTGATATGCTCCCTATCCGGAGAGTCCCCGTGCCTGCCCCGTAATTGTCTAGCTCAGCTGAGTCCCGGGGGCTTTAGATATTTAGGAATTTATATTACACGAGACCCACGAGATTTCCTTAGGCACAACTTGGACCCACAACTAGAACGATTGCGAGCGGACGTGTCGCACTGGAAGTCACTCCCACTAGCAATGATGGGTAGAGCAGCTCTCTATAAAATGGTGACCCTCCCACGATTGCTTTATGTGTCACAAAAAACACCTTGCAAGATCCCGCAAGAAACTTTCAGACTTATTGACCAGACAGTTCGCAGACTGCTCTGAAAGGGCGGGGCTCCAAGGATTGCCCTAGCTAAATTACAGAAGGGGGTATATGATGGAGGGCTGGCAGTCCCACATGTTCAGAAGTACTACTGGGCCTCACAGCTACCAGTCATTAATGATTGGGTTTTTGCAGACGTGCAGGACCCAGCGTATAGGGTGGACAGAATGGATGCGGGCCCGGGAGGATATGAATGTATGCTGTATGCTAGGCGAAGTGGGGGTACCCGACCACAACACATGCAAGTGACTATAGATATATGACATGCAGCTATCCGGTTTCTTGGTTGAAGGGGGAGATTAACGGCTCGGACGCCTCTGTGGTGTAGTGCATTATTGACAGAGGTGGTTTCCGAGGGTGGAGACTCCTTGGAATAGAGCACTTTGGGGATGTCTGGAGGACCTAAACATATGTCCCGTTTGTGGATTTACAGTCCGAGTTCTCCTGCTGGGGACCGAGCGTTTTCGACACACCCAGCTGGGTCACACGCTACACTGCCACATACAGGGGGGGAGGAGCTGACGCTTCACCGCTAGAGGACCGACTACTGACAGAGTCACTAGAAAAAAAGGGAATATTGTTCATTTATAAGAAACTAATGAATAATTCCCCAGACATACTAGGCCCCCTGAAGAGGGCATGGGAGGATGACCTGGGTGAAGCGTTAGATGATGACGACTGGGCGGAGGCCTTACAGGCCCCCGGGAACTGTCTATATGAATGCCATTTAGATTGGTTCAGCTTAAGGTATTCCATAGAGTGTACTATGTGCAGGTCCTTCTCCATAAAATAGGTAAAGCGGATTCCCCATTGTGCAGAAGGGGATGTGGAAAAGAGGGATCCTTCTTCCACACCTTATGGGAATGTCGAGTGATTCAATCCTACTGGACTCAAGTTACAACAGTGATGGCAACAGTGACAAACCTGAAGGTCCCTGTGGAACCCAAGTGGCTATTCTTGGGAATAAAGGGGGAGCACGACTGGCCAAGGTATAAAGAAATTTGGCTAGGGCTAGCGGCAGTAGTGGCTAAAAGAAATATAGCGAGGGCTTGGGGGCAGCATCTGTCCCCACAACTGATGACTGCGGGGAAGACCTTGATTGGTGTCAGAGAGCAGACCAAGTAGTTTATGCAGCCGCACTGGGAAATGGGAAAAAGTGTGGGGGGACTGGAAAGCCTATAGGGGCTAGAGGGCTAGGGACTCGAGTTGCGGTGGCAACATGGTCAGCAGGGAAAGAGTAAACTTTGAACCAAATGATAGATTTGGATAAGAAGCTGTTCGAAAATCAGACCTGTGATCATACACCCTCCACTGGGAAGGGGTGAGAGAGGGTGACTGTACCAATGTTACTGTGAAATAGCCTTCCAATGTGATATCAGTATGCTTTGTGAAGCCAATTGTTTTTATTATTAATAAAAAAAAAATAAAAAAAAAATGGTGTGGAGTTTGGTGGGAGTGGCGCCTTTAGTTTTGATTTCTACTCCGAGATATTCAAAGGTCAAGTACTTCGTGGTCTATAGGGGGTTAAGCTGGGTTTCCTCTTTGTGGATGATTGCAATCCCACCCCCTATTTGCCCTGGTCTATTACTTCTGATGATGGAGTAGCCGGGAGGAGTAAGCAAGTCCAGCATCAGGGTTGAGTGCTCATTTAGCCAGGTTTCAGTAAGGAATTCAATGCCGATTTCTTCCACAAGTATGGTCTCAGCAATTTCCTTGGCATGTTTCCTTGCAGATCTGCAGTTTAGGAGCATACAGGTTAGGAAGCAAGGGTTATTTTAGGTAGAGTGCAGTGTTTGGATGGTGATGTATTGAGCGGGTGGTCTGGGTGTTATGATAGGTCGTTGGATTCTATTTGTGCCAATGATTATTAGGATTGTGCAAGGAGGCTTGATGTCTGCTTGAGGGGATTTTGAATTGTATGATTTGCTGAGTAGTTCCGTGTCTATTTAAGAGAGGGGGTTGAGTGCTTAGTAGGGTCTGTAGGACAGGCGGCTCATGGGTATGGAGGTTTGGCTGGTGGGACTCCTGTCTTCTGGAGATCTTTTTTCGGGGAGTCAAATTCTCTATTCTCAGAGTGGGATTGAATGTTAATGTGACTTGGATCACAAGGTCATTTTTTTTCACAATGGAGAGGCCTTTAGCTAGAGAATCAAGTTTTTGCCAAATTCGGCTCAGGAACAGGATAAGAATGTTTGGGAGGGTGCCTATTCCGTGAGTGGGTTGGCAGACGGTGGGACGCAAGTCTAAAGTAGGGGAGTGATCATTTATGGGGAATGGAGGTGACCTCATGGTAGGAAATATGGAGGGGTTTTATGGGCTGGTTGGGTTCAGTGATGGGAGTCTGGGGTGTGTATGAGGGGGGCCCAGTGCAGAGCGTTCTTGAACTGGGACTGGTGTTCTTATTTCCACTGTCTGCGACATGGGACTGTGTTATGATGAAGTCATTGGCTGAGGTGTGTGTAATGGGATTGGATCTTATTTGGCTCGGATGTGTGTATGGGGGAGCATCTATGGGCCATAGAAGGGTGGAGGAGTCCTGTAAGCGAATACGATCTGGGCAAATGCATCGAGGTGTGGGGTGTGTGGGTGGGGGATCAGATCTGGTTGTGTTAGAGAGGAGAGGAGTGGCGAGAAGTGTTTGTCAAAAATAGTGAGGTGATGGTCGGCCGCTTGGATTAGTATGTTCCCCGAACTGAAGATAGATATGCAGATCTCACCTCTACAGTTTAGAGAAGGGGTAGTGGTGAATTTAGTTCCATAGGAAATTTTGTTTGTTTTTGTAATTTGAATGTGGAGAAGGAAGATGTTTCTCCACTTCGCTGGGCGTTTAGAGTAAAAAATGAGGTCAGTTTTTGTGTTGCCATTGCTCGTGCTGTAGTAGGTATTGGCTATTAGTGTTTCAGGAAGTTGTTTGAGTAGGTTGTGCTTGAATTGTTTTCTTGCATTATTTGAGAGATTTTTATGGTATTTTTTTCTTTTGTTCTAAGGACTTTATATTGAGATATTTTTATATAAACAAAAATAAGGTCAAATAGAGGCAACATCGAGATGCTGGGGTAGGCAGTTACATGGAAAATAAGTAAGTACGCAGCATACATTGCTAATGATATGTGATTTCTATAGGAGCATAAGAGAAGTACATGCCCGAACTCAGCCTCCAAACACAATATAGAAGAGAGGTTAACAAATAAAAGAAATTAAAGATAGCAAAAGCAGAGAAAGACGATAGAGGGACCCTCTTGTCGATCTCGAAAAAGGATGCTATTATATCAGCCGACTAGCAGGGACAGTGCATCAAAAAGTATAACACAGTGCATTATAGTATCATCTATATAGTACCTACATTCATCTATATAGTACCTACATTACAGCATAATTAATACATGTTGATGTTCATATAAAAGATGAGATACCTATTTGGTATATGTAGTGGGTGACCTGCTGTCTCATGGGGGTTTTGTCATGGTGAAGTAGTTGTCCAGGGACTCCGAGACATTGTTAATCTGTACTTTCCAAGGAGAATTTGGAGAGAGATATTGTCTGCTCCTCTTAAAAAAGTAATCCAGTTCAGCCAAGCACGAAAGGAGGTAGAGGCCGTGTTCTTCCAGTTAGTCAATATCGATTTGCAAGCCGAGTTCAGTAGTATATCAACAAGAAGTCTATCCTTTTGTGAGTGGATCTGGGGGTATAGGAAAACCTGAATTAGGAAGAGAAATTCTTTTTTAAGACGTATCCCACACAGAGAGTGAATGAAGTCGAAAACACTATCCCAGAAAGGGGAGACCGCCTTGCAGAGAAAGAGTAAATGGCAAAGGTCACCGGTATCTGCATGACAATTCCAACAAGTTGGGTCATCTCTAAGAGCCATTTTATAAAGCCGCGCCGGTGTCCACAATGTCCTATGGAGGAGTCAGTACTTTGTTTGGGCGAGGGAAGGAGAGATCTTGTGGGATACGAAGGACTTCCAGACTAACTGCCACTTGTCTGGGGGAATGGACCCATGGCTATCCCAGTTTTTTAAGACTGTTCCCGTAATGTATGTGTTTTTTGGCTTTAAGATGTGATAAAGTTTGGAGGACTGATGAACTGACTTATTGAGGGAGAGCATTGTCTTAATGATGGAAGGGTCTTTGTCCTGGTAACTTAAATTAGACAAACTGACTTTGAGCTTAAGAAAGTCATAAAAGTCTATGTCTAGTAGATTGTATTGTTGTTGGAGTACTCTGAAGGGGATTGGTGTGTCTGGGGTGCCCAGTTGTTTTAAGAAGTGAATGCCTTTTGATGCCCATGATTCCCAGAAAATAGTTTTCCCCTGGATTTTAATCCTTGGATTGTGCCAGATTGATATTATGTTCGAGTGATTAAGAGGAATATCTAAGATCTTATTGGTTCTTCTCAGCGCTCTTTTAGTATTGTTAAAAATGATTTTACCAGAGGATGTGGGTATTCTGTTACCTGTTAAAAATGCGATAGGGGGGGGGCGTGGTCTCGCTACGCATGGAGTGGGACGCACGCCGAGGGAGCTCCGGTCAGCCGCTGCCTTTTGAAGCATTTATCGCGGCACCGGGGCATTAACGGCGACACTGCTCAGCCTGCCTGGTCATCGGAGGCGTCAGGGAGTCATTTGCCTGCCCGGCGTGACTCTTTGGGCGCTGGTAGCTGTGTCCCTGGCAGCTTTGTGTTGGGGCCTGGTCCGGGAGCCCGCAGCCGCCATCTTGATTCCCTCCAACTCCGGAGAGCGCCCGGCGAGCGAGGGTTCCCTTCTGGTGCACAACGGCACACCGGGGAGCTTCGCCGGACCGCCTAGGGATCGGCGAGTAGGTGCGGCGATCTGCACTCGATATCTTGGAGCGCAGGAGGTGTGTCACGCTGCGGGCGCTGGGACTGCCGCCATCTTGTGCTTCTCCGTGCGGTGCAGGAGATTGTGCTGCGGAGCCCCTGGCTGATTCTCCCCTCCATCGCTGGTGTCCTGGAAGTTCTAAGACGCTGTGTCGCCTGTCATGGAGAGGGGTGAGACTAGGTGAGTGGCGATCCATGACTGGCTTCTCTCCTGGGACCCGCTGCCTCCTGCTGCTGAGGGTGTATGCTGGACGTGGGCCCTGAACTGGCTCTGTTGTCCCCCTGGTTCCTTACCCCTCGGGACTCTTTGGATGTGATCACCCGAGGCCCTGAGACTCTGTCGGGCCACGTCTCTCTCACAACAGAGCCCCCATCTTCTTGTTAGGGCACAACTACTGTGGGCACCCCCGGATCTGCTTTCCCGGTACTGGCTGCTGGGACGCGCTGGTGCCTCTTGGAGACTTGAAGTGTAGGCCTGGTACAGCGCGGACTCCCCGTGTGAGCTCTACTGTGGTGCCATCTCCCGCGCACTCCTGCTGGGGGTCCCTCCCCCCTGCTGTGTGTCTGGCCCCTGTCCTTGCGGGGCTGCATGCGTGATCGCTGGGGGAGTTATCACACCTGCTGGGGTTCTACGAGGCACTTCTCCTCATCCTGCCTACGAATTCTGGCCTTTCGTGCAGCTCAGAGGGGGGAGTCAGAAGGGGCCTTGGACGCTGTGGGGCGAAGCTGCTGCCCCTCTCCTCTTCACGGCTGATCACCCTGCTCACCTACGTTATGACGGCTCCTAACCCTTTACTGGGGGATGTGCTCGGCTTCCTGCTTTATTCCTCCGACCTGGCTCTCCATCCTGTGCGTTGGTGTTTGAGGGGTCATGCCACGCTCTAAAGCTGGGAAAGAAATCGCCGCACCCCCGAGAGACAATCCTGTGACGGCTCTGTGGAACAAACCTGGTTCTACACCCTCTGCGGCTATGGCGTCTTTGGCAGAGGGCTCCTCCGATCCTCTCACACAATCCTTCATGGCCAACTTTTTGCAGGAAATTAAGTCCGAAATTGGATCGCTTAGAACCGAGGTTCAAACCTGCATCAAGGAACTCAGGAGAGACGTCACAGAAATTGGAGAGAAAGTGGACGATCTCGAGAAGACGGTTGATGCTCGCATGGAAGACCAAGAGCAACTCTGGCAACGATTGGCCCTCCTGGAGGAACAACATATTGAGCTCCAAATTAAGCAGGAGGACTTAGAAAACCGGAGCCGCCGCAATACCTTGCGCCTGAGGGGTGTTCCAATGGGGGCAGAAGGCTCTGACATCGTGACTTTTGTTGCGGAGTTGCTTCATCAGATCAGAGGGGATGACGATGCCTCTCCACCTGCGCTTGACAGGGCTCACCATGTGGCTGTACCCTCTGGGCACTCTGGTCTGGTTCCCAACATATTAACCAGGGTCCACTTTTTCACGTAGAAGGAGGCTATCTTAAAGGCAGCACGCTCCAAATCGGAGTTAACCTACAAGGGTTCCCCCATTCAGCTCTTTCAGGACCTTGCTCCCACCACGCTTCATCGCCGCAGGGACTTTAAACTCGTCACTGATAAGCTTCGTGAGCTGGGCATTCAGTGCCAATGGGGCCACCCCTTTGCGCTCATCTTTCAATGGGAATCCAAACGCCGGGTGCTGCGATCCCTCCAGAAGGCCCCTCAATTGCTCCGCCTCTCCACTTCCTCTCCGCCGCCTAGCCCTTCACGTTTGCCCCCTTTGGATTGAGAACCTGTGAAGCCACAATGGGTTACAGCACTCAGACCGCAGCGGCTGCCTAAGCGTGGGGAACGGTCCTCCTCTCAAGCCAAGCAGGACATTATTCAACATCTTCGCTCCTTGGATGGAGAGAAGTCTCCCTCACGTTCCCAGCCAAAGGAGAACTGAAAGATCATCCACGTTTTAAGAGGTCATTGTCTTTGTCACCAGCAGTCCTCCGCAGAGGCGGGGTTGAGTTCCCATGTTCACTGTTTACTCTTTTCTCACCCTGACTATAGTGTGGCAGCGGTGCCGGCGTGCGCCCCCTAACAGAGGTGCTGATTTCCCGAGACTCGCCCCCCTTTCTATTCCTAAGAGAGTGACATCTCTGGGATGGCTTGTGCTATTGAGCCTAGCCTGCTCCTAGACTGGAATAGGACTTGTTGGCCACGTTGGCCGTTGTTCAATCTCGAAACTTTGCTCTCCTTTTTCCTTTTTTTTTTCTTTTTCACTCCTTTCCCTTTTTTCCTTGTTTGGAGGGAGGGAGGGCCACGCTACTGGGAGTGTAACATTTTTCTGCCAATGGTTATTACTTTGTGTATCAACTTCCTCCTATATATTGCTGGGTATTGAGATGCATTCTGGCTGTTTATTTTTTATGGTGGTTTGATGGGGGAGGACGGGGGGCTATGGGCCATATCTTGGTCTCACAACATTTGATGGCGGATGGATGTAATCAGCTTTTACCATGACTTCTGTACCCTGTTTAAAACTTCTTTCTCTTAATGTAAAGGGTCTTAACTCTCCTAACAAACGTCGTCAAATTTGGCGCTATCTACTACAACAGAACCCAGACATTATCTTCTTACAGGAGACGCATCTTTTAAAGGCGGATACTTCCCGTATGGCCCACCCTAAATATCCCTTTCAATGCTGGGCATCTGCGCCTACCAAAACGGCTGGGGTGGCTATCCTCTGCAGGGCGGGCATCCAACAGAGCTGCCAGAGTGATCCGTGGCAAAGATGGCAGATTTCTCAAACTAGTGGTCCGGGTTGGGGTACAGACATTCACTCTCTGCAATATCTATGCTCCCAATCAAGCACAGGATCCTTTATCAGGGAACTCCTACGGGAACAGATAACACATGACGATCATCAGCTCATATTGGGGGGTGATTTCAATCTGGTGTGGGATGCGGGAATAGACCGTAGTACTGGTACGTTTTATGGGGCTGGGGCCATGTCTGCCTCTTTGAAGAAACAGTTTACTGATTTGGGACTGCTAGATATTTGTCGTTACCACTCCCCAGCTACACGAGATTATGCTTATTATTCCCATGTCCATCGCTCCTACTTCCGCATTGACTATCTATTTGTTACCCACTCCCTGGTACGTGACGTTCTCTCTGCTTCTATGTCCGATATCGCCATTTGGGACCATGTGCTCCTCTTTTCACCCCATTGCGCTTTTATACACGGATCTAAAACTTTACACTAAAATTCTGGCCAAGCGTCTCGATCCCCATCTGCCCGGGCTTATCGAGCCTGATCAGGTTGGCTTCATTCGTCACTGGCAGGGCGCGGATAATGTGCGGCGCATCGCTCACTTAGTTGGGAAGACCCACCACTGGAACATACCCGCCTGCTTATTATCACTCGATGCTGAAAAAGCATTTGACCAAGTGGGCTGGGCCTTCTTGCGGGCCGTCTTACATAAGATAGGGCTGGGACCTCAGATGATTGCTAGGATCATGGCGCCTTACCTTTCACCTCAAGCCCATGTCCGGGTTAATGGCCAACTTACGGGTCCTAGCCATGTTTACAGGGGCACCCGGCAGGGATGTCCTTTATCTCCCCTGCTATTTGCGCTTGTCGTAGAACCTCTTGCCATCCTGATCCGCCAATCCCCTGACATTACAGGCATTGTTCACGGAGGAGTGGACCACAAAATTGCCTTGTTCGCAGACGATCTCCTTCTTACATTGTCACGACCACGTTCCTCTTTGCCCGCCCTTCATACATTGCTACAATCTTTTGAAATTGCCTCAGGCCTTAAAATCAATCATGCGAAATCGTGGGCCTTGAATCTTACAATCCCTGTATCCGAGATTCCCGTGCTCCAGTCCTTGTCCCATTTCAATGGGCCTCACACTCCATTCGGTACCTTGGCCTTAACTTAACCTCTAACCTTAACACGTGGTCACAAGCGAATTGGCAGGAATGTAAAACGGCCACCTTGGAGGATCTACGAACGTGGAGATCTCTCCCTATCTCATGGCTGGGGCGTCTGAACGCGGTTAAAATGTCGGTGCTGCCGAAAATATTATATTTATTCCAAACTCTGCCAACGCCTTTACCGCAACACCAAATCCAGAACCTCCAGCGGGAGGGACGCGACCACGCTTCTCTAATAAAATACTTTGGCTGCCTTGGGACAGGGGGGGATTGGCTTGTCCCAACTTACTGGAGTATTACTGGGCCTCACATCTCCGTTTTATTTCGCAATGGGTTGTGCGGGAGAGCGAGAAGGTTTGGTTCCATATGGATAGGGCTGTGGCTTGCCGACCCATATGGGATCTTGCCTGGCTTTCACGGGAGGCCCGACCGCGCAGCGCCTATATGGCCATACCAACAAAAACTGTGTTGGATATTTGGGATAAGCTGGTGCTATCCAGGGGTCTCACTTCCTTCCCGTCACCTCACACTCCCATTACTCGCAACTCACACTTTCCACCTGCTCTACACCCACACTCTTTCCTGGCCTGGTCAGAAGGGGGGTGCCAGACGCTCCGGAACCTTTTCGAGGGGGACACCTTTAAATCTTTCGAACATTGCAAACGGGACTTCCACCTCTCCGAGGGGGCTAGATTACAATATCTCCAACTTAGGCACTGGGTACAGGCGTCGTCTTCCACTCAGGGAGCCACTCGTCCTTTCACCCCCTTTGAACGGCTGGTGCGTTCATACGATGAATCCAGGGGTCTGATATCTCGCACATATCAAGTCCTTCAACATGCCCCCGACCTACTCCTTATACATATCAGTCACAATGGCAGTCCGGTACCTCTGATGAAATCACACTTAAACAACGGGAGCAATTATGGCGCGGCATCTCGAGGGTTTTCCGCAGCATTTCTCAGAGGGAATCCGCATATAAAGTCATGACACAATGGTATTACACTCCCCATAAGTTGCACAAAATGTTCCCCAATTCCTCCCCTGTTTGCTGGCGATGTACGAGCGCCACTGGGGATTTCCTCCACATTTGGTGGCATTGCCCGCTATTGACCGCTTACTGGAAGGAGGTCCTTAGTCACATTAAACAGGTGATTGGTTATCCACTACCCGAAACCCCGACCACACTCATGTTGGGCCTCAAACCTGCAAACCTACTCGCCATGACGCACAAGGACTGGCACCTAATTCTACACATGCTTGGCGCAGCTAAACAAACAATAGCGTTATACTGGAAGAAGGCTGAAGCACCCCCAGTGAACGTTTGGTTTGTGGCACACCAAACGTTCATTGGGGGTGCTTCAGCCTTCTTCCAGTATAACGCCATGGCAATGGAGCTACTCACGGCGCGGCTTCAGCTCCGCGACACCAAATTCACGAAAACTTGGCAACCATTGGTAGATTATTTTTGCAAACTCGATCACACCCATCTCCAGCCCCCGAGGCTTCAGGCTTTACACCTCTTTGAGGACAACATACTCCCCTCTGACGCGGACAGACTCTGAGGGCCCAATAGGGATACTGCTTAATCTCCGCTCTGCATAGTACTGGTCATTTGCGTTGCCATGACTTCCCTCGGGTCCTTCTCCACACTTGGTTCTTCCATTCACAGGGGCTTTGTTCCTTGCTGTGGGACATTCCGCTCACCCCGCTTACACCTCGTGTAGCTTCTCTCTCCTAACGGGTCCCACCACCACCCAGTCCCTCCTCACATGTTGGATGCTTTCTTTCTCCCAGAGTAATGTCCCTTTATATATGACAGATTTGTAATATGCCATTGCTTTGCCTTCTGTGTTTTAATTTGCTGATATTCCGGAGTTGTTAATGATGCGTCCTTCCCTTTCCTTCCCTGTTCTTCTTTATCTCTTTTTTCCTTTCTTCATGATATTTTGATTGTTGTATTGTTTTGATTTGTATTTTCAATAAAACAGATTTGAAGCAAATGTAAAAAAAAAAAAAAATGCGATAGGATGACGGGCACGCAGGATTTCTTTTTTGATTATTAGCCAGGTGGGAGTGTAGTTAGGAGGCTGGGACAACCACAAGGAGCCTGGTCTAGCCAGGAAGGCAGATTGATATTTTTTTTAAATCAGCCAGGTTCACTCCACCAAGGTGAATGGGTAAGCGCAGTTTTTTTAGAGAGATCCTAGCGCGTTTATTTTGCCAAATGAATTTTGATAATAGCTTATTTAGTTTTTGGGGAAAATCCTCCGATAGTACAAGGGGTAGCATGCTAATAAGATAATTGACTGTCGCAGTGACCATCATTTTGATGGTCTCAATGCGGCCCCACCACGTGAGAAATTTAGGGTTCCAGCACTCCAGGTGTGTTTCAACCTTTTTCAGTGTTACGTTTTCATTATGTCAGAGCGATTCTAATAAATCTGCATTGAAATCTAAGCCCAGGTATTTAATGAAGAAAGGTTGCCAGGTTAAACCTGTAGACTTTAAAAGGTCTCTCGAACAAAGATTGTTCAATCCCAAGATTTCAGACTTGTCTTTATTGAGTTTGTATCCGGACACCCTAGGTAGTTTTCGATTGTCTCTAATTGAGAGGGAATTGAGCGTGTTGCGACTTCCGACATAATCAAAATATCATCGGCGTATGCTGCCACCTTTATTGTCTTTTGGTTGAAAGTAACTCCTGAGATGGAGGGGTTTGAGTGAATCCTGTGGAGGAGTGGCTCCAGAATCAGGATGAAGAGGGATGGAGACAGGGGGCAGCCTTGACGGGTGCCTCTTTCCAAATTAAAGGATGACAATAATCAATCAATCACAGAATTTGTAGAGCGCACTACTTACCCGCGAGGGTCTCAAGGCGCTGGGGAGAAAAAAAAACGGGGGGGGGGGGTTGCTGCTACTGGTCGAACAGCCAGGTCTTGAGTAGCCTCCTGAAGGTCAGCAGGTCTTGGGTCTGTCGTAGGCTTAGTGGAAGGGTGTTCCAGGTCTTGGCGGCGAGGTGTGAGAAGGATCTGCCGCCGGTGGTTGTTCTTCGAATGCGAGGGACGGTGGCGAGGAGAGGTTGGCGGAGCGGAGCTGGCGGTTGGGGACGTAGAAGAAGAGTCGTCTGTTGAGGTAGGCTGGGCCAGTCTTGTGGAGTGCCTTGTGTGCGTGGATGAGGAGTTTGAAGGAGATTCTCCTGTCGACGGGGAGCCAGTGCAGGTTCCTCAGGTGGGGGGTGATGTGGCTGTGGCGTGGTACGTTGAGGATCAGGCGTGCGGAGGCGTTTTGTATGCGTTGCAGTCGCTTGATGAGCTTGGCCGGGGCTCCCGCGTAGAGGGCGTTCCCATAGTCAAGTCTGCTACTGACGAGGGCCTGGGTGACTGTTCTTCTTGTATCTGTCGGGATCCACCTGTAGATCTTGTAGAATAAGAGACCGTCTGAACATACTCTAGCGAAAGGGGCGCTATATAGGGCCATGACCATCCTTGTGAAGATCTCACCCAGGTTGTACTTCAACAGGGTCTCCCGGAGGAAGGACCAAGAGACTCTGTCAAATGCTTTCTCAGCATCGAGGGTGACAGCTACAGTATCAGAGTTAGAGAGTTTGGCTTTCTCAATGATGTGACATAGGAGGCGTGTGTTGTCTCTGGACATTCTGCTTTTCATGAATCCCACCTGGGACTGGTTAATTAAGGATGGCAATAATGGTTCTAGTCTTTTACAAAGGATTTCGGAATAGATTTTTGCGTCTAGATTAATTCGAGAAATTGGCCTATAATTTTTTACCAGCAAGGGATCTTTACCCTCTTTTGGAATAACCACTATGGTGGCTTCGCTGGTAGAGACTGAGATGGAACCTCAGTCTGAGAAGTGTTGGAATAAGTCCAGTAGAGCAGGATTAAGTACAGAGGCAAATGTTTTATAACATTTTGCCATAATCCCGTCGGGGCCTGGAGCCTTGTTAGATTTGAGGGAGTCAACAGCTTTGGAAACTTCTTCAAGTGTTATTGGTGTACTGAGCCGTAACTTATCCTGGTCTGTGATAGATGGGAGTGTGGTCTCCTCCAGATACTTCTTGCACTCCTCCACTGGGAGGGGGGGGAATTCTTCCTTGTATAGGGATACGTAGAAGTCTCTAAGGATCTCTATAATTTTATCGGGATTCGAATGGGGAACATTGAGATTGTCTTTAAGCGAATTAATTCCCCTACGGTTTTGTTTGTTTTAAGTATGAGGCCAGAATTTTACCTGCCTTATTGGCTTCACAAAGTTCTAGGGACTTGTATTTAATAATCCAGATCCCCGCCCTATCACTCAGAATTTTGTTGTATTTGTATTTTTTGCTGGATAGGGAGGAGAGGGTTTGGGTGTCCGGGTGGGTTTGTGGTATTTTATGCTCCATGAGTTGGGGCTGAATCTTTCAAGTGCTGTGAGGGGTGCGTCATCTTGGCTGTCCCTTATCCTTGCATTAGAAGTCCATGTTTGAGAGGATGCGTGTCTCAGTGTAAATTATATGCAGATGACCATGTTTAGGGTCGGAGTTCCGAAGGGCCAGAGTAGGCGCGTTAGGGCAAAATACGTAGGAGATGCTCCTGAAGGGGGATTAAAAAACGTTCTGGGAAGAGTGAACAGCTGTCTATTGTAGTGCCTTGCAGACTTAGATTTGTTGCAGTCTTATTGAAATCAGGAGGGTGCCCTTGCACTAAAAGATGGCTTGCCCTTGTTAGTCATATTTAAATTGTATGTTAATATTGTGAGCTTGCAGGGTAGTCCTCTTTTACTGTTGAGTTATAGGAGGTTTCTGCCTCCTTCTTTCTACAGGAAGGGGGAGGTGTCTTTCTCCTGGTATCAAATTGTCCCCTGGGCCAAGAAACAAGTCCATAGATTAATTGTCAAGCATTTTTTCCCCAATTTTGTGGTGCGGTGAATAAGGAAAATCAATCCTTCCCTTTCATTTTTCAAGGGAGTGCCATTAGGGAGGGGAGTAGGGTGGGGTGGGGTGAGAGGGCTTCATGCTGCATAGAAAGGCTCTCATTCAAAGATCCACGGGTCAAAACAGGTAGATATTACAATTTACGATCAGAGGGAACCATTATTATCGCATATGCACCCTTTGAGCAGCTGCAATTTATGGGCCCTTTTGCCATCTAGTTCTTCCTTGTTTCTCGCAGTCAGACTAAACAGTAGGGTTCTAGCCAATCCAATTGAGAATAGAGTATTAAATGACCCAGTGCCCTTTCAAGATGGCAGAACCATTAGTGGTAACATTTGTGTTGACATGTAGAGCAGTCCTTCTTTTCTTTCGTGTTTTGTAGAGAGTGAGGGTCATATGTCCATTTCTTATGTGGACGCCAATTTGTGGGTAGAGGCTTCAAGTGGGGAGAAGACGAGGTAGACCCCAAAATGGAAGAAAGACCATGGCCAAGTGTGACCCCCACTGTGTTCAAGGGGCCCTAAAACAACCCCAGCGCAAATGGAACGCGTGTCGGCTGTGGAGAAATTCAGAAAACAGGACCAGCAGGCCAAATCAGAGGAAGAATGCATACATCTGCAAATGGTGTTAGCCTTTGACAAAAGCAGGCTTGAGGCGATCTAGAAAGGCAATATAGTGGTTCAGCAAGGCGCAGCCCCACGCTTTTGCAAGCATTCACTAGAAATTCTCAGGATGCAAAGTGCAACTGACTTAAAAGCCAAGAGTGCATGGAGATGTGACAAGTGACATGTGGCTTCTGGCAAGCATGATGCAAACTCACCTGTTCAACAGAAGAATCCCTTCCTCTAAACCAGTGGTTCTTAACCTTTTCACTTCTGTGGACCGCAACTTAATCATTACTGTAACCTGCGAACCCCCATTCTATCATTATTGGAATCCGGGGACCCCCCACTGAGTCATTACTGGAAGCCAGGGACCACTGCCTAAGCATTTTCAATGATTTGAACTGCAAAACAATACACAAAAAATACAGAAACAAGAATTCATTTTATTTAATTTTATTGAATTCACACACAAATCCCCCCAAAAAATAAACATTTTATTAGGAAGGTTCGAGCGTCTTAAATTTAGTTGAATTCACTCGTTGTCCATAATGTATTCTGGTTGATGCACTTGTCTGCTCCCACAAATCATTCTGAGGGTACTATCTTAATTTTTAGCCTCCAATTTCAAATTCCTTAACATTTACAGAACGTTTTAAAATGTTCAGTTCTACATGTTGCTTCTTAAAAATACAAAAATACAATCTTTACAAATGACAAAGCAATTGAATCTGATAACAAGGTCAAGCAGTTTAACTTTTAATCAGAATGTGGCTAGAGTTAATAGTAACGAAAATCAAGGATGTATATGTTTTCCTCTCCTTTTTGTATGACAGTCAATGGTATCCCAAATGCAGGGAGGGGGAGGTTTGTTTAAGGATCTGTTTCCACCTTGAAAAATGTCGCAGTTAATTCAATCTAAGTTTCTTTTGAAAAAGTTTTTATATTTTTAATAATGAATACTCTGTCACGCTCCTCTAAACATTACCGCTGATGCCTTTCGACCTCCATCGAGGTAGATGCTACATGTATGAGGTCATCAACAGGGCATTTATCAAATGGTAGCTGTACACTGGATGATGGAAACAATTTAAAACAAAATAGTAAGACAATCTATTTAATGGTGTGTTTTCAATGGTGTTTTGAAGGAGTAGTCGCACATACCCACTATTTTAGTATGAGTTATTGCAGCAGGGAGATCAGGCTTAATCTGTTTCAAACACGTAACACTGTGTAAAAGGCCACATAAGCACAGGATGAGTGTGTGAAGATATTAATAGTGTTTAACTCTTTATGTCCCAACACCTATGGGGAATTTACTTTACTATGTAATTAGGTGTATTTTGCCTTCAATTCTTAAAAAGGAAAACACATTGCCAATTCAGTTAAGGAACTTAGAGTACTCAAAAAAAAAAGTAGCCACTCCAAAATAAGTTGCTTTATATCACTCACGTTTATACTTTATTTTTGATCTCTGCTCCAAATGGGACGCATGCGTGGTCTCGAACCGAGGCATGCTGTAGCTACATCTGGGCTTGCAGTCCACCCTTACTCTTGCCATTTGCTGGCACCACCTTCGCTCCATTTTTTTTGTCCTCCCCCATTCGTGAAGGGCATGCATCCGGTGTTTAGTCCTTTCCGAGCGCACCGTCTAACTACCTATCAGCTTACGCAGCGGGCATTGTAAGGCACTGTTTCTGGACTCCTTTTTACTTCTTTAAGAGTGCTTTTCACAAGCGCTACCCCGCGAGGTAAGTACGGCTCGGCACTGCTCCTCGTCTGTCGCTTTTTGCTCCCAGACCGCAATGCCACTCCCTCCTCCTCCCTTTGTCTAGATCAGAGGTCTTCAAACTGTGGGGCGCGACCCCCAGGGGGGGTCGTGGAGTCCTAGGAAGAGGGTCGCAGATTCCCCAGCTTCACTTGTCCCTGTAAAAATACAGCCGTCCTGGGAGGGCTAATTGAGATCGTTATCAGCTGCTTGCCTGAATGAAAGGCAAATGCGCCTTATCTGGTAATCTGCAAGTGTAAAGGATTCTTGGGGGTAGTTCTGGCTCTTTGTGAAGGCAAAGATGCGTGTTTTTTTTAGTGGAAGTGCAAAGAGTTAACTACTGGGCTGGGAAGTTCTTGCTTTTAATTTTAACTGCATTTACATCCCTTAGTGCCCCTAAAAAGGTGTTGAAGGGACAGTTATGTAAAAAAAGAAAACTGCATTACATACGCTCTGGTATTATTAAAACCTACATTTTGAAAGCACCATTTTATTGTAAAACTATGCGCACGTTTTGCAGCATTCTATCTTACCCTGTGTGAAATGCAAGTATAAAAAATTGACTTCCATATTCACAGTGCTTTCCGTCACAGGCTGTGACTTCGTAGCACTAAAAATACACATCACTATTCTCCACTGCACCAATCAAGTTTTAATTCTGTGGTTCTCTGGTTACACACAGACCTCTGCAGTGCATTAACTAATAGAGGTTTCATAATGTACTACAGTGCATTTCCCACTGAGTAATAACTTTTTAAATTTATTTTTCATTTACGCTGCCCATTATTTTATATGTAGATACCTGAAGGTGAAAGACCTAAAAAATATTTTGGGCTTATTTATGAGAGGCGTGCATCGCCAAAGCATCACTTTTTTGATGCTCCGGTGGCGCAAGCATCTCAACCATACCTATGAGGCAGTGCAAAGTCACCCTGCATGGCTTTGCATTGCCTCATAGATCTGGAGTAAGACATAGCAGCGCAAGTCACTGCGTTGCCTTACTCTGCGTCAAGGAGGTGTTCCATGGGCTTTGCGTGGGGTTCCCACGCAAAGCCTATGGATTTTGATGCTGCCCCATATTTACAAAATCACGTAAACCTGGGGCAGCTCCAAAAACTGACGCCTCTCCAGGAGAAATTAAAACATTTCTCCTCGTTTTTCCTCTTTCCATGTGTGCTGCATTCTGCAGCTCTCATAGAAATAGGAAAACGCCCCTCAGGATTGTTTTGGTGAAGGAAGGTGCCTCTTCCCGTACAAAAACAATTCTGCCTACGTTGGTGCTAGGTAGCAATTTGTGAAGGGAAAAGGACTGGAATGCACCGTATTTCATAATTACAGTGCATTCCTGCCCTTTCACATTGGCATAGGGCAGCGCCGCAAGAAGACTTGCAGCGCTGCCCTACACCAATTTCCCATAAATGAGGCCCTTTGTTTTTAGCTACACCTTTGGCTACACCCCTACGCTCAATGACCTTTGGTTTGCTAATTTAATATCATTTCCCCACCGTAAAAATTATTTGCTGTGGTAATTGGGGGCTGTTAGAAATGGGGGTCTCTAGTTGGCAATGGTTTTCACCTTTGTCCAAGTAGGGACCCTTCCTTCTAGTCAGGGTAAGAGGGATACACTACTGAAATAACCCCTGCTCACCCCCTTGGTAGCTTGGCACGAGCAGTCAGGCTTATTTCAGAGGCAGTGTGTAAAGGATTTGCACATAACTAACAGCAATACACTGAAGACACTACATAAGGACACCACACCAGTTTAGAAAAATATCCAATACTTTATATATTCAAAACAAGACTAAAACGATAAAAATCCAACATACAGTACTTAAAAATATGTACTTTGCGGGGAGCTGGCGTCGGTCGGTGTGGGACAGGGCAGTGTGTCGCAAGACTTACGAGCAGTGCCCCCAACCCACGGTGCGGTCACGGTTGTCGAAGTCAGTGACGGCATCGGTGAGACCAGGGCGGCGAAGTGAAGCGGTGCGGAGTGCGGTGCCCACAGGTCACGGTGCAAGCAGCAGCTTGGCGGCTGTCATCAGTGAGACCAGGGTTGCGGTTCGAGATGCAGCGGTGCCCTCTGCGGTGCCTTCTGGGCACGGAGCCAGCAGCAGAGTCAGGGACGGAGTCGGTTGCTTTCCCCCTCTGTGGCAACTGAAACCACGGTTCCAGAGGCGGTACTCAGAGGTCAGTGAAGTCTTTGCGGTCCCTGAGACTTCAGAACAGGAGGTAACAAGTAAAGAAAGTTCAGTCCAGTCCTTTCACTGCCCAAGGCAGAAGCAGCAACTGCAGGCCAAACCAACAAAGCAACAACACAGCAAAGATGCAGTACTCCTCTTGGCAGTTCTTCCAGCTCTTCTTCTTGGCAGGTTCCTTGATTCCAACAAGTTCTAAAGTTCTAGGGTCTGGACCCCAATATTTATACTCAGTTTCTCTTTGTGCTTTTGGGCAGAGAGTGCCTGTACCCAGCCCAAACCAGTTCCATCTTTTCTGGCCCAGCTTCCTGGCAGGAGGTGGAGACAGCATTGTCCAAGGCAGACCAGGCCCATTCAGGTGCAAGGAAATCTCCTCCCACCACTATAAATACAGCCCAGGTCTATTCAGCTCAGCCCTGACTCATCCAGGAAAGGCAGGACACACCTTGACCCCCCAGTGGCTGTCTGATGAGAATGCACATCCCCAACCCCTGTCACTCCAAAGCCAGACAGTCAATCCACAAACCCAGCAGAGGCACACAGGATGGCTAAGCAAGAAAATACCTACTTTCTAAAAGTGGTATTTTCAAACACAGAACATAAAAATCATCTTTACTAAAAGATGCATTTTTATATTCTGAGTTCAGGCATGCTAAACCCCATTTCTCTATCTTGTCCCAATGGGAAGATATGCTTATAAGATGTTATAAGTAAACTCCCATTCTATCCTATGGGACAGATAGCCTTTCCATAGTGAAAAACGAAACACACTGTAATTCACTACCAGGACATGTCTCACACATACCAGTACATGTCCTACCTTTAATATACACGGCACCCTGCCCACAGGGGTACCTTGGGCCTACCTTAGGAGTGACTTACATGTAAGAAAAGTGAAGATTAGGGCTTGGCAAGTGTGTGCACTTGCCAGGTCGACATGGCAGTTACAAACCGCGCAGACACTGCAGTGGCAGGTCTGATAACCCTTTTCAGGGCTGCATGGGTGAGTGGCACAATCAGTACTGCAATCCCACCAGCAGCATTTGATTTACAGGCCCTGGCACCCTCAGTGCACTTTACTAGGGACTTACTAGTAAGTCAAACATGCCAATCATGGAAACACCAATCCATAATACAATTTACAATAGGAGCACTTACACTTTAACACTGAAAAGCAGTGAGAAAGTGTGCAGAGACACTGAACAAGCAAAAACAGAGCCAAAACTAGGAGGTCAGAAAGGGAAAAAACAGGGGAAACATGCCAAAAGATGCCAAGTCTAACAGGGGCATTTATGGCTGTCGATAGATGTTGATGATGAGGAGAACCAGTTTCTAGAAAATTTTGTCAGAAGGGGTCCTTATGCCTAAAAAGGTTTGACAAGGGGGTCTCGACATCAAAAAGTTTGAAGACCACTGGTCTAGATGCTTGTTGTAGCGAAGCTCGTCCTGTTTAGTGGAGCTTCTTAAGTCATTGTTGCTGCCCGCGCCGTCATTGCTGCTTGTTCCCTTTGTCACACTTTTCCGGCACTGAAGGGATCCTATAGAAACTATTTAAAACTGGAAGATTCCCTAGGGTACTAACAGCAACAAATGTAATAAAGTTAATGTTTACATAAGTCCCCTGTCTTTAATCAGGGCCTATCTGTCAACTCACTAGCCAATTTCTAGTTTTAATAAGGGAGTAAACATGCCTTGTACGTTTCATAACACACACACACCTCACTCATTGTTCATTTAATTTACACATTCAATAACAAGATCCCTCCTTTTAAAACAGTAGTCCAAGTAGCCATTTCCGTAATAACGCTAATTGCACGGGCAACAACATTTTTTATGACTTCTCCTAGGGCTTTAAGTGAGCTGGGTCCTGCTGGTGCTCAGCACCAGCAGCTCTAAAAAGCAGATGATGAGACGGGTCCCTGTCGGACTCTCCATTGAAGGGTGAAGAAAAAAAAACTTAACTCTCCAGCAATACCACCCTTCATTGCCTCCAAAGAGACTCGTTATAGTTCTTAACAGTCTCATCATTCCAGAACCTTTTTTTTTAGCTCTACATAGCGTGAACTTGACCCGAAGGTATCTGAGCTCTTTTTATGAGCACCAGCTTACATTACACAAGAACACGTTCATTTTCTGAATCACAGGATGTTGAGCCAACACGAGGCTTGAGCCTGCTTCCCTAGCTCCAATGTCTGCAGCTCTAACCATTACACCACAATCTCTCCCACAAGAATGGAGGAATTTTCAATATTATATGCAAAAAAACCATAGTTGTTTCTCATTTTTCTTATGCAACTATCAACCATTGACAAAGCCAATAGTCCTGGCTTGTTGTAGGTGTAATGTTACTTGTTGTATTATATGTCTGGGTGCAATAACAGAAGCAGCAAAATACCAGACGGGCAGCATACTATTCATAGATCAGATGTTTTGTTAAAGTGTTTTAAGCCTCGCCCTTAATTACATTGGCCACGCCCCTTTGAGAGACCTCCCCCAGTTATTTCATCCCACTTAAAGCCCTGGCTTCTCCTAAACTTACATCAATAGCTCCCTGTCACAGCACCCCCTTGTGTTGCTGTTTATAGATCTGTTTCTAAACCCACACACCACACTCATTGTTCGTTTAGTTTACACGTTCAAAAACGAGATCGCCCTCTCTGCACTGCGCCTGTTCCCGAAAGTCGAGTTTTCCATTTCTTTTAAGGGTATATACCTACTTGTTTCCAAAAGATTGCTCATTGCACATTTGGAGTTAGTTTCTTCAGCTAAAAAGCAGACAAGGTTGCTGATTTATAGGCAGACTAACAAAGGGCAGTGTATTCTTGTTTTCATGAATAGGGTGCTTACTCTCATCACATTTCGTAGCAATCTCGGGATCCTGCAAGTAACAGTAAACCTGAGCCTCAAACCAGGGGCATTTTAACATATGTTCTTAAGCTCTTGTTACTATCACCCCCGCTTCTTTCCACGTTCCACATGTACAGCACTTGTGTGCTCTATGGTTATGTGTGTGTACCACCCTGTACTCCATGTCGTAGCTGCTACTCTGGTCCCGTCGGTAATTCCTCATTCTAAGTCCCCTAGGCAGAGCTGCAGCTGTGTCTCATTGGTAATTCCTCATTCTAAGTCCTCTAGACAGTGCTGGTAGATGCTTCTCTGGTCTCATTAGTGAATCCTCATTCTAAGTCCTCTACACGGTGCTGCAGCTGCTTTTTTGGTCCTGCCAGTAATTCCTCTATTCTAAGTCCTCTAGACAGTGCTGTAGCTGCTTTTCTGGTCCCAGTTTTAAGTCTTCATTCTAAGTCCTCTAGGCAGTGCTGCAGCTGCTTCTCTGGTCCCGGTGGTAATTCCTCATTCTTAGTCCTATAGGTAGTGCTGCTAGCTGCTTCTCTGGTCCCGTCAGTAACTCTCCCATTCTAAATCCTCTAGGCAGTGCTGCAGCTGTATATCTGGTCACAATGGTAATTCCTCATTCTTAGTCCTCTAGCCAGTGCTGCTAACTGCTTCTCTTGTCCAGGCAGTAATTCCTCATTCTAAGTCCTCTAGACAATGCTGCTAGCTGCTGCTCTGGTTTCATCTGTAATTCCTCATTCTAAGTCCTCTACACAGTGCTGCTACCTGCTTCTCTGGTCTCATCAGTAATTCCTCATTCTAAGTTCTCTAGACAGTGTTGCAGCTGCTTCTCTGGTCCCAGTGGTAATTCCTCATTCTAAGTCCTCTGAGCAGTGCTGCAGCTGTGTCTCTGTTCATAAATCCACTACACTCCAAACCAAAACACATAGATAAAACACATCGTCATTTACAATGCCAATAGCTCTAACTCTGACAAATGTGAGACCTATTACATTGCAAATGCACGTTAAAGTAGCAGCAGCACTCCCAGGGCGGCGTTCTTGTGATGGTGACAAACGCTAGTCTCTTGTTGCAACGTTGTCAGTGCAACATTATTTCACCAGCTTCAGCAGATCTGACAATTCGTTCTCATTGTACACTCATTTACTGCTCGGTTTGTTTTCAGCGGAACACTAACCGGCCATCTTGCTTCTTGCCTTCTCCTGCTGCGGCAGCGTTGTCTGATGTTTGTCGCTCTGGCAGTGCTGTTGCTAATTTAAAAACAATACAGTAAAAAATGTTAGTGATATAACGCAACCCATTTTTGAGTGGCTACCTGTTTTGAGTACTCTAAGTTCTTTAAGTGAATTAGCACTGTGATTTTCTTTGGGTTTTACAGCAAAATAATCCTAATTAGGCGAGCTCTTTTATGTAAATTCCCATGGGTATTAGGACACTAATAATATCCTCACATACGAATCCGGTGCTTTTGTGGCTTCTTTTACAGTGATACATGTTTGAAAAAGATTAAGCCTAATCTCCCTGCGGCAATAACTCCTAACAATATAGAGGGTGTGTATGACTATTACTTCAAAACACCATTGAAGACTCGCCATTAAACAGATTATTATCAATTTTTTTTTTTTAGTTGTTTCCATCATCTAGTGTCTAGTTACATTTTGATTAACACCCTTATGATAACCTCATACAAGTAGCATCGAGCCTCAACGGAGGTTGAAACACGTTGGCGATAATGTATGGAGGAGTATCACTTATTAAAAATATAAAAATTCCTTCAAAGAGGAACTGAGATTGGATGAACGCCTACATTTTTCAAGGTGGAAACCAATCCTTAAACAAGCCTCCCCCTCCATGCATTTGGGATACTATTGACTGTCATGAAATAAGGAGTGGAAAACATATATATCCTTGATTTTCATTACTGTTAACTCTGGACACATTCTGATTAGAAATTAAATTGTTGGTCCTTGTTTGTCACATTCAATTGCTTTGTCATTTGTAAATATTGTGGTTTTTGTATACCATTGTCTATAACTGTAGTATGTCGTAATTGTTTGTCCTTTGTTGAAATCTTTCTTGAGTGCTTAAAAACAACTAAATGAAGTGAAATTTGTATTAATGTTCTCAGTATGCACATTACTTTATTTCACGATGTGACTGATGAATTACTAATAAATTTATGGAGAATCAGGGTTTTTTTATTTTCTGTTTCTTTGGATCCCTCCCCATAACCCTTAAAGGATCAAACCCTGTGAATATAAAGTCATTATTGTGAAGGGCCACCAGATTACTCTGTCACTGTACTCCGTGTCACCAGAACACTAGTTTTACAGTCTTTTAGCTAAAAAATGAGTATTTTTTTGGGTGTTGTACTCTTGGTTCACATAAATTGGTGTACAATTGGATTAGTACATCTGGTAAATGAGGTATCTAAAGGAAAGTCCAGTTTTGGAAACATGGGGCCAGATGTGCAAAGGTTTTTTGCGGGTACAAATGGGTTTTAGACCCGTTTGCGCCCGCAAAAAAACAATGGCCCATGTACAAATCCTATTTTGCGAATCGCAAAGCAATTTGCGACTCGCAAAATAGGATTAGCAACTCGCTATTAGGAAGGGGCGTTCCAAGGGCGTCCCTTTCTAATAGCGACTCCTTAAGCTATGTAAGAATGTTTTGCGACCGCAATTGCGGTAGCAAAACACTCGCAGTTTACCACCCTTCTCAGAAGGGTGGTAAAGCACTCACAAACGGGAAGGGGTCTCCTGGGGACCCCTTCCCCTTTGTGAATGCATGTGCAAATATTGCATCCCGTTTTCCTTTAAGGAAAACGGGCTGCATTTAAAAAAAAAAAATGCTTTATTTAAAAGCAGTCCCAGACATGGAGGTCTGCTGACCCCAGCAGGCCACCATCCCTGGGAGTGCCAGCCATTCCCAATGGGGTCGCAAATTGCGACAGCCTCATTAAAATGCATGAGGCATGCAATCTGCGACCCCATTGGGAATCGCAAACAGTGTCTCTGACACTGTTGTGCATCCCAATTAGCGAGTCGCAAATTGCGAGTCGCAAATGCGACGCAATTAGCGACTCGCTAATTGGCGGGTCGGACATCTGGCCCATGGTGATCCGATGGCATAAAGACATCTGATCACGATGGTCCCGCTGCCTCTTGTTATTGGTATCTACGTGTATCCATCAATTTCAGTTTTGTTTGTACTTTAAGATGAACTCTGTGCAGTGTACATTTTAAGTTTGTGTGCTTCTTGGAACAAGTTATTGGTAACTACGTGTATCCATCGGTTTCAGTTTTGTCTGTATTTTAAGTTGAACCCTGTGCAGTGTTCCTTTTAAACTGGTGTGTGGAAAGGTGAGTGATTGCCTTGTAGGCTGTTTATACCATAAGGTTCTACAAAGGATTAGCTTTAATTCAGAATGCTGTCAGTAATACCTCTCCTTCGTACTAAAGTACGCTCTGGTCATGTGTTTTCTTTACAGAAGACAACATATTACCTAACAATATCAGTTCGATGTCTATTTTTCTCACAGTTCTTCTCTTCGCCAAAGCAATATTTATTTCTGTACACATTTATCTGCACTTCCAAATTATTGCATCTTCTCTTCTAATTAGTAAAAAATATCTTCAAGAATTTCATGGAATCTATGAAAGTCATGATTAGAAATGTTTCCTATGATGGTGCTCCTACTGAAAGGCTGATAGGTATGTGAATGGCCCTCCTATTACCCTCATTTGAAGTATTTTATCCTTATGGGACCTCAGTTGGGATGGAAGAACTCTTGTCAACGTTTCTCAGATGTAAGCATCTTAGCTAGGGCCTCTCAGATGTGAATAGTTCTGTAGGGGTTCCTCACTTATGAAAGTCTTTGTAAATGTTAGTGGTGGATGGTGGACTTTAAAAGTGGGATGGGGTGCATATACCTGCATGAAATGTGACCCACTAAGCATTTTAGGAATTTTGAGAAAAACGGGGCCAAACTGTGCATTTTTTCACAAACAATTGACTGAAAATTCAAAGAAGTGATGCAGCAATAATGAAATATTCAAATATATGTGTGATGTGCCAATCAAGCCTTAGAATTCTCATCGGATTTGGGGGTCAACATCGTATAGACGTCTCTGAAAAAATGGTATAAAGCAGTTGATTTCGAATTACAAAATGGCTATAGCGATATATGTTTTAACGGAAAATAATATTTTTTAATCAAATTTCAGATTTTCTTTGTTTTTAAAATGTATAGACCAACTTTCTTCACTTCTTTTTCCATCCTGACTCTTCCAAGTACTTTCTGAGTTGTAGGTTACGACTTAGACTCTACCTGGAAGGGATGGGTGTTGTATTTTTAAGGATTTGTATAGCACTTTATACCTCTGATGAGGAAGCGAAGATCTCAGATTTTCATTAGCTTCTGGGTGCTTTTTTAAAAGTGTGTGATTTAAAGGGCATTGAATGTTGCATGTCCTAGGTGGGAGATGCTGGGTGAGGTGTTTAGGGTTCAAAGATATGCTCCAAACATGGTGTAGCATACATCTTAGGGTATCCCTGTGGAGAGTTGCTGACAGTGTGAGAAGTGTCACAGTGGAGCATGCCAATATACCAGTTTATAACAATCTATTCAGTAGTTGGTGTTTTATAGTGATGAAAAGAACAAAGTATTTAATGCATTCCGGATTTGGGGGTGATTGCCAATACTCCTTGCTGTAGACGTCAAAGCTAGGCAAATCATGTAGGCTCATACAGCATTAATACTACTCAGTTACAAAGAGCATACAGAATCTGAGAGCAGTCACATTACATCACCTTTACAAGCTCATGTCCCAGACATCAGTAGGGATATTACAGGAAGTTGTTTTCAATATAGGTGATGAAATGCCCTCAACTTGCCAAAATACAGATTTTTCATTATGAAAATCGCAAGTTGAATTTTGGATTAATGAACTTAACACCTCCCCCCTCCCCCCAAATGGAAGTATGCTCTTTTATGAAAACATACTAGCTTGGTCCTGAAATGGCACAGTGTCATTTGTATAAATATATGTTGGGTCCCCAACTAAATCTTTTCATTTTGACGATACACAGTGGAACAAGATTCTGATTATTACCATAGGTCCTGAGCCCCTTCCTGAAGTGGTCAGCAAGGGTGCGGTCTGGTGCGGAGGTGGAGGGGGAGGGAGTGCCAGGCTATGGAAGTGAGAAGGGAGAAGGAGCGTCCTCCAAAGCGGCAGCAGCGTATGAAAGGTATCTGTGTGAGGGCGAGGTATGCTGAGCGGAGGTTCTTGGGAGGTTGGGGGAGTGCGGGTGGTTGTTCATGTAGGTGTGTCCCTGGTCGTGGAGGGCTTTGTATACATGGGTCTGGACCTTCAAATGGCATCTCTTCTGGACAGGGAGCTAGTGGAGGTCCTTCAGGTGCTGGGTGATGTGGGTTCTCTTGGGCAGGTTGAGGATCAGTCTGGAGGCTGCATTCTGGATCGTCTGGAGACTTTTCATGAGTTCGGTGGTGGTGCCTACATAGAGAGTTTTCCGTAGTTCAATCAGATGGTGATGAGTGCCTTCGTCACCGTCTTCCTGGTGCTGATGGGGAGCCACTTGAAGATTTTGCAGAGCATGTGGAGCATTTGGAAGCAGGCTGAGGAGACGGCGTTGACCTGATGTTTCATGGAGAGTTCACTGTTGAGGATGATGCAGAGGTTGCAGGTGTGATCTTTCGGCATGGGAGTGGGTCGGAGTTCCGATGGCCACCAGGAGTCATTCCAGAGGGCGGTGTATTTGCCAAAGATCAGCACGTCAGTTTTGTCCGTGTTCAGCTTCAGGCAGTTGTCTTTCATTCAGGCTGAGGCGTTCTTCATACAGTTGTGGTAGTTGGTCCTCGTCTAGGTTGGGTCGGCTGAGAGTGCGAGGACGGTCTGTGTGTTGTCGTGCAATCTGACGATGTCTGCGAGCTGTCATGTAGACGTTGAAGTGGGTTGGACTGAGGGATGAGCCTGGTGGGATGCCGCAGATGTTGCTTGGCTTGCGATGTGAAGGGAGGGAGGCGGACTCTCTGGGTGTGTCCCATGAGATAGGATGCCATCCATCTGAGCGCATCATCTGTGATACCAATCTGACGTAGGCGATCGATGAGTGTGTGGTGGAAGACAGTTTCAAAGGCTGTGGAGAGGTCAAGCAGGATCAGGGCGACTGATTATTCTCTGTCGAGTAGGATGCGAATGTCGTCTGTTGCAGCGATCAGAGCTATCTCTGTGCTGTGGTTGGCTCTGAAGCCTGACTGCATGAGCAAATTCCATTTGACAAAAGCATATGTAACAATAAAATAATTGAATTCATCATAAGAAGGACTGACTGCCCGACAAAAAAAGATAGTGCGAAGTAATTGATTCAACAATAAAATACCCTCTCTGTACCATGCTATATCTATGGCGGGCCATCATTATGGGAGTCCGTGCTCTGCCCACTTCCAAAACAGGATGAGTGTCTGTAAGGCTGAGCAAAGGTCAGTCTGACAGCATTCATCATGACAGGGTCAGGCAGACAGGCACTTTACATGTGCAGGCACCTGGCAGCCTGACCCAGGTTATTCTGGGCTGAAGATCTCACCGACCACCAGAGGGCAGTGACATCAGCCTGACAAAGTTTTGTGAGATCCTTTCCCTCATGAAGCGGGGGATCATAAGTGATAGCGTCTCTCCTGGACATTTCAGGTTTAAGCCCTGAAGTACTGAGGCCTGACTGTCTATCAATGACATTCCACATCACCCTTTCCTAACTTGTCACACAGTGAAGTGAGATCAGACAATCTCACTGACCTCACTGCACTCTGTGACGAGTTACGGAAGTTCCTCCTCTCATTTGCTGGCCCATAACAAGGTGAGCAAATGAGAGGAGGTGGCAGTGTGTTCCATTTTTTCCTTCCCCAAAGCCTCCAGATCCTTCCTGGACCAATGTGCTTCTTGTCACCCACTGGTCCTCATTGTCCGCCCCTGGTCCTGCTTGTCACCCCCTGGTTTCACTGTTGCGGCCCGGTAAGTGCTTTATTTAATGCTTGGGTGCATGTGTTATGGGTGCATGTTTGTGTATTTGTGCTTATTAGTGCTTGTGTGCTGTGAATGGGTGAATGGGTTTGTCTTTGTGCTTGTGAATGTGTTTGTGTGAATGTAAATGTGCATGTGTGCTTGTTAATGGATGGGTGTGAGTATGTGTGTTCGTGCCTGTTGGTAAATGGATGGGTGTGAGAATGTGCACGCATGTGTGCTTGTGAATGTATGGGTGTGAGAGTGTGTGCTTGTAGATGAGTGCAAGTGAATGTGCACTTGTGCAGCCACCCCTCTATTCCTCCAAATTATCAGCTGCCAATTTTCAATATTGACTCCAGAAGGTAACTTTCATGACTACTTTGAAAAAGCTCATCAGTTGATTCACCAGAGTGAAACACGTGTCTGTAAACATCTACAATAAATATGCCCTCTACAAATAGCTTGAATAAAATACTTTCTTTTGAAAACTTACAAGTGGACTGTGTCAGAAACCCCTTCTTAACTTTAAAAGTGAAAGTCTTCAGCTACATGAGACTGCTAAGGTCCAAAATATGAATGTAATTTTGATGTTTTCCTTGAGATACATGTTCTCTTTCTTTAAAAGCTTCCATTAAAGTGAACCTTATCTAAAATATTGCAGTATGTTAAAAAAAAAAGTGAATTTACAAGGGCTTGTTGTTATCCGTTGAGTTTTTGAAGCCCATATTTGCTCCTTCATATTTACATTTTTGGTGATAACCAATGTGCTGGTCTGCAAGGTTGATGTATGATGTGCATGGAAAACATTGGTTTCATATTTCATAATGCTCAATTGATGCTGGCCTACAATTTTACTTCCCTCAAATTTGGCACAGGAAAAATATGATGTGTTAAGGAGGTTTGGAGGATGACCCCAAGGCAGATTGTGGCACATAGGAAGAATGACCCGTTGAGTTAACTATTTTTAAGTCAGTCTCTTGATAACTAAAGAACATTGTTACGAGGGGGCTTGTGAGGATGAGAAGGTATGGAAAAGACTGAAACATAATAAGATGGATTTAGTTGACTTAAAGGGGATTCTGAGAGGCACTTAAAGCTTTAAGTGCAGTGCTCATCAGCTCCACTGCTGGTCTGTTATTTGCCTTATGTATCAATATGTGTTCACGCTTTTATAACCTTTTTTTAACAGGCCAAATCTGTTTTTCTACAAGACGGGATTTGTAGAGGTATGCAGCATTTGAGATATACCTTGGAAAAGCCTGAGAAACAATCCAAAATATGACAATCTTTTAAAAATAAAATAGGAAAAAGAATAGTTGGAGATCACTTTTATGATTCTTTTCTAAAAAAGGCATCCACAAAATCTTTGCTGTGATTACAAAACCCTATTCTGAGCTTGTTTGAAACTGACAGAATGGGAAAAAAAAATTTCTGTACTTTTTAATTGCTGATTAATAGTTTCTTTTTTGTACATCCTACTTGCTTGCAAGTTGTGGGACAGGCCCGAACCGCATGGCCGATTCCTGGTGGAGCTGCACCGACAGCTATAGGGGAGATTGGCCCTGGCACACCGCTTTGGCCGTCACCTACCCAGCCGGACTTCGGACATTTGTCTCGCCTTTTTCCCCGCCGCTGTCTCCTTCCAATTGGTCTCCCAGCTCCCCCTGTTCTTTTTGAATCTTGAAACTCGTCCGGCAGAGCCCGAACCGCATGGCCGATTCCCGGTGGAGCTGCACCGACAGCTATAGGGGAGATTGGCCCTGGCACACCGCTCTGGCCGTCACCTACCCAGCCGGACTTCGGACATATGTCTCGCATTTTTCTCCGCCGCTGTCTCCTTCCAATGGACTCCCAGCTCCCCCTGTTCTTTTTGAATCCTGACACTCGTCTTGCCAATAAATCCTGTATTGAATTTGTAATTTTTCTGTAATTAATGTGAAATTTCTGTAACTGGTAACACGCTGTTTCCTTATGTAAAGCGCTCTGATACCTCCGGGTCTAGCTAGCGCTATATAAAACTCTAAATAAAATAAACAGATAGGTGTAAAACCCATGGGTGATCACTGAAGGATATAAATGTCTGAAATCAATTGTAAGTCAGCAAGTTCATATGTGTAGATTGCTCAAGATTTGGGCTGGCAATATTTGAATTTGTCAGTGGTAATATCTGTCTGCAATATATTAAATTGTTGTGCAAATTATATATAATAAATTGCAACAGTGAAAAATGCATTATGTGGAGAACTTTGGTGCTCACATCAATTAATGCTAAAATACTCCTGAAATAATGCTAAAAGCTTTTACTGCTAATTCATATACTGCTGATACAAATCAGTTTCTGTGATACGTGCCTGACGGTGCGGTTACAAGAGCCCCATTCTTTGGTGCAGTACAACACCCCCCAGGAAATACTAGTACACCTGAAATTGGAATAGATCCCCCAAAAAATCTTAAATCTGTCAACATTTTCGAAATCAGCCTCATATTACACGCTTTGAGTGAGTCTAGGGTGTGAACCTGGCCTTCTCTCCTGGATTCAGGCAAAGATTCTTCTCGCAAAGATAAGTTTAAAAATACTGGGCCCAAGCAATACAAAATACATCATAATCTTTCAAAAATATAGTACCTTTAGAATTGGTAGATAGCAGCCCATCGAGCCATAAAAGCAGCAGTCTAGCTTCTCGCCCACCAGCAAAATGTGATAATGACTGAATGGCCAGTAGATGATTGTGAGATCCGCATCTCATATTAACATGGTAACAATACGTTTTAACTCATACTGAGGAGCAAAACCGAGTATGCATCAATTTCCCCATACAAATTCTGTCGGATTTTACCTGGAAAAAATCTAAAGGGCTTAAGCTGCAGAGTGTGATAACGACCACAAACTTTGAAAACCTGATGTGGGTGCAACTTCCAGTTTGAGCTCGAATCAGAATTAAGGTGGAACTTGTAAAAAGGCGCTTTGTTTGCTAGCAGGTCCTACTTTCAAGTAAACTGGAAGTCGAAGAGGCTTGGTTCTTGATTTATAGTTAGGAGTACCTTACTTACTCCGTCAAGGCAACAGAGTAAGATATTCTGTTGTCCTGATGGAATTCAAAGATGTCTGCCGGCCCAGCGGATATCTCTTAACATTGGCAAGAACTGCCATCACGGCGGTTCCTGCCAATGTACTTACATTTTTAAAGATAGTAAAATAGTCAAAATGACAATACCACCCATCAAATTTAAACATGTTATTGTTTTTTATCAAAGACACGAAAACAAATTACCACCACACCATGGGAATTTTCTCACACTGTGTGTGGGTCATTTAATATTTTTACTGTCCCTTACCGGCATGTTTTTCATGGTGTTAAGGGAGAGTTAAATCTGGCCCTTCAAAAGTGCCCACTCTTAATTGGGTTGGTGGTTGGATGACCAAACCTCCAATGCCCCTCAGTCTATGGGGCCATCGGAAGAGTATGTCTCCATCGCTAAAGTCCAACTGTTAGACCTGACAGCCTTAAGGTGCTCTTCCCTCCTGCTTTTTGCCTACCTCCCCCACTTTTCTGACCTCGATTTTGCTGGCAATAGGACTCTGTGCACTTTGCCACTGCTAACCAGTGCTAAAGTGCTTGTGCTCTCTCCCCTAAACATGGTAATATTGGTTCATCCCCAATTAGCATATTTAATTTACTTATAAGTCCCTAGTAAAGTGCACTACGTGTGCCCTGGACCTATAAATTAAATGCTACTAGTGGATCTGCTGCACTTATTATGCCACCCACTTAAGTAGCTCTCTAATCATGGCTCAGGCATGCCATTGCAGAGCCTGTGTGTGCAGTTTAAACTGCCATGTTGACCTGGCAAGATAAACCTTTTGCCAGGTCCATACCTTCCCTTTTTATACATATAGGTTACCTCTAAGGTACGGCCTGGACAACCCAGAGGGCAGGGTGCAGTGTATTTAAAGTTCAGGCTATGTACTTTTAAAGTTTACATGTCCTTGTGGTGAAAAACGTCCAAAGTCGTTTTCACTACTGCAAGGCCTATCTCTCCCAAAGGATGACATTAGGATAACCATATTATCCTAATGTCGCTTTGAGTTTGATGTCTCTGGAATCACAAGCTCATGGTGAAGTCAGATTTTAAATTGCTATTCGTAAGAAATGCCACTTTTACAAAGTTGGCATTTTCTTACTTTAGCCATTTGGTACCTGCTGCTTGTCTCTAATACACATTTGGGGAGGGTGACAGATGGGATTTGTGTATTTCCCCTTGACAGCCACACACAATGGGAGCTTAGGTGTGACTTGATGGGCAATCCTGACAGGATGGGAGGGAGGAGCTGGACCCAGCCTCACTTACACCTGAATAGGCTGTGTCCTGTCCCCACACAAAGGGCTGCATACCCCCCTGTAGTGAGTCGGGAGCCAGGGCAGGAAGAGAGGATCTCTGTACACTTCAAGGACCTATCTTTGAAGTCTACTCCACTTCAAAGGCTGAACAGGCATAAGTACTGGACCTCTGACATCACCATTTCAGTACACTTCTGGTCCTACGAGGAAGAAGAGCTGCTATGCTGCTGAAGGACTGCCACTCTGCTGGACTGCTTTTGCTGGCCTTCTGCCTTGCTGCCCGGCTGCCTGCTGTTCCCCTGCCTGGGTGAGAAGGACTGAACCTGCCTCGCTTGAACCTAGAGTGACTCCAATAGCTAGCTGGCTGGCCTCCTGATCTGAAGTCTCAGTACATAAAAGGCTTCCAACCACCCTGCTTCTGCACCTGGACTCTGACATCTATGAGTCTGCCCTGCCAAGTGGTGCCACCCCAGTCCTGGACCGTTGGAAGTGAGCTTAAGGTGCTTGCTCCAGCAAAACCCACGCAACCTCTGTCAAACTGGTGCATCGCCGCCGTTGCATGGATCAGAACGGGTGCATTGCCCCTGTTGTGTGGATCAGAACCAGCGCATTGCTCCTGTTGCGTGGAACAGAACCGGTACATCCCCTCTGCTCCGTGGATCGGCCCTGACGCATCACCTTCGGAACCACCACTGCGCAATGCTCTTTGTGGTGCAATGTCTTTGCATCCCTGTTGACGGTATCCTCGACAACAAATCTCTGCATCACAGCTCTTCGCTCATTGGAGCTGATGCATCGCCGCTGCTGCTGGGAACAGGACCTGCGCATGGCCACCACTGCGTGGATCTACACTGACTTACACTTTGGCCGCACCTTGCATATTCGACGTCGACACAGCCAGGATTAAGGTACTTTAGTTCAGTGGCTGTCACTGGGTCCCCGTATCAGTGTTGATGTCACTACCAGGACATGTAAAGTTTAAAAGTACATGTACTGCCTTTTAAATACACTGCACCCTGCCCTCTGGGTTGTTGAGGGCTTACCTTAGGGGCGACTTATATATATAAACAGGGAAGGTATGGATGTGACAAAAAGTTTATCCTGCCAGGTCGACATGGTAGTTTTTACTGCACACACAGGCTCTGCAATGGCAGGCCTGAGCCATGGTTAGAGAGCTATTTAAGTGGGTTGCATAATACGTGCTGTAGGCCCACTAGTAGCATTTAATTTATAGGCCCTGGGCACATGTAGTGCATTTTACTGGGGACTTACAAGTAAATTAACCAATTGGGGACAAGCCAATATTAATTAGCTGTATCTAGCCCATGCTCTATCGCGGTCAGCTGAACGTTTGACTTTGTCCCGGTCCGGAGTGACCAGATATCCCAAGTAAGCGCTTATTGCTTCTAAGCGCTATTTTACAGTTTATTCTTTAGAAATTCGAATCTCAAGTTTTTGTCCTTGTGGTCTGATTTTATTTATTAAAGTAAGTTCTATTTGTCTAACCTGGTGTGGAATCTTTTTGTGTGGTGTTTTCAGTTTCACTGTTTGAGGTGTCGCACAAATACTTCACACATTGCCTCTACGTTTAGCCTGGTTGCTCTGTGCAAAGCTACCAGAGGATGAGCACCCTCTCTGTCAAACTCTAAATCGGCCCCTTAGCACTCGAGGACGCCTAAGAAGATGGCTCTTTGTTGTCAGTTATACCCTTAAGTTAACACCCTCTGATTTATGCACAAATTGTAAAATTAATATTGAAACAGACAGTGTTTTTTATACAAACGCCATCGTAGATCTCATCAGTCTCTTTGGGGCCATTGTTATCTGGCTAATGAACTAAAGAGGTCGAACCAGTTTGTTTTCTTTTTCTTTCCTCCTTGCTAACATTATACCTGTAAATCTGGGTTTTCTTTCCAAATGCTTATAATAACATCCTCAGTTCGTGGCACAGTGGGGCTCCTTGCAACAGAATCCACGAAATGCCAGCCAAAATTCCAGCTGCCTTCTTTGGCTTTGTTCTGCATCATAGTGGTTAAACAAAACATGACAGCTTATAGAGATCAACAGCTTGTTTAAAAAGCAAACTTTGCTCATGCCTGGGTGAGACTGCCATCAAGCATCAAAAAAGGACTGTTTATTATGAAGACAAAACATAAACCGCAGCTAAGGCAAATCCCCCTTCCTTTATAATCCGCAACAGCTGATCAGAAATTGGCAAAATGAATACCAACATGTTTTTGAATATTGGATATCAGGGCAGATTTTCAGAGTAGATGTGCAGGTTACACAAAAAACATACATTTCAAAAAGTTCCTTTTTTTTCCTATAACAGCCTATTAATGCTGTTTTCATTTTCAGTTCAACAAATTCGTGATGGTTGAATCCATCTCTATAATGTAGTTTTGGGGTTAAATAATGCTTTAGAAAATTGACGTTTGCTAAACAGAATAGAATTGTGTTTTCACGTTAGTGAAATAAATATAGCAAGCATTGACAACACCAATAGGTCTGACATCTCGACGATGAAACATTTCTGTGTCGAGTTTCACAGTATATTTTGTGTGTAGTTGTGGGTAGGCAGAATGACTGTTGTTGTGGGGTGTTAGTGTCATGCAGCAAGGTGTTGGTGTGATAATGTAGTGATGTGGTGGTGGTAGTACAGTGGTGGTGGGAGTTAGTGGTTGGGTGGGATGTAGCAGCCTGGGTGTAAAGTGTTTCTTCATTGTTGTTGGTGTAGTGGAAGGTAGTTGTAGTGTAGTAACAGCTTATGATGGGGGTGGTACTGCAGTGGAGGGATTGGTTGTGCACTGAAGGCAATGGTAGTGTGGTTCTGAGGTGTGGTGGTTTGGTGTGTAGTGATTGTGCATTTTTATGTCATGGTGCAGTGCACAGGGTGGTGATGCAGTTTAGGGATGGTGTGAATCTTCAGTGTTGATATGGTGATGTGGGTGATGCTGCAGTGCTAGTGTAGTGGTCCAGTTCTGGTGGGATAGTGCTGTGATGACAGGAATGGCAATATGATTTGGGGGAAAAGGTTCAGTGTCAAAATACAGTGAAACATTGCTGGTGTAATGGTGTAAAGCTGGGGGTGCTGGTGCTATGATATGGGCCAGCAGACCACTGTTTTGGGGTGGTGAGACAGAGCTAGGGTGGGCTCAGTGCTGTGATGGTGGTGCATTTTTAGTTGTGGTGATTCAGTGATGGGTGTGTGGTCTTGAAGCACTAAGGGCGATGGAGCACCATCCATGTTGGTATCAGCCACATAGTATAATCAGAAGACAGTCATTGTGCTATTTCATGGTCTTCTCCAGGGTCAGATTGGGAAACAAAAGCAGCCCTGGCAAAAATGCTCAAACCAAGCCCGCTCCCTTCATCTCTTTGCTGAATCTCTCTTTCCATCCATTCGTTCTCCCTCCTTTTCTCCTCTGTGTCTTTTTTCACTTTTTCTCTACCTACCTCTTCCTCCTGCTCTTTCTCTCCCTTGAAACTTGCCGGTGCATGCTGCAAATAAACTTGGAGAGCTGGGGAAAGTGACAGAGAGACTAGAGCGGCCCTGGGATTTCAAACACGGCCTCCAAGGCCTCAAGCCCACTGCAGATATGCTCACTCGATTAAAATGCCTGTCCCACCCTGGTTTTGTCTTTGATCCTAGAATGACTAGAGCCCTGGATTTAGAGGGGCAGATTTACTAAGTTTTGCTGCACTGCATTGCACCAAAGGGTGAGAGGACAACCGTGTTATATTTACATAGCTATGGAGTAGTTTCTCTCCCCAGCAAGCAATGGCACACTTTAGCTGCCATGCACATACACACACAATGGTGCAAGGGTGAATCCATTCTGTTCAGCATAGATTTGTATTGGAAGAGGACTCTTCCACTACCAAAACCATGCTTTAATTTTGTTGGAACAGAACAGTCCCTTGCATGGTGATGGATGTGCAGGCGTGGCCCATGCAGGTAACAGCAGTGGTGCGGGGTAGGGGGGGGGAGTCGACAGACAATGACGAGGTAAACTTAAATTAAAAGAAACTAAAACCACATTCCTTGCGCTCGCCACATCACTGATTCGACACTTCAAAAGATGCACCCCGCAACACAAACTTCAAAGCATGAGACACTAAATTACATCTGTGTCTGGAAATGGGTTATAAAAAAGGGAGCTTGGGTCTCCCAAATTGTCAGCTATCAAGCAATCACCCCTGGCTGTACCTTGATATGGAGAAGCTCGGCAAGACTTTTGCCTTGTATGACCAGGACTTGGGATTAAGGCCTGCCAGTGTCCCAGCTGGGCGAGTGGACATAATCCAGGGAAATCAAGACCACCTGCCCTGGAGCCTGGATAACCAGCATCTACCTGCCTGCGGAGACCAGAGGACCCTGTGAGGAGGATGAAAGTGCCTGGAGTAAGCTAGATCCAGTGCGGGATCCTGGTGAATGGATCACCTGAGCAAATCATGAGATAATCACTGTTGCGCTGATCAGGCCTTCCCGCTGTGTGCTGACTAAAAGTTAGCAAGCCCATATGCCAGAGTGGGCTGCCATTTGGAATTGACTGCTGTTGCAACGATGAGGTTGTCTACAGGCGTGCTGAGTAAATTTGGCAACACTCTACAACAGAGGGTGTTGCTGTGAAGATATCGCTGCTGTTACACGGATCAGGTCATCTGCCCATGTGCTGACCAAAAGTCAGAGACCCCATAGGTCAGAGGGGGCTGCTGTGTAGCTGTCGCACCTGTGTGCTGACCAAAAGTCAGCAACCCCGTATGCCCAAAGGGGCCGCCGTGGGAAGCAAGTGCTGTCACCCTGATTTGAATTTGAATGGGCATTTATAGAGTGCGACTGTCACTCCGAAAGGAGCATCCTGGCGCTATGCGGAAGATAGTCAGGGTAAACAAGAACAACCACTATATAAGTGATGAGAAAGTTCATCTGATGATCCAAAGATCCAGGTCTTCAAGGCCTTTCTGAACTGGATTTCTGTTTTCATCAACCTTAATTGCAACAGGCATAAGGTTCCAGGCTCTGGATCCCAATGCTGCTACAGATTTTCCTCCTTTCGTTTTGCACCTAAAGCAAGGGGGTTTGAGAAAAGTTGCGGATGAGGATCTGAGTGTCCTAGCGGTAGTGTAGGGGGTGAACCTGGCCGAGAGATATGTAGGCCCTAGGTTCTTGGATGCTCTGAAGGTGATTAAAAGTACCTTGAATAGGATTTTCTTATGCATGGGTAGCCAGTGAAGGGTTTTAAGGGAAGCTGAGGCGGAAGCTCTGCGTGGTAGTTTTAGCACTAAATGAGCTGCCGCATGCTGTACCACTTGTAATCTCTTGAGTACATGTTTATTTACTCCAGCGAGTAGTCTGTTGCAGTAGTCCAGTCGTGACAGGATACGTGCCACTGCCACTGACTTCCTCGCAGGAAGTGGGATAAAGTCAAATAATGTCTTGAGCGTTTTGATTATTTTGAAGCATGTCCCTGCCACCGTCAGGGCGTGAGGTCGAAAGGAGAATGAGGCATCGAATTTCACTCCCAGATTGTTTGCAACTTCAACTGTGTTTGGGGGTGCTGATGAGTCTTCCGGCCACCACACACTCGGCTTCAAGGGATTGTCCTTTCCTATCAGTAGGATCTCAGTTTTATCTGTGTTGCATTTGAGATGGTTAAGCTTCATCCAATGGATGACTTCTGTCAGGCATAATTTAAAATTAAGTTCTGCCTTATTGGACTCTTTGTCCAGGGAGAGATCAATTGCGTGTCGTCAGCTTATGATGTTACTTCAATGCCAAAGGAGGTTATCAGTGAGATGAGAAGGGCCATGTATATGTTGGATAACAGAGGGCTAAGAGAAGAGCCCTGTGGGCCTCCTGATGTAATGGGACGTTCGGAAGAAAGGAACGTTCCTAGGGCCACTGATTGCCTGCGGTTGGTAAGGAAGGATTTACTCCAAGCTAATGCTGTGTTGGAAATGCCGCTGTTTTTTAACCGACTAAGAAGGATGTCATGTGAGATGGTGTCAAAAGCGGCCGACAGATCAAGTAAGATCAGCACCGCCTTCCTGCCTTTATCTAAAGTAGATTTTAATGTGTCAACTATTTCCAATAGCGCAGATTCAGTTGAGTGTTTAGGGCAGAAACCCGATTGACGAGGATGTAGGATCTTAGCAATTTCGAGAAAATTGGATAGTTCTCTGTTGACAAGCCTTTCTGTGATTTTGCCCAATGTGGGTAGTAACGATATTGGTCGAAGGTTTGAAAGAATCGATGAGTCAACATTCTGTATTTTTCCAATGGTTTAACTATGGCCAATTTCCATTAATCTGGGACTGTACCTGTGGCTAGCGAGGAGTTGACTATCTTGTTAATCACAGGATTAATGGTATCTATAATTTTGTGAAGGACCATGGGTGAGCAAGCGTCTAAAGGGGAGCCCGATTTGCAGGCAGTTATTGCTACACGTTTCTGCTCGAGTGAGAATGTTCCAAATGCCTGAACTGAAGGTCCAGTGTGAGTAGGGACAGGCTCTAAGTCCAAGTGCTGCGTGGGGATGGTGGTAAAATCTTTTTGTATATTGTGGATTTTTTCTTCAAAAAAGACCAAAATCTGGTCACAAAGTCTGTGATGGGGGGATTTCCCTACTTAATGTTTTTGGGTTGGTGAAGGATTTTATAATCGAGAAGATTGTTTTCTGTTCATGGTGCGCCTCTAATATTTTGTTCAAGAAGTACTCTTTTTTTTGCTGATTTAATATGCATATGGTATTTATTTCTGCTTAATTTAAGGAAGTTTAGGTCTGCTGGGTCGTAGGCTCTTCTCCACTTACGTTCCAGTTGTTTACACTGGAGATGTAGTTCTGCTAAAGTGGACGTGTACCAGGGAGCTGTGGTTTTAGCTTTCCGCTTATTTGTAGGTTGTTCCAACGGGCTAGTTCGTTGCTGATTGATGTCATCCACTTTTGCAAGAATAGCATATCTTCCAAAGTGTCTCCTGTTAGAGTAGGTATGGATGCATGAGCAAGAATTGGCAGCTTTGGATTTGTGACCAGTTTATCCCATTTGTGCTTTGGCTGGGTGGGGGGTGTATTTGCTTAGGGGGATGTTTGGCACCTGTCATCTTGATGCTGAGGGGAATTAATTTGTGATCTGACCATATGTGAGTAATGGGGGTGCCGACCATTAGTGAGGTGGAGTTAGAGCAAACTCCATCTAACGTATGACCTCCCTGGTGTGTAGGTGTTACGACCAGTTGGTAAATTCCAAGCATTTCTGGGATTTCAAGGAAATTGTCCACTCCTGGATCAATTCTGCATTCTTAGTGGAGATTAAAGTCTCCTAGGAGGCTGAAATTAGCGTACGTAAGCGAAAAATGACCTAGTGTGTCTCCCAGTGATTCTAAAAAATCAGAACTGGGGCTGGGTGGACGGTAGATTAGGCCTCTTGTGAAGGAGAGAGAGGCATTGAGTTTGAAGCAGAAACCTAGGCTTTCTGCCCCTTCAGGGAGTGGAGATCAAAATGTATGCATTGTAAGGAGTCGTGAAAAATGATGGCCAACCCTCCTCCTCTAATTTCATCTCTGTCCTTCCTACAAATGGTTAGTTGGGGGGGGAGTGCTACCACAATATCAGGGTTGCACCATTCCTTGAACAAGGTTTCGGTGATAAAGAGGAAATCGAGCTGTAAATCGGTAATCAGCTCTCTAATATCTTGAGTGTTTACAAAGTGAGTGTACATTAATCAATCCCCCCCTTAAGTAGAGAGCTGCTAGGTGTTTTAGCTTTAATATCCGTGGATTTGGGGCAGGTACCTGTGAATTTGAGCACTGTTCTGCATTTACAGCATGATAAGGGACCTTTGACCTTGTCCGGTGAAAAATGACAGCCACATTTATTGCTGGTATCAAAAGTTTTTAACAGACTTGGTGAAAACACACCAAGTCTGATGCATGATATGCCAGGAGAAAGGCATTGTGTGCAGCGTGTGACCATGAAGAGCAGTGAGTGGTGACCCGTATGCCCCAGGCCCTAACAGATGCCTTGACAGCTGAGTGCTAGGGTGGCTCCTCCGCTAAGGCGGAGGAGCGTCACCCCACTGAGCAGGTCAAAAAGGAAAAAATTAAATGATAATAACTTATCGTTATTATCATTTTACTTTTCCATCCTTGGTCAACTGGGTAGAGGCGGGGCTGCTCTGCTCACTGAGCAGGGCAGGGGAGGAGTGGTTTGCCCACTCCAAGTGAGCATGAGGATTTAGCCGGCTGTCTTGGGCTAGCCAAACTGTCATGCAAACTTTGCTTGTTCTCCACCCAGGTTGCATTACAGGCTGCGTGGAGAACATGCCCAGGCTCCCATTCCCTGGCTGAGCACCAAACCACGGCGCTCAGACCAATGCACAACGCTGCATTGCAGCGTTGTGATTGGCTATGGAGAGCCTGGGAGCCGGGTGCTTCCTGCTTCCTTCTTCCCCCTAACCCCCCGCAACCCACCCCCCACCGCCATTAAATACCAGCCGCCACTGGCTGAGTGACTGCCCCCAACAGGCCAGCGGAATCAGAGAAACTCACTGCATCATTCGAGGAGCGCAGCAAACGACCATCGGGCTTGCCTGCAGTAACGAGACAAACGCTCATCACCAGCATCTGCTCCAGTCCACCGTGACACTGGAGTGCTGAGTTCTTATGCATCTCAACACCAGCAGGAATGGGTAAGACTGATCATCCTGCTGAAGAACTTACTGGGAGCTTGCTCTGCCTCTGACACTAAACAGCCATTGTGGAACTTCTAAGACTCGAACTTGTTAGCTGGCATAACCTGAATATTACTTATAAATGTGGAATATCCACTGCCAGTAGACAGGGACGTAGGTCTCAGGGACCTACTTGGACAACGTTAGAGTGCCGGCCTTAGGAGGGCCATCTATATTGTTTGTTTGTCGCATTTCACTTTGTGTTTGTACATAAATACTACTTTTGTCATAAAAGCGAGTACCTGGTTGGACATTCATTTATTGGGGTTAATGAATATTTTTTGAGTCTTGAGCAGATGTTCACCTTGCACCTACTTCCCCCGAGCAGCCTTGGACTGCTCAACTCGAGCTACCACTGAGAGTCAAGTGCTGAAGGGGTAGTACTTCACCAGATGCTCAGGACCCATAGTTGGACGGGCACCAGGACATTAGGAGTAAAAGGCCCCAACTCCCATGGTCAGACCCAGTAGCTCCTGCTTGCCCTGAGGCCCTCTGAATGGCATTCTGACAAATCATTTCCCACTTTGCATGTGCGCTGCTCAGTGCAGCAATCCCACAAACTTGGAAAAATGTGTAGATGTTTAAAACTTGCTCCACTCTTCTACCTACCTTGAGGAGGCATGCTTTTTTGGCACAAATCCATGTCTATAATTGTTAGTAGATAGGGATTTCCATCAAAATGCATGGTCGGTTGCATGGAAACACCCATGTACCACTCACAGTATGCCCATTGAAGAAAAGTAGTACATAGTGCTACTTTGTGTTACTTCTGGCACATTTTCAACACAAATCATAATTTAGGTTGGAAAGTAAATCGCACTACAACACTTTGCATTGGGTTTGTGCCAATTTTGTGATGCAAACCGAGCAGAGAGTGTTAGTGAATCTGGGCCAGAATTCGTATGTGTGGTGGATAGACGCATGGTGCAACACCCAGTCTTGCAAACCAGCAAGCCAAGGTTCAATAGACGGAAGAAAAGTCTAATATTCTTCATTGTGTTTCTCTATGGTCTTATGCGTCCATCAGAACTGTAAAAGAGCCAAAACAAGCAGAGAGGTATGAGGGTTTTGATTTGGTGCTGGTGGTGGTAGTGAATTCATGTATTTCATTTGAGCGATGGTGGATGCTGCATGTGGTGATGGTGAAGAGCAGGGGTATTTGGGGTAGCGGTGTGTTGCTAGTGGTTAGTGGTGCAGTGCAGGTGGTAGTGTTGCAGTGCATGGAGTCATGCCTCAGGGGGCTGGTGGTGCAGGGTTGGGATGGTACTGTGGGCCTGGGGTGACCTTTTCCATTGCTGGCTTTGGTTGGTCTTTCCGTAGTAGTGTGGTTCCATTCTGATGGTACAATGCTAGGGAGGTCGAGGTATGCTGATGTGGGTGATTGTGTATAGCTATGGTGGTAGTGTCATGCTCTGTTGTGATTGTGCACTGCTGGGGCAGCTCTGTTGCGGTCGGGGTTTATAACACAGTCTAGGCACTGCAAAGCTGGAGATAGCAGTGCTGTTTTATTTGGTGCTGGGAGATGTGATGTAGTGTAGGGGGTGGCAGTGTCTCACTTGGGGTCTTGCTTCAGGGATAAAAGGTGGTTGAGAGGTGTTGGAATGTGGTGGTACAGTTCTGGAAGTCTGGGTCTGAATGTGGTGACTATGGTGGTGGTGGGGCAATGCTGTAGCTGTAAGTGCAGTGGTGTAAAAAGATGTCACCATTGCAGTGGGAGTGACAGTGTGGTACTCAGTGGTCACAACTGGAGTTGATTGAAATTACAACTTTGCCCGTAAAATACTGGTGAAGTCAGAAAACTTCACCCTTAACACTACTAGTCATGACTTCACCCAGCATAAAGTAAGAGTTTGTTTGACCCCTATTTTCTGCAGCCAGCGATCCGGCCCAGTAATGATGGGACTTAAGGCTATGTTACAAAACATAGAGAACAATTAATAAGTATATTTTTGATGTTTCAGGATTTAAATGTCATTTAAGTCCGAACTAATACATTGAAAGTGGGTTCTTGATTAACCATATTTTTTAAAGACATTTCTTCATTGGTTTTTGTATAAATCCACAGAAAACAACAAGAAACATAAAGCATCAAAGAGCACTAGCATGTAAATTCTCAGAACAGCATTGGCATACGTCATATACATCTAAATACCGTTGCATTGACAAACGGTTATACTACAGACAGTTTTATGTTGATTACGAAAACTTTGTTGGTGGTGTTATTCATGTTGGGTGCTTATTTAGTGTCAGTCATCTGCCATGTCTACGTAAAATATTCTTCCCAGCCACCCAAGATTTTTCGGTGCTTGTGGGGGCAGACCCCGGCTTCATCCATCCTGCGCTTCCACCCTATCACACTGGGGGACGTTAGTTTCTTCCACTTCTGTGCTATGTCTCTTGTCTCCAACGTTAATCCCTGTCTCAACAAAGCCTTCTCAGCCATTGTGAAACCCTCTTCCTCCAGAATATTTAACAGGACAATCTGTGGGCTCAGTTCAACTGGCTTCTCCAGTATGCCATTGAATGTATGGAAAATCCCCTCCCAAAAGGTCCTGACCACTGCGTAGGTCCAGATCATGTGGCTAAAGTTACCCACCTCTGCCCGGCATCTCAGACAGCCTGGTCTAGGATCTTCAAGGAAGAGCTGTAGACTTTTGGGGGTCAAGCCGATTCTGTGTAGGGACTTGAACTGAAATATGTGCAGTCTATTTGTGATTGCTGCTTCATGCATGGCCATAAATGTAAAGGTCAATTCCTCATTCTTGAGGTAGTCAATGTCTTTATCCTAGTTTTCCCTTAGCCTGTCGAAAGTGTCAATGGAATTTATGATCATGGTCTGGATAGACAGGAGACCTTCCCTGATAAATTGAGTAGAGACATGGTTAGTTTTGCCTCTCGGGGACTAAACTCTGAGTCATTGACTAAGTGCAAGGTATCAATCAAACTGGTTTTGGAATAGCCCAAACTCCTCTTTGATTTCAGTAAAAGATTTCAATGCCCCCTCCCACCACTTTATCTCCCAGTGTCGAAATCCCCAGGTGGTCTCATCCCATAATGTCCTCAAGGGAGGTACCCTCAGGGAAGGGAGTACTGACATACCACCTTGGACATGGCGCCCCAGATCCACCATGTTGATTGCCTCTCACTCGTGCCTAGGCAGGTCTCGATGCTCCTGTCAGCGGAGCACTTAGCTGCAGCCTTGTGCTTCAACCACGTTGTCTTCTCTATGGTCAGGGCAGGAAGCAGAGCAGGGTTCTTTTCTTCAACCCATTTCAAGATGGTGGAGTGCAAATTTTCCTGACACAAAGCCTGATTTAGATCTTGGCGGATGGGTTAGTACTCACAACAGTGATGGATATTCCATCCACCAAAATATAAATCCCATTGGATATAACAGGATTAATATTTCGCCTAAAGGGATATATGTCACCGTTGTGATGGAGTACCCCGTCCGCCAAGATCTAAATCAGGCCCACAGTCTTCTCAATCCAAGATGGCCAACAGGAAATTGGGAGTTTTTTCCTGCTCTACAGGCTATATAAGGTCGACCCTAAGGGTGAACAAGTGCGTCGCAAACAATCCAATATTTTGTAGGGTTCCTTGCTGAACTGCTATTCATCTACAGCCTTATCCTGTTTTCCCTGGAGCTTGTCATTCTCCCCAGTTTTTTCCTTTTGCTTCTCCTTGCCTCCTGAATCTTCTCTATTGCATTTCTCTCCTTGCCTGCCTCACTGGTCTTGGTTCTGCCATCTTAGGAATATCCTCTTCATCTCCTTGTGGTGAATTCTCCTGAGTCTCTCGTCATCTCACCTCTGGAAGGTTTTTTGCCTTGGCATAATAGCACTCACTCTGGAGGGCATCATTTGTCCAGTTATTAATAGCTCTGGGCAACACTGTGGCTATTAGAAGGGGTCGACCATATTTTTGACAGCCTCATTGGAAGAAGATAGCAACTCTGGTTCATCGTCCATCCAGTGACAAGTGCTAATCCAAAGAAAGGCCTGGCCGGTCAATATTCCTGCCCATCCAATTTGATTATTCAATGCCTTCCACTTTCCAACCACTACCCTTGCTGCTGGGGGAGGAACTTGAAGGGAGCTTTCCTCCATATAGGAGTAGAATTGGGGAACCTTCACACATAGCCCACAGCTCAGTCGCATGCACTGGATCGGTTATTGATCCCATCTGAGTGTAGTAAATCCATTCATTCATGGCAGTCAAATATGCAGCCCTATAATAGAAGATAGGATCATTCATTGCCAGACTGTGCAGCAGCTAGTGAAACTCAGAGATGTTTCATAGGAATGATCTCAATGGGGATGTAAAGGTGTGCATGAGATGACGAAGGATGGAGAATCAACAGTTGTCTAGTGTGTATGATATCTTTTGGAGGGTGATAATTTTCAGCAGCGTAGTTCTTCCCATCATTGAAATGGAAGAGACATCCAGGTTTGTGTGTCCGTTCAGATGCTTTCCAACAACGGGGCTCTATTATCTGCTCTGGCCACCTCTTCTAAACTGGATCCCAAGGTATCTAATACTCCATATGCTTACCAGGATCCCAATATCCTCGACCTAAGATCTATATTACTTTAAAGGGTAAAGGGGATAGAGTTGTGTTTTGGACACATTGACTTTCAACCAAGTGTTCACCAAATATCTCTAGTGTCTGCATTACTGCAGGGCCTGAGGCTAGTGAGTTACTTAAGTACATGAGATGATCATCAGTGTATAACAGCATATTGTTTTCTAAGGTCTCGGACCATTGGAACCCAGAAACCTATTTGGATTGTCTGATCCTGTGGACCTAGGGCTCAATTGCAATTGCAAACAATAATGGGTAAAGGGGAAATTACTGTCTCTCTTTCTAGCGGGAAGGGGCTCAACATCCCTCCCATCCTAACGCATGCTTGCAGCCCCATGTAAAGTGGGCCATTTTAACTAAAAAGTGTGGTCTGAAACCCATATATTCCAGAATTGTGATGAGGTGTTTCCAGGAGATGCTGTTGAAGGCTATTTTGAGATCGGACAGTAGTGATATTAAGCGTTTACTGAACTTGTGACCCATTGAAAGTTAATTAAAAACGCAACTGAGGTTATGTCTGATCACCCAATGTGGCATGAAACCCCTTTGATCAAGATATTTAAGGTAGAGTGTAACTTTGGTGAGGCTCGTCACTAGTATCTGTGTAAGGGCTTTTGCATCGGTATTGAGCAGGGGAATTTTGTCAGGATGAATTGCGTCTCTCTGGGGGGTGACCTTGTTTCAGGATGTTTACTATGTGGACCTCGCTTAATTCTGGTGAGAAAGTCCCATGGACTCTGGTGTCCTCAAAAGCTCTAAGAGTGGTTGTGCTAACATAGTTGTGGGACATTTATAAATTGCTGTTGGAACCCCAGTAGGGCTCAATTATTTCCCTGAGGATATCTGTTTAACAGCTTCCACAATCTTGAGTATGGTTATAGGTTTATCATGTTTTGACTTCTCTGTTTTAGATAATCTCGGCATGGAGACAGAGGGCAGGCATGAAGGGAGTTCATGAGGTGGGAGTAGGGCAGCCATTATATATATATATAGCTGTCGCATTAAGCAAATTAATTTTCCTTTTTCTCTGGTTGCATCAGTGTCTGTGTGTTAGCTTGCCAGTTTAGTCTCCCTGGCCATATAGCCTATTTTGTGCCACCAACCATGACTTATGGGCCTAATTCTTTCTAACTTGTATTCTTTTGGCCGTGATGACCTCCTCCTCTGGTTGATTAAGATTATGCTGTTGTTCCTTTTTTTGGATGTCATCTGTCCCCTCATTTCTGCTTTATAGGCTTCCCATAGTACGGCCAGATATTCCACTGTCCCCTTATTGACCTCAAAGTACTGTCTCTTTTCTTCCATTACGTCTCACACCCCAAGGTTCTTGAACCACCATGGTCTCACCTGCCATCTATATGCAGTTGCAGTGGATTTATATTAAAACTGAAGTTCCATAGGTGCATAATCTGATAGGCCCCTGGCATGAAGGGCAACACCATTAAGTTGATGCAAGTCCATACTTACTGGGTGTTAAAAAATAATCTATGAATGAAAAGGACCTGTGTGCCTCAGAAAAGAACGTGTAACCTCAGGGTAGTGGTTGTGGCACCATACGTCACTTAGTTCCATGAACCGCAGGAAATCAGCCAGTGGGGTTGAGTGAGATGTCATTGCAAAGGATGGACCTGATCTATCTATTGTGCAGTCTACAAGCCTGTTAAAGTCACAGCCTACTATTGTAAGTCTGAGGGTGCCTCTAGCAGGATAGATCCAATTTTAGATATGAAGCTTCTGGACAGTGGTGGTAAAGTATAAATTGAGCATATTGTGAGGTGCTTGTCATGTAGTATGTTTGTTATCATAGTGTAGTACCCCCTGCATCTTTCCATGTGCGTGTTGCTATGAACAGAAGGTGCTTGTTGATCAAAATCGCCCCCTCACTCCCGAACCCTGCTCAAACCTGGAGTGAGGTAGTGTGAGGAAGCCATATCTTTTAAGACATCAGCAGAAGTTGCCAATCAGGTGTGTCTCCTGTAGTAGGAGTATATCCCTCCTATAATGTTTGCAGTCTTTAAACTTGATTTAGGATACCATTCATATTTCAAGAGACACATCTCACTTGAGCCTGTGATTGCAATTGCGGACGGTCATCTGCCATGAGGTGTCACATTATATAAGTATATGTCTGGAAAAGCAAACAGGGGCTCTAGTTGCCTAAACTGTGTGAACCAGTCAACTCATGAATGTCCCTCACTGTCCACCCCATACTTCAGAACCTGAAGCATATTTTGTGTGAACATCGTCGGCCTTAGTAATGATTAAGGGGGTAAGGGAATGAAAAAGAGTTATGGCCTCCTCCCTCATGTCACTCCTGCTCTCCTGCCCTCCTGCCCCTCTTAGAAAAAGATAACAAAACTAGGTATTCCTCTGGACTAATTTGAAAGTTCTAAAAAGGGTGTAATCCCGAGGAGCATGAAGGTCCCTGTCGCTCTTTTCCCTTGTTGAAGCCTGGGTGTATGAGGTGCCATCACTCACCCCAGTAATAGCAGAGTCCTCATTCTTCTCTGCAGCAGGACTCCTGATGGGGGAAACATTACCAATTCCTCAAATGTCCTTCATGTGGTGCCCTCTTAGTCCCCGGTCAAGGGAGTATCGTCCTCATCTCATGTCACCAGGTGAATGCTTCATCGACATGAAGAACATTCCCTGTCCTGGGCTGTGTGCTCCTCAGAGTCTTGGATTGTCGTTCACTTTCAATTGCCTTGTCGCATTTGGGTTCTACCTCGTCAAGGCTGGCATCATTGTCTTGGCCAAAGGTTAATTTCTTTTGACAAGTCAATCACTATCCCACACTGGTGGTTTGGGGTCTCCTATTTTTGGTCGCTCTTCAACAGACTAACATGTGTCCTGAGGGGACTCAAAGAAAAGGGCCCGATTTTGAAAAATGAACTTAGATTTGGTGGGGTATCAACATGAATTGAAGGTCCATTACCCTTAGCTTCTCCTTGACATCCCCAAATGACTTTTGATGTTTTAGAACATTCTCTGTATAGTTCGGGGGGATTGTGCTGCATGGGTATTCATATACCACGATTACTGACACCATGGCAGCTGCCAGGATTTCATCTCTGTCTTTATAGTTGAGGACATGGGCAATAATCGGTCGCAGTGTTTCCCCAGGCGGCAGTCTCTGAGTCAGTGTGGGGATGGGCCATTCAGTGATGTAGCACCGGGACAGCTTCTCCTCTGAGACCCATTCTCGTATCCATCACTCCAGGAAGTAGGCAAGGTTTCCAATGTCAAAGTTCTCCAGAAAGCAGAGGAAGCGGAAATTATTTCTTGCGCACTCCCTTCGGCTTCACTTCTCAACTCGAGGAATTTCATCACTTCAGTCAGCCTAACAATCATCTCTTTCATGACCTTGAGTGAGTCTTCTGCCCCAATTAGTCGGATTTCAGTCACTGTGAGTCTCTCCAGTGCCTGATGCACATCTTGGCAAATGAGGGAGATGCCTGACCTCATCTCTCCTATCTATGTTTTCAACGATTCTTTAGAGGACTGTATGGCCTGGAGAATCAGATCATTGGAGTGAGAGTTCTTGGGTGTTTCTCCCATCAAGTTTCCCACCCCCAGGTGTGATCCTGCCTGGGTGCCAGGCTGAGATAAGTTGGTGTTGGCAAATGTAACCATGGTGCTCCAGAGGGAGGGCTGAGTAGACTTGTCTTTGACCATGTGTAGTTGGCTTCTGCACTGTACCCGCAGAAGACAGGGGCAGGCTGCCAGACAACTCTGCCTCAAGTATTGATTTTTCCACTACCCGCAACTGCTTTGGGCCCATAAGCCCATGCCCTCGTATTGCCTCTCAGGGCCCAGGGCAGCACAAGCAGTTTTCCCTTACAGACAAGGAGAGTTTGCCCAAATGTAGGGCGCATACGGGAGGGGTATCAGATCCTAGCTTTGCCATTCCTGATGATATAGTGTTGCATGTTTTTATATCCAAAACTGTGTATGGGCTAAAGAAAGCAGTGTACTGACCCTTTTTTCTGGTCACAGGAGGATTTTGTTGGTTCGCAAAGAGGCTCTTCACCCCAACCAAACAGTCTCTCCGATATTGCGGATTAGAGTTCAGGACCTTCCACTCAGGGAGAGTCTAGCGTACTCCAGCAGAGGCTCTCTGTGTTGCAGGCATCATGAAAAGGCAGCACTGCAACATGCTCAAATTTTCTGGGGGGCAATGTGTCCACAAAGGACACAGCTGCTGGATCACTCAGCACTCCCCTACCCCTTGTTAGCCCCAACCTCGAGGATCTAGGGTCATGCAGGAACCAAGGTCACCCTGGGCATCCTTCTCTTCCAACTGGGGAAGGAATCAGGAGGACAGCCGAGGCCAGGGCCAGGGACTCTGACTTTCACCGGCATGTCCAACGGCCCTGCTTTTTAAGCGTCAGTCCTCTTATCTTCCGGCTCGGCATTCACCCGCAAAAACATAGTGGAGGGTCAACAGCCTCCTCATGCCTCTCTTGTCTGCAGACCTCCCGCAGGCACTAGAGGGTTCTCCATTAGGCCAGGGGATTGGTGTGTCTTTATCATTGCAGCACCTCTATGGAGCAGCTTGAAGTAATGGCCACTGCCCAGAGCATCTCCAGTGTGAGCCAGACCTCCTCTGACCATCGTAGTTCCTTCCCCATGTAGGGACCCTCTTCGGGCACTTTGCCGCTTCTTGAACACTGCAACCCCTGGACAGGCAGTATCTCGTCCCCAGGGTGGTTCTCTTTAAAGGATGATGCAGGATTTTAATGGCTCGTTGCAGAGCTCCAAGAAAGACCATCCACCATCTTGGCTCTCCAGGCCATGACCCACCCTAGATTCCCCTCCAGTGACCTTATTGCCTCTTTCAGCTTTCAGTTCTACTCATACGCTGACGGTACTCAAATCACCTTGCGTCTGGAGGGAAGGCAAGCTTCCCTCCACAAACAATTCAAATGTTACCTGCAATCTATGACTGCTTGGATGAATACTTACTCCATGAGGCTGAAGACAGACAAGACTGAAGTCCTGCTCTTTGCCAATTGTTCCCTCTGGAACTCACATTGGTGCCCAGAGTCTTTAGGTGTCTATTCTACCCCTACCACTAATGCCTGCAATCTGGGAGTAACATTTGATTTCAAACTTTCCTTTGAGGCTCACATTAATAAACTCACCACCACTTGTTTGTTTATTATGAAAGTTTTGAGAAAAAGTGTGCCTTTCCTACCAAGTTCCAGTAGAGAAGCCATGGTTAAATCCCTCATCACTAGCAGAACTGATTATTGTCATCTAATGTTTGTTGGCCTATCAACTATCTTTTTGGAGGCTCCAATAGATCCAGAATGTAGCTGCCAGAATTCTTCTAGGCCTTCATAAATATTCTTGGATATATCGTCACCTTTCCACCCTCACCAGGCTCCCTGTATGGAAGCTATGCCTCTTTAAAGCTTTGTGCTTCTGCCACAAAGCCATTCATGGCTCTGTGCCTAGAGACCTCTTCTCTCCAGCTCTTCTGGTAAACATTTCAAAGTTCTCCAGAATACTAGCAGCGGCCAAATCTCACAAGTCGCCTGTAATAAAGATATTAGAGATGGGCTTTTATATAGGGATGGCAGGCTCCCATTTATTATAATTGATACTTATAAGTTGTAAATTAAATGTCTGATCTGTTCAACACCAGGCTGCACTAAGGAGCAGTGTTAAGCCTATTGCTGAGTTCGGTCTATAATCACAGTGAGCAACCGTTATGTCTATTCCCTTGTTTTTGCCAGTCAAATCAACGAAAAAGACTTTTCTTCCTTTATAGTGATCGCAGTCACAAACCAGCAGTGGCGGCTCGCAGAGGGAGTGCTGCGGGGCGGTGGGGTGGGGCCGGGGAGGGGCTGGGTGGGGGCGTAGTGGAGTCGGACATACGACGGGCATGAGTAAAGTAAGTAAATAAATAAATAAAACTATTTACCTTGCGCTCGCTGCATCGCCGAGTTGGCAATGGAGAGGAGTGGGCCTAACGGCTGGGGCGGTCGACCTCGAATCTGGGGAACTGGGTTCGAGTCTCGGCAATGACGCTGAACATCCTGTGATTCTGGGCAAATCACTTAATCTCCCCGTGCCTAAACAAAAAATTAATGTGTTCTCATGTAACGCAACTGGTGCTATGTAAGGCGCTCTGATACCCGATACCTTCGGATCAAGTTCGCGCTATATAAAACTCCGTAAAAGAAAAAAAAAAAAATTGAAAAGCCATCAAGGGTTGAGTTGTTTGAAAATGCTGTAGGATGAGGTTTATAAAATAAAGCTTGAAGCCAGCATGTGATATCTTCACCTAAGCTTAGATTTCTCATGATAGACTATAAAATCCAGTGGACAAAGATGGACAGATGTGCGGATACTGACTGGAAGCAAAAAGAACAATTGATGGATGGAATGCTGAAGAATGTCAAACATTCTCCCCCAGTCAGAGATCTGGGTCTAAATCCACTGTTTTTTTTTGCTTGCCATGCCCTTCCAATTTGGATCCAGCCATATGCAGTCCCTAGCTCACTGTGCCACTGGATTCAAGCTATCCTGGCTGATGAGGGGTAATACCCTGAAACCGGTCCTAGGATGCTTGTTTCCATTCCAGGGAGGACCTGGCTTGGCAGTTCGTGCTAGACTGTTCCCATAGGGAGCAGAGTCAAGACTGATTTGCATATGGCTAGGTCCAAACTGGGGTGGCATGGTGAGGAAAAAAACGAATAGATTTAGGCCCAGATCTCTGTGCTGGGTGTGAGTATTTGACATTGTTCAGCATTCTGTCCATCAATTTATCTTTTTCGATACTGACTGGAGTCATCAGTGAATTTAAAGACGCAAAAAAAGCCCCATTCTAAATATTGATATCTAGTGGAAAATGCATAAATGTTGCTGTTGCAAATAAGCACTGCCCATTATGCGCTCATTATATTTTTCAAGAGTGACCATTTGTTTCCACTTTAACATTTTCTTGTGTAATTTGTACACAAAAGTCACAGTTTGGCATACAATTTATTATTTGTTAGCCGTAATGATAGTGTTTTGAAGAGCTGAATGCCAGAGATGTTGAGTGCCAAATTTCCTTCTGTTCTCTTTATAAACAGCAAACTTGGTAAGTTTACCTCAGATGGAGTTTTGCACTTTAGCAGTTTTAGACATATCTGCGGCCTAAAGCGCTGCAAATAGGATACAATGCTGAAGAGCTAAAAATGCTAGGATTTGTGTTAAGGTGTGTTGAACCCTTCTTGACTGATTACACTTAATATACGTGTCTTTTCAGTCTATCCATTCAACTTCACTCTGTTGGTTGGTCATCATTTTCATCCATGGTTGTAAAAGTGAGACACCAAGATGTTGTTGTTCATATTAGGTATTATGGAATGCCCCTTTACACTCGCTTAGCTTAAATAAAATCATCATCCCATGAAGTTTGCACATCTTTTACCAAATTCAGGATGACAGTCCAACATTGAAGAGATGTAAACCTTTGAAATCTGAAACTCTCCAAGACTGAGGTCCTTGTGGCTGGGGGTTTTATTTTGAGCCACCTTCAGAACCAGTAGCCACCTTGGGCCCAACTTGGTGTTGACAAATGTGTTGAAGAATTAACTTGCTTACATTAATGTGGAGCTATCCTTATACCAGGAATTGGTTGTTGGTTGTTGGTATGAGCCCTAGTCAAGCAGCAACCACAATCTTTGTCAGGGTGAGGCACAAGCCGACCCTAAATTAACCTGTTGCCAACCCTGTGCTGGTTTGTCACATATTTATTCATTTAAGAGTTTTATTTAGTGCCAGCTAGATCCGAAGGTGTCAGAGCGCTTTACAACAGTAAATGTTCACATCAAAGATAACAAGTCTATACTAAGCAGCTGAGTCAGAACCCTTTACAACAGTAAATGTTCACATCAAATATAACAAGTGTATACAGAGCAGCTGAGTCACATCAGATCAAATCAGATCAAATCAGTGGTTGAGCACGAGAGAGGAAAGATAACAAGGAAGGGGCATAGAGAGGACTGGGGGTAGACAGTCTGTCCAATTGGATGATAGATGACCCTTTAGTTGAGATGCCGGTTTAGGAGGAAGTCCTTTAGTTGTCTCTTGAAGCTCAAAAAGGAAGGGTTCATTCTAATATGTACTGGAATGGAGTTCCAGATTTTAGGGGTATTGTTCGAGAAAGTGTGCCAATGTTTTTTTTTGTGGGCTTTAGGCAGAATGAGCAGTAGGGTGTTTGAGCTTCTTGGATATCTCGTCGAACCTGCCTTTTTATTTTTGAGGAGAGGTAAGCTGGCTTTCCAATGTGAAGGGCTTTGTGTGTAAGACAAGTAGCTCTGAAGCTGCAGTGAGCTTCTTTCGGGAGCCACTTCAGTTCTTTCAGAGCTGGGGTTATGTGGCCATATTTTTTTATTCCTGTGACCATTCTGACTGCTATATTGAGGGTGGTTTATGGGGTGCAAGGTGGGATTTAGCCATGCCTGGGAGGGTGGCATTCCAGTAGTCCAATCTAGACAACACCATCGCTTGTGTGGCAGATTTAAGATCATTCCACATTAAGGAGGGGTTGATTTTGTTTAGAAGTTTCAGGTTGTAGAAGGCATTCTTCGCACTATTCTTTATATGATCTTTCATGATCAATTTGGAATCCAGTGTGATTCCTAGAGATTTGACGGAGTCAGCTAGGGTTAGATTGCAGTCGAGGGCATCTATGGAGTTTATCCATTCTTGCATCTGGGGGGATGGTTCTGTCTTTGTTATGAGGAAAATTTCTGTCTTGTCCTAGTTGAGTTTTAGGTGGTTACGAGAAAGCCAGTGTTGGACTTCTTTGAGGGTGGTATTTAACCAGTGTATGTTGTCTAGTGTTGAGATTTCCATGTAGAGCTGTGTGTCAACTGCATATAGATGGAAGGGGATGCTTGCTTGGTTGAGGATGTAGATATTGAACAGTGTGGGTGAGAGGACAAAGCCTTGAGGGACACTCCGGGTTATTGCCATTGTATCGGCTGTTTGATTGCTTATTTTTCTTTGTTGAGAGAGGTTTGTAGAAAGAATGTGAACCAATGTAGACCCACACCATCCGCACCTATCCTTTTTTGGAGGGAATACAGGAGAAGCTTGTGGTCAACTGTGTCGAAGGCCGCTGATAGGTCTAGAAATATGAGCAAACCGCATCTATCTGTATCCAGGGATTTGTGTAGGTCATCTACTATGTTCAAGATAGCTATTTCCATGCTGCATCCTTTTCTGAAGCCTAATGGTGCGGGTCTAGAAGACTGTTGTTTTTAATGTGCTAGTTACGTTGTGAGAGGATACATTTCTCTAGAGTTTCGTCAATGAAGGGGAGGTTGGAAACAGGTCTGAAGTTATTAAAGTCATTTGTGTCTGCTCCCTATCTTTTAAGCGTTGGCGTGACTTGGCTGAGTTTGAGACAGTCTGGCATCACTTCAGTCATCAGGGAGCTGTTTATAATCTTAGTCCAGAAGGGGATTAGGGTGTGATTGAGTTTTTTTGCCAGGTAGGCTAGGAGGGGGTCCACAAGGTGGGTGGAGCATTTAGACATAGTCAGCAGAGCAAATATGTCCATCTCCGAGAGTGGATAGAATACCTTCCAACTTCTAGGAGTTATGTGGGACCCTTGGACTCTGTTGCACCCGTTGTTGTCCTGTGAAGTGATCATTGCAAGGGTGATTGTGGAGGGGGGGATTGTAATCTTAATTTCTGGGAGGGAGGTTCCCATTGGATGTCTGGTTATGCTCATCAAAAAAGAGTCCGATTTCGTGTTTTTATCATTAAAGAAATAGGCGAATTTGTCACACAGTTCTTTGGATATGCAAAGGTTTTTTAAGGTTGTCTTAGGGGTCTGTTGTTTGATGAGGTTAAAGAGCTCTTTTGGATGGTTTTTGGCCTCATCTAGAATGTTGCGGAAGAAGGAGGCTATTTCATTCATGATGTGTTTTTTTAATATTTTCTGCATTCCCTTTGTAGCTGGTCGAGGTGGGCTGTGGATGGATTTGTTCACCTGAGTCTTTCAGCCACTCTGAGCTGTCTTCTTTCAGTGTTAAGGTTCTTTATTGAACCAGGATTTCGAGGGTGTGTTTCTCACCTTTTTCAGTTTCAGCAGGGATACTTAGTCCAAGATGGAGGATATCATTGAGTTGTAGTGAGTGGTAAGTTCAGTTGTTTAGAGGTCCTCTGATTAGGGGGATAGAAGTGACAGCATTTTTTCTTCTAGGTTCATTAGAGGGACTTGCCTTATGTTTCTCATCTATTGGAAGGTTTTTTGCATGTGAGTTGAGTGTGGAAGCAGTTTGTTAATGTGGAATGGAATGATGTGGTGGTCTGACCAGTCAACGGGGAGAATGTTGTCGATGGTTAGTGTTTCTTCGTGAGCTATGATGGCGTCCAGTGTTGAGCCTTTGTTGTGGGTTTGACCTTTGCAAAGCTGGGAGAGGTTTTTACTGAATAGGAGGTCATTTAAGGATTGGATTAGATTATTGCTTTTTTTGTTCCAGTGAAGATTGAGGTCACCTAGGATGAGGTTGTTGGTGTGTGAAAGTGAGAAGTGTGTTATCAGATTTGCTAGATGTTCACCGAAGGACAGTATGTTACCTGGTAGCTGGTAGAGTAGGTGACAGTTCATTGTTATGTTGTCCTTCATCCTTATGGTGGTGCTGAGATATTCAAGTGTGTTTTAGGAGAAGGTGTTTGCTTCCCCATGTTGAGATTGTTCTTGTGGAGAATGGCAATGCCTCCACTGTGGCGGTCCTACGTGGCTTGAGAATCCCCGTGGGACTAGCGTGTAAATGATCGGGAATGAGGAATTATTTAGCCATGTTTCCGTGATGAATGCGATATCGATTTGTAGTTCAGGGTGGTTTCCGCAAGTTCTGTTGCATGTTTGGTTGCAGATCTGCAGTTTAAGAGCATACATTTGGTCAATCTGCAGTTTTTAGGATCTTGAGGGGGGAAAATCAAGGGGATATTGATATGGAGTGCTGGTAGCCTGCTCATTCTGGTTCGAATGGGGTTTCTCCATAGGCCTGTGATAACCTGGACCTTGGAGGAGGGGTCGATTCTATTAGGTGCCAGGTTGTAAGAATTGGCTAGCTACACTGCCTTACTCGGAGACAATGTGGTGCTCCTTCTTTTAGGCCTCTGAGCTTTGTTGTTGAGAGGCATTGTGGTCCAGCTGTGTGGCTGTGTCTTAGCTCGTCTTGAGAGTTCTCTGCTGCTGCATGTGGCGGGAGTGGGGGTGATGGGCAGGGTTCAGACATGTTTATATTTGTAGTGATATTATTAAGTCCCTGTAGTACTTTCTCGAGTTAGTTTTCCATGCGAGTTAGACGCCCATATAGTTCAGACATGGGCATTCGATTTGTAGGGGAGGGAGTGCGGGTGTATCGCTTCCGGTTGAGCAGGGTAAGACTGGCCAGAGTCAAAGAATGTGTGTTGGTGGGAGTGAGATTTGGGAAATCTGTGGGGGCGCGAATAGAGATTAGTTGTTTGTTGTTAATGACAGGACTGGTGGGTGGGTAGAGTAGGCCCTTTTGAAATAGAGTTGTCAGTGACTTGGTGGGTGCAGACGATGGGTGGTTGGAGTTGGGAGCAAGGATATCTCGGTCGACATCCCGGTGGGTCTGGGAGGTCGGGGAGGGAGTGGAAGGGAGTGTGGTTTGCATGGGGGGGTGTTGTCCGGAGGAGTCAGTGGTTTGGAGGGTGGGATTAGTGGTGGTATTCTGGACTGAGCTAAGCGGCTTAGATTTGTTAAAAGTGGGGGGGGTTTCGCCGTTATATTGGGTGTAGTGCTCTGATGTCATTGCTCCGTGTCAAATTTGGTGGAGGCTGGGTTGGAAAGGATCCCCCGGGCTGTGCTAGAGGTTGTGTTGTGAGAAACCCCTATAATGGGGTAAGAATCTAGCCCATAGGTTGTTGGTCAACTTATGCCCAACATGTCTAGTGGCTGGAGTTGTCTAGTTGCTACCTGGATGCCTCTCGCTGTGGGTGTCCTGGTTGTATTTTTTCGTTGCTCAGTGTAAGAGAGTGGTTCTTCATTCTTTGTAGGTGAGGATGTGATAGAGATCTTGGATTCCCTGTTAGTTGTATTATTGGCCTGGTCAGGCTTTATGTTGGGTTGAGTGAATCCTAGTGGGGTTCCTATCACCTGCTCTTCACCAGAAGGATGTTTCTTGGGCACTGACCCACTTCCCGTAGTTGAGTAGTTGCTCCTCGGGCTGAGAGGGCTGTTTGTTGAAGTGTCTAGTTGGAGTTTCTGTGAAGCTGAGAAGATAGCAGAGCTTCAATTGCCGTTGGGTGTAGATCTTTGGACAGTGTTGATAGGTTCAAGCTAGTGGTTAGAGGTCGATGTGAGAGGAGGGTGACTGAAGGGTTTTGCTAGGATTGCAACTTGCTTTTGTAATTTAGGTCACTAAAAAGTGAGTCAAACACTTGAAGGTCATTTTCCACTTCTTGGATGAGGATGTTTCCATTTTTAAAGATTGAGATGGGAGCTTTCGCTTTGAATGAGGAGGTGATATTATAAGTTTAAGGCCATAGGGTATGCAGTGTGAGGCTTTAACTGTCTTGAGGGAGTAGAATGCATTCTGCCATTTAGCTGTTTTCTCTATGCTAGCATAAGCATGTTACAGTCTTCACTTTGCTTTGCACATGTTACTATACACACGTATTTTGCTTTGTGCCACACTGTACTTTCACACAGAACCTACTGTTGTTTTTGCGTTCTGTTCTTTCCTGGGATTTAGTCTGAACACTATAGGCAAGGGAAAACAACAATGCCCCTTGTTATTCTGTTTTGGTCAGGCTCTAGCACATAGACAAAAGCAGCTGTTGTTTGGGAACACATACTCTTTGTCATATAGGTATGCACAGACATGCAAACAGACAGACGAGATCCCGACTACACCTGAGATGTAGAACCTTTACCTGTAAGGTACGAGGTCTGCTGCAAACACCCAGAGATCTATATATATAAGATATATAATATATATAATATATAAGATATATAACCCCCTCCCCTTCTACAGAAGAAAAGTGAATATATATATAGGTCATGTGTTCAAGGCCCAGACGGGCCGAAACGCGTAATGGCTGACAAATAACTTATTTACTGCACTCATTGTGTGGTCCGTGTCTGTTTCGCTGAAAATCGGCACAAGAAAAGCAGAGGATTAAGATATATATATATATATATATATATATATATATATATATATATATATATATATATATATATATATTCACTTTTCTTCTGTAGAAGGGGAGGGGGTTAGCTTACCCTCTCTTATACAATGACAGCTCCTTTTTTGATTGATGGATTACTTACTATGCTGACCGTATTTGTGTTAGGCATCTTCTTACTTATTGTGGCATGTATACTGCATACTAGAGCACTATAGTTAAAATAAATATTTTAAACTGTTCTCATGTCTCTGTCAGATTTTATTGTGGACAAGTACGAGTGTGAGAGCAAAAGGCTGTGTTCTGTTACCGAGATTCCTGAGAGGGTCGGGAGTGTTGTGTCCTGGGGTGTCAAATCACTTGTTCCTCTGTGAGTGAGTAGGAGGACAAGTGAGACACTATAGCTAGCTGGTCCCGGGATCATGGGTACTATGGTGGTAGGATAACTCGGTCTCTGCCTACTAAACTTCTGTGGTCCCAAGCATAGTTCTGTGATATCGCAGAATGTCTGCAACAGTGTGGAAGATTAGATCGGTCTTAATGGCTCCTTTTGAGAAGCAAAAATAGTAGTCAGATATGAGGGTTTCCAAGTTGCTCCTTAGACTATTGTGTTTTAATTTTTTCCTCCATTTTTGGAATGGTCAGGTAGATAGTTAATACTGAGTGCGTTAATTCCTGAAAGAGAAAGAGTGGGAGGAACGGAATTATTGTGGTTCGACATCTTCCTTTATATGAGAGGTCAATAAGCTGCAATGAGTTCTTATTAACTGCAGAAGGCCATGGTGGGAGGAGCTTTTGAGGAATAGAAAAAGATTTGGGGAGCTGATTCAAGTGTGGGTAGGGGTTTCGCTTGCTCCTCAATAGACTATCTTGATTGAAGGAGGCAGGGCGTTTGTCTGTATATGCCTATTTCAATAAGGCTGTCTCAGTTAGAGGCATTGTCTTGACTGGAAGAGAGAGTTCAGTCCTCTCTCAGTTTTGTTGCACAGGCAGGCAAAGACCTCTAGTCAGAGAAGGACACTGAAGTTCTAATTCTATTACCATTTTGGTAGAGCAGGGGGTAATGCTGAAGTAATGGCCAGAAGAAAAGCTCAAAATGACTCAGAAAATAATCCCAACATGTTGCCGCTTAGATCCTTTGTTGGGGGAGGGCCACCCTCTTTCTTTAGAGTAGAGCAGGTAGTTTCTGCTGCTCCATTTGTCACTCTCCTCTCTGGTTTGATCCTGCTCAGCCCAGCTCTCTTCTATGCCTACTCGCTTGATGGGGGATCAGACCCTCAACCAAATATGGCTCTGATCCTGAACCTCTTCTGATAAAACAGGATCAAGAGTGGAAGTGAAAAGGCCGCCTTATTAGGGCTATCAAGGTCCTTCAATTAGATTAGGTGTCCAGGCCCAGTACCATTTAAAGATGGCCTCCCCTTTGAGGTTCCTGTTAAATTGGAGAGCAATGAAGTCCTGCTTTCCTTTCAGTGACTAAGATAGTTTTTAGTCCTATGTCAGTTTCGCTGCCATGTCTCAGAGTGTATTAGCCCTATGTTCGTTTCACTGAAGTGAAAGTGGCCTCCATCTTAAGGATGGGACTCCTTTGTAAGCAAGTTGAGAGAGGGATCGCCAAAATGTCAGGCTTAATTTAGAGGTAATGTGTAAAGTATTTGTACAACACTTCAAACAGTAATAAAGTGAAAAACACCACACAAAAACAATCCCACGCCAAGTTAGAAAAATAGCACTTCCTTTAATGCATAAAACAAGACCAAACAGACAAAAATCCAATCAGTAGAACCATAGATATGCAATTTTAAAGATTTTAGCAAAAATAACACCAAAAAGCACAAAGAGTCAACTCTGGATATCTGATTGCACCGGACCGGGACTAAGTCACAAATTGGATGGAGCGTGAGCCGGCTAAAGGGACCCAGTTAGACCCGCTGAACAAAGTACCTATAATGATTTGAGGAGCATTTCTAGGATCTGCGTCAAGATGCATCGCCCAGCCAAAGCCATGGGTTGATTCTGAGATGCGGTGAGGCTGTGGTGTGAGGGCCGGCGTGGGTGTCGATGATCCTGTCGACAAGGGCTTGCGATGCGAAGTCCGGCGTGGAGGATACGTCGCACAGTCGAGGCAGTGCGTTTGTTCCAAGGAGTTACGATGTGGAGTCCGGCATCATCAACGAGGGATGCGAGGGCCTGTGTCGATGATGCATCGCTCAGCGGTGATTCTGATGGGTTGTGATGCGAAGCAGGTCTTTGCAATGGGCTAAATCCATGCAACAGTTGCAATGTGTCGGTTCTGTTCAGATTTGCACTGTGCAGCAGAGGAGATGCGTCGGTTGCGCTGGATCACAGAGGCTGGCAGAGCATCCATAAGCCCACTTCCAAGGGACCAGGACTAGGGTGGCACAACTTGGCAGGGTAGCCTCACAGATGGCAGAGTCCAGGTGCAGGGTCAAGGTTGTTGGAAGGCTGCTGTGTCCCTGAGGCTTCAGATCAGGAGGCCATTTAACTAGCCCTTGTAGTCACTCTGAGGTTCTGGGTTCAAGAGATGCAGGTCCAGTTCTTTTCTCCAAGGCAAGAGGGCAACAGGAGCAGGTAAGCACAGTCGGGCAGCAGTCCTTCAGAACAACGTTCCAGCAGAGTGGTAGTCCTTCTTCCTGGCAGAGTATCCACAGGTCCAAAGGTGCACTGAAGAGTTGGTGTCTCAGGTCCAGTATTTATACCCAGTTGTGCCTTTGAAGTGGGGAGAAGCTTCTAGAGGTAGGCCTTTGAAATGCACAGGTGGCCTGCCTTCGTGGCCCTGGGTCCAGACTAACTTCAGGGGGTATTGCAAACCTTTTTGTGTCGACAAGACACAGCATATTTAAGTGTAAGTTGGGCTGGGCCCAGCTCTTCCCTCCCATTCTGCCAGTGATGCCCATTCAGTCACACCTAAACTCCCCGTTGTGTGTGACTGTCTAGAAGTATCAAATTCAAATTTCAAGATTTATTGTTTTAGTTAATTGAAACCGTAACAATATTTTTCTTACAAATGCAATCTAAAATAAGATAAAAATGAAAGTGCAACTATGCATAATAACATGCAGGCTCACACTTCTTTTATAAATAATAGTTAAAAAAGAAAAAGCTAAAACAGAGGCACATAGAGTTAAATGAGGCTGCCCCCACATCGATCATCTAAATCACTGACATTAATCTCTCCGTCTCAGGGATTATGGTAAACAATTACTTAAAGGTGTATCAGATGGGAGTGATTGTGAAGAATTTAACCAGTTTGAAGTTGAATTGCGGGTTGTCAGGCTAGAGGTTCGCTATTATAGCTTCTCTGCATGATCGAATACCTTTGTCATTAAAAACCTTTTTTAACAATATTGATCGAAGGGTGTGCAATTTAGGATAAATACAGACTAGGTGGATAAAGTCCTCCTTTTTGGCTATACAAAGTCTGCATTCTGTGGGTCCGCTGTAATCCCATGTTGGCCGACTTGCCAATGCTGATATGTGGCTAAAGCACAGGCCCTGTGTTTTATATGCGGTAGGAAGGGGATGACTAGTTACGTTGCTGGTTTCAGGGCACCATAGCTGTTAATCAGCATCCAGGTGTGAAATCAAGCAGTGAGTATTTTTTATGTGCCTGGCTCGAATGCAGTTTTACAGCTTTGTTTACCGCCCTTTTGAAACTGTTGTATGACGTGTCCATGGCCCTTAATTCGTTCAAATCCAACTGTTTGATGGAAGTATTTGCAATAGGCCATCTGTGGGCCACTTTACAGGGCCGCCTGTAGTGTCGCAATCAGTACACAGACAACACTGGTTAGGTATTCAGTGGGAGCTTTATTCAGTCAGCGTCCTCACTCGTACATCTCCTGCTTCTTTCTGCCCCTTTGACTCCTCCCCGTTCCCTTCTCCAATCCCCTCCCACTTCTAGATCCCCTGTGCCGGTCCTAGTGCCCGGCCCAGCTACAACATTACATCTCCCCCCTTCTTAAACAACTTGAAACACTTCAGATGTGTCCGTGCATGTCAGAGTAAACAATAAAAGAAAACAACATAGTTACAGTTCTTCAATGAGGCAAACGGGTCTTCGATGAATTCACTGCGGCCGGTGGGCTACATCCTGAGTCACCTGCTCCTCTTCACCAGGAGAAGTGGAAGTCCGATGATCACTTGCTAACTCAGGTGCGTCCCCTTTCAAAGCATTGTTAGGCACGGTCAGTGCTTCTCGGACAGTGGGCGTGCATTTCTGGAAGTGCGCCACATTCCTAGTAATCCTCTTGTCCTCTGACGCGGCCATGATCATGGTCCCTTTTTGTTTTGTTACTAACAGTGGGCAAGGATGATATCGACAGTCTGCTTTTCTCTGTTGTTCTTGCCGCACCAGCACCCAGTCCCCTTCCTGGATGGATGACTGCGCAGCTTTTCTCCGACTGTCGGCGTATTCTTTCATTTTCTCCTTTTTCAGTCTGTCTCGTGCTACTAATTCTTCGTGATCAGAGTCTTGATGAATACCACTAGCCATGTCTTCCCAGGCCGGTATTCTAGTGCGCACTGTGCGACCCAACATTAAGGTGGCAGGACATCTACCTGTGGTGGTATGAGGTGTGGTTCGATAGGCTCGTAACACCTCATTTAAAGCCACTTGAACATCACACTTTGAAAGTTCTGCTTGTTGGATGTTTTTTTTTTAGAGTGGCCATTAATCTTTCTACCATCCCATTGGCCGGTGGCCACAGGGGGGTGATCTTCCTGTGTCTGAAATTCAAGTGGTTGGCAAAAGTGGCAAAGTCTTGCCCACTGAACGGTGGGCCATTGTCTGTTTTCACTACCTTCGGTATGCCCCATGCTGCAAAAACCTCATCCAACACAGGTATAGTGGTGGCAGCTTTGGTTGACGCTATGAGGTGTGCAATTGGGAAACGTGAGTACTCGTCCATTATGATCAGGATATACTTGCCAGATTGCAACGGGCCAAAGAAACCGTCCGGCAATTCTGACATTTGTAAAGGCGCAGGTGGATCCTCTCGACTTACTAGCTGACACTGCGGGCAGTCTTTCATGGTGAGTTCAACCATCTGATCGAGTGCAGGGAACCAGACTCGCTCCCGCAGCGCTCTCTTCGTGGCTACGATACCTCTGTGCCCTTCATGCGCTAGGTTGATGACTCCTTGGCGCAGCTGTTTCGGAATGATGATCCGTTTGTCTCGTAGTAGAAGACCATTGGAGGTGATGGACAGTTCATCCTTCACATGTCTAAAGGAGGACAGTTCTTGACTGTCAACCTGTTCATTTTGTCCGGATTCTTCTAGGTGTCTCCAGCTATTTGTCTGGATGCGCTGTTTCACATTTTGTAAGGTGACATCCTCATTGGTGGCGTCCAGGATGGCCTCCAGAGGGACTGCAGGTGGTTTGGCTTGGGCCACTACAAAATGAATGTACTCCTCCGCTAGTGATGGATTTGACCTGGACGTTGCTTTAGGATGCCTCGACATATAGTCAGCTGGATTTGCAGCTTTTCCAGGTTTGTAGACGATAGTATATGTATACTCTTGAAGGCGGATGCCCCACCGCTCTATTCTGGGTGGCATTTTGGCTCGGGTATTTCCAAAAATAGTTAACAGGGCCTGGTGGTCCGTGATAAGCGTGAAGTGTTTTCCATAAATGAAGATGTGGAAATGTTCGCAGGCCCAGACTAACGCCAAGCTTTCCTTTTCAGGCTGAGAGTACGCTCTCTGTGTCCGTGAGGCTCCGACTTGCATATGCTACGATGTATCGTTGATCACCCTTCCTGTCATATTGAGCTAATATGGCTCCAAGTCCCACGAGACTCGCATCCACAGTGATTTCAGTTTTTCGCCGAGGATTGAAATAAGCGAGGTTGTTGGCTGACTCAACGGAAGCTTTGATCGCGTGGAAAGCTTGATCACATCTCGTGGTCCATTGAAATGGGTGGCCTTGTTTGGTCAGCTTTCTCAGCGGATAACTGATGGTGGCGTAATCCTTGATATAACGTGCACAGTAGCTTGCCATGCCTAGAAACGAGCGCACATCCCCAGCGTCTCTCGGTCTGGGAGTATTGTTTAAGGCTGCGATCTTTTCCGGATCCGGTCTCATACCTGCACCTGAAAAAATGTGTCCAAAGAACTTTAATGTAGATTTGTGGAATTCGCATTTGTCTTTATTTAATGTGAGGTTGGCATCCAGTAGGGCATGACAAACTCGGTCCAGCGCCTTGTCGTGTTCTTGCATCGTTGCTCCATATACGAGAATGTCATCACTGTAGTTTAGAGCGTTGGGAATATGATGGATTACTTTCCTGATGGCCTCTTGAAAGATCTCAGCGGCAGATGAGTCCCCAAAGCTGAGCCTTTTGTAACTGAACAAGCCTTGGTGAGTCGAGAACGTGGTGATATATCTCGATTTTTCATGAAGTTCCAGCTGGTGATAACCCTTGTTGAGGTCTAGTTTGGAGAATATTTGCGCCCCATTGAGGGACGCAATCATGTCGCTGATGTGAGGTCCCGGGTGTCTCTCTCTTTCAATGGTGGTGTTGGGTGCTCTCATATCCACGCAGAGACGCACTTTGCCAGGCGAGCCCTTTTTCGGTACTACGACCAATGGAGAGACCCAAGGAGTGGGTCCTGATGTTCTCTCAATGATGTCAGCCCGAAGAAGATCCTGCAGTTCCTCTTCCACGGACTGTTGAAGGTGAAATGGAATTTTCCTGTGATGTTGTGCTATGGGTGTCACCCGTTCATTTATATGCAGTCGAACTTGACAATGAGCCATTTTTCCGAGTCTGTTAAATAGTTTTGGAAATTTATGAACTATATCAGGTTCGTCATCAACTCGATATTGTATTTCTACTAGTCGCAGTCGTTCCGCCGTAGGCAAGCTGAGAAGACAATCTGCTTCAGGACCGTCAATGACATGAATGCGGGCGGGAATAGTCCTGTCCTTGTATGTGAGATTAGTTTGAAATGTTCCTAAACACGGAAGAGGTTCCTTTGACATCCATGTGTATACCTGCACAGCAGATTTATGCAGGCGTGGTTGTGGATCCATTTGATTGTATTCTGCAACGGAAATATAGTTGAGAGATGCCCCACTGTCCAATACGAACTTGGCCATGTGAGTGTCCATTTGAAGATGTAGTCGCGGGTATTTCTTTAGTCGGTCAGGATCCGCGACCATGCAGACATATTCATCACTGTCTTGCGATACTGGTGACAGCGACCTCGACTCACGAGATTGTGATCGACGTGAGTTGTATGTGCCATGAGACTGACGGCTGGACCTTGAAGAGCCAGTAGAAGAATCTCTGCGGTCTCGCACTGCTTTGGCATGATGGCGAACAGTGGATTGTCTTGATTGTCTGTAAGTATCTTTATGAGTGTCTTTGCGAGGTGCTCTGCAGACGTTTTCAAAGTGATTGTCCCGGCCACAGTTTCTACATCTTTGGCCTAGTGCAGGGCAAGGCTCCGTGTGAGGGAAGTCATATCCACAGCGATAGCATTTAAGTTGGCGCTCCTGTCGTTTGTCAGTCCGACTGGGACTACGACGACGACGGCTCGTATGATGAGACTGAACTTTGGGTCTCGATGACCGTTGTTTTGCAGGGGAAGACCTGTCAGTGTTGCGAGATTGGAGCCTAAATACCTGTTCTCGTTTTTCGCCTCTTCCAGCTTCCATTCGCTTTGCATGTTCTTCCGCCTGATCATGTACCCGCGTCATTTCTTCAATCTCATCAAGGGAGTAGCTTTTCTTCAATAGACGTCTACGTAACGACTCAGACTGGCATCCTTCTATGATTCGCAGGCGAAGAACGTCTTCCGTCGTGAAAGAGTCAAATTCACAATAGCAGGCCAAGCGTCTGAGGCGCATGATGAATGTGCTCATGGATTCATCTTTCTCTTGAGATGCCAGATTGAATGTGTATCTTTCATAGTCAATGTTTCTTTTGTGAAGAAATTTTCGATTTAGAGCGTCACGCACATTTGCGTAGGACGACGCAGCATCAGCCGGAAGTTCCTTTATGATCTGACCAACATTTTTCCCAATTAGATTGCGTAGCGCAATCAGTTGCTGATCCTCCTCAGTCACATGGGAACCTTTCATAAAATCTTCAAAAATCCTCTAACCATTCCTGCCAGCGAAGGCCCATGCCTCCCCCAGATATGAGGGCTAGGGGTTCCGGCGGACGTAGAAACGGGACTCCGAGCATGCCAAGTCTATGGCCTCCAGTCTGTGACGTAGATGTAGGGCACTCCGGCCTGTTGCTGGTGCCAGCGGAGGTGTGACGCTGTCTGGACGTTGGGGACCCAGACATGATGTATGAATGCGGGCAGTATGATTGAGTGAATGGTTTGTCTGAACGTGTCTAGGCACAGTGAATCTCACAGCGCCCGTCACTTGGCGCAAGTGCAGTACTGTAGGCACTGGCAGCACTTGAAGTAGGATGCAAACTTAGCAATAAGTAAACCCAGGAATGCATCAGTCGCACCAGTCACTTGACGTGGACTTGCTACTATTATCATTAATGATGTACAAAGGCAGGCAGCAAGGAAAACGTGTGGTCCACTCCTCCAGCTGAAGATGGCCAGTAATTACACTCCAGAACATGTGTTTGGAATCATTTGTAGTGTCATTAAATGAATTTTTGGCGCTTGCCTGACTTAAAGCTGGCCGCCGGGCAATCTTTGAAGGGGATTGGCTGAGGTGCCTGATCCCAATATGGCCGCCGGGGAGATCTCGCTCCTCGCGAGAGTACAGCCAGAATCAGTGGCTCAGCAACGCGGGAGCAGGCAGGCACAGGAATTTACCGGTACTTGTGGGGAATCAGTCACCGGGTCCAGGACTCGTCTCCACACATCTCCGCCGACTCTCTCGGGCAGAGCAGCAAAGCGGGCACTACGCAGCCCGGATCCTGCGCGACCGGGTCGGGCTTCCGGTTCGCGTCTACAACGGTACGCAGCAGGAGACCCACGCAACCGGGGTGGGCTCCCGGGTCGCGGCGCAAATCCACAGCTCCTAGGCAACGGAGCGCTTGGCAGGACAGCAGGCACAGCAGGGGCACGACGCGACCGGGGTGGGCTCCCCAGGTCGCAATACAATATGGCAGCTCCAAAGCAGCAGAGCGCTTGACAGGATACGTCTGCACCAGGTAAGTGCAGCGAAGGTCCACGACCACCTCGTCGCCAGCTGTAGTGTCGCAATCAGTACACAGATGACACTGGTTAGGTATTCAGTGGGAGCTTTATTCAGTCAGCGTCCTCACTCGTACATCTCCTGCTTCTTTCTGCCCCTTTGACTCCTCCCCGTTCCCTTTTCCAATCCCCTCCCACTTCTAGATCCCCTGTGCCGGTCCTAGTGCCCGGCCCAGCTACAACATTACACCGCCCATAGAGCACTGTTTAGTGGGGAGTCTTGAACCCGCATTTTATTGTGGTTGATCTTCTATCCAGATCTTGTTTTTTGAGAGCAAACTCAAGGCGGATTTGTGCTGGGGATGCTGTTTGAGGCAAGGAGAATGCTCGCCTATAAATGATCTGCAGATTATCCAGTAAAACTGCTCCTTGTCCTCTCATGGCTGCACTTGTTGGGAGTAGCAGAAAACGGGATGCCCCTCCTTTCAATAGAAGCAGTTGAAAGGAGGGGCATCCAGTTTTTTGCTAACATACCGAAGGCGTGGATTAGAGCATTCCCTGTCTGCACCATGTATTGTTTTTGGTGGAAAAAATTGCAGCTGCCTAGTGCTTCCAGGAGAGTGTTATTTAGGAGGATTGTGGCAGCCCGCCCTGGTTGGTTAGAGATAGACTTTTTTGTTTGTTTTTATTTACCGCTAAGTGGTTAATGTTGACATATCTGGTCAATGCCCTTACCAATCTTTGTAGGCCCACTTTTGTCATGCTGAACAGCACAATGTCATCTGTGTAAGACAGATGAGAGAGGCGGAGCGGACCCAGCTAAGGCGGATGAGAGTTTACCTGATCCAAGGCTGGGGACTGATTTGCCATGAATAAATAAAAGAGATGATGCGCCAACACACATTCCTGCTTGAGTTGTTGGTTGGTTGGTATTTTTCTAGATATTCTTGTGCCATCACCAATTTTTACTTGAATCCAAATTTCTGAATAGAGCTGTTCTATTGCTCAAAGCTGCTTTAGGGGAATTCCCCATTTCCTTAGTTTATTCCAGAGTAATCCACTGTCGACAGTCCGAGGCTGCTTTAAGCTCAACAAAGCAGAAATGTAATTTCTTTTTGATCTTTACTTTGTTCAATTATGAATATAGTTGCTAGGATATTTGTTATTGTACCTAAGCCTTTCCTAAAACCTGATTGGTTTAACAGGATTATATTGTTCGAGGTTGACCAGTCAGGTCCGCTAATATGAGGCAATCGTAATACCTTGCTTTGGAATCCAGGAGTGTGGTGAGCCTATAGTTGGCAGGATTGGCCCTGTCTCCTTCTTTAAATATCAGATTTATTATGGAACTGCACAAGCTCTATGGTGTGACGCTGCTTATCTGCATGTCTTTAATAGAGCAGATAACGCCCCTGACCAGTACTCAGGTTCTCCTTTAAAGATGGCTATGGTATGCCATTTGAGCCTGGCGCCACCTCGCTGCATCTGACAAGTATAACTTTTTTAACTCCGGAGAGTGAATGTTGTGTACCTTCATCGGAAATCAAGTGACACTTCTTTTCTTTAAATGGGGCTTCTGAGATTGTGAGAGGATCAGTTGAAACCGAGCGTTTGTTGATGGTGAAAACATTGATAAGATGGGAAACCCATTGTAACTTTGGTATACTAGAACTGCTTATTGCTTTTGTTGGTCCATTGAGGCCATTCATTGTTTCCCAGAATTTCCTGGAGTTTGTCTGCCTGGCGTTAAATATTAGTTTTGACCAGAATGCCTCATTGGCGGCTCTCCTATCCTCCCAGATTTGTTTTTTGTATTGTTTCTTTAGGGCTTTTGCTCTTTCCCAAAGGGAACAGAGCTGACCTCCTGTTCCCAGGCGTCTGATTGATTTCTTTAGCTCTTTTCTTAGAGCGAGGCACTCGGTCAAGAGCGCAGCTGGCTGTTGTCACACTTTAGGTGGATCCACTTTCCCGGGCCCAGCTTGTGTTAGTAGTTCCACGCTAAACTTTGTCCATGCATCTATTAGGGTGCTACTGGTGGTTATACTATTGGTCATAAGGCTTCTTGCAGGTTACCAAGGTCTACTATTGATTTACTGTTTCCATCTCAGAAGCTTTAGTTTGGTTGAGTGTAGCAGGCCTATTTCCGCTGGCGCCGATGGATAACTTTGGGGTGTTAACCCTAGCGATAGCATCTGATATGAATGATCACTTTCTTTTGAACATAGAATTTTGTATTACTGGCTCAGTGGAATTAATGGCAGTGAATCAATTGTATAGTCGATGATTGCTCTTGAAATTGCCCAAAATAAGTATAGTTCGGGGCGGTATCTTGAGTGAACCTTCTACTAAGCACCCTCATGTCAGCATGTCGTCTTTATCAGAAGAATAGATAACATTTGCGTTAAAGTCCCCTGTTAAGATTATGTCCAATGTTGGGTTTGCTTGTTTGTAGTCAGCCATACTTGAGGATATTATTTCCAGAAGCTCTTTCTTTCTTGCTGAATTGGGGTGAACAAAATCATTCAATAAGCGTAATGGTGGTCTGTTGTCTTCGGCCCATTTAGTAAACTTAATTATTTGAAGACCTGAATCTGCGGAAGATAGTTCCTTGATGCAGCTATCCAATCTGAGAGATATGTATGCTGCAAGGCCCCCTTTATTCCTACCATAGTGTTGCGATTTGGTAGCCAGAATTTGGTAGTGTGAAACCTACTACTGGGAGGGCAACCATTGACAATGTCTCTTGCAGGGCAATGATGTAGAAGTCTTTCCAATTTTCTGGTGGGAAGCCATCTTTTAGTAAGGCCGGTGATGGTCCATCCAGTCACACCTAATCTCGCTATTGCGTGTGTCTGTCTAGGAGGAATGCACAAAGCCCAACTGTCAGCTACACCCAGTCATGTGACCCAGAGACAGGCTGCGGGCACCAAACAACTAAGGAAGAAAAATTGCATTTTCCAAATTGTAATTTAAAATACGATTTCAACCTAAGTTAGGATTTTTCATTACAATTCCAAAGAAACCAAACATGAACTGGTACCTGTTCCCATTTGGAAATTACACTTATAAAATGTAACAAGGTAACTCCATTGTTATCCTATGGAAGAGGCAGGCCTTGCAGTAGTGAAAAATGACTTTAGGAGTTTTTCACTACTAGGACATGTAAAACTTATAAGTACATGTCCAACTTTTTAAAGACACTGCACTCTGCCCTCAGGCTGTCCAAGGTCTACCCTAGGGGTGACATATGTATTAAAAAGGAAGGTTTGGGCCTGGTAATTTTTTTATTTTATCAGGTGGAATGGACAGTTTAAAACTGCACACACACACAGGCTGCAATGGGAGGCCTGAGACATGTTTAGAGTGCTACTTATGGGTGGCACAATCAGTGCTGCAGGCCCAGGAGTAGCATTTAATTTACAGGCCCTGGGCACAGTAGTTCCACTTTACTAGGGACTTGCAGATAAATTAAATATGCTAATGGGTACAAGCCAATCTTACCATGTTTTAAGTAGAGAGCACAAACACTTTAGGAGTGGTTAGCAGTGGTAAAGTACGCAGAGTCAGAAAACCGGAAAGAATTAAGTCAGCAACAGGAGGGTTGATGGCAAAATTTGGGGGGAAAGCCACGCCACGGATGGCAGGCCTAAACATACTCTAACATTGTTAATTCCATTCCTGTTAATTCCACTATAGGAAGAAAAAGAAAGTGCAATAGTCCATACCTGGGTAACTGAAACAGCCTGAATGTGCCCTGTGTCAGGAAACTACACACTGAGCAGACCTGTAGAGATTACAAAATGCAACAGCAACCAGCATCAACCCTTACCAAGTCTGCCAGGGGTGAACAGGCATGCTGGGCCCTGGATCAGATTTTAATTGACAAGCTGAACTATGCACTGTAACTCACTGAAACAAGGGATACTGCCATAAGACCATTGTATGGGCACTTTACAAAGACCTTAGCATAACAAACCGTAACAGTTGTAAGGGCACTGTTGCTCTCCACACAAAATTATGGGAATTCTGTAACAACTAGTGGATTGAAGCCTATCCTGGCAAACCAATCACTGGCCAATGCCAAAAATAACATTTGGATGAAGCAATATAATTTCCTTGGTGTCACTTTAATGCAACAAATGGTGCAGTACAATCATTTGATCTTGATAATACCTGCGATTCACTTTCCACCACCCTTGCAAACTTTCCTTTCTGTAGTTCAACCAATAAGAATAACCAAAATCCTGAACTGATAGATATTTGTTAATCCCAAGGGATAATAATCCCTTGGCACAACTGTATGTGAATGTCATAGATATGTGTGCTCTCTGCAAATAAACAGGACACAACTAAACTTACTGTATAAAGCTCAAAGATGAGTGGAGCCAGAATGCCTAAAGATTTGTCAATCCTCTTATATCAGCAGTGTATGACCACCCTGGAAACATGAGGACCACTTCTATCATAAAAGTAGGTACATCTAATCATAGGATCTGCAACCGGGGCACCCGTGCACAACCTTTCCCAGAAGTCAAACAAGATCTCATCCCTGAAAGTCAGCTGATGAATCATTACACAGAAACCATTTGAATCACCTCTCTCCCTAGCCAAGTGCAAAGGAAAAGAGAATTAACCTTCCAAATTTCTCAGTTCAGAGACAACAGAACCAGCCGTCATACTATTACACACATGTACTTAGGGCTTCTATCTCATCTGATTAATTCCGGTGCTATCCTGAAGTATTCCACCCAAAATCAATTCTATTCGTAGCAGCTGATAAGTTAAGCCTCTTAACAACTATTAATTCGTCCCACCAATGTATTCAGTCTGGAAGATCTTGGAACAGCCAATTGTTGCAGATAACAATGCTCCCACTCCCACAAACACTAATAGTGTTATCAGGGGTTACAATTTACAAACAGTATAAAAAAGAAAATTGTGATTTGCCTTCTAGCTCACTGTATGGTTTACCTGACGAATGAGCACATTGCTATGATCTGGGATTTGATAAAATCTTTAGTATAGATGCCCCAATGTCATTCTGATCCAGAGAAGTCTGGGAGATGGTTTGCCTAGAAGATCAAAGTTCTACATATGGCATTAGTCTTCCTAGGAGTTCCATGGCTTTCAAAAATGAGAAGATAAGTAAAGTTGATGGATTAAGATTTAAACTCGTTAACTAAGTTTTCCAAAATTAAAAATTATGCCCATGTTAGCTAATAGTGCACATGTCACTGCTGGTAAATCTTCTTATATCAACTTCCCAGAATACCCAGCAAGACCACCATTGTGCTGAGGGGATCCTCCTCTTGTATAGTTTACTCTGTGGATGCTGCCTCGTTTGGCTGTCCCCTTCTAACCGTGTAATTTTTTCCATGCCATGGGTTTAATAAGGTTACATTGATTATAAGTTAAAATATAATGAGTCACAAAGAGCTCAGCTTCTTTTTATCTCAGAATTGTATCATTTGTTTCAGATGGACAAACCCTATTTTGAAAAAAGGTTACAGACAGCGATTGGAGTTATCAGACATTTACCAAATCCCTTCAGCTGATTCTGCAGATAATCTTTCTGAACGACTGGAAAGGTAAGCTAATGCTTCTTACACCCCTGAAGCACTGTTTTGTGATTGAAATTTTTATTGTGGCCAGCAATGCATCAGTTTATGCTTCTGTTTCTCGTTTCATGTATATGTGGCTGACACCAGGACATTTTTCTTTCATTTACATCCCCCTAGAAATAAACGTTTCACATTGTCTCTTGGTTACTCGACAATGGATGCTAATCCACTTCCTTATGCATAATTTGGCTAAAACTATGATAATATAATTCAAAACCACATCGTCCCCACTACGCTTCCCTCTCATATCATGTTCTCTTCTCTCCCGACATCTTGACACCAGCCTCAGCAGCCAAAAATCTTGGAATAAAATGACACATAAATCATTAGTCAGAAACACCTCATAGCAGGCAGATTTCAGCCTCTCATTAATGCACTTGTCAGGGTTTTTCTGCCCAGATCATGCAGTTGTGGGGATAACAAGTGTCAGACCCTATGTGGGGGACCACACGGCAGGCAGGACTAGTGGGCCTCAAGCTTGTGGTTGAGGTTATTTGCTGCTGATGTCACGGAGCTCATACTACTATGGCTCTGCAAACAGGCCAAGTGCTACGCTTTCTGCACTTGACTCCCAGGCTAGAGACGATGAGCAGTCATAAGCTTCTCAGGGAGGCAGTGGAGGGGACACAAGCTCTGAAATCAACAATAAAACAGCAGACACAATAACAATGACCAATCCAGTCCTTCTCCTTTTGTTAAAGATATATGTATGTATGTATATGTATGCGTATATATATATATATGTATATATATATATATTATCTACTGGCGGTCGCCAGTAGATAGTTATAGTTACAACCTATTATCCATAGGAAATCCGCGACATTCTATTTGAAATAACTCTCTTGCCGGTTGACGTATCTTCGCAAAATTTTCAAACTTTGTGGCCCGCTCCGGTCCGCTCCTACCCTGAAAGTCTCGGGGGATTCGTCAAGCGGGGCCGAGAAAAAGGGGGGTCCCAAAACGCGTTTTCCCCATGCAATTTTCCATAGGAAACTTTAGACACGGCTACAGCCCAAACTGCTGAACGGAATTACACCAAATTTGGCAAAGAGGTAGTTCTTGGTTCAGAAAGAACCCTTTTGTTAAATGGTGTAAATCCGTTCAGTAGTTGCTGAGAAAATCAAAAGAAAAAAGATAGGTATATCTAGGGCCGCGGATCCTCCCGAGCACGAGCTTTATGTTAATTGGCTGTCAACACTCCAAATCAGGAAGTGTTGGCAGCCATTTTGTCCCTCGGTAGAACCGAGGGACAGAAACAAGTGCGCAAAGCGCACAAAGGGGGCAGGGTAGAAACACCCTGACCCCTAGGTCTGCTCAGGGGTCCCACAAGGACCCCCTGGGCAAAAAAAAATTAAAAAAAAAAAAAAAATCGGCAGGATGCGCTCAGGGAGGCGAACCCTGCCGGAAAAAATCGAAGCGCGGTCTCCCGCGCTCGATGTACTGGCCCCCGGGTGGGCCAAGTCCCGGGGGCATGCTGGGGGGGTTAATTTTATGTGTGGGGGGCCTCTAAGGGCCCCCAAGCCCCGGGGACCACCACCCCCGGGGCTTTATGGATAATGGTGCGGGAGGGCTCTGAGCCCTCCCGCAGCCCCGGGGACCACCACCTCCCCGGGGCTTCTTTTTTATATTTAAAAACCTGTATGGGGGGGCTCCAGCCCCCCCACACGCCCCGGGGACCACCACCTCCCCGGGGCACTAAGAAAAATGAAAATGGGGGTCCGTTTTGGACCCCCAAGCCCCGGGGACCACCACCTCTCCGGGGCTTTCTCGATGTAGGGAGGGGGGCCGCGCGGCCCCCCTCCTGGAGCCCTTGATGGCCCTGGGGACCGCCACCCCCCAGGGCCGGCTCCTGCAGTGTCCCGGGGTGCCTACCCCCGGGACAAGCCTCGCGGCTCCCGTCCTGTCATTGCAAACTTGCTTTGGATATTGGAAGAGAGAGCAGGAAACCTGCTCTCTCTTCCAATATCCAAAGCCGATTGCTTTTCCACATGGGGAGCAGCATGTTAGCTGCTCCCCATGTGTAAAAGCAATGCCGGCTCCCGTAGGACACGGGGAGCCGGCGGGACTGTGGGGGTTTGGGGACCCCCCACAGTCCCCAACGAGAGGCCAGGCCCCGGGGGATGGGGTCCCCGGGGCCTAAAAATAGGAAAAAGGAAGGGGGGCCACACGGCCCCCCTTCAGGAAAAAAAAAAAAAAAAAACGATCGGCCCGCAGGCCCCGCCCCTTCCTTCACCACTCTGCAAACGCGCCCCTGGCGCGTTTGCAGAGGGGGAACGATCCCCTTGAATACTGGGGGTCCCTGGGGGCCAACTAGCCCACCAGGAACCTCCAGTATGCGCCAGGGGCTGCCTTGCAGAGAGGTGTACAGAGGCCACGCCCCTTTTACACCTCTCTGCAACGCAGCTCTGTGGCGCTTTTGGAGGAACATGGTGGGCTAGTTGGACTCCAGGGACCCTCAGGATTCAAGGGGAGTTAATCCCCGACTTAAAACGCGCCACGGGCGCGTTTGCACAGTGGTGAAGGGAGGGGCGGGGCTTCAGGTGACATGTGTGCAAACAGGCCCCGTGGCGCGTTTTAAGATGGGGAATTAAATCCTCTTCAATCCTGAGGGTCTCTGGGGCCAACTAGCCCAACAGGTACGTCCAGAAAGCGCCACAGAGCTGCGTTGCAGAGAGGTGTAAAAGGGGTGTGGCCTCTGTACATGTCTCTGCAACGCAGCCCCTGGCGCATACTGGAGGTTCCTGGTGGGCTAGTTGGCCCGTAGGGACCCTCATGATTCAAGGGGACTTAATCCCCCAACTTAAAACGCGCCACGGGCGCGTTTGCACAGATGCCACCTCAGGCCCCGCCCCTCCCTTCACCATTGTGCAAATATTCCTCTAAAATCAGCCGAAATACGAATTCCGATTTACTCACCTGTTATCAGGAGAGACCTCAGTGCTGCATCTTTCAGCCCAGTACTGATCCTCAAAAGTAATTTTAACCGTACTTACCGGTAACTTGAATTTCCTTCATAGGCTAACATTGACTGGTTTCACTTGGAAATTCTTCTAAGTGTGGAGTTTTGGAACTTTAAAATATTCCTCTAAAATCAGCCGAAATACGAATTCCGATTTACTCACCTGTTATCAGGAGAGACCTCAGTGCTGCATCTTTCAGCCCAGTACTGAACCTCAAAAGTAATTTTAACCGTACTTACCAGTAACTTGAATTTCCTTCCATAGGATATCATTGCCTGCTTTTTGCTGAAAAAGTTTCTAAGTGTTGATTTTTGAAACATACAAATATTCCTCTAAAATCAGCCGAAATCCGAATTCCGATTTACTCACCTGTTATCAGGAGAGACCTCAGTGCTGCATCTTTCAGCCCAGTACTGATCCTCAAAAGTAATTTTAACCGTACTTACCGGTAACTTGAATTTCCTTCATAGGCTAACATTGACTAGTTTCACTTGGAAATTCTTCTAAGTGTGGAGTTTTGGAACTTTAAAATATTCCTCTAAAATCAGCCGAAATACGAATTCCGATTTACTCACCTGTTATCAGGAGAGACCTCAGTGCTGCATCTTTCAGCCCAGTACTGGTCCTGAAAAGTAATTTTAACCGTACTTACCGGTAACTTGAATTTCCTTCATAGGCTAACATTGACTGGTTTCACTTGGAAATTCTTCTAAGTGTGGAGTTTTGGAACTTTAAAATATTCCTCTAAAATCAGCCGAAATACGAATTCCGATTTACTCACCTGTTATCAGGAGAGACCTCAGTGCTGCATCTTTCAGCCCAGTACTGATCCTCAAAAGTAATTTTAACCGTACTTACCGGTAACTTGAATTTCCTTCATAGGCTAACATTGACTGGTTTCACTTGGAAATTCTTCTAAGTGTGGAGTTTTGGAACTTTAAAATATTCCTCTAAAATCAGCCGAAATACGAATTCCGATTTACTCACCTGTTATCAGGAGAGAACCCAGTGCTGCATCTTTTAGCCCAGTACTGATCCTCAAAAGTAATTTTAACCGTACTTACCAGTAACTTGAATTTCCTTCCATAGGATATCATTGCCTGCTTTTTGCTGAAAAAGTTTCTAAGTGTTGATTTTTGAAACATACAAATATTCCTCTAAAATCAGCCGAAATCCGAATTCTGATTTACTCACCTGTTATCAGGAGAGACCTCAGTGCTGCATCTTTCAGCCCAGTACTGGTCCTGAAAAGTAATTTTAACCGTACTTACCAGTAACTTGAATTTCCTTCCATAGGCTAACATTGACTGGTTTCACTTGGAAATTCTTCTAAGTGTGGAGTTTTGGAACTTTAAAATAGTCCTCTAAAATCAGCCGAAATACGAATTCCGATTTACTCACCTGTTATCAGGAGAGACCTCAGTGCTGCATCTTTCAGCCCAGTACTGATCCTCAAAAGTAATTTTAACCGTACTTACCAGTAACTTGAATTTCCTTCCATAGGAATCCATTGTCTGGTTTTCAGCAGAAAAGTTTCAAAGTGTCGATTTTCACAAACTACAAATATTCCTAAAAATCGCCTGTATGACTTAAACGCATTCTTTCAACTGTTTACAGGAGATGCACCAGTGCTGGATCCAGGATCCAACACTGAGTAAGAAAAAGTAACGATAACAGTTTTTAACTTCTAAGTGAATTTCCTTCCATAGGATAACATTGGTGATTCTATGAGAAAAAGTTTCTAAGTGTGAACTTTTAAAGTACAATAATATTCCTTAAAAATCACGACTGTAACCAAAACGCTTTTACTCAACTGTTTACAGGAGATGTCCCAGGACTGAATCTAGGATCCAGTAATGTGGTTAGAAAAGTAATCCATAAAGTAACTAATTGCATTTAACTAGAAATTCACATTGAGCTGAATGTTGCATTGTGTCTGAAAATGTGTTGCCCATTGCAACAACTGTAACTACTGTACTTAAAAGTCTATTGCCTATGTGCAAAGTAATTAAACTAAAGTAATTCATTCTGAGAAAGTATTTTTTGTAATGTATAATGTAATTACAATGTAATTTAAAAAATAAAATATGTAAAAAAAATTGTTTCTAAAAAATTTGGAAATCAATATGAAAAACATTTATATAACAATTAATACATTTAAAAATTGTCATTTACAAAACCTTTGAAATTCACTGAAAAAACTGTAGGTTTCAGACATGTTATAGTTACAAATTAGCATTTAAAAAACCTTTGAAATTCACTGAAAAAACCATAGGTTTCAGGGACGTTATAGTTACAAATTAGCATTTAAAAAACCTTTGAAATTCACTGAAAAAACCATAGGTTTTAGGGACAGTTATAGTTAGTTGGACATTGCACTCGTACAAAACCCGTGAAATTCCCCCGTTATAGTTAGTCCAGCTAACTATAACTCGCGCCCCGCAATGCACTGCTGATGACGTCACATATTACATCACTCATGACATGGTCAGTGACATCACTGATGACATCACTGATGACATCTCAAATGACATCACTGATGACATCATCCACGTGATAATCTGATGCATCTCCTCACACTCTAATATAACCTTTGATACACCCACTCTAAATTACAGACTGCCATTCGCAAAACCATAGACACTCCAACACCAATAACTACATACCCACTCACTGATTCTTAGGTCTACGCACACATCCACTCACTCACCCGTACAGTCACTCATACTTACGGTCACTCAGTACAGGACTATCATATGCACTCATACTCCTATATAGACACTCAAACACCGCCACTCATCCATAGAGGTACTCACACACCTAGTCAGTAATGCAAATAATTAAACACACTACCATTTACTCACCTATACAGTTATACACACACCAGCTCACTTACTCATACAAATAGTAGCACATTCTTACGCTCTTATACAATCACTGATACAAGCACACACTCATCCATACAGCCACTATCACAATCACTCACTCTCGCTTATAGCTATTTATATACTCCAACACACATATATACTGCCTTTCACATATGTAGTTACTCACACATGTACCACTGGGACATACATTCACTCACTAACACACTCTTACACACACTTACCCACCCATACAGTCTATCACAGTTGCACTCTTGAAACCATCCACCCAGTGAATCACCCACTCACACATCTATGCACAGAGTTGCACACACCCCTCCCACACAAACACTCAGGCACCCATACAGATACTCAGACAAGCATTCAATAACTCATATAGACACTCATGTAGCTATTCACAAACACATGCAGCCACTTACACAGCAACAGACAGACGGATACAGACATTCACCCAGTTTAGTCACTAACCCATGCATTCAGTAAGATACGTTAAATCACTCACTTATAGAGTCAGTCACGCACCTACTAAATCATCCATACAGACACTTACACACCCACTCATTCTTCAATACGTCTTTTCCTATATATATTAAAAATATTTAAACTTTACAGAAACACACAGTCACTGGATGATGTCATCAGTGATGTCATTTGAGATGTCATCAGTGATGTCATCAGTGATGTCACTGACCATGTCATGAGTGATGTAATATGTGACGTCATCAGCAGTGCATTATGGGGCGCGAGTTATAGTTAGCTGGACTAACTATAACGGGGGAATTTCACGGGTTTTGTACGAGTGCAATGTCCAACTAACTATAACTGTCCCTAAAACCTATGGTTTTTTCAGTGAATTTCAAAGGTTTTTTAAATGCTAATTTGTAACTATAACGTCCCTGAAACCTATGGTTTTTTCAGTGAATATATATATATATATATATATATATATCCTACTGGCGGTCGCCAGTGGGTAGTTATAGTTAGGACCCTATTATCCATAGGAAAATCGTAACATTCTTTTCCCAATAACGGGGTGATTCGGCAAGCGGGGGCCGAGAAAAAAGGGGGGGTCCCAAAACGTGTTTTCTCCATGTTATTTTCCATAGGAAATTTTAGCCACGGCTACAGCCCGAACTGCTGAACGGAATTACACCAAATTTGGCAAAAAGGTAGTGCTTGGTTCAGAAAGCACCCTTTTTTTTAAAATGGTGTAAATCCGTTCAGTAATTCCAGAGAAATTCAAAAATTCACATATCTGTATAGCAGAACCTCTGTGGATTACTTAGACATAAGGGTCCGCATTGAAAACGAGAAAATCTGCCCCACCCTCTTCCGTAAGACCACATCTTGCAAGCAAATAGTGCACACCCAAAAGCCCTAAAATGGAGTATCCCCTACGGAGAGTTTCTGCGGGCGCGCAGGAACTGCTCGGAGGAGGTGGAGTTTAACAAACCGGTCTCTATAATGTCTGATCGTTTCCAGAGAAGAGGATATCCCTTGATGGTCCTAGAGGATGCGCGAACAAGAGCATCGAATGCCAAAAGAGAGGATCTACTGCTACCGAAAAACATCAAAACAGAATCTGTGTCAAATGAGGAACCAGTGAGATTCATCACGGATTTTAACAACTCGAATCAGAGGATCAGACAGGTGATCAACAAACATTGGAGTGTGCTTAAAAAAGATCAGGAGCTAAATTCCTTCATTAAAGCAAAAGCAAATATCACCTACAGAAAAGTACCCTCACTGGGGGGCCTATTGACACAAAGCTACTTCTCAAGTAAAACTGTACATCAGCAAAAAACAACTTGGCTATCACAGAAGGGCTTTGTGAAATGCACAAAATGTAAAGCCTGCAACTACGGCCGCAACAGGACAGAAATTATAACAATTCAAGGCCTGAAAAAAGTCATTAAGGATAAGATCACGTGTGAATCCACCCATGTGGTCTACCTCTTGGAGTGTATATGCGGCCAGAAATATATTGGCAGTACTGTGAACAAACTTAAATTGCGTATCCTCCAACATCTGCGAGCCATATTAAACAAGGACTTTACTTATGCAATGGCCAAACATATCTGGAGAGAGCATGAAGGAATTTTAAACAAGAATAAACTCTCATACTCTGGTATTGAACAAATACCAGCTCATATCAGAGGGGGAGATAGAGAGTTGACACTGAGACGTGCAGAATCGAGATGGATTGTTAATCTACGAACAGAGATACCATGGGGACTAAATGCTGATGCGGAATTATACACCTTTCTGTAAGAATATTCCTGGTTCTCCTCGTCTTAATAACTGAATTCCCAGATTTTATTTGTATTTTATGCTAGGCATGTGATGTGTATAGGATTACAAATAATGGGCTTAATGTGGATTATTTAACTCTGTCTGGTCTACATGAATTGTATTGTTGTATCCCTTTTAGGACTTTTTAATTATTGTGATTATGTGTAGTTTTTGCATTGGCCATTTTTAGAATCGGGGTAAACAAATTGTTCATCTATGTGGGTTTTTTAGCAGAAACATTGAAGCAGTGTAGCCATGAATAGATGAATTTCTATCGGTAGTGATTTTAGATTATGGAGGACCGCTTTCCATACAGATTAGGAATGTACGTAAACACGAAATAGGACAGCAGCTATCTGATTGGGAAGCAATTTGACCACCTCTTGGGGATTAATGTAGGTGGCTATATTTAGACCATGATATATAATATGTTTTTTTTTTAATATATAGGCACCCAGCACTTTAATATGGAGTGCGCAATATATAGGGACAAACGTTTAGCATTTTAGTATAAGTTGGAAAGTAGCTGGGAGGGGATCAGTGAGAGTTTGTCAGGATAACAAACATCAATTTTCTTCTATATCCAGCAATTTCGTCCCTATGCACCCATTCCCCATATTCTAGAACCAATGGCAGCTGCACCTCTGCACTTTAATATGCACATGCACTTTGAGGTTTCTTCTGCTATTTTTCACATATTTGTCTCCGGACTTTTTATATACATCTTGGAGAAACAACACAATGCACTTTTTTAGAAGCATGAGTCACTTTAATTGTCTAGTCCTGGAGGGATAAGAGATGAATAATTGCATCAGAAACAGAATACTAGACACGACCAAAGAATTGGTCATAGGGGACCTAAATGTTTGGGAGGATTCATTATATAGTAATGACTGAATGTCAGATTATTACTCCAGGGCCGTCTATTTGTTAATCAGTTGGGATAAAGACAAAGGGTTGAACTTGGTACTTCATCTATTTAATATTTGAATAAGAATTTGACAGCCTTTGTTTTGTCATGCGATCTGCCTAGCATAAATATAATGAGCTGAGATGTGTACTTCACAAGTGTATATTATGAATAGAGACATGCAAATTGGAAAAAAAGGAAAATAGAAAGTGAAAAAGTAATTTTGTCTAAATGTTATAATGCATTTGAATTCAATTCATGTATATGTCTCCTTTAAGAAACTGACCTTGTTTTTAATTGGTGGTGGGGGGAAATGAGCCATGCTTCCCCTTTAAATAGCACATCTTGTTTTGCACATGTTGACCCAGTAGAAGGCGTAAGCCGAAACGCGTAGGTCAATTCTGTTTGGTATGCACCCCTGCACTTTGCTGTGAGAGGCTTCTAATGCGAGGGGCCTCCTGTAACGACGAAAATTAATAAAGCCCTTCGGAAGCCAGTTCCTGGTAGTGCCGTGCTTCATTATCGCCCTGGAAATCATGCAGCAAGAGCGAAGGGCAATTGTGTGGAGTAAGTGTGGGAACGTGTATATATATATATATATATATATATATATATATATATATATATATATATATATATTATCTACTGGCGGTCGCCAGTAGATAGTTATAGTTACAACCTATTATCCATAGGAAGTCCGCGACATTCTATTTGAAATAACGTTGGCGCCGGTTGACGAATCTTCGTGAAAGTTTCCAACTTGTTGGGCGCTCCGCTCCGCTCCTACCCTGAAAGTCTCGGGGTGATACGTGAAGCGGGGGCCGAGAAAAAAGGGGGGTCCCAAAACGCGTTTTCCCCATTCATTTTTCCAAAGGGACCTTGAGTCGCAGCTACAGCCCGAACTGCTGAACGGAATTACACCAAATTTGGCAAAGAGGTAGTCCTTGGTTCAGACTGGTGCCTTTTGCTTAAATGGTGTAAATCCGTTCAGTAGTTCCTGAGAAAATCAAAAGTAAAAGTACATATATATCTATGGGCGCGTCGGATACGCGTACCCTCAGCGCACCCTGCGCGCACCGTCCCGATCACGAGCTGCATGCTAATTGGCTGTCAGCTGGCTGTCAACATTCCGATTCAGGAAGTGTTGGCAGCCATTTTGTCCCTCGGTAGAACCGAGGGACAGAAACAAGTGCGGAAAGCGCAAAAGGGGGCAGGGTAGAAACCCCTAACCCCTAGGTCTGCTCAGGGGGTCCCACAAGGACCCCTGGGCAGAAAAAGAATTTTTTTTTTTAAAAATCGGCGGGATGCGTTTAGGGTGCGCGTATCCCGCTATAAAAAAAAGAAACAAGTGCGCAAAACGCACAAAGGGGCAGGGTAGAAACACCCTAACCCCCTAGGCCTGCTCAGGGGTCCCACAAGGACCCCCATGGCAAAAAGCATTTTTTTTTTTTAAATCGGCAGGATGCGCTCAGGGTGCGCGAATCCTGCCGAAGAAATCGAAGCGCGGTCTCCCGCGCTTCGATGTTAACTGGCCCCGGGTGGGCCAAGTCCCGGGGGCATTCTGGGGGGGGTTAATTTTATGTGTGGGGGCCTCTAAGGGCCCCCAAGCCCCGGGGACCGCCACCCCCCGGGGCTTTATGCATAATGGTGCGGGAGGGCTCTGAGCCCTCCCGCAGCCCCGAGGACCACCACCTCCCGGGGCTTCTTTTTTAAATGAAAAACCTGTGTGGGGGGCTCCAGCCCCCACACGCCCGGGACCGCCACCTCCCCGGGGCACTAAACATTTAAATATGGGGGTCCGTTACGGACCCCAGAGCCCCGGGGACCACCACCTCCCCGGGGCTGTGCACACGATGGGAGGGGGCCGCGCGGCCCCCTCCTGGAGCCTGTGGTGGCCCTGGGGACCGCCACCCCCAGGGCCGGCTCCTGCAGTGTCCCGGGGTGCCTACCCCGGGACACTGCTGTTTGCAATGACAGGACGGGAGCTTCGCGGCTCCCGTCCTGTCATTGCAAACTGCTTTGGATATTGGAAGAGAGAGCAGGAAACCTGCTCTCTCTTCCAATATCCAAAGCCGATTGCTTTCCACATGGGGAGCAGCATGTTAGCTGCTCCCCATGTGTAAAGCAATGCCGGCTCCCGTAGGACACGGGGAGCCGGCGGGACTGTGGGGGTTTGGGGACCCCCACAGTCCCCAACGAGAGGGCCAGCCCCGGGGGATGGGGTCCCCGGGGCAAGTAGTGGCCCGGGAGGGGGCCACGCGGCCCCCTCCCCAAAGTTTTGAAAAATTATAAAAAATAAAAAAAGGGTATGGCCGGCCCGAGGATGGGGTCCCCGGGTCTTAAAATGGCCAGAGGAGGGGGCCACGCAGCCCCCTCAAAATATTAAAAATAAAAATAGAGGCCATGCCCCGGGAGATGGGGTCCCCGGGGCCAATACAGGCCCGGGGAAGGGGGGCCCCTTCCCGTTTTTTTTTTAAATTTAAAAAAAGGGGTCAGGCCCTGGGGGATGGGGTCCCCAGGGCCCAAAAACAGAAAAAAGGAAAAGGGGCCACACAGCCCCCCTTCAGGGGACAAAAAAAAACAAATAAAAAAAAAACGATCGGGCCCGCAGGCCCCGCCCCCTTCCTTCACCACTCTGCAAACGCGCCCCTGGCGCGTTTGCAGAGGGGAACGAATTCCCCTTGAATACTGGGGGTCCCTGGGGGCCAACTAGCCCACCAGGAACCTCCAGTATGCGCCAGGGGCTGCCTTGCAGAGAGGTGTACAGAGGCCACGCCCCTTTTTACACCTCTCTGCAACGCAGCTCTGTGGCGCTGTTTGGAGGTATATGGTGGGCTAGTTGGACTCCGGGGACCCTCAGGATTCAAGGGGACTTAATCCCCCAACTTAAAACGCACCACGGGGCGCGTTTGCACAGTGGTGAAGGGAGGGGGCGGGGCTTCAGGTGACATGTGTGCAAACAGGCCCCGTGGCGCGTTTTAAGATGGGGAATTAAATCCCCTTCAATCCTGAGGGTCCCTGGGGGCCAACTAGCCCAACAGGTACATCCAGAAAGCGCCACAGAGCTGCGTTGCAGAGAGGTGTAAAGGGGTGTGGCCTCTCTACACGTCTCTGCAACGCAGCCCCCTGGCGCATATTGGAGGTTCCTGGTGGGCTAGTTGGCCCATAGGGACCCTCAGGATTCAAGGGGACTTAATCCCCCAACTTAAAACGCGCCACGGGGCGCGTTTGCACAGATGTAGCCTCAGGCCCCGCCCCCTCCCTTCACCATTGTGCAAATATTCCTCTAAAATCAGCCGAAATACGAATTCCGATTTACTCACCTGTTATCAGGAGAGACCTCAGTGCTGTATCTTTCAGCCCAGTACTGATCCTCAAAAGTAATTTTAACCGTACTTACCGGTAACTTGAATTTCCTTCATAGGCTAAGATTGACTGGTTTTCAGCAAAAAAGTTTCAAAGTGTTGATTTTTACAAACTACAAATATTCCTTAAAAATCGCCTGTATGACTTAAACGCATTTTTTCAACTGTTTACAGGAGATGCACCAGTGCTGGATCCAGGATCCAACACTGAGTAAGAAAAAGTAACGATAACAGTTTTTCCCTGCTAAGTGAATTTCCTTCCATAGGATAACATTGGTGATTCTATGAGAAAAAGTTTCTAAGTGTCAACTTTTAAAATACAATAATATTCCTTAAAAATCACGACTGTAACCAAAACGCTTTTACTCAACTGTTTACAGGAGATGTACCAGGACTGAATCTAGGATCCAGTCCTGTGGTTACAAAAGTAATCCATAAAGTAACTAATTGCATTTAACTAGAAATTCACATTGAGCTGAATGTTGCATTGTGTTTGAAAATGTGTTGCCCATTGCAACAACTGTAACTACTGTACTTAAAAGTCTATTGCCTATCTGCAAAGTATTTAAACTAAAGTAATTCATTCTGAGAAAGTATTTTTTGTAATGTAATGTATAATGTAATTACAATGTAATTTAAAAAATAAAATATGTAAAAAAAAATTGTTTCTAAAAATGTAGTAAATCAGTATGAAAAAAATTAATATAACAATTAATACATTTAAAAATTGTCATTTACAAAACCTTTGAAATTCACTGAAAAAACCGTAGGTTTCAGGCACGTTATAGTTAGAAATTAGCATTTAAAAAACCTTTGAAATTCACTGAAAAAACCATAGGTTTCAGACACGTTATAGTTACAAATTAGCATTTAAAAAACCTTTGAAATTCACTGAAAAAACCATAGGTTTCAGACACGTTATAGTTACAAATTAGCATTTAAAAAACCTTTGAAATTCACTGAAAAAACCATAGGTTTCAGACACGTTATAGTTACAAATTAGCATTTAAAAAACCTTTGAAATTCACTGAAAAAACCATAGGTTTTAGGGACAGTTTTAGTTACTTGGACATTGCACTCGTACAAAACCCGTGAAATTCCCCCGTTATAGTTAGTTCAGCTAACTATAACTCGCGCCCTGCAATGCACTGCTGATGACGTCACATATTACATCACTCATGACATGGTCAGTGACATCACTGATGACATCACTGATGACATCTCAAATGACATCACTGATGACATCACTGATGACATCATCCATGTGATAATTTCATGCATCTTCTCACACCCTAATATAACCTTTGATATACCCACTCTAAATTACAGACTGCCATTCTCAAAACCATAGACACTCCAACACCAAAAACTACATACCCACTCACTGATTATTAGGTCTACACACACATTTACTCTCTCACCAGTACAATCACTCATACTTATGGTCACTCAGTACAGGACTATCATATGCACTCATACACCTATATACACACTCACACACCTCCACTCATCCATAGAGGTACTCACACACCTAGTCAGTCATGCAAATAATTAATCACACTCCCATTTACTTACCTATACAGTTATACACACACCAGCTCACTTACTCATACAAATACTAGCACATGCTTACGCTCTTACACAATCACTGATACAAGCACACACTCATCCATACAGCCACTCTCACAATCACACACTCTCACTTATAGCCATTTATATACTCCAACACACATATATACTGCCTTTCACATATGTAGTTACTCACACATGTACCACTGAGATATACATTTACTCAATAACACAGCCATACACACACTCACCCACCCATACAGTCCATCACAGATGCACTCTTGAAAACATGCACCCAGTGAATCACCCACTCACACATCTATGCACAGAGTCACACACACCCCACCCACACAAACACTCAGGCACCCATACAGATACTCAGACAACAAATCAATAACCCATATAGACACTCATGTAGCTATTCGCAAACCCATGCAGCCGCTTACACACCAACAGACAGACAGATACAGACATTCACACAGTTTAGTCATTAACCCATGCATTCAGTAAGATACGTTTAATCACTCACTCATAGAGTCAGTCACGCACCTACTAAATCATCCATTCAGACACTTATACACCCACTCATTCTTCAATATGCCTTTCCCTATATATATTAAACATATTTAAACTTTACAGAAACACACAGTCACTGGATGATGTCATCAGTGATGTCATCAGTGATGTCATTTGAGATGTCATCAGTGATGTCATCAGTGATGTCACTGACCATGTCATGAGTGATGTAATATGTGACGTCATCAGCAGTGCATTGCAAGGGCGCGAGTTATAGTTAGCTGAACTAACTATAACGGGGGAATTTCACGGGTTTTGTACGAGTGCAATGTCCAAGTAACTAAAACTGTCCCTAAAACCTATGGTTTTTTCAGTGAATTTCAAAGGTTTTTTAAATGCTAATTTGTAACTATAACGTGTCTGAAACCTATGGTTTTTTCAGTGAATATATATATATATATATATGTATGTATGTGTATGTATGTGTATATATATGTATGTATGTATATATGTATATATATTTATATATATATACGTGTGTGTGTGTGTGTATATATATATATTACCTACTGGCGGTCGCCAGTGGGTAGTTATAGTTAGGACCTATTATCCATAGGAAAATCGTAACATTCTTTTCCCAATAACGGGATGATTCGGCAAGCGGGGGCCGAGAAAAAAGGGGGGTCCCAAAACGTGTTTTCTCCATGTTATTTTCCATAGGAAACTTTAGCCACGGCTACAGCCCGACCTGCTGAACGGAATTACACCAAATTTGGCAAAAAGGTAGTGCTTGGTTCAGAAAGCACCCTTTTTTTTAAATGGTGTAAATCCGTTAAGTAATTCCTGAGAAATTCAAAAAATAAGAGTAAAAAAATCAATTTCCCATAGGAAACGTTATGCAAGGCTACAGCCGAAACTACTGAACGGATTTACCCCAAATTTGGCAAAAAGGTAGTGCTTGGTTCAGAAAGCGACCTTTTTAAAAATGGTGTAAATCCGTTCAGTAGTTGCTGAGAAAATCAAAAATAAAAGTTTCAATATTTAGAGGCACGGAGGATCCACGGACCCTCCCGACCACGAGCTTTATTCTAATTGGCTGTCAACACTCCAAACCAGGAAGTGTTGGCAGCCATCTTGTGACTCGGTAGAACCAAGTCACAAGAAATCAGAATAAAAAACACGAAAAAAAGAAAAGGGGGCAGGGTAGAAACACCCTGACCCCCTAGGCCTGCTCAGGGGGTCCCACAAGGACCCCCAGGGCCCAAAAAAGCATTTTAATTTTTTTTAAAAATGGCGAAATTCGCGTCGGATCTGCGAATCCTGCCGTGAAGAAAAATATTTAGCCCCCGGGTGGGCCAAGTCCCGGGGCCATGCAAAAATGTAATAGCGGGGGCCCAGGGAGGCCCCCGCAGCCCCGGGGACCGCCATCCCCTGGGGCTTTCCATAAATATTTGCGGGGGGCTCACGGCCCCCCCGCAGCCCCGGGGACCGCCACCCCCGGGGCTTTGTTTTGTTATGTGTGGGGGGGCCTCCAAGCCCCGGGGACCGCCACCCCCCGGGGCTTTGGTTAATAATTTTGCGGGGGGCACACAGCCCCCCGCTGCCCCGGGGACCGCCACCCCCGAGGCTCTCATTTCTTTTAAACTACCTGTGTGGGGGGGCTCGAGCCCCCCCACACGCCCCGGGGACCGCCACCTCCCCGGGGGACTAATTATTCAAATTTGGGGGTCTGTGACGGACCCCCGAGCCCCGGGGACCACCACCTCCCCGGGGCTGTGCAGATGTTGGGAGGGGGGCCGCGCGGCCCCCCTCCTGGAGCCTGTGATGGCCCTGGGAACCGCCACCCTCCAGGGCCAGCTCCTGCAGTGTCCCGGTGTGCCCACCCCCGGGACACTGCTGTTTGTAATGACAGGGCGGGAGCCTCGCGGCTCCCGCCCTGTCATTGCAAACTGCTTAGCTTCATTGAAGCGAGAGCAGGGAAACCTGCTCTCGCTTCAATGAAGCAAAGCAGATTGCTTTTCCACACTGGGAGCTGCATGTTAGCAGCTCCCCATGTGGAAAAGCAATGCCGGCTCCCGCAGGAGGCGGGGAGCCGGCAGGGACCGTGGGGGCATTGGGGCTCCCCCCACGGTCCCCAACGGAGAGGGCCAGCCCCGGAGGATGCTGTCCCCGGGGCAAGTAGTGGCCCGGGAGGGGGGCCACGCGGCCTGTGGCGCTTACTGGAGGTACCTGGTGGGCTAGTTGGACCCCAGGGACCCTCAGGATTGAAGGGGACATAATCCCCCAACTTAAAACGCGCCACGTGACGCGTTTGCACAGTGGTGAAGGGAGGGGGCGGGGCCAGAGCTGACATGTGTGCAAACACGCCCTGTGGTGCGTTTTAAGTTGGGGAATTCATTCTCTTTCAATCCTGAGGGCCCCTGGGGGCCAACTAGCCCACCAGGTGCTTCCAGTAAGCGCCACTGTGCTGCGTTGCAGAGAGGTGGTCCAGGCCATGCCCCTTTTTACACCTCTCTGCAACGCAGCTCTGTGGCGCTTACTGGAGGTACCTGGTTGGCTAGTTGGACCCCAGGGACCGTCAGGATTCAAGGGGACTTAATCTCCCAACTTAAAACGGCCACAGGGCGGGTTTGCACACGTCACCTCAGGCCCCCCCTCCCTTCACCACTGTGCAAACGCGCCCCTGGGTGCGTTTTAAGAGGAAGTTTTAATCCCCCTGCCCTATTATGTACTAGGGCCTTACAGAGGAGGTCATGCTAATCACAGGGGTACCCCAATGCATAGTGTTCCCTAGTGTATGTAGGTGTTTTCACTGTATTCTAAGTGTCTTTTAGCATAGCACTGGCTCTAGACCTGGTTAGTCCGAGTCAGTTACCACCAGTACCCGTCTGAAAAAGTTGTGGGCACAGGATGATTTTGCAACAAGGCCTCTTTCTGCTCCTCTGTTGGTTCTTTCTGCACATGTCTTGCTTCTTCCTGCTCTTTTCTTCGTCTTTGTGGACTTCTGTTGCTTCTTTCTGCATTTCTTTTGCTTCTGTCTGTGCGTTTTTTCTTCTTTCTTCACATGTCCTACCTCTGTAGGCATAGTTAGAAACTAGCATTTAAAAAACCTTTGAAATTCACTTAAAAAACCATAGGTTTCAGGCACGTTATAGTTAGAAATTAGCATTTAAAAAACCTTTGAAATTCACTGAAAAAACCATAGGTTTCAGACACGTTATAGTTAGAAATTAGCATTTAAAAAACCTTTGAAATTCACTGAAAAAACCATAGGTTTTAGGGACAGTTATAGTTAGTTGGACATTTCACTCGTACAAAACCAGTGAAATTCCCCGTTATAGTTAGTTCAGCTAACTATAACTCGCGCCCCATAATGCACTGCTGATGACGTCACATATTACATCACTCATGACATGGTCAGTGACATCACTGATGACATCACTGATGACATCTCAAATTACGTCACTCTTTTCCGCATACTTGATAAGAATCCTCATCATGTTTTTACTACATTCCATTTTGTTAGCGCCCCACTCTTTAACATATCCGTGCGTGTGTCCGGATGCGTAGGCATAGTAAAAATCCTAAGACCCCGTGGGACTCTGTCAACTTCGAGATATTTTTGTAATGCCAAGCAAGAAATCTTGGCATTACAAAAATATCTCTTAGGATTTTTACTATGCCTGCGCATCCGGACACACGCACGGATATGTTAGAAGAGTGGGGCGCTAACAACATGGAATGTAGTAAAAACATGATGAGGATTCTTATCAAGTATGCGGAAATCGACCTACTAGATATACACACAGCCATCCAAGACCTCGAGGCCAAACTAAATCAATGTGACAAAGAGGAAACAGCGAAATTACATAAAGAAATGGAAGATCGATTAGAGAAATATGAGGATGAAATTCAACAACGAAAACAAAGAAAATACACTATGCCACAAAGATATCAAAACCAGGAGGGGAAACAGGTAGTGAATCAGATATAAGTGGCAGCGAAAACGAAGCAACAGCTAGAAAAACCACACTGAATACTATTTCTTTTTTAGAGGAAATGCGCCTGGTCAACCTGGATCAGAATCTATCACGGAATCAAGGCCAGGGTCAAGGCAGAGGCAGAGGGTTTGGAAGAGGCAATTCAAAGTCTTCAGAAGCTCCAGGAAAACTCGAAGATCTAAGTACAAGAAGGCAGTATCCCTTGGGGAATCGAACAAAGAGAAACTGATTGAAGACAATCATCATCAATTTATCAGACTATACCCCAACACCAATGGAATGTCAGATACTAAATAGAGGTCTCTCATTTAGTCCGGAAAGACACTTCAACTATACGGATACAAAAATTGACATATACAAATATGTACGCAAGTTGAAACTTACAAAAGTACATGCTGTTAAATCACCTCACAACTATCAAAATACGATCTCTCAAGAGAACATTAATGAACAGATGGGTAATAAAGATATGGAGCTAACTATAGAGGAGATTCCACATCTAAAAACCCTCTATGATTTAGCCAATGAAGCACAGGAGAATGAAACTACCGAGCTTGAAATGCTCCAAGACCTTGAAATGGATACTAAACAACATAAAAGCAGTGGCCTCAAGAACAAATCTCGCTACTGCCCTCAACTATCTCCTGGCAATAAAATTGATTCCTTCTCAGAAGCAATAATGAATGAGATTGACAATATGGAAAAAGTTAGAAATAACAAACAGAGGGAAAACATGTCAATAAAAGAAAATCAAGCAATTAAAACTTTGGCAAACAACCCAAAAATAATCATAAAACCCGCGGATAAGGGCGGAAATATAGTAATCCAGAACATAAGTGATTACAAAAAGAAGCCTATCGCCAACTACAGGATTCTGAAAAGTATCAGAAATTATCACACAATCCTATTCACAAAATGATCCAGGATACAAGAAACTACTTAGATAACTGGCATAAACACAAACTAATTAGTGATGAAGAGCGACTATTCCTATTGAAAGAAAATCCCACAATTCCAACAGTATACTTTCTACCTAAGATTCACAAAACACTCACCAACCCTCCCGGCAGACCGATAGTGTCATCATGTGATTCATTATACGAAAACATTTCATCCTATGTAGATCATTACTTGGCCCCCATTGTCCAAAATCTAAACTCTTACATCCAGGACACGGGAGACTTCTTGCGCATACTCTTGAACACCGCATGGAATCCATCATATATCATGGCAACAATCGACGTGGTGTCCCTGTACACCTCAATTGATCACACAATAGGCTTACATGCCTGTGCACACTTTTTAAAACAGCGCAACATTAGTGAATTGGAACACTCCGCAATGCTATTATCAATGATAGAAATGTGTCTGTCAAACAATATTTTCTTCTTTGATCAAGAATTATACCACCAATTATGTGGCTGTGCCATGGGCATTTCTTTCTCCCCAAATTATGCTAACATCACTAAGGGTGGTGGGAGAAGGAAATAGCCTGGGGTCCAAAAAACAACAAGGCCCTGGATAAGATCATACTATGGACACTCTATATAGATGATCTGTTCCTAATTTGGAACAGTAAAAAGGAGGAATTCATGGAATACTTCAACTCCTTAAATGACAATGACATTGGATTATCGTTCACATGTTCTGTAAGCCGGTACAAAATAGACTTTCTCGATACCACAGTGTATATTGAGGATGGGCAAATACACACTACCCTTCACAGGAAAAAAATGGCGACAAATAGCATTCTTCATGCGGAGAGCTTCCATCCTATGCCCCTTTTGAGGAGTATCCCATTCGGAGAATTCATCCGGATGCGCCGTAATTGTTCCAAGGACGATGAAGCGAAAAAAGAAATTACTAAAAGTGTAGAAAGACTCCGAAAGAGAGGATACAGGGAAAGAGACCTCAACAAAAATCTAAAGAAAATCGAAAATATGTCACGTACAGAAATTCTGGTAAAAAGAGCCAAAAACAATAAGGAAGAAGAGGACAATCCAAATCAAGCATCCAGACGAGTAGCCCCGAGGCTCATACTAACATTCAGTAAAGAGGCACATAAAATCCGACAAAGCATCCAAAAGTATTGGCCATTACTCCTACAAGATCAAGATATTGCGAATATAATTGGGGAAAGACCATTAATCACTTATAGGAAAGTATCATCACTTAAGGACACAATAGTAAAAAGCCATTTTCAAACAAAATCAAAAGAAAAAAATTGGTTGGAAAAACAACAGACTTGCTTTAAAAGATGCAACAGCCGTAAAGCTTGTAAAATTGGGACCAACAAGAATGAGATAAGAGATCCAGAAGGAAGAGTTATCCAAATCAAACAAAGAATAACATGTACAACTCAATACGTAGTCTACGCCATTCAATGCAACTGTGGCCTCATGTATATAGGCAGCACTGTTTGCATGCGTAAAAAACGGATTTTAGAACATATCCGCGCAGTAAAAAAGAAAGATTCAACATATGCAACTGCGAAGCACCTGCTATCGTGCCAGAATGGTGACTGGCGAAACATGAGCTTCTTCGGCATTGACACAGTGGAAATCAATGAAAGGCTGGGTGACAGAAAAAAGAAACTGAGACAGCTTGAATCAAAGTATATAATCAGATTCCGTACCAAGATCCCCAAAGGGATGAACTTTGACGAAGAATATTATGTTCACCTGTAGAACTGAAAACATGATCTCTGGAACTTCTCATACTCATGCAAACACGATTCATGCCAACAGTATACAACAAATAAGACTGGATGCCTGAATAACTGAACTGCAACAAAAATCATTTCGAACATTGGGTACTAAACCCCACAAGCTATAAACATTATGCCAACTCAGATAGAATGGAAAGAAAAATATTGTAACGATACTGCAACACCCTGCAATAATATGTATACCGCCTTTTGATAAAGTATGTCTAGCGATATCATGAGACAAAATATAATTAGTGTCAAAATCGTGTACTAAACACATGAATAGATTACGCACTAAGCAAATGAATAGTAAGGTATGCAATGAAGATGAATGTTTGCTAAATTTGATTCTGTCACGAGGTATCTAGCATTGTTTTTAATTAAACTACAACTCCCAGAAGTCTATGGGAATTGTGATCCACAGGAAATGACATAAAAACAGTTGTAACAGTAGTGCCCCCTACCGTGAGAAAGGCCGAGTTGGCCGAAACGCGTCGGTGTGACAGACTGGCTCTGTAATAAAAATACACAGCACAAGATTCCAGAGTGCGACGTCTTTTGTGTAAAAAAAAAATATATATATGTATATATCAGCTAACAGTATCCCCGTGCGTGCTCGCACAAATAGGACCATGGACTCAAGATATAGCTGTTGCCAATATTCGTGCTTTTATTCCTAAACGAAAAGGTGCAGCCTCAGACGCGTTTCGGACACAAACTGTGTCCTTGATCACATGACGATATGTTCTAAAGCAGGAAATTTAAACAAACATAGCACTTCCGGTAACGTGATCGGCATGGTAATAAACAGTGAAGACATACTACACAGTATGATAACATATTAAAAGAAAAAAGCTGTAAACTGATTTCAAATGGCCATGAATTGAATACAGGATATTCTAGCACATCAACACTAAAATGTTGATCCAATCAATTTTCAATGAAGTGCGCAAATGCATAAAGGGTGCAAAGATCTTTCTTCGCATACATGGGTAAAAGTAACATCTATATTATGTGCAAATACGCAAATGTAAACATCGACAGGAAGCTAGCGTAAATATTATACTAAAAGTGCTAAAAGTACTCTGCCTAAATTGTAAAGACACATGTTAGTTGCTATAAATATTTTGTCTAAAACAATGTATATACTAGCAGCAAATATATTATCGCACCTCCTGAACATAAAATATATATGTATAAAAATACTTATAACCCGTGTATGATGTGCAAAAATTGCAATAAATACATAGACACTAAACCATATATCGGCAAATGCCCCAGCATATATATCATGTGCAAATACACGTATGTGAGCATCGACATGTAACGAATATAAATATATTGCTAAAAATTTTAAAATGCTGGTTACCCAAATATCTAGAATACATAAGATATTTCTAATGATGTATAAATTAGCAGCAATATGTCGTTACTTCTCATGTAAACAAAACACCTTGAAATGTAAACATATATATCATGTTCGATGTGCAAAAACCGCAATAATAAACATAATTGGCCAATTCAGGAAATTACATGCCTGCACGACACTGAAAAATGCTAAAAGTGTAAAGGGTGCAAATAGAACAATAAATGTGCAAATGTGCAAAAAGATATAAAACCTAGACCCAAAGGAGATCATGCGGCGGCAGAGGTAATTGACTGGAGGCTACTGTGGTGAATGTAAAGCAGATTATTTCACTATGTAAAAACATACATTACAGTACTACATCAGTAATACTCATCGCCGTTTGTACCCATGATGGAAATAAGGAAATAATATGATAAAATAAAATAAGATGGAATGTCATAATATAATACAGTTGGCATAAATGTAGAAGATGTCTAATATGTTAAGCATGTCAAGCTGGAGTAACTAAAGCCCTAAAAAGGGGACAGCGATTTAAGAACCAAATACTTAGGAACAAAAATAATAGTAGCATCCTCTTTATATGAAATTATGTAAATCTTCTCCTATATTCAGCCCAGACGGAAACTTAGTATCTAGTTCTACGATGTACTCAGATTCTAGCTGACGTAACCGTTTTTCCCGATTCCCACCTCTTTTATTGAGGGGTACTGCGTCGATAACAAAATATTGCAGACATTTCAAATTGTTATCGTGTACAGCTTTGAAATGTCTTGCAACTGGATAAACTGGGTCTGAATTCACAATCGCACGAAGGTGCTGCAGAATGCGAACATGTACCTGAAGTTTTGTGCTGCCTACGTAGCGCAATCCGCAGTCGCACCTAAGTACATATACTGCATGGTCAGTCCTGCATGTATAGTGTTCTCTTAGAGAATATTCTTTATCTGAAAAGGGTGTCTTATATGTAGATGTATTAATACCAAATTTGCAAGCTCTACATGAGCTACACCTCACAAACCCTTTTTTAGGTGATAGCCAATTTACTGGTTTAATAGTTTCAGGGCTGCTCTTTCCTAAGTCATTCTGCATAGAGTAAGCTTTGCGAAATGTGACAGTGGGACTCTGGGGAAGGATATATATATATTCACTAAAAGACCAAGGGTTACAGGGACATTAAATTTAGGTTCAGATTTTACACACACAAAACCATAGAAATTTAGAAGTTATAGTTGGAGTTATCTCAAGTAACTATACCTCGTGCCTTAAGGTAACTATAGCTTGCACTCCCATCATGCAGTTTTCTCATCAATAAATTGACAGCAAATGTTGCACTGATATTATCAATGATGTCATAAAAGATGTCATGAGTGATATAAATATGGGGTAATTAGAAGTGGATGGTGAGAGTTATAGTTACATGCCAACAGCAACGCAGTGATTGGCTGGCCCCAACCTGAGAAAAAAGTTGCACCTGCCATTTTGTCAATCGGGACACGGTTGGTGGGGGGTAAGGGAATAAAGTGTAAATAGAAAATAAGGGGTCAGGATAGACGTATCCTGACCCCATGGGACTAATAGAGGGGTCCGTGAGGGACCCCTCATCGGCACAAAATTGTCCAAAAACTTTTTTGGGGGGGTGGAGGGGGTGTGCGGGCGCATGAGGGACCACAGGTCCACATCAGCGATCAGCAGGGCCCCCTGTGTGAAACCGTGACGGATCCGTTTATCCTGAGCCCAATAAAAAAATATGCCCACTCTTGCACACCCAGAACACCACTCACAAACCCACTCACACACCAATACAACCACTCACATGCCCACTCAGAGACCCACAAAACCCCTCAGAGACCCACAAAACCCCTCACACACCCACTCAGACCCACACAGCCAGTCACACACTCACTCACACACACAGTTGGAAATTATCTTCTTGTCTATAACTTGAGCACCACTTAATGATTTGCACATAATTGGGTAGATGTTTAGCATGCTTAGCTTATTCCTGGTTGTTAAAAAAATGCCCCTTTTATCATGGCAACCCCCACGTTTTGCTCAAGATGCTGTCTTTATAGATCTGGAAGTGCACTAGGACCTGCTAACCAGACCCAAGTGCCATTGCTTTTTCCCTTAAAATTGTAACTGTTGAATTGGTGCACCCAATTGGCAAGCTCTCATCACTCCATATAAGCCCCAAGTAGATGGTACCAATGGTGCCCAGGGCAAGGGTGATAAGAGGGGTCACCAGGGCTACAGCACTTTATTGTGCCGAGGATCTGACGAAAAGTATGTCTGCAGGTCTGCCATTGCAGCCCTGCATGAGCAGCCTGTCTGCTCGAGAGTGACTCTGTACACACTATGTGCTGCAGAGCCACACCACTGCCTTAATGTAAGTAAGTCACTCTTAAGGTTGTCCTCTTAAGCCCAGGAGGTAGGGTGCATTATATTAAAGGTGTGGATATATGTACATACATATATCACTACAGTAACCCTGTAAAGTAAGGTTTTACTGCAAGTGACTGGCAATCCATAGAGTAACATGGGTTGGCTACCGAGAAAACTTGAGCTAGCCAGCTCCATTATGGAACGACTAAATTGTGTCATGTTTAGTATCAAACACTGCTTTTTCAACACAACATGATTCTCGTGTTGAGGTTGAGCTGGCATGCACAGAGGTGCCTTCATGCGAGGGTACCTCCCAGGATACAAAGCTCCAGTGCCTTGATGGGCTTCCCCAAGCAGTTTGCCGCCAAGACAAGAGTCTGCCTTCCTGGTGGGATGTGCTAGCACTTCCCCAGAATGTAGACACAGACCTGGGCAGGAAGGAGGTCGCAGCTCCATCCTCCCAGGATGGCTAGTGTTTACAGTCATTGAGGCGGTGAGTCACAAAGGCTTTCACCGCCCTTGATGTGTAATTGCCGTGTCTCCCACTCGAGGACAAAGCTCTTCCCACCCTGCAGATCAGGCAGACGTGAAAATTAGTTTTGCAGGAGGCGTACACTCCTCAAAGCCTAGCCACACCTTTAGGGTTGGGCTAGGAGGTCTGTACAGCCAAGGAAGGGTTCTGCCAATTTGGAAGACCCTAAAATAGAGTATTCTGGGTAGCACTGTGATGTACACCCACAGGATGTTGCCACTACGGGGGGGTCAGCCGCAGTGACCAGTCACCCATTGCCACTGTCCTTTATGCAATTATCACCCACTAAACTAGGATTTAAGGGGCTCCCCTGGCACCAGGACCTCAGTTCTAACTTGGAATCCAAGAAGAGGCTCAGAGAAGATGGAGTCACCGACACATGACTTTGGACTCTGCTGCAGCGCAAAGAGAGGACACTTAAGTGCCCTGAAGAGACCATATACTGGAACTGTGTGTCGATGTGTGTCCATTGCAAAAGCTCATTTCTCCCAGCAAGAAAGACTTCAGTGGTTGCCAGAAGCCAAAGCAGACTCCCCTGATGGGTGGAACCAGTCACCTGCAACCTGCAGAAGAATCGACATGCGGCCTCACAAGAATTGTGACCCGCTGAGCCTGTCGGGAGCAAGCCCTAAAAGAAGTGATGTACTGCAAGCCCAGAGTAGTAGCTAAGCTCAAACCAAGTCTCAAGCTGCTAGTCTCATCCTGTCGACCTCCAGCCGCCGAAATACCCGAGGACTACATTTGCCGCAGCCAGGCTTGCTGATCGCCAGTCAGGTGATCGACCCGTTGGGTGACATCTCCAGCCCGAGAGCAACTCACAGTGACAGCAACTGATGTCGGCAAGGACCTCTTCGCTGTGTCCCTGCATCCTGAAGTTGAAGTCTTTGAGTTTGTGGCAAAGCATCTTTGGCGCAACCTGTCCCTGTGATTGACAGCTGCCAGCTACCTCTGCACCCAGAGCCGCCCAGCAAGTTAGAAGAAATCCAGCTTTTTCACCTGAGGTCTGGGACCCCAAAGGCCTCTACTCTCCGAGGGTAGAGTGTAACTCCATCGCCAAGTGTGGTTTTGCCAAGGGTTCAGTTGAGCTCGCCCTGCAACTATCATTTAGCTAAGTGTGTTATCCCCCATTGACTTCAATGCTGAACATTTGACAGCTTTCATTGTCTTTATCATTTAATACTTTGAAAATCTATAACTCCGGTTACATGCAACGTATCAAGTTCGTTTTGGTGGGAGGTCGGAGCTTGCCTGGCTCCAAGATGGCCGTGGAATAGTGAAGCTCCGGTAACCCGGCCAGCAATCCGACATCATCCTGACACCTAATGCACCACATAGACACTAGTGACCTGCTACACACCTGATGAAGCAATGGTCCGTACAGAAAACGAGGCTCGTCTGGAGGTGGTGGGACAGCAGAGAGACTGACAACGCTCGACAGGCCCCAAGTGGCAAAAGCGGCCTAGCGCTACTCACGTAGCATATCTGCTGAGCACTGTGTGGCTGACCCGGAGCGGTGCATCGTGAGCAGAGGTCCGGCTACAGTTGCGATGTTGAGACCCGAGTCCACTGGCGTCAGAACGATAACAGAGCCTCTGGTGCGGTGAGTGAAGATTCACAGGAAGTGTGGGGAGGGAGCTCCCGAACAGCGACGCCTGCCTGGGCTGTGAGCGCAGTGCGGCCATCCTCTGCACTGAGTGACAGGGCGCCTGGCCTGCCACGGACAGTAGGAAGCCCAGTCTGGAATATAAGCGAGTGGGATCCGGGTGGCAGTGGAGGACGGTGACTGGGGCTACACCCCGACAGAAAGCAGAGGCCCCTGGATGAGAAGCGGAGGTGGCAGGCGGTGAGTCTCTGCACTTAAGAGATCGCTGCTCACCCGCAAGAGCGGCCTTGGTGGGGCTTGCGGAGACGCTGCGGCACTCCGGTCGCCTGAACCACGCTGTTCATTGGAAGGGAAGTAAATGCGGGCAAATTTGACGACACTAGAGCCCTCAGCCCATATTACAGTTACTCAAAATACCTAAGAGACAACCACAAGAACAGCCCATGGGGCGCTCACACGTAGCAGGCATATGGGATGCTTGGGGGTGAGGCCCTATTAATATCAGGTCGAGTGAGGTGGCGGACTGAACACTGATCACAGGAGTTCCCTGGGCCCAGATTAACATTGCATTTTTTTTAGACCAGTATCTGCAGCAATTACTTTAACATGCACAGTAGCTACCATAATATATAGATGAGCACCCCCTGCCCAGCCCACAGGGGACTGCGGGAGTGCTCTGAACAATCCTTCAACAGTTTCAAGACCAAGGGCACCCTGTATTATGCCAGCTGCCACTGAATAGTCAGGACTTAACATGGGCAAGTCGGACAAATTACAGCCCAAACTCCAATGCGAATCCTGCAAGAACCATAGAACAAAGGAGGCAAACATGAATGCGTCCGGGTCAGAGACTACTGATCCCGCGGCAGACACAGAGCTGAAACAGATACTGACAGGCATGCAACGGAGACTGACAAAAATCAATGGAATGATTGATGTGCTCACGTTTAGAATGGACATGATAATGGAGAGGCTGGATAAACATACTAAGCGGCTGGACACAGTGGAGAGGAGAATGTCGGATGTGGTAGATGTGGTAGCCGCGGAATCAACAAAGCATAACAAGGTGGACAAGCTCCTCCACACCCTACAGGTAAAGGCAGAGGATTTAGAGGCAAGATCCAGGAGGAATAACATATGGGGGTAGCGGAGTCCACCAATATAGAAAATATGGAACAATACGTGGAGAACCACGCTATTTGTTCCGGCTAAAAGGAAACTTCGCGAACTCCAATTGGAATACAGTATGTTCTACTCGCTTAAGCTGCGGGTAATGTCGGAAGGAAAGGCACATTACTTCACGGATCCAAAGGAGGTATAAGACTTCTTCAAACAAAAGGAAGGAATCGGTGGCAGGCGAAGATCAACCCACCATGCTTCAAATGAGGAAGATGACACACATGACATGGAGGAACAGTAGGGGGACTCCAGACGCTCTGGATGTCTTTGCGACTTGTGAAGCCGAGGCGAGAAGAGTCTGTCACTGGAGCTTCAGAACATATGTGGATAGAATGCCGATCACGTTCTGGTGTCGTACCGCCTCCAGAGGATTAACACAAAATAGGAACTCAGGGAGTGTTGAAGTGCCACTCCCTTGTGAGGACCATGACTGCACACTGTTGGTAAGATAGTTTCAGGTGTCACTGTTACAGCCCCATGCAGATATGTAGAATTTAAGGGGATATGATATATAGTACATTATTTGAGAAAGGCAATGGGGACAACGTTGGCCAGGACCTGAAGTACATTATGATGGTGGCGGGTCAGAAAAGTTGGATAGGTAAGGTCAAGACTTTTTCATTTCAGTAAAAGGTGCATGCTGAGTTATACTATTATCTTTCTTTGGTGTCACAATGAGAGGGGCCCTGGACGGTTGGGAAGCTTCATACCTTGTGACATACACCCCCATGTGTTTACCACCAAATGCACACTGTAGTTTTTGCTTATGATCTGTTGAGGGACCACCGGGGAGGGTGGGGGAGGGACGACGTTCTTCTATGCAAAGTTTGAACGTACAAAATTAGCAAAATTCCATTATTCAGGTAGTCTGCGCAATATATCTTGTTTAAAGTGCCAAGTGCATAGATCTAACCAAATCTAAAATAAACAATTTCGTCATAAGATAAAACATAATAAAAAATTCATAGTCAGTATAAAAATGTTCACAATACGAGTTCAGCAATAAATACACTGGGCTATTTTGTAAGTACGGTGCACCAAGTTACATTGATACCTAAAGCCTTTCCGAGTACACCAATGGAATAATACAATATAGGGGGGCAAAGTGGTTATTGCACACTAGCGCTATCACACCGAGTGCCGCCAGTATACCCACTTATGCTTAATGCTTACTGGAATCATCCCTCCTGTTACTTCAGGCCTGCCCTCCTGGTACCTCCCTCGCCAAGGGGGAATGCAAAATGCAAGGGTACCCACCAAAATGGCCAGCATAATCTCGTTTAGGGAACACTTAAAAATGCAAAGGCATTTCAGATTTCGTTACCTCTTGGCCTTGTTGTCTACCCATTGGTTTCCGGTTATGAGTTCACGATAGGTGCGCTGAGGTGCGGTGCGCTGCAGTCTAGGTGGACTCCGAAGACTAAGAGGTGGACGGCAAAGGAGTGGAGAGGCTACCGGAGGCTACCGGAGAGACTACTTGAGAGGCCACCGGAGGCAGAAGCGAAGTGCGGTGGCGGCGGGAGTTGCTGGTTGCCGACTGCTGAGGAAAAGGGCAGGTACTCTATTCTATCTACTCCATCTGTATAAGCACTTGCAGGCCTCCATGGGCTCGTAGCTCTTAGCCACCTAGTTTATACCCCACTCAACGGGACGAGCGTGGCAGCCCTAGCTGGCTGCCGCAAAGTGTGTGCCCCGCCCCCCCTGGGGAAGCGGCCCGGCTAGAGCTGGGTGCAGCTTGTGGGTGGAGTTTGGTATGCCCCGCTCGAGCCCTGCGCCCGGGAGTATTAAAACATTGAAGATTGAGCCAGGAGGCGCCAACGCCGTGATCTACGTGCCGGAGGCGCATAAAAGGCATTCCCGGGCTCCGCGGCGCGGGAGCTCGCTACAGGCACCAGCACTTTACCGGGGCAGCAGGGGACTACATCCCCCATTATCCACAGCGCCACGAGGCGCCAACACCATGATCTATGCGCCAGAGGCGCATAAAAGGCATTCCCGGGTTTAAGCGGCGCGGGTGCTCGCTACAGGCACCAGCACTTTACCGGGGCAGCAGGGGACTACATCTCCCATTATCCACAGCGCCAGGAGGCGCCAACGCCGTGATCTACGTGCCGGAGGTGCATAAAAGGCATTCCCGGGCTCCCGCGGTGCGGGAGCTTGCTACAGGCACCAGCACTTTACCGGGGCAGCAGGGGACTACATCCCCCATTATCCACAGCGCCAGGAGGCTCCAACGCCGTGATCTACGTGCCGGAAGCACATAAAAGGCATTCCCGGGTTACCGCGGCGTGGGAGCTTGCTACAGGTACCAGCACTTTACTGGGGCAGCAGGGGACAACATCCCCCATTATCCACAGCACCAGGAGGCGCCAACGCCGTGATCTACGCGCCAGAGGCGCAGAAAAGGCATTCCCAAATTCCCGCGGTGAGGGACGTGCGCGGGCGAGCCCGGGCCAAGGGCGGGCCCGTCTGCGCCCATCAGAGACCGGAAGAGGCTGGCTGGCCCCCCCCCCTAACGTGTACGGCTTAGTGGCATAAGAGGACCGGGTCTGACTCACAAGATGGGGAAACGGAAAACGACAACTACAACGAATGGAGGTGAGCCTACAAACACTTTAGACTCCTTTGTTATAAGAGCTCCTGATGTACTTGATAAGGAGATTTTATCTGTCGAACGAAGGCTATCTATGGGGGGAACGGGTGCGCTGGCTGCTGGGATCGAGTCCACAAATAGGGAGGACCATACCACATCAGTAACAGATCCCCAACTTACAAACTCAGAGCCTACCACTACTCAACCCAAACATCTAATTTCCCGCATACCCAACGCCTTACTCTCCCCTCCGGGCCCATCAGAACCCCCCCCGAAGAAGAAAGTTGGGGGGAGGACAACAAAAGAAAAAACTGTTACACCCCAAGAATCAAATGTTTTCCACTCATCTTTTATGGATTCATTGATTTTAAAGATAGAGCAGTCAATTATGTTTTACTACAACCGTTGATAGACAGACTGTCCAGAATCGAGACAAAAATGGAATCTGTTCGATTTGTAGGGGGAGACCAAAACAACGACAATACCAGCTGTTGTATTGATTACCCAGCTAATCAGGACTTACCGACACCTTGCAGAAATACAATTATGGGGGGAATCCCAACAGACCCCCCTAGCCGCAACTTGTCGCTCAAAATATCAATTCCATGGTCCCAAAAACAACTACTGCCAATAACACTGGTAACATACCGCAAGGAACATTTAAGGACACTACCCGGCCCCCCATAAGACTTGAGATAAGATCAAACCAAAGGACCGGACTGGCCAAAATTGGCCCAAATGATAATCACACGACCCTGGCACTTCCCCCAGCTGCATGCCCTTATGTTGTAATATTAACAAATGTTCCAAAACTACATAATGCCCAAGTGGAGACAACCGAACAATTGATGTCTAAAGCAAGTCACTGGTTTAATCAATTTGTAGGGGGTCAAAAGGCGATGCTGCCATATATCTTAATGGCCAGAAGAGTGGGTTGGGTGGGAGACTCGGAGAAAGGTATTGAAGGCGATTGTGTGGTGGTCAATTTTAACTCTTCCCAATTGGTTCGCCACTTATTACAAATACTACCTACTGGCCCAACATCGCCCACCCAAATATTTGCCTTACCGTTGGGATATTTTTATAAACCTAACACACCGGGGTTGCGAGGTCGACAATCTCCCGTATTGGACTTGGCTCCCCCCCCTTGTTTAATCCTCCCCAATACTCTCTGGGTCTGTTTCCTGCCCCCCTCCCCACACATAATAGATTCAATGCACTTACAGACCTAGAGGGTTGTCATTGACACAACCCGAACAGGAGTGTCCCCACTCCTGTTCAAAATCCACCTTTACGCGTTCCTGAAACACAATTGCCTGGAATTGAAACATTTGACCAGCCTAAACCAATCGCATTTATGTCATGGAATATTGCTGGCCTGAGTAGCAAAATTCAGGACCCAGATTGGATAAACATTGTAACTACATATGATCTGATTTGTTTCCAGGAAACATGGGAGGTCGAGCAGACCGACCTGGATGGTTATCGCTCGTTTTATACCGCCGCCCTCCCATCAAGATCAGGCAGAGCTAGGGGAGGGATCTTAACTCTATTACGAAATACTCTACGGGTGGAAGTCGTTTCATTTTATAATGCTTCCCCCTTTTATCACTTATTATTTTTAAAAGGTCCAGATGAAGACATTATCGTTTTAGTTAACTTTTATAACAATAATTTTCTAGGTGATATGAAAAAGGTTGCAGACCAGTTGGAGATAGATATTAACAATTGCTCCAGCACTTTAAAAGTCACCCCAAAAATACTCTGGCTGGGCGATTTTAATGCACATTGCTGTCAGCTCTCAAACTCAGCAGCATGTAGTTTTAATGACGACGAAGGGGATCCCCTATACCATTTTAATCATAACCAGTATGGGGAAGACCTGAACAGACTTCTAGGGATTAATAACCTAGAGATTTGTAATCCGATTGATATCTCCTCTGGCATGTTGCGTAACACATTTGGCATACCCTCTCAGGGCAGTACAATCGATTACATAATCGCAGCGGAACCCCTCAAAAAACTTATCTCTAGTTGCGAGATCAATTACTTAAAGTTTAGTGATCACGCTGCGATTACTGGCAAAATGAAATGGGCAGGAATTTATTCAGAACAGATAAGGCACATCAAGCCCACGATTGCAAAAGCTAATGGGTTAACACTAAAATGGGCCTTAGCAGACAAAGCATCCCTTGTCCCAAAAATAATCAAAAAGAGACAGAGGGATATCCTAACATGCCTAGAATCTGCTTCCAATCCAACCCAAATAACCATGGCATTCGAGGCCATATTAACTGAGGTTAGGCATCATTTATCCAGGAAAAAAACAACTACCATAACAGCAGGGCCTAGATGGTTCGATCATTCGTGCACTAAATCACTAACAGCTTTGCACCAGGCCCTGGGGGTAATTCCTAGAGATAAAACCTTAGTGAAGCAACTCCGCTTACAATATAATGAGGCCAGGAAAAAAAGAATTAAAACCTTCAAGGAAGAAACATGGGAACAACTCCACCAAGCGGCAATTGCAAAAAACTCTAAGGATTTTTGGAGTATTATTAACGCCCCCTTCCTCAAATCACCATCAGCTCCTACATTGGACTGTCATGTTGATGAGGAATCTTGGGTCGGGTATTTTTCCCGCATATTTGACCCTAATGCGGAGGGGGTGGCATCACAGAACGTACCCGTGATCCCTTTCATTGATCTACCATTGGTCTTTGAATATTACGAGGTCAGAGAAGCCCTTACCCAGTGCTCCATTAACAAAGCGCCAGGACCGGATTGCACTCCCATAGATTTCTTCATTGACCAGCCAGATTTGTGGGGCCCTGTGCTGACAAATGTTTTCAACGCAGTCGCAAAAGTGGGCCCACCTGATTCATGGAAGAAATCAATTCTAATACCAATTTACAAGAAGGGGGACAAATCCGAACCAAGAAAGTATAGGCCAATATCATTGTTGGATAGCACAGCTAAACTCATGGGCAGGGTTTTATTGAATCGTTTAGAGGATTGGGCAGCCAAAAGTAAGGTTTTAATTCCGGTCCAATAAGGTTTTAAAAAGAGTATGGATACCCAAGATCAGTGCCTCAATCTTAGCCTATTAATCACCAAGTACACCCAAGCAAAGTCCGGCAGATTATACTTGGCGTTTATGGACTTGTCCGCAGCGTTTGACTGCGTGGCACACGAACACCTATGGAGGATAATGGAGGAAATGGGCATAGATGGGGCTATTATACTATTTATCAGGCAGCTTTACTCATCAGCCACGGCCTGCGTCAGATACGGGAGAGAAGGGGAGTGCACCAGGGCGTTTCCAATCAATAGAGGAGTCCGCCAGGGTTGCGTACTCGCCCCATTTATTTTTTCTATTTACACCAATGGGGTAGAAGCGCCCCTGACGGACTCAACACCAGACGTCCCTAAAATTAACAATGTCCGCAACCCAATCCTCCTGTATGCTGACGACTCAGTGCTAATTGCCCGCACGGGCCTGGCCCTACAAAAGTTATTAAACATCTATGTAACCTACATGCAAAAATTAGGGCTGAAAACTAATGAGTCAAAGTCTTTCATTTTAACCCCTGGTCGGAAGGATAGGAAGGTCCCGAGTTTTTATATTTCCGGGAAAAAAATAGCCCACACCGATACCTTTTCTTACGTAGGCGTAACATTTGATAGGCAGCTATCATGGTCCCATATGCTTGCTGCTAGGGGGTTATCACTTGAGAGAAATATCATTGCTCTCCATTCTTTTATTAAAAAACTGGGGGCGAAACCTATCGATATGGTAAGAAAGGTCTATGCAGCTAAATCAGTGTCGGTAGCAACTTATGGGGCAGGCATATGGGGCCATATTAATCCGTCTCCCCTCCAAGTGATAGAGGACACCTTTTTGAAAAAGTTAATGAGCCTCCCCGTAAGCTGCTCTAACCTTATTACTCACACAGAATTGGAGGTCCCATATCTGTCTGATACAATCTCTGTGGCACCAATTATCCTGTGGCACTCCATCTGGAGAAGGGAGTCTATTCAGACTACTCAAAAACTAATAGGAGATTGTTTATCCATGGAAAATGCCCATAGGATTCCATGGATTTCGTACATCAAATCTACTCTCTCCGCCTTAGGTCTGGAGCGCCGATTCGTTACCCCCAGGGACTGTATGAGCATTTCAAGACAGGAGGTAAAAGCCCGTTTTCTTAAACAAAGAGCAGATGCCAAACTGCAAATAAACTGCACAAAGGTATTGGTAAAATTATACCTTGAAGGTACGAAGCCTCAGGAAGGGACAATGTCATACTTATTTACTGTGACAAACTTACGTCATAGATTCCTTCTAATTAGATTCCGATTGAATCTTATTCCGTGTATGCTGGCACACCCTGCAGGAATCTATTCCATAAATGATTTACCCTCTTGTCCCTGCGATGGTTCCTCTGCACAATCAAATTTACACATTTGTTTTCCGGCAAATTCTATAGCGAACCCCGCAAAAGATTTATTCTCCCCCTGATGTGTAAATTCCATTTTAAACAATGTCGTGTAGCAATTTTCTTTTTTCAATCCCTGCCTAACCCTATGGTTCGCTTTTCAGTGGCGTCTTTCTTAACTCAATCACGGAAGATCAGGCGGCACTACAACACTAGTGTATGAATTTTAAACAGCTTTTATCAATTGTTATTTACCTGTGATTGTTATAACTCTGTTTTTATAATCTTCATACTGGCATGTATATAATTCTTGATTTTGCACTGATTGATTGATGTTTTTAAATTGTATTCATCTGTATTTTTATGATCTTATACTATAAGTATCGAATAAAGTAATTGACTGACTGAGTCATATGCACAGTTTCATCACAATAGGAGCCATCAACATTCATCAGCCATCATTTGCCAGTTGTCAAAGGGGATAAAAAGTGTCTACAGAAAGTATTGCTGAAAGTGGCCAGCAGTCTCTCTACTAACTGAAAAATAGGCACTATCTCTATTGGGCTCTTTTCAATAAAATTAACAAACTGCAGATGCTATATGGCTTATTAGAACATTGGAATGTTGGGAGCTCCATTGAAGACAATGGAGTGCTCCCTGCTTCTACGGGCCGGTAAAGGCCAGCAGAGCAACATTCCAATGTTTTACAAAGGCCTCTCGGAGCTCGAGGGGATTTAAATTCCCTCGAGCTTCGAGAAGCCTTTGTTTTATTTGTTAGAACATTCTGCCCTCTAGTGGCAGAATGTTCTAATAGCCTTATAGCCCTTCGTAGCAGGGCTATACCGGCTATTAAAGTCCCGGTCCCTTGTTAAAGTCCCTCGCCTTCGGCTCGGGCCTTTAACGCGGGAGCGGGCCTTTAATAGCCGGTATAGCCCGCTACGGCGGGCTATAAGGCTATATTATAGCCCAGAGAACTTTGAAGGGTACACACACAGTTCCGGTGGATTATGAAGGCTACAACTGTGGCAATATTGGAATAGCCTATTCAAAACGTCTAATGTTCACATTGTAAGACTTGTGGCGCATTTGTGTCCCTCCTGTTGGTAGTCTGGTAGACTACATTTGAGAAACTGGTGTTCTGCAGGCGGAGAGGGGGCGCTCACGGGTGCAGCCTTTTACTGGCTACTTTGTAATATATATCCCCAGGCAGAGCTTTCCAGACTTGGACTGGTGGAAAACACACTGGAATACAATTAAGGTACAATTAAGCATCAGTTTAATTTTGAAATGGGGAGGCGGAAACTCCCCTAGCCTACTAAGAAAACAATAGCGATGGATTTGGAGAAGTTGTCACAAAGGGATGGTGAGTCTCAGCGTGAGTCCTACAATGATACGGAGTGATGGGTGATCCGTTCTACAAAAGGGTCAATTAGGAATTATGTCCGGGCTACCAGCATGCCATTAGATTTGTCTTCAGAAAATGGTGCCCTGGTCCCGGTTTGGACTAGCCCAGGCCCCATTTCATCTTTGGAGTCTAATTTATACAGCACCAGTTATAATTACCCTTTGGCAGCGGGCATTAATATTCAGCATTTGCAATCATGCCCGAAGTTGTCAGATGAAGTTTCAACAGGGGGTAAATTAAGTCTCCAAATGGAACAGAGTACCTCGAACTCTGCCATGGCCTCTAGCTTAATTCACAATGGGGATAAAGTGGATCAAGTACTTACCTCACTGGCCCAGGTTTCCATGATCAGCAATAATGAACCTAGTACCCAAATGGCCAAATCAACTAACAAGAAAATCCTAGTAGCTGTCCAAGTTCTGCAAAGTAATGATTCAGGAAGTCATCGTGTTTCACCTTTACTCATAAATGTGAAAGCCCCTTACAAACTAATTTATCGGTAAATAGAGCTACAAACTCTCAACGATTTAATGCATCTATGATTGGAAGTGAAAATGCTTCAGCTCAAGAGCAAGGAAATCTTTTGAATCAGTTTTTAGGTGCCATGGACGCGCAAATAGAGGTAACGCTCAGCCAAACTTTGATGATGATGATACATTACCCTCTCACATCTCGTTACCGCTCACTCACTTTTGCTGTTAACATTGTAACTATGGAGTCAAAACCCCGAGCAGTATAGTGCGGTTGAGTAAAAAGCCATGATAAACGATTAACATTGTAACTATGGAGTCAAAACCCCCAGCAGTACATTGCAGTTGGGTAAAAAGCCAGGATTAGCGGCTATGAATTTCGTTGGTGTGTGGAACGTCTTGTGTCATGTTTTTACCACTATCCCATGTGCAGGGTGACAGCAATCTTTTCACAGGTACATGTCGCTATACATTGCATTATATAACTAAAGGTTGGATTGTTTGGCAGCTGACCTGCTATCAATACGAACTTGTTAGAAAAGAAGGCTAATGTGTCAAAGGATTTTACCCATTTGGTGCATGTGGGTAAATATGATAGTACATATTCGCCAAGATTCTTATGAGGCAGCTGTTTCACCAACCAGTGAAATAATTAAACACTGCCAAAATATCAAATATGATTTGATTTTAATATTCCCAGATGATTTTCTACAGTGTATAAATTAATTAAATCAGACCTAAAAACATGTTTCTAAACCCTGCACCTTTGATCCAAGCAGACTGGAGGAAACAAAATGAAGAAGAGATAATATTTTAGTGACATCTCTAATCAGCAAAAACTCTAGCAGAATAATCGTAGACCAGTCTTACTTGCTGTTACCTTGTATATCAAAGTTCCATTTAATAAAAAAGACTCATTCCCTCTCACTTCCCTTTCTTTGAATTGTTAGTTTGTGGTTGTGCAGGTATTTATAATTGTTTATATGTTTATACTGATGAAGGTTGTGTCCCTTTCGGTGGGGTTTTATAAGTTATCATAGGTTTAAACTCTGTAAAATAGAAAAGTAATGCGTCTTTCTCCATTTGTGGAGTTCTACATATGGGAGACCTCCGTAAAGGAGGAATGTAGCTTCCTGTGCAAATGTACATGTTTCTCCATGGGGATTTCCATTATACCTAGGAAAGTCTGATAGTGATCCGATCCCCTTCTGTCCCTGGAATGAAAGTTACTCCAGCCTTTGGTTGGAGTAAATCCCAAAACAGTTCCAGGGTGGAATCTGGTCAGAGAGGAGTTTGGAAATGCCCACAAATGTGCACCCCTCCCATACTGACATCCCTGAAATCTCACTGACAGAGATCTTCATACTTGTATAACCATCTCTTGCTTGCCAAGAATACTATTATGAGTTTCCCGGCAGGCATAGAAAATGTAAGTTCAGGCATAAACATAGGTTTCAAACTGAATATACTTTGTAAATTTGCCCTTTTTTTTTCTTAAACTTTACTTTCAGATTTCTTAAGTACAAAAGAAGCATATATGCGTATTTGTTCACTTTTGCATTGTCATACATTGTCGCGATATCGCAGTACATGATATAAACATACTGTCATGGTCTTATTTGCCAGGTAACATCAGCGTAACATTTTAAACATGAGTCCCTCACAAGCACTCTCCCGCCCATTCATAAATCCCAGCAGTTGTGTCATACATTTAACTGCGGTGAGATATATCCGGATGAGTCATGTCCACCTGCAATGCAATAAAAACGATAGGTTATGTAAGGATAGGTTTACCCCACTCCCTCCGGAACAATGCCCTGCTCCAGCTGGGAGCCGGATGCCTGGCGTATGGCCTCAATGTATGAACGATATGGGCCCCATATGTCCTTAGGTCGAGATGTACTAGGCATCACGCTGGCGTAGACTTCGCTATTTACATTGCAATAGGCCAGACTGTTCAGCCAGTTCTGGACAGTAGGAACAGACTTACGCCCCCAGTGGATAGCCAGTTCCCGCTTCGCTAGTAGGAGACCTAGGGATGCGAACCGCCTGATCTTCTTGGGGAAGTTGACTGTATATCCCAATAGGGCCACTTCCGGAGTGGGGATCAAAGGAAGATTAATCATTTGCCCTAGCGTGTGATGTATATGTTCCCAGTAGTGCTGCAGTTTCGGGCATGTCCAGGTAAGATGTGCGAAGTCAGCATGAGGTGCGGAGCATTTTCGGCAGTTGTGTGATTTGGACGGGTCAATTTTGTGTGCCATAGCCGGGGTGCAATATATACGGCGCAGGAATTTAAAATGTAGGAGCTTGTGCCTACTGTTTAGTGAAATGTCTTGTGTGACTGCGCAGCATTTGGCCCACTGCTCATCTGTGATTGAACGCCCCAGGTCGGCCTCCCAAGCGCCGCGGACTTTGACGTCATTTATAGGTTTCAGAGCAGAACATGTCTTATACAGCTTTGAAATTAAGTGAACGCTATTTGCGTTTTCTATAATCATCGTGAGAGGAGGGAACGAGGCCGGCTCGATTGGAAAGATCGGCAAGGTGGAACGTAGGGCAGATCTGATGCGGCCCAGGACAAACCTGTCCATGATGCTCCCAGATTGGAAACCAGCATCCTCTGATAATGAATAGATGTGACCCCCAGGGTACAAATCACCCAACCGTGAAAGTTGAAATGTCGTCAGAGTACGCTGTACCAAGCGTTCCCCCGTGATTGGGATCCATCTGGGGTTGAGGATGGGTAGTGCCGAAGAGTACAGTGTATTCGCACCCATGAGCCTGCGTAGTTTATTCCATGCCCAGCTTGTGGTGGATGCAGTTTGGATGTCTTGGGGATCTCTGGGGACGCCCGTCGGTAAGACAGTCGAAAGCCGCTCTGGGAGAACGAGATCTGCTTCCGGCCTCAAATATGGAATCCGGGCGTCTGGGTGAAACCAGGAGTGAGCGTAACTACATTGGGCCACTACATAGTATAACTGTAAATCGGGGACACTGTATCCCCCTCTGTCATACGGCAGCGTGAGGACTGACCACCTGACTCGCGCCTGTTTCCCGCCCCAGACCAGGCGGGTTAGAAGGGTACGAAGCGTTCGAAAAAAGCTATTAGTGAGAGGAATTGGTATGTTGTTGAAGAGATATAAAAATTTGGGAAGTACTACCATCTTCAGAATCGAAACTCGGCCTGCGAGCGATAGGGGTAGTCTCAGCCATTTCTCTATTTGTGTTTCAAGCGTGGCTGTGGCTCGCCCATAATTTAGACTTATTATTTGGGCAGTGTCCAGATGGATATGGACACCTAAATATTTAACTGAGTCATTGCACCACTCCAAATGGAATTCGGATTCCCATGGTTTTGTGCTGACTGTCAAAGGAAAAATGACTGATTTATGCCAATTGATGACAAGGCCTGAGAATCGGCAGAATCTGATAATTTCCCTGATCAGCGGGTCTAAATTATCTTGGGGGTGTCTGACATATAGGATCGTGTCGTCCACGTAGAGCGAAACCAGGAGGGGGCCAGTGTTGAATTGTAGGCCTCTATGTAATTGCCGTTCCTGAAAGTGGCGTATCAATGGATCCATAGCCAGGATAAACAATAAGGGGGACAGGGGGCAGCCCTGCCGGGTCCCGTGGGAGAGCTCGAAGGGACGGGAGAGTGTGCCATTTAAGCGAAGCCTTGCTGTCGGTTTATTGTATAACAACGCTGTCGTAGCGATGAAACCCATGGGCATGCCCATACGACGCATGACAGAGAGGAAGAAGGGCCACTCTAATGAATCAAAAGCTTTCTCTGTGTCCAGGAGAATAGCTGCTGCAGGGGTTTCTGGGTTGATCCTATGTATAACTGCGAAGAGTGTTCTAAGATTTAGCGAGGTTGAACGATGGGTTACAAAACCGGACTGAGCCGGGGATATGATAAATTCCATTAATTGGGACATCCGGTTGGAGATGACTTTGGCTAATATTTTGTAGTCTAGGTTTAGGAGGGACAGGGGCCTGTATGAACCACATTGCGTGGGATCTTTGCCAGGTTTAGGGAGTAAGATTATGACAGCCTCCCGGAGTGTAGGGGGAAGGAGTTGTGCCTCTAGAGCCTCGGCGTAAACCTCAATGAGTTTTGGGGCGAGGAGATCCTTGTATTCTTTATAGAAATCTCCTGTGAATCCATCTAACCCAGGGGCCGAGGAGCCACGAATAGTGTCTATGGCACCAATCACGTCTGCAACAGAGATGGATTCCGCTAGAAAGTCCTGCATGTGCCTTTCGAGAAAGACGAGTGCGATCTCGTCTAGGTATTCCTCTTGTGCCTCATGAGTGCTCCCCAATTTGGTAGAATACAGAGTCGAAAAATATTCCAGGAATGTGTTTCGAATGTCTGTCGTGGAGGTGTACGTGTGGTTGTCAGAGGTGTGCAATTCAATGATGTATGTCTTGTGGTAGGGCGGTCTCAGCAACTGGGCCAGGACTCTGCCGGGCCTCTCACCCTCACCATATCGTCTGGCCATCTGGTATTTCCCCAAATACAAAATTTCCCGGTCTGCTGTTTCCCTGTATTCCTCCAGGAGAGCTAAACGTTGGCTCTCATAAGTGGGTGGCCTGGGATGTGTGGAAGCACCATCCAGTGCCGTGAGTTTGCTTTCGAGACGTGACCGTGTGTTACGAAGGTCCCTGAGGACACCTGCGTGTTTGGCAATGCATGTACCCCTAATAACGGCTTTAAAGCCTTCCCATAAAATTGCCCATGGGTCCACCGAGCCAGTTTTGATGCAAAGTAATCCTCGATGGCCTCGCGTATCTCTGCCTTAAACACTTCATCATGTAGAGCGCGGCTGGGCAAACGCCACTGTCTTTCGAAGCCCTCTGGGCGGGTAACTTTAAGATGAATTGCAACTGGGGAGTGGTCTGAATAAGTCCTGGGAAGGGTCTCAATCGCGGTGCACCAACCATAAATATCTGGGGAGAGCAGCCAGAAATCTATCCTCGTCCAGGTGTTGTGTTGACCTGAGTAATGGGTATATTCTGTGGTGCTGGGATTGCGTTTGCGCCAGACATCCAACAGAGTGGAGAGGTGTGGTGCAGCGGCCAGGGCAGCTGACTTCGGAGCACAGGGTTCACGGTTCGATCCCCGGCTCCGGCGGCAGCTCAGCACCATGTGACTCTGGGCAATAGCTCACTTAATTTCCACTCCGGCCCCCAGCGCCTTGAGACCCGTAAGGGTGAGTAGCTGCGCTATATAAAAACGGACTTACATTTACAGAGTGAACTGGTCGCAAAGTTCCAGTAGGGCACGGCGGGCTCGTGGCTTGGAGTCTGGAGCCACTGAGGTGCTATCCATCCCAGGATTGAGCAATAAATTAAAATCCCCGCCAATAAGCAAGGTCTGCGGCTCCAACCTGGTAAGCTGAGTATGTAGGGCGTGAAAAAACTCGGGGGCATCAGTGTTTGGGGCGTAGACGCACACCAGTGTGACATTTCTGCCCATTAGAGACCCTGATACCTCAAGGTACCTTCCCTCGCCATCCCGATGCATGGAGCTAAAGCTGAATGGAACCCTCTTGTGTATTAAAATGGCTGTTCCCCTTGCGTAGTTGCTGTAATTGGCAAAATATCTATGTGCACCCCAGCTAGCTCCAAAGTGTGCCGTATCCGTTTTGGGGAGGTGTGTCTCTTGTAAATAAGCAATGTCCACCTTATGTCGCAATAGATAGTGAATTACCTGCCTCCTCTTGCGTGTGTTATTAAGACCTCGTACATTCCAAGACATTAGGGAGAGGTCTGAGGGACCTTCTATATTACCAAACCTGGCCATCTACATGTTTCAGCATTTTCATCATAGTATTGTAGTGACAATAAACAGTGATTGTCAGCAGTGAACGACTCAGCATATGTCAATAAACACGTATTGCAAATGCGAACATCCCCTCCCCACCCACCACCCAGCCAAACCCCGAACGGGGAATGGCCAATCCCAGAAGTAAGAACGAACATGAAGTACCAAATAACTTTACGCTGGTATGATAATCCCAAAAAGCAGCACCCCAGAATAAACCAAACCAACCTCAAAGGATACACCATGGGGGCGGCAACGCAAAGGCAAGCTACCAGCTAATTGTAATAGTACAGAGTGTAGAACGTATTCCCAATATTGCATTAGTACAATTTGGCGTGAGTTAGGAAGCTGAATCATCCCGTGCCAGAACTAGCAAAGAGATCGGCACTTGCATCGGATCCACTGTGTGGAGGGGAAGGACCCGATCCGGCCCTGGCGGATTGAATGTTATTCTGCTTGTAGACTCGGCAGAACTCCTGTGCCTCCGTAGGGTTTTCAAAGATACAAGACCTGCCGTCCACATCGACCCTCAGGCTGGCAGGGTATAACATACCGTATCGTAGTCCCAAGTTCCTCAGGGTAGCCTTGACCCCGTTGAATTTGCGTCTTGCATCCTGCACCATGGCCGTAAAGTCTGGATAAAATGACAACTTAGAGCCCTGCCAGTCTATGTCACTTCGCTCCCTGGCCAGTCGGAGTGCAGCATCCCGGTCCCGGAAGTTCATGATGCGCGCCACGATGGGTCTGGAGGGGAGACCGGGGTTCGGGCGAGGTCCCAACGATCTGTGTGCTCTCTCAATTACAAAGCCTGGAGTAAATAATTCCTTGCCGAACAACCCAATTAACAAAGACTCGACGAAAAGGTCCATGCGGCCAGTGGGGGTTGTCTCTGGAACACCAAGGATGCGCAGATTGTTGCGGCGGCTGCGTGCTGCGAGATCTTCATTTTTGCTGGCCACCTCCTTTAGGATGCGCTCAACCCGTTCCAGACGTTTAGCAGATTGCGCAGTCCCGTCTTCGATATCTGATATGCGAGCCTCTGCCACATCGAGCCGTCTATCATGCACCTGGATCTTGGCACCAAGACTGGAGATGTTCTTGTCAAGCAGGTCAAATCGGCAGTCTAGTGCTTTAAAGCCGGCTCTCATCTCCTGGAGTAGAGAGGCGGACGCCTCCGGGGGGCCGTCTCCGTGTTCTGAGTTGTGTGCAGCTTCTGCCATGTTGGGGCCGTGTTGCGGGGCTGTGTCGACTAGCCTCTCAAACGGTAGCGTCTTCTGCTTCAGAGCAGCGCAGCCGTGACTTGCTGGGCTTTAGCGGGTCTAGTAGAGTCGCCAGGTGTCTCGAGCGTAGTACACCCTCTCTCTCTAGTTGGGTGATCTGCTACGCGAGATAGTAATGCCAGGATGGGGTGATGTGTGCACCCAGTCGGTCAGGGGATGACACAGGTGAGAGCAAGAGCCAGACAGATAAGCATGGACGGAACGCAGCGCCTCTGCGTCGTGTAATCACGCTCCGGGCCAAGGTTCGCCGATCCGGATGGCAGTGCCTACGCGGCGAGGAGAGCCTCCAATGATCTCTGGGGCCCAGTGACAGTAAGTACAGAGTGGCGGCGTGATGCGTGCCCTCCTCATATGACAGGACTGGGCGTTTGTATGGATTCAGTCTCTGTAGCTGAGAGAGGGGGCCCTGGCGGGGGTGCATTCAGGCCGCAACCAGAAAGTTGAGTTTGTGGCATGGAACCATGTGTGGCATTGATAGAGATGCCCCAGAATGTTGTCGGTAAGTTCCACTGCAGTTTGTGGATGTGCGGGTCGCTGCGGGCGAGATGTGGGAGTCGCTGCCTGTTTTTACCCGCTGCAGTGTTGATAGGGGGCCATTGCGGTCTCTTTAAGTAGCGGCGCTGTTGCTGCAAGGATAGCCTGTTACTGGTCTGGGATGGTCCGCTCCAGCCGTCACGCGCCCCATGCAGGCCTGCTGCGGAGCAACGAGAAGGGCAGGCGGCCACGGTCTCACCCAGGCCGCTCCGCTGCGGTGGTGCGCGTGCCACGCCCCCGAAGGCAGCCACGGCCCAGGTGCCGCCGGGCGGGGGGGAAAGGGGCGGCGCAGCGTTTCCTCACCGGTAATGTAGGCTGGTTGCGGCGCCAGGTTCGGCCGCGTTTTCAGGCTCTCCTCCACACGGGTCTCATTTGCCTGGAAGCCGGCTGGTCGCGTAGCTCACTCTAAGCCGGGCCGCACCACGGATCTCGCTCGGCTCCGCCGCTGGGGTTTCTGGGCACCTCTCAGCTTCGTTTTGCAGTCGGTGGGGTCGGGACCACTTCCGCCTCCCTCTGCAGCATGCTGTACAGTGTTATGGCAGCCTTAATCACGGGAATACGCCGTGAAGCTGGGACGCTCGTCGGAGCTTTAGAGCCAGGCGGCCATTTTAGTCGCCGGCTTGGCCCGCCCCCGTAAATTTGCCCTTTAGCATGTCCAGCTTACTCTTGACATTCTGAATTTCTTGGCAAGCTGTCAGGGAGATGGCACAGTAAAAGGGGGGGGGGGGGATTCAAGAAAGCGTTCATTAGCAGTTCTCTTTAGCACTTCTTAATGACTCTGTATGCAATTGTGCAGGCATAACCCAGTGTAAGGATTTCAGATTTCAATGAGATTCATCAAGGTGTGAGAGAGGTGCATCCAAAACCTAGAACGCATTACCCACTCATCTAAAATCGATTAATTCTTTGCTTTCGTCTAGAAAAGCTCTCTAAACATGGCTCTTTATGTTACAGTGAGCACTCATTTCAGGCTTCAGTCGAGCTAGCACCAAGACACCTCCGGGTAAACGTGCGCTTTAGGAATAAATATAATATAACCGAACATAACAGAGGGATAAATAAAAGTACTGTTAAACAATGTACGACTTGATAATAACTTTGGTGCTGCTTCATATATCTCTTCTAAATTTAGCAGGCACTTTGTATGCTTAACATATATGTTGATTTTCATGCACATCCATCAAGGGGAGTACGGTGAGGGGGCAAAAGACGTGTTTAACTGTGAATTACAGTGCAACCCTTTGACAATTTGGCTGGAATTTACATGGTTAGTTTTCTGCTGGTATGTCACATTATGTCCAAATTCAGAGATTCAATTTATCACACAGATCTGACCAGGGGGTAAAATTAAAGAAGTAAAAAATGCTTTGATTTGCTAATAATTTTGACACCTCTTGACGGAATTGCACAAAGGTTTAGATTCCAGAATTATCCTTGAGTTGCAAACTGCATGTGCAAGCTGATGGTTTGCTGCATGGGAAGTTGGTGCCTTCAGCAAACCTTATTGCATACAATCGGCGCATACAACCGCCAAAGTGTTTAGCCACAAGGTGGATTTGCACAAGACTTATCCTTTGGCCAGGCCCTGCAGCCAAACCCTATTACAAATGGCTGAAAGCCATGCACAATGGAGGCTAGGATGAAAGAGTATACTGAGGCATTATCATTCACCATCAAATCACCACACACCCACCACATATATCCACAGAACCATCATCACAGCATTGGAAAACTTTGCTCTCTGCTACATTATAGAGATATCTTGACAGTTGAATTTTCACAAAATATGACATACGCTTTGCTTATTTAGCTTTCTCCTGTATTTTTCAATTTGTGCAGATTCATCAATGGGTTTAAGTTAACAGGAAGGGTTAGAAAAGTGTTTATTTATTAATTAATGTTGAATCCTTTGATGAAGCTACATTAAATTATGAATTCTTTTATTGTCTTTAGTCTTTTGTGGGCATGGCAAGTTTCATCCAGCCCCCTCAAGAAAAGGGCAAAGTTAAAAATGTGGGGGGGGGGGGGGGAGGGAGGACAGAAACATTTTCATGTGCTAATAACTTGGGAGCTGTTTAAAAAATCTGCTTGAATCTACATGACATTTAGCTGACTGTTAGAAAATTAAACCCAGTGTAGGAAACCCACTTTTGATAAAAATCTGACAAGGAGTGGCAAAGTTCAATGGGGCAGTACCTTTTGTGCAGGTTTATAGATCTGCACAGCTCTTGGCAGACACTTGGCATGTTCAGCTTATTCTTGATATTTTGAGTTTGATGCAAATCTAGGAAGGGCTACAGTTGATGGGGGTTCATTGGGTGGCACTGTTTAGTGAATCGACATTACATTTTGCAGGCGAATCTGATCAGGATCCACTAATCTATTTGAATGATTAAAGACATATCATTGGATGAGGGAGCTTTTTGTCCTGTTATTCATTGGAGATTTGAAACCCTTCAGCCAGATCTACAAATCAGTGTGCTCTGACTAGCTGGTTGTTACAGAATAATTTCTGTTGCAGTTACCATTGCCCATTGCAGTACACTAGGGTCATGTTGGGGAAAAATGGAAAAATAGGACGTAAGTGCAGAATGAACATAAACTGACACTCCAGGCCAATGTGGAGGTCCTCAAATGGACCCCGTGGCATTGAAACTAATTTATGGAGAAAAATAAAATGTGTCACACATTCGTGGATTCATGATAGCATATTCTTTAAATCTAATTGTTTACTGCCACTTCAGCTGGATATGACCAATGGGCTGGTACAGGGGAGGATGACCATATGCTGAGGAAGGCCACTGAGTCTGGCCATAGGCAGAGTGTATTGAGAGGGCAATATATAGATTTCGTGGCAGGGAATGAGCCGTGATTCGTGTGGCTAACCATAGTTGGCTACTTTCAGGTATTTATTTACTAAATAAACTTTACTTTAGCTGTTGCTTATTAAGGCGAGATTTTCCAAGTTTAAAAAAGATATATATGTTGATGTGCAGAGAAAACAACAACTTACCCTAAAAAAGTTTTTTCAGGGAAACGTAATATATTTTAATGTAATACATCCACCTTCTATTTTAACAATCTGTGTTCTCTCTGCTTTGCGCTTTTCAGACATAGTTTATGCATGGACGTCAGTATGTGTCTACCCTGGGTGCAGCCACTGCACCCCAAAAAATGTAAATGACATCACCAGCCAAGGCCTCTGCAGAGAGGGCCATAGGACGCTACTCTCCATCTTTTTGAGACTACAGAGGGGGAAGAGCAATATTTTATTTATTTATTTATGCGTTTTTATATAGCGCGGACTTTACCCGAAGGTGTCAGAGCGCTTCACAATAGGAACAGTAACATTACATGAGGAGTCGGTTACACGTGAGCATAATACAAAAGCAAGCGTTACATTACATGAGGAAAGGTGACAATTGTGCAACTAACAAAAACAAACCAGATACAAAGAGGTATACGTTCCAAGAGGAAAAAGTGACAGGTGTGCATGATACATGAGATACAAATAGAGGTATAATACTGCAATAAGTGGCAGTCTCTCAGAACACACTGGGACGGCACTTCTATAGGCATGGAGTACAGAATTTCCTATAGTGGAAGAACTTTCTTGAGGGAGTAGAGAGGGCCTGAATTACACAGGGGACATAAAATGAAGACGATCTCTTCCTCTAAGCATCCTAAAGGGTGTACCTGGGGACCATCAATAATAACCCTACAACTTGCTGTCGAAAAACACAGGCAGGGAAACATACAGTAGAAAAGGAAAAATTGCAGGGATGACACATTTGCACAGGGCACAGGTTACCAGGGACTTTTGTCCTCACTACACTGGTCTTCTTTAAGCCAGAGGATTGTAGCATACGACTGATAGATCTACTCCAATCACGTTGGCTGTCCGCCAAAGTTAGGGGTGTTCGAAATTTGCATAACTTGCTTTTGTGTAATTATGTAAAATTTCGGAAAAATGTACATGAAATTATGCTTAATTAAGCACATTTAAATTTGTTACTTAGCACTGAATTTTAACGTAAAATGTTGATGCAAGACCGCAGTAAAAAAAATAGTGCACAAAAAAACAAGAGCTGCAACCAACAGCTACACGTGTTCTGCTGCTTCCTTGTATTTGCCGTAAGTTTTTACTGTCAATGGGGCCTTTTTAGTATTTTTTTTACTATCAATGGCACGTATTTACACGAAGAAGTGTAATTCCACAGTGTGGAAAGTACTTTTTTCTCCTGAGGAAACCCTTAGTCTTGCCATTTCTAGCGTGGGACAGAGGAGTGTATGATGCCTAGAAACTCATGTTTTTGGCCATTTCCAAACTCACAAAACAAAAAAGTCCTTGAACATTCCACTTCCCACCTCTTGCAGACGTTGCGTACAATTACGCGGGAGTAAATGGATTTACAGCTTCTAAGTCATGCTTTGGGAATTTCTAGGGGCTATAGATCCTGTCAATTGTGCTTGCAAGGCTAATTCATAAGTGGATGTGGCTTGTTGTGTGTAAAGCCATAGTTATGGCACAGCTCCACTCTTGCTCCTGCGACAGATCACGTGCCACACATGCCGCACTCCAACAGGATATTAAACTGCTTGTCTTTCCGGATAGTATGCAACTCATTTCACCCACAATGACCCCCTCTTTATGCTATTCATCCTCTCTGTTACCTCTTCTTAAGTACCGCCATCGTTGATGTACACTGCACTTTTTTTACAAAGGTTTCCTGCTATTCGCAGTAAAAACAATTCAATATAATACAAAAAGCTGCTTATTTTGAACCAACTCAGTTGTTCTGAGGCATTATAAAAATTGGTGAAATCAATGCAATTAGTGGCTAAAATCCACCAGAAAGACAAACTTGCCTCTCGGTCAATCTGTTCAATTATTAGAACAGGTCAGTGCTCCTTTTGACAAATGTAGTGGAATACTTGAGACAGGAAATAATGTATGATGATTCTGTTTTAAAATTATCTATGAAACCCATAGAACCCTATTGTTTTAGCTACATTCTTTCTTCGATTAAAGTCACTTACATTTCATCTGACACTAATACATCAATGCTGACTACATATGAGCACTCACATAAACTGTCACCAAGGGAAAATTCTTCTAATTCCTGTAGCTCACAAAATGCATGTCTTACGCTTCTTTTAAAATCTGTTGCCTACTGATAGGTCTTCCAAAGGTCTAGAGCATTGAATCAGTGTCTAAAAAAGAATCATGGCTATTCACAAAGGTAACTTTTTTTTTTTTTTTTAAATTTTTTATTGAAGTCCAGATTACAAACATTTTAAAATCCATAAATACATCCATAAAAAGATATTAAAAATACAAGATCAATAAATAGCACCAATATATACTGAAAAGTCATGAACTATGAGAAGGGAAAAAAAAAAGACAACCATAAATCCTCAAATTAAGCCTCTAAGCAAGCATAAAGCAATATCCACTCCCAGACATCAGTGTGGCCACCCAATCTTAATCAAAATAAGTTGCCCAGATTTTTTCAAATTTCTTAAGCCCTTCAACTCGTAACGCATAAGTTCGTTCACTCTTTTTAACTGATTTCATCTTTCGAGCCCATTCATAGACAGAGGGTATGAGATCTGTGCGCCATTTTTGCAACAAAAGTGATCTGGCTACCGCCATTGCAATGTATAAAAATTTAACAAACTTGTCGGGCAGGAGAAGGTCTGGATCAAAACCTAAAATTATTAAACGATTATTCAATCCTAACACAATACTACATTCACATTCCAAATAACAAAAAATGTCTTTCCAAAACCTCTGAATCTTAGGACATTGCAAAATAATGTGTGACCAGTTGGCAGTGGGATAGTTAATACAACAAAAACACTGTGCCGATTGATTGACATAAATTTTGGAAAGAAAAAGAGGAGTTCGATAAAGTTGCCATTTACTAAAAAACAACATCCTTCGCCAATTCGTTCCTCTTAACGTGCTAAAATTAAGATTAATTGCTGACCACATACTGGCTGAAATTTCTACTTCTTCATGTTTCATCCATTTTGCAATTGCCTTACTCCCAAGATCAAAACCTTTAACTAAAGCTAAGCGTTTTTTCCATTCCCCAGGTTTTTTAACAACCGTATCCTCTAAGAGTTCATGGACTATATGATGTTGATCGCAAATTTGGGTTAAATCTAATTCACTGAGGAATTTACTAAAAATACTATATGACCGTAGAAGAAGAAAATCGTTAATGATCAATTGTGACATTTCCGCCATACTCAACCATCTACCATTCCTCAAAAATCTGAGATTTTACGGAATCCAACATTAGCCCACTTTGATATAAGTTCTGTAGATTCTCTAATCCCCGACAATGACATAGGGCCAGATAACAAAGTTGAAGAATTAATTAAAGGGATAGTATATCTTTTATAGAGGGCCTGACGTTTTTAAAAAAACCATTGTAGGCACTTATACCGCACCAATTTAGGAGATTTAAAAATTGATAAAGGGGAGTGGATCTGACTTTCCTTACACATTAAATTCATAAAACTATTAATAAAAAGATTTGATTGTTGTTGAGGCTTAAATCTGGATAAATATTGTGCAAAATACGCAAAGTAGTAATCCCTGAGATTCGGAAGAGCTAAACCTCCCTGTTCCAACCCTTCGTATAAAGTGCTAAGTGCAATTCGCAGGGTTTTTTTGCCCAAAGAAAAGTTGTAAACATAGACTCTATTCGGGAAAAAAAGAACCAAACAAGATACATGGAATGGCCGAAAAAAGAAAATTAAAAAGTGGAAGAACAGACATTTTAATTAGTGCAACCCTGCCCAAAATAGATAATGGAAGAGAATTCCAGCGTGAAAACAGATCCTGAATTTTTCGTAGAAGCGGGACAAAATTTAAATGAAATAAATCAATTATACGTTCTGAGAAATAAACCCCCAGGTATCTCTTGGGTTTGGTGTTTAAACAAGAGAGAATATCAGGGTGCAAATCCATGCCCACTCCACCACACTGTATAATTTCAGTTTTCTTTTTATTAATTCTATACCCACCTAACGCTTTAAATTCTTCAAAAATCTTAAAAGTTTTTACCTGGACCTCTATCTCGGGTTTAATAATAAGCATAATATCGTCGGCGTATAATTTCAATTTTGCCATAGTGGGAATTGGAGGGCGAATATCAACGCTGTTCCTAATTGCAATCGCCAATGGCTCAATAAAAAAGCAAATAAAACTGGGGAGAGAGGACACCCCTGTCTAGTCCCCCGTTTTACCTTAACCTGACCGGCCATCGAGGTATTAATAATTACATTAGCTTCAGCATTAAGATAAAGATTTTGGACCAGGCCCGTGATCTTGGAGGATATACCAAAGTTTCGCAAGATAATAAACAGCGTCTCCCAGACAACAAGGTCAAATGCCTTCTCAGCATCTAAAAGAAGGACTAATGCAGGTATCTTCTGGGTCTCAAAATAATCCAATGCCTCCGTTAAATAATGTGTATTAGTACCCAGCTGCCTGCCAGCAATAAAACCATTTTGGTCCGGGTGAATCAAATGTGAGGCATGCTGATTAAACCGATTAGCTAAAAGTTTAGTAACAATTTTGTAATCCGAATTTAATAACGTTATAGGACGATAAGAATTCGGATCTTCACTAACTTTTCCCTTTTTTTAAAAACTGACTATGTTTCCTTGTCTAAAAGATTCTGGTATTGACCCACCTTCTAACATTGAGTTTACCAACTGTAAAAAGAAATCTGCCACGGAATTATAAAAAACTTTAAAAAATTCCGCCGGAAAACCATCCGGACCGCAGGCCTTACTACTTGGTAAATTCTTAATCACCCCATGCAGCTCATCTTTAGTAAAAGGTCTTGCCATAGTTGGTTTCTCACTCTCTGAAAGTGTCGGAGAACAATTTTTCTGAAGAAAGTCTCTCAAAGATGTAATATTGACAGTCTGTTGTTGACCATATATAGACCCATAATGCTGTAGCATTATTTCACTAATTTTCACTGGATCATCCGTACAGGAGGCAGTTAAGGGGCATTTTAATGCATTGATCTGATTAGAAGCAACCTGCTCCCTTGCCTGCCAGGCCAGGAACCTACCAATAAAGTTGCTTTCTTCATATATTTTTTGTCTATGATGTTGAAAAAAAGATTCGCTTAGAGTGTAATATCTTGCGCTGAGATCACGTTTAGCCTGATCCACCTGGCGCTGGTTAAAAACAGTAGGATTATTAAGAAATGCAGTATAAGAACTTTGTACCTTCTGCTCCAGAACTCGCTTTTGTACCTTAACTTTCTTTATAATTTCAGCATCTTTTCCGATAATTAGCCCCCGAATAAAGGCCTTAAGTGTATCCCATATCGTATTTAAGGGAGCAGAATCGTGGTTTCGAGCAAGGAATTCCCTAATCTCAATCTCAATAAGACCCACCCAGTCCTCCTCTAATAAATATTGCCTATTTAGCAACCATCTTTTAGGGGTCTTAGCACATTCCCCAATTTGTAAATCAAGTACCAGCATAGCATGGTCAGAAAATCCATTCTGCAGAAATCTTTGCTGGCAGAAACTTAAGCTCCGGGAAACCAAAAAAAATCAATGCGTGATGAGGTGTGAAATCTACCAGACAAACAAGTATAAACAATTTTAGTTGGAAAAGCCCTCCGCCATGGATCCAGTAGATCTAAAGTTACCCCATAATGTTGTATTGTTCTTAAAGTTTTAGGTTTCAATTGTTTTTTAGCCAGCACTGAGGAATCGATTCTAGGATTCATTAAAACATTAAAATCTCCCCCCAAAATCAGTTCCCCGGGTGTTTGAATTAGAGATTGAAAAAATTCCTCATATATCTTTGGATTATCCTCTACAGGAGCATAAATACTGGCAAAGGTTATCGGTTTCTGTCCAGCAATTCAAGTAACCCAACACCAACAACCATACTGATCTTTGTCAAAGCTGACGACTTCCGCCTGGAATTTTTTACTTAAAAATATTGCCGTCCCTCGAAGGGAGGCTGAAGATGAAGAAAATCCCCTATAGGCTGCCCACGACTTAAACATAGAAAAGTCTAACAGCTTCACAGCTGGTATATGGGTTTCTTGTAATAAAATTACCGCCGGATTTTCTGTTTTAATCCACATTTCAATTGCCCGCATTTTCTTTCTATTATTAAGACCATTGACGTTAAAAGAGACCACTTTCAAAATCTCCTTACTAACCATAATAAATAAGAAGCAAATCTAACCACCTAAACGGCACCCCACGTATTAAAAAAAGATTGATCTAAAAAATGGATGTATAAAGATTAGAAAAAATGGACTTCGTTTTCTGGCTATACAGCCTTTTTCACCCCAGTGACCCACACCCTCCCCTTTGAGAAAGTGGCTAACCCCGCTGCCCACCTTCTCCCAACCACCCCAAATACTAATATTGGTGCCCTGAAATTGCACCTGAGGTGATCTACCCCCTCCTAAGAAAAAAAAAGAGAAAAAAAGAGGTAACAGGATCTAAATGGTACTCTCCTTTTTCAAACAAAAAAAGACAATACAAAGGATAAACAAACCCAGATTATTTTCCAGCTGAAATAGCTTTAAGAAGTTCCTGCGCCTCTTCAATGCGTGTAAATAAGTGAACTTTCCCCTGCACAAGGACTTTGAGCTTTGATTGTTGAGCAATAGAGGCTTGTGCCCCTTGAGCTTTAAAAAGGTACAATAACTTAACAAACTCTTTGCGTCTTCTTGCCGCTTCCGCAGACATGTCGGAGAAAATTCTGCATTTCGCACCATTCTCGATCTCAAACTGTCTAGACAAAATTGCCTTGGACAAGATTTTTTCCTTTATACGAAAGTCTGCAAAATTGACAAGTATAGTGCGGGGAAACTTCAGATTAGGGGAAGAATGCGCTGGGACCCGATGAGCTCTGGTTACAGTCAGATCACCCGTAAACTCAGGAATCACAACCTTCTTCAAAAAGGAATCAACCCAATTAAGTGTATCCGTGCCTTCAATCCGCTCCGGAACACCAACTATACGAAGATTTGAGCGGCGTGAAAAATTTTCAAGTTCTTCGATCTTATTTTCCATTCTTGTTTTCTCCCGGGAGGCTAAATCTACTTGCTGCAAAATATGGTTCATTTGGTCCTCAACCAGGGAGATTCTTGCTTCAGCCTCCTGGATTCGAGGTGGAAGGCTGGCTACTGCATCTTCTATCTTCTCCAAGCGCAGCTGTATCATTGCGATATCCGTTTGTTGTGTTTTTTTCATATTGCGTATTTCTTCAAGAATCATATTTAACATATTTTTAACATCCAGCTGATATGAGATAGCCTTCTCGTTTCCACCCTCAAGAACCAGGTCACAATCTTTAATTCCCAATAGAGTCTCGTTATTATGTTCGGGCATCAAAGGACCCAGTGGTTTAGGCTTTCCTAAAGCTAAGGCTGAGGCTACTATTTGGTCTTGCTGCTCTTGCTGAACTGTCATAATTTCATTAGATTGCATTTGAATAGACATTTCACGAGAAGGGAGAAGAGAAGGCGGGGACTGAGGAAGCGGGGTCGCGACAGCCTTTACCAATGTTAACGCAGTGATTTTAAGCTGTTCCAAATCAAGTAAAGCCATCGGCGGATCTTCCACTTGTATCTGTATTCCTTGAGTATCTGGAGAAGAGACCACTAGAGGAGAGGAGGATGCTGGACCTAGAGTTTTTACTGGCTCTAGTGTTACAGCTAACATTATCGACTCTTCTAATATGTCATGATTATTCTGGGCTAAGAGAGTTCGACTGAGCATATCTAAACAGGGAGAGGTGACAGGAGGTAACATTTTTTTGGAAAAGAGAGGAAAGTCTCTGGCATTTTTTTGCTCTTGATTTTTATAACATGCGCCACCTCCTGGTGAGCTAGCTAAGTCAATATCCCTTGGCTTAATTCCTAAGGCTTCTGTTAAGCTAATCTCCTTTAAAGAAAGATCGTCTGCTTCGGAGCTTTGTGAACTAAAGGAGGACTCCGCATGACGCATTTTACCTCCCACTTTAGTCACTGTCAAATTCAGCTTCCCTTTGGCAGTGCGTGCTTTAGTCTTTGCAGCATCCACTTTTGCTGCAGCAGGGGCGAGTCTCAGCTGTTTCTTCATTATAAAATGCTTATCGAGGTACCCCCACTTAAAACACCAATGCCAGACCGCCCAAGTCTCTCGCCAGGTAAATTATGAGCTCATCAGGACTTACCCTCCTGCCGTTCTCCAGCAACAGTCCCAAAGTTTTTAGGCTCACCGGAAATCCCAAGCCTCAGTCAATTGAAAACCCATATAGCTCCGGTTCTCAATCTCATCGCGAACCCTCCTGCAGAGTCTCCAGCCACGGTCACTACATCGGATGGAATCTAGCCGATCCTCTACTCTCCTCCAGTCTCAGCTGAACAACTTGAACAAATAAACAGTTCTCCGGTTTAAACACGGGAAAACCGCAATCCGAAAGCCTCAAACGCCGCCAAGCAATGCAGCCGCTGGAAGCACAGCCGCCGCATCCGAGAGTGTATACGCGGTGAAATTCAAAAAACCCCGCGATAATCCTTAGAGTCCTCCCGCTCCTGTTCCACCAAACATCGTCATAGGAGGGGGGAGCAGCATCACCTGAGGCTACGCGCTAGCGGGAGGCGGCATAGCCCGTTCCGAGTGTCACCTCCTTCCACAAAGGTAACTTTCACTTGTGAGTAAGTAACATATGTAAGTTTACTATTATACTTTTGAGTAACTTTTCTACTTTTGGCTATTCGCCATTTAGGAGTATAAAGTTACGCAAAAGTTTAGACTTGCATGTCTTCAGCCCGGAAGCAGGAGGTGGAGCCAAATCTACATGTCTAAGGGGCCAGATGTACGACCATTGAATTTTGCGACTCGCAAGTTGCGACAAATTGCAAGCCGCAATTTGCGGGTCGCAAAATTCAATGTACAACAGTGTCTCAGACACTGTTTGCGATTCCCAATGGGGTCACAAATTGCATGCCTCATGAATATTAATGAGGCAGTTGCAATTTGCGACCCCATTGGGAATGGCTAGCACTCCCAGGGATGGTGGCCTGTTAGGGTCAGCAGACCACCATGTCTGGGACTGCTTTGTCAATAAAGCAGTTTTTTTTAAAATGCAGCCCGTTTTCCTTAAAGGGAAAACAGGATGCATTTAAAAAAGAGAATTGAAACTTTTCAGTTTCATTTTTTAAGGGCAGGCAGTGGTCTCTGGGACTACCTCCTGCTCTTGAAAAATATTTGCGCACCCATTCACAAAGGGGAAGGGGTCCCTTGGGACCCCTTCCCGTTTGCGAATGGTTTACCACCTACTTGAAGTAGGTGGTAAACTGCGAGTTTTTTGCGACTGCAAATGCGGTTGTAAAACACTAATACATGGCATTTGCACTCGCTATTCGGAAAGGACGCCCTTGGCAAGCCCCTTCCTAATAGCGAGTCGCTAACACTATTTTGCGAGTCAGTAATAGACTAGTGACTCGCAAAATAGGGTTAGCCACTGAATGCTGCCCAACACTTCACATAACGGGTGCTTCCTCGGTGAAAGTGGCCTTCACAATGAATTTTTTAAGACAAAAGTAGGAGCACTCACGGGGTCTTCTTCCTTGATTTATTGAAGCCAACAGACGCGTTTCAGCACACTTGCTTTTCTCAATGTTGGTTGCCTCAAAATGACCAGGTACATATCTGTTTTACCACTGAGGGATTCATTACTAAATGAGGAGCAAAAAGGTTACCAAACCACTGCCAACAGATATGTGATGTGAAACGGCAATATCGGCAGAAATGAGGGTAATTGGACTATGGTTTAAAAAGACATGACGATTTTTCTGGAAAATGTGCTGTGCTCGTAAATTACTGAAACGATAATACTTACCAAAAGACTGAAACTGTTACGAGCAAATCAATGCATGCTGGCAGAACAATGTTAGAATATCGAACTTTTCATTTGTGCTTATTTAAGCAGTCATCCAATCACAAACAACCAGAATACATTTTAAAATCGGGTCATGTGTTTTCATTTTGAGGCAACCAACATTGAGAAAAGCAAGTGTGCTGAAACGCGTCTGTTGGCTTCAATAAATCAAGGAAGAAGACCCGTGAGTGCTCCTACTTTTGTCTTAAAAAAAATATATATATATATAAATATATATATAAATGTATCTCTTCCTTGCTGTTCAAAAACAAAGACGCACTCCAGAGCAGTAATTCTTCTGAATTCTTTAATAGGGAAACCAGCATTTGCATTCCTGATTGATTTTCTTTTCTTGCCTGACCGGTTTCGGAACCGACAGCTCCTTAATCATAGGCTTGCTGAAATCTTTCAGACACTTCCAAACATTTCCAAAACTGCATGCTGATGAAATGATTGCCCTCTATTGGGCCTCGCAGGTGAGTATTTTGCAAAGCATGCTGGATTTTGTAGTGATATATATATAATATATATATATATATATATATATATATATATATATATATATATATATATAAAAAATAGAACAAAATTAAAATAATTTAACATTGTTTCATATGGGATTCAATTTTAAGTGCCTGCCTCCTTTATTTTCTAATGGTGGGGGTGTTGCTAAATAATATGCTTTTTTAATTGTAACACAAATGTAGCTTTATTTTTTTATAATGCATTTGTTTTAAACTAATTCTAAACAAATCATTTTGGAATTTTTAGTATATAATAAATTATTATAAACATTTTACTTTAGCTGGTATCTTAGAAAATGTTAATTCAATTAATTTTATTTAAATTAATTAAATAACAGAAACAACTGTGTCGTGTTTACACTTTAACTAATAGTTGAACTTTTCGGTCCGATTCACAAAAACATTTAAGAGTACATTAAAGAGTACTTCTGTACTATTTCCTGCATCCACAAATGCTTTTTTGAATCAGCCCCGTTGTGTTGGCACACAGGACATTGTACATTCTTTGGTCTAATTGTGTTTGGCATACATTTCACATGTGCATGTGGTTGGCAGAGCCATGGCTGATGGTAGATGATATGGAAGGGGGCATCAGGAATGGTCATTTTGATGAGCCCACAATTTAGAACCTAGAGGGTTCAAACAAGTAAAGTGTGTTAGGAGGCTGTTCTAATTTCAAAGAATGAGGTTGAGAATTTACTACATTCCATTCATGTGATATTAAATGCCAGCAAATGTTAGCAATGGTTATAGTACTGATGTGATAATAATCTGCCTCTCTTAAATTTCCTAGTAGGACTAAAATAATTGCTGTGGTAATTATATCCCACTTTCTTGTGTTGTGTCTGTTACTGTCTCTGGGGGGGAGGCATGTTACAGCTAAGTGACAGACATATTTCTATGTGTTTCAAAGTTAACGTTGTTGAAGAACATGCCTGTGTCATGCATGACCTCCCTGCAATAACATAAGACACACACCGGTATGGCCTGTAGCCCATGGGAATGTTGTTGGGCAGGAAATGGCACCTTATCAGGGTTGGACTGGAACCATAAATAGGCACCAAAATAAAATTGGCCCCCCATTATAGAAGCAGATAGCTAAAAAGTAGTAATATTTGGAAATCAACTGTAAAAAGCCGCCCACCTGGTCATAAAACTGGCCCACAACTGCTAAAAAGCTGGCCTATGCACTGATCTGTCAGACCAGCCCATCGGACACTGCCTGATTTCCCTATAGCCAGTTCGACCCTGCACCATCTCTTAAATTGCAAATGTAAAGCATTGGCGACCCGGTATAAGGGTGGCCATAGGCTGCAACAACATTAGGCATCATGCAGAGTCCTCCTAGTGAATTTTTATTTGAGAGGAGAGCCTCCACCTGGTATGCTGGAGTGCAGCGCGTCTGATAAGGATGCGGCAAAACCACATGGGCAAAGGCTCAGCAGGACCAGTAAGAGTCGGAGCTAGGTAGAAAGCAGCAATCCCCTGCACACGCCTGCAGTTTACAAACCAATATAAGAACCCTCTTTGTCCACTGCTTGATTTCGTATCTCGGTTTATTGTTCCTCTTATGAGCACTTTTATTCAGAGCCTTAGCCTGAGCACTTTCATTCAAAACCTTAGCCAACACGTGTTTCGTTGTGACCAAAACAGTAAACAGCGACTTCTTCAGGGCTAAACTCCTGTGATTCAGGTCCTTAATCTCGGTTGTAATTCCGTCCCGAGGGATATATATAAATGCTGCTGTCTCCACGTACAGAGACCAATCATATGTTCCTAACGCCTCGTAAATAACAATCGCTGTCCAAGTGTAAAGCTCATTGCCAATCGTTGACACGTAAGGGTTCTCTATCAATTGTCATCATAAGTAACCGTGTTTGGTTATCCAATATCAAACGTTTTCCTTCCTGTAGATATTATGGCTGTAGGCCAACAACTATGCTGCTGCAGCAGGTCACCCAATCCGGTAACCTGCTCCGTGATCCCTTCTGCGTGTAAGCAGGACGGCAGGAACAATAAACCGAGATACGAAATCAAGCAGTGGACAAAGAGCATTCTTATATTGTCACTAATTTGTTTGTAAACTGCGGGCGTGTGCAGGGGATTGTTGTGTTTCTTATCAGTGGTCTTACCACATTTTATGGAGAGGGGTGGTTATCCCTACCCCTTTGCACCGCACTTACACTACGCTACACCCAAATAGTGCCTGCGTACTGCCTAGGAGCGCCATCAACCTATTAGACCAACCACTGGACGTGCAGCTTAGGTAGAAAGCAGCACTACTCTGGTGGCATCGACAGCTTCTTGCAGAGGCTACCCTCTAGAGTTTATTGTCTGGTCATGAGTTGAAGAAGGAGCGTAGGCAATGGAGCTTAACTGGATGGCCCAACTCCGGAAGACCTATATGGCAGCATAGGAGAAGTAAATGGAAAGATTACACTGCTACTTATTTTTCCCGTCTACTGTGTGCCCCTCAAAAAAGTCTTCAGGTAATGTTAGCTCTAGCTTGATGTGTGGCCAGACTGTCTAATGTGATATTTCATACCGTAAATGTTGGCAGCAATCATACTTACTTAACTCTCTTCAGTTTTATGGGGGAAGTAAGATCTGCCTGCGACCGATTGATACCTTCACTTCCTTGTGTTGTTTATAACGGGGTGGGAGTGATTGTATTGCTAAGTGGAGCACATATCGGGATAAGGAGGTCGCGCTTAGCCAACCTGTTCCAATACAAATTCTGTAGACGAAAAATTATCAACTTACCACGCAAAACATCAACCACAATGTTTGTGAATACTGAAGCAAAACGTTGCCGTCAGCAAACTTGGCGCGTTTTCTGATTCACAGTTTCGAATAGATCGCCTTTGCTTTCGTCTTGCTGGGCACTGGATGGACTCCAAAGGTTTTATTTGGCTATTATTTGCGCATTGGTCTACAGCAGGGTTTTGAAAAACATAGAATGTGACCTTTCACGAACCAGCTCCCTGCGGGGTGATGTATGGGTAGGTGTTTAAATCTGCCAGCTCTGCGACTGAACTAGATTTGAACTTTTATTTGGTTATCAGTCGGAGCGGCGCAAATCTCCGCGGTCTCCCCGTGGTCTCCCTGGTTATCCTTGAGGGGTGAGAGCTATGTCGGACGCAGACACACCCACGGTTTACGCAGACACTTAATGACCTCGTGTTTTTTTGTGGTTCTTTTTCAGAGAATGGGACAGGGAGCTGGCAACATCAAAGAAAAAGCCCAAACTTATTAATGCACTACGTCGATGCTTTTTCTGGAAATTCTTTTTTTACGGAATCCTTTTATACCTAGGGGTAAGGAACACGTGTTTTTATTTATTATGGTCACATAACAAAATAATGGTTTAAATAATAAAATGAATTGCAGAATATCATAAAAAACGCAATGCCTTCAAATCCAACTGTATAAGTACCAGAGAAGAGGAGTGGCGCGTGTTTAGAAGCAAATTGCTGCGGGAAGCAATACGGAATGGCAAATAAAGCGACCATGCAGTAAACCTGGAGTGGCCCTTTCTTTCTTGTCAGGCCACAGCGTTCAACGCTTAGTCGTGCTTCTCAAGATGTGATGCGAATAGAGGTCCTTTCACTGAAAACATGCGGCTCTGTTATGATAATCATACGATAAAATGTATAACATTTCACAGAAAAGTCTGTGTAAAAATCTGTGAACTTCAATGTTCAAACATGTTATTGCTTCACACTTCGGTAACTTGACCAAATCTGCAATTTCTCACCCTTGAAATGCGTTATAAGGCACCATGGGGCACATGCATCAAAATTGTAATTGCAAATACCTAATTGCGAATTCCTGAGAATCGCAATTAGGTAATCGCAATGTACAATGCATGAAACTCAAAGGGGCATATGTATCAAAAAATCGTTCTGCGAGTCCTTAATAGCGATTTTTAGCGAATCGCTATTAAGGATTCGCAAAATGAAATGTATGTAGGTTTCGCAATATTATTTGCGATTCCTACGTATTCCTTAATTGCGAATCGCAAATTGCGATTCGCAATTAAGGAATACCTTCCCATTCATTCCTATGGGCCTAGAGGCCCATAGGAATGAATGGGAAGACATTCGCAATTTGCGAGTACCCATTAGGTACTCGCAAATTGCGAATGCTATTCAAAGTGCAAGGGTGTCAAAACGACACCCTGTTGCACCCCTGAAATATGTATGTGTGCACATGTGGCGCACATACATGCCCTAAGGGCATGTATGTGCGCCACATGGCACTTTGAAAAATGCAAAATAAGTACATTTTTCTAGAAAATCGCAAATTACCACCAACTTGAAGTTGGTGGTAATTTGCGATTTCTTAAGGCAAATTTGCACAACTTGGGTGCTTTTCAGTATTGCATTTAAGGAATCGCAACTTGCGATTCCTTAAATGCATTTAAAATAGGGAATCGCAAATTTTGCGATTCCCTATTTTGCGAGGGCCTTTTGGGATGATGCATCCCAAAAGGCTTTTTCCCGTTGGCAAACAGGCCGATTCTGAGAATCGGCCCGTCTGCCAACGGGAAAAAGGCTTGCTACATATGCCCCAAAGAGTTTCAGATTGCGATTCCTAGGGTTCGCAAATCGCTCTACCTCATTAATATTAATGAGGTAGATCGCAAGTAGAGACCCCCTAGGAATTGCAAAATCACGGGGATGGTGGCCTGCTGAGGTCAGCAGATCACCATGTCCGTGATTGCTTTTGAATAAAGCAATCTTTTTTTTTTTTGTAAAGCAGCCTGTTTTCCTTAAAGGAAAACGAGATGCTTTACAAAAAGTAAAATGAAAAGTTTTCTTTTCATCTTTTAAGACCAGGCAGTGGTCTGTGAGACCACTGCCTGCTCTTAAAAATGCTTTTACAACCATTCACAAAGGAGAAGGGCTCCCTTGGGGACCCCTTCCCATTTGCGAATGGGTTACCACCTACTTGAAATAGGTGGTAATATGCGAATGTTTTGCTACCGCATTCACGGTCACAAAACATTCGGTATTTGGAAGGGATGCCCTAAACACGCCCCTTCCAAATACCGAATCGCAAACCCATTTTGCGATTCAGTTACAGGTTACCGAATCGCAAATTGGGGTTTGCTGCATCTGGAAAGCATTTTTTGCTTTCGCAAACGGGCAGATTCTACAACTTGGCCCGTTTGCGGAGGCAAAAATGCTTGATGTATGTGCCCCCATGTCTCTAAATTCTACTGAATAGATGAACGAAAGAAGAGGCTCCTTTACGTCAGTGCTGCAAATGAATTACATTTGTGGTCCTCAGTGAAACGTGAAATTTGGGAAATATTCCTTGGTTATATATGAAATGCGCACTTCATCATCATAATGACCGCCTCTAAACCACTCGGCAGAGCTTTAACATTGCTAAGACTACTAGGATTATGCGGCATGGGGGCCTAAATTATGTAGCAAGGTTATCGAAATTATGAAACAAAAATGCAAATTATGCAACACATTCTTTAGAAGTATTATTTGTATTCATTTGCGTTACAATCAAAATTTTTTGTAAAATCTGCAAATGTTGTCAATTAATGGGATGCAGCCACAGAATCGTGAAAAGCCACTGATCCTCACCCTTGCCCATTGTTTTATTAACAATTTATGTAAGAAAGGAATACAAAACCTATGTATTCTAATTTCCATTGGTGCCCGTTGTTATTTGTTCTTTGAGGAAAACAACTTTTTAATGCTGAGACCCCAAAATAAACATCTAATATAAAAATACATAACGGGTATCATGTGTAATATGGTCCAATATTGCCATATCAGTTTTCTGGTGACATTTACAAACCCGGTTTCAGCCTTGTGGTTTATGATGTCACCAAAACCAAACAATGAAAATATTGGACCCTATTACACAGATTATTCGCTCTCTCTATTTTTTTTTTTAGAAATTCAAAAATGTTGTTCCCTGACATCAGCCATTCAATACAAGAACATTTACACATTTGACTATCAAATAAAAGCCTTCCATTTTTTAAAAGTCACTTAATCCCCCGCCCCCCCAAAATATTTGCCCTGAAGTAACAGCTTTTCATTTTAGGTCTTTTTAAGTTCTTGGCTACAGACTGCTTTAACTGTCTGTTGGCCAGACCTATTCTTTAAAAAAAACAAAAAAACCTATATATATATATATATATATATATATATATATATATATATATATATATATACGCTCCCTTTCCTCACAAAATCCTCGATCGGAAAAAGCACTCGCAGGGGATCTCCGTTATTTCAAATCCTTTATTCCACTAAAGCCAACATGACGCGTTTCGGCTTGCGCCTTACTCTTATGTTTTTATGGTTTCGCGCCGTTCAAGCAGCAAGCTTTATTTAAAACATTCATTTAATCAATCACATGATTATGCAGTCACATGACAATAGCGATATGGCCACTGAAAATGGACTAATATTATTCATCGTAACACAAGCGCCATCTTGGAACATTTATTTCTAGATACTATCGTATCACAGACGCATTATGGTTACTAAATAGAACACCACAATGCGACAATCCTTCAAACAGTGTAAAATTGTTTATAACCATCATGCCGTGTATCGGCCTAGCCGCTACCATGTTACAAATGTATATGACGCCGTATATCAGCCTTCATACCAAATCTACTTATTTGTTCAAAAACATAGTAGCTCTAAATCTCGCCGTAAATCGGCTTACTCAATTACCCTTTTGTGGACCTATCTTGTGCCGCCTCACGGCGCGCCGATACATTGAACATGTTTAACGGCTCAATTTTGTGGATTCCCAATGTTACAGAGCCCCTTCGTCCTGCCGTAATATTCCCAAACGGACTGCGGATACAAATAACAATTCCGCTTACCCGCTCTTGATACTGCTGCGCACTTCCTCCATACTCCAACTCCACATGCGTTGCTCGCAAGACGGGCGTCCTTCAAATAAAGCATGCTGCTTGAACGGCGCGAAACCATAAAAACATAAGACTAAGGCGCAAGCCGAAACGAGTCATGTTGGCTTTTGTGGAATAAAGGATTTTAAATAACGGAGATCCCCTGCGAGTGCTTTTTCCGATCGAGGATTTTGTGAGGAAAGGGAGCGTTTATATTGTACACGGTTGCACCTCCGCTTTAGAAGCACCCGTCCGTGAGTGCGCTGGTTGTGGTGCAAGGGAGCGTTGAGATATATATATATATATATATATATATATATATATATATATATATATAATGGGCCTTGTGTCAGCCCTTGCTCATGATTGGATTGGTTTGTTTACCTCAGCTGTCTCCTCTTGATACAATGGATTTGTTCTCTTTTCTTTCTTCTTGATTGACTTTCATCTTTTCTCTGCTGATGCTTCTTCCATTCAGGGAACTACATTTTTATTTTCCTTTAAGCTCTCCATGGGAGTGCATGAAGTTTGTTACTTTGTCCACCATGTGCTGCTTCCCCCTTCTATTTGCCCCCACTGCCCATCCTGCTCATTTTTTAAATTATACTCCTCTCCTGAATCCTGTTCCTCGCTTGCCCCTCCCTCCCCACTTGTCACCCCTTTACTCTGCTTCTCTCATACATTATTTTTATTTTTAACTTTTATGCACCTGCCAAGTTATCAGTGCCCATTCATCTCAAAATGGGTTTTTACCCTTTTCAAATGCCTAAGTATGAAGGCACCAAAAATGGGTTTGTATCATTTGAACAGACCCATTTAAAGATGGCTGCCATGGATACACACACATCCACTGTGGCCATCCTTGAATAGATTTATTCAAATATTGCAAATGCATTCAGAGATAACCGCTATTGATAGTGCAAATCCACGAAAAGCATCTTTGAATGGGTTTGTTCAGATATTGCAAACACAATCAAAGATGTCTCCTGTGGATGTGTGCGTATCTGCGGTGGCTGTCTTTGAATGTATTTGTAACGTTTTTGGAAACTCATTCAAATATGGCTGCCGTGGATCCATGTGCTTGCACTGTAGCTACTTTACACAAAGAAGCAGTAGCTAAGCTAGCAGGTTTCACTGCAGAGATTTATTGGTTTTACCAATGCTTGTTAGTAAGTGCATCTATGTTAATCAAACATAGACATGTCATTAGGTTTCATCTACAGACAGTCTTTGCTGCCTGCTGTCAACGACCTTTTGTGTAGAATACAATATAGAGTGAGCTTTGGGACAGCACCTTAGTCATAATTGGATGGCCATCATTTCTGCCCCTCATTTGTTGGCTTTTCTCTGTATTCTTGTTTGTAGTGCCCCTGGAGCAATGATGCTTTACACTGCTTGTTATTGGAAGATATGTATCCTTCCATTGCTTTGGGCCAGATGTACGACCATTCCAAATTGCAACTCGCAATTTGCGTTTAATTGCGAGTCGCAAATTGCGAGTCGCAATTTGGAATGTACAACAGTGTGTTTAACACTGTTTGCGATTCCCAATGGGGTCGCAAATTGCGAAGCTCATGAATATTAATGAGCCTCTCGCAATTTGCGAGCCCATTGGGAATGACAGGCCCTCCCAGGGATGGTGGCCTGCTGGGCTCAGCAGACCACCATGTCTGGGACTGCTTTTAAATAAAGCAGCTTTTTTTTCCTTAAAGGAAAACGGGATGCATTTAAAAAAAAAAAAATGAAACGTTTTCGTTTCATTTTTTAAGGGCAGGTAATATTGCATGCATTTGCAAAGGGGAAGGGGTCCCCTGGGGACCCCTTCCCATTTGCGAATGCATTACCACCTACTTGAAGTAGGTGGTACTTTGCGAGTCTTTTGTACATAGCTTTGCGGTCGCTATTAGGAAGGGAACGCCCCTTCCTAATAGTGAGTCGCAAAACAGTATTTTGCGAGTCCCAATTTATTTGCGACTCGCAAAATACTGTTTGTACATGGGCCCATGCATTTTAGCGTGCGCAAACGGGTCTAAGACCTGTTTGCGCACGCTAAAATGCGTCGTTCATCTGGCCCTTTATTTTTCTTTCAGCACTCCATGGAAGTTTATATCTTTCCATGCACTCCCCCCTATTCGTTCCTTCTTGCTCACATCCATTGATCTCCATCCTGCCCCCCCTGTTTTTTATGGCTGGGAAAAATGCTACATTTTTTCATGAAATTCCACAATACTCCATGATCATTTCATAACCTTACACTTTTGTTTTAAAATATGATTTGCTAGTATCTAATGCCACTTTTTTCACCTGAGCGAGTAAAGAAGTCAAAAACAGCAGGAGTGGGGGACTGGTTTGAATAGAAAATATCTCTTGCGATACATTTTCTGTGGGAACCTGTCTCCCGCTGGTAACTTGCTAAATTTGCAAAACTAGTTGCACTCTCATGGAAAAAGGTGCACAAAATCGTGTAACATGTAATTTCCAGAAAGGTCATGAATTATTTGTAATGCAAAATTCAGGAATTTCACCTCTTTAATTGAAATTTCATCCGTCTACTTTTAACTTTACATTAATTTTTTCCTCGAGTCCCTGCCTCCATGCTCTCTATATTCGCTGATAGATAGCATGTTAAACAAGCATTGGAAATGCAATAGGTCTCACATTTGTTAGAGCTACTGGTATTGTAAATGGCAATGTTTTCTACCTATGTGGTATGGAGTGTATGTATGTGATGTGTAGTGGAATTATGTAGGTTGAATTGGAATAGTTAGTTGTGGAATTGTGTGACGTGGAATTGTGTGGTGTGGAGTGGGGTTTTTGTAGTGGAATTATGTGGCATGGTGTGCTGTGGAATTATGTGGATAGTAATTATGTGGTATTGAGTGTACTGGAATAATGTGTAGTGGGATTGTGTGTTATGGAGTGTGATTATGTGTATAGGTATTTTGTGTTGTGGAGTGGTATCTATACAGCGACCATAGTAGTACTGTATACTATTAAACTGTATATTAACACCAATGGCCACATATGGATGAATGACAAAAGCAGACCAAACCCCTTTTAAACACTGTTCCATATTCTTAAATTCAACATAAAGGAGACGAGTCAGGAGACTTATTACAAGGTGCTGCTTTGGGGGGAAAATGCTGCCTCGGGGGCTGCTAGCTAAATGAAATTTTTTTTCGAGAGAAACTTAGTGGCTTCAATGAGAGGCAGACCTCCTGAATGCAAACAATCCACCTCATGTTAATGGCAGAAGGAAGCCGGTGTTTACTTTTTATACAGCTCAACCTTTTGTATGTTTTTGTTTGAAGGACAGATATACTGCATCACTGCATCACTTAGCCCAATACAGACACCCACCAGGCATCTTCCCATCCTAATATTATCTATTCACGGTTTGTAAATGCATGCCGTTTGTTTTAGCGTCCTGGAGAGAAACTGACATCATTTGGGGATGAGGATTATTAAGAAATACACAACTTGCTTAAAAAGGCTCAATAGACGGGAATTGCTGGTAGTGGACTATAGTTATGATATGATGTCGATTGGTAGGGGCAGGAAATGCTATTTGAAAGAGACCAGCATAATAAACGTTGTATATGCACATTTCATTTCAAAAGGAAATAGCTTAAAGATTTGGTGTGTTGAACCACTAATGCGATGGGGCTGAATAGCATTTACAAGGACTATATTCAGGTTCATGCCATGTAAATTACTGAGTGAGTGGCTTGTACACTGCAGCCAGGCAATTGCTTCATATGAAACATTCTTTATCGACTCCATTTTTAAAAATGGACCTCTTCTTTCTTATTATTGCGAGATGAGGGCTAAGCTAGACTGTAAAACAATTCCACTCAGGTGACTGCTGGTGCATGTTTAAAAGGAAGAAATGTCACGTTTAGATCACAGTAAACTGTATTTGGAAACTCAGCAGGAGAGATGGTCGACATGTTTACCTTTCCATATACTACAGTTTTAATAAGAGGATTATAATAATGCCAACATTTTAAATGCCACAGAAATAAATGATTTAAATAGGCATTACATAGCGATAAACAGGAAACGTATTTTAAAGAGAAGCTTGTATTGTGCAGACCTTTATTTCTCAAATGTAACGGATCCTTCTTCTTGGATGTGTTAAGGAGCAAAAATACAGCAGGTTGTTGAATCCCCTCCCCTTCTAGCTTGTAAAACAGTTCAAATAAAGGCTTTCTTCCATTGCGCCAGACTTTTACACATACCTGGGACCATTCTGCAGGGGCGTAACACAGGCCGCCGCAGCCCCTGCGGTCCGGGGGAGCCCCCAACCTCCAGAGGGCCCCCTCAGCACCGCACTTCGGCCAGAGAGCTCCAGATTGAGTCCGGAGGGGGCCCCTCCATGTACCCTGCAGGGGGGCCCCCTCAAGTTCTCTTACACCACTGAATTGCAGCGCAATGTTTGCAGCCTGCTGGTTGTGCTTTTCGTTGTAGTCGCTTGCACTGCAACTAAAATAAAAGAAAAGGGCAACAAAGGTACATTGGAGGAATGGGCCAGGTTGGAAAGAAAAGCAAAACAACCTCAACACTCACCCTGCAAGTGACACCCGTCACATAAGCGCCTGGATCTCGGAGTGGAAGGCGGCGGCCTCTGTGCCCGGGTCACTGGGGCCCGTGTTTGGATATACACATGCACACAACGGAGATAAAAATGAAAATGCAATTCGGTCATGTTGACAGCCGGGCTGGCTGCTCAGAAGTGGTGCTGTGCATGGTGCCCCCTCGGCTTGCACTGCAACTAAAACATGTTGGGAGCCAGGCTGGCTGCTCAGAAGCGGTGCTGTGCACAATCTCCCCTTGCTTTGCACTGCAACTAAAACAAATGAAAAGGGCAACAAAGGGACACCGGAGAAACGGGACAGGTTTACAAAAACACAAAAAAACCTCAACACTCCCCCCTGCAATTGACGCTCGTCACTTAAGCGCCCGGATCTCGGAGTGGGAGGCAGAGGCCTCTGCGTCCGGCTCACTGGGGCCAGCGATTGGGTACACACACGCACACAACGGGGGAAGAATGAAAATGCACCTTCTGCCATGTTGGCCGCCTGACTGGCTGCTTGGAAGCTGTGCTGTGTATGACCCGCTGCTGGCCAAGTGTGGAAAGAGCGACAGGCGCAAAGCAACAATTCGAAAAAAAAGTTCTCCCAAACAAAGGATAAAGGCTGAAAGCATAAGGAAACTGTACTTGGTCGGTGCTCCTCAGCCTTGAACGGAAGTGAGGTATCAGCTGTGTAAACGAGTTAGGAGGCAGCAAAGAAGAGCGACACAGAAGTGAACTTATAATAAGCAGCAGACATGCCAAGTCATTTTATTGAATACAACAGTTCTTGCAGACAACGCAGGCGCTGCCTAGGCTTGACCTAAAAAGTGAGTTCCAAAAAGACAGGTACAGGTCCTAGGTGTCCTTTTTACTATCAAATCTCTCACCAGGTGGCTCTTGATTCTTGGCACTCTGTCTACCTCAGCCACCATAATTTGTAATTGCAATGAGGAGTCACTATCTTTCATACCCCAAATCAACAGGGGGATCTCCTCATGTTTTCTTTTACTTTAAACCTTCAAGAAAATCTTGCCCCTTCTCCATGTTGAAGGCTGAATAATAGTAGTGTAGACAGTCATCTTTTTCTTCCGGGACTATGGCACTGCATTGCACTTGCCCCTGGACAATGGCAATACACTGTACTTGATACAATGCTTCTGTTCATTGGATCATGCTTTGGGAGCAGGGTCACAAATTAGCTAATGAAGGAGCATTTTGGTAATGGAAAATCAATCAGGGTGAATGCCATGCCATTTACAAAAAAAAGCAACTCTTTTGACCTTGGATAATCAAAGTAGGAAAATCATTGGACCACATTGGATACATCCCAACATTGTATGACAAATCTGTTTATTGAATTTCAAATACATGTACCAATAGCTATGTCCTGGAGTCCAATGAAAAACCACAATAGTACTACAAGGAAGACAGGGAATAGAATGGGAAGAACCATGTATGCACTCGCCCTCAAACCCATCCCTCCAATCCAGATATCTTGGAGCAGTACAATGCCACTGATTATTCCATACAACGATCAATTGCATTGTTGGTAAAATACCATTTCCTATTTAGATTACTTCTACCAGCCTGGGTTTTCAGGACTCTAAGGTAACATGGGCATATGAACTCCCGGAACTCTGGAAGGATAAAGAATGGGGCCCATACTGTGTCACATTTCTGTGTTTCATATACTATAGTAAGAGATTTCCATTCCTAAGGTGTCCCAAAGGTGGTGAATCCATATGAGGACAGTAAGAGTTCTGGCTGTCCCACATCTCTGTCTCACAGCCATGAGACCAAGGCCATCTGTCTGCCTCTCCTGGACTGGAGCAGGAATGTGAGGTTATATGGGAGCACTAGAAGTGCATATGCAGCGAATCTGGAGTTAAAATCTCTTCTGTTGAATCCAGGACCTGCTGTCAGTATCCATGAAGCCACGGGCACCCCCAAAGCAAAGAAATCCATACAGGAGAAAACTGAAAGAGCAAGACTGGAAGAAAAATAGAAAAGAGGATGAAACAATATTAAGATACGCTGCAAGAAAAGAAGAGGAGACAAATGGGGAAACGTAATGCAGTGAAAGAAAACTGCTGAAAGACATATCGTGGAAAATTAGACCTTCTTTAGCGATCTGTGCTTCCAGCAGATTACTGATCCCATTGACAGAGATTTTTGTCCTGGTGCAGAGATTCTTCTGTAACATATTGGTCCAAGGTTCCAATCAAAGTGGGTTACCATACCTGCTGCAGTGGTCTGTGTTCAACCTGAATGTACGAGGTTCCAGTCAGAGAAATGGCTCCTTTCCATGAGTACACTGAGGGCCTTAGGTCAGCTGAGTCCTACGTTTAAAAGAGGGAACTCAAAAATCAAACATATTGAATTAATTATTTCTAAAACGCACCAATGTAATACCTCAAGCTACCATAAACTATCTAAAATCCCACCCATCCTCCAAGCTCAGGATCCTCTTTCGATCTCGCCTACAGGGTCCTTTTCTTGAAATCTACCACCGGTCAGACCACATATATAATATGATAGTGAGTGTGCCTGAATGTTTAACGGCGTTACAAAGGATAATAGAATGTACGGAATAAAGAACTCTAAAATAAGACTACATTCTTTTCTGTGCTCCATTAGAGAGCTGACAAACAAAAGTCATGCCACCTTCCTTTTAAATGTCACTGTGATTGTGTGTGTACACAGTGACAAGGGCATGATTTGGATTTCATGACAAATATGCATTAATCATGGTATGATGTGACAGATTGTACGTTCTGATGTCAAATGGCCTTTAGTTTGTTATGGGGGCAAATATAACTGTTGTTAAATTAAACAAGCACATTACTTTAATTGTAATGCCCTGAGTGTAGGCACTGTTGCAGGAAATGACGGTGACGTACATGACTTACGAGCAAGCAGGTGATACAACTAGACCTCTTTAGTCTGTGTCTTTCTTCCAAATTCTGTGTAATGCTTACAAATAAACAGTACCTCACAGTCATGTTTTGGCTACTTTGTTCCAAGCCTCTATTGAATACCGCAAATGACCTCAGAATTCTCTATAATACAGCTGTTCACACACACGAGCCAATGCAGACCCTGCTGATCCATTATCGGAAGCGACTTTGCTATCAAATCCAGACTGGCAGGGGAATAAAGGTTTACAGATGGAGAGAGATGGAGTTGGAGGTGAAAAGAAAGAACATGACAGCGAAAATGACAGTGCTATAGACCTGGAGAGAGAAAGAGAGAGAGGCAAAGGAGAAGATAGACTATGGTAATGCACTGTATCTGGGTCTCAAAATCAATGTTTTGTTCCCGCTAGAGCTCATCCAGAATTCAGCAGCCAGACTGCCACTAAATTCTGCCCTTTCACATCTTTAATCAGACTCCTTTAAATGTCTGCTGCATCATCAAGGACAGGACGCGATTAGCTCTCCATGGCACACTTGGCGTCACCCCTTGGTTTCTCCAAAGTAACTGGAGGAGTTTCGCGCCTTCATGCTCACTACGATCTGTTGGTCGTCACTCACTTCATGTTACCCTTGTTCAAGGTTCAACTAGACCCGAACTTGTGGGGAAGGCAAGTACTTCAAGCAGTTGTGGTGAGCTACCATTTTTCACAGTTGGGGGCCTGGACATCCTCAAAGCCAGCATTAGAATAGATGATGGAAAGCTCAATAGGTCTGGCTTTAATATGCTAACCCTTGCAAACAACATATGTACATGCCTGTTCTTTCATGCTTTAGTACATTAAAGCCAGAACTATTGGCTTTGCCAATGCATTCACTTGAGACAATGAGCACTCCTGGAGCACAGAGAGTGTTCACCAGCCCAGCAAACATCGGAAATCTGCAAAATGGCTGGGTAACAAGCGAGTCCTCTCTGTGCTAGTGACCACGTCATGAAACAGGTAGATGATGAACAGACACTCACCTTTATAAATCTGACCTTTATAAATCGGCTGTTGTCCCTGACCGTAATGTGTCACACGAGTTCTTTGAGTCAATACAGCTTCTTTAATTGGAGGACACACACAGACAGTACCTCAATGAGACCTTTTCAGCTGAAGACATCGTACAGGTCATCGGTAGCATGCCTGGAGATAAAGCACCGGGCCTGGACGGGCTGACCATTTTCTTCTGCAAAAAATACTCTCCCATTCTTGCACCCATCTTGCTAGCACTCTATGAGGAGGCTGTGCTGCCTGGTGTCATCATCACCATTCTGAAATCTGGTAAGTCTCCAGATCACTGCAACTCATACAGACCACTCTTCATGCTTAACGTAGATAATAAAATCCTATTGATTGCGCCAGACTGTTCCAGCTCTTGCCTGGTATTGCCCGCCCTGATCAATCTACATTCATACTGGGTCGCATCACTGCTTTTAACTTGTGCTTCATGCGCATGCTCCTTCATTCTATTGATCCCCAGCTCGGAGTTTCTAAAGTCCTAAACGCTACTAAATCTTTTGATTTTCTGGAGTGGCATTAGCTCTTTGTTTCCTAGAATTGATCGCATTAGCCATCGCTTAATTAGATGGATTAAATTACTCTCTACAAGTCCTAGTACGAGGCTGTGCTTAAATGGAGTGGTAACCTCTCCCTTCTCAAGGGGTACCAAACAGGGATGCCCGATGTCATACATCCTGTCAGCCATCGCTATGGAGCCCCTGGTGACCAGGCAGACGCAGCGCCACTCCCATAGAGGCTCCACTTTTACTACTCGCTGTATATTAGTATCTAAGTACGCCGACAACGTTACATTGTACATCCGAAACCCCCAAACTAACATCACACCCATCATCCGCAAATTTGGCAGCTATTCCATATTTTCCATGAATTGGACCAAGTGGGTCCACACCTTTTTATTCTGAATACCCATTGCAGTGGGCGGCAGAGGTTGTTCATTACCCAGGAATCTGAGTCAGTAGGGACATTGATAAACTCTGTAAGTTGAACTATGGTCAAAATAACAGAAGCGGTGAAGTGTAAAAATCATAAATACTTCTTGAAAATTATAAGGGAGAATAGTGGCTCTTTCTCTAAACATAAGATCAGTTATACAACCAGCATGGATTGGCAAAAATATATACCTTCTCTGTATCCATCAAACAATCAGAAGGGCTATAAGAGTGACATGGAGTTCCCAGGTGAGATATCGAATGGGAGAATGTCCCCCCTTTCTCCTCTGTATCAGGTGTTGCATTATCTTAAGGCTGCTAGGAGCACAGGTGCAAGAGGCCCAGATCAATTACCTATTACTATTATAAAATTGGATCTGGACTTATATGCCTCTAACCTAGTGGCACTCTGTTATTACACAGGAGTGGCCCCTAGCTCTTGGAGGGGCAGTGTTATTCTGCCGCTACATTAAAATGGCTCTTTCAACTCATGTAGCAGTTATAGGCAGATTACCCTGCTGGACGCTACAGAAAAGATTTTCTCTAAATGTGTATTAGTTAACCTCTTAGAATGGGCAGAGGAAAAGTGTGTCTTACCACTGAAGCAGGCACGGTTTAGAGCAGGCCATTCTACTTTGGTTAATATAACTGCAATACATTTTATACTGGAGAACTATGTGAAGTGAAAAGGGATGCCTGTCTATGCAGCTTTTATCGATTACTCAGCTGTTTTTGACAGGGTAGACAGGCAGACCGCCTGGAGGAAGTTGAGCGCCATGGAAATACCAGAGGGCCTTTTGAAACGTATTATTTCCCTTCATTCTGAAACCTGGTGCCATTTTATGTTAGGAGGCAGGCAGGGTACGACTTCAAGAATCCCTGCCAGAAATGGTTTGAAACAATGATGCTAATTGGCTTCCCTCCTTTTCTCACTGTACTGTACATGACGGATTTGCCAGATGTGCTGAGTAGGGTAGCTAGCGATGCTCCAAAATTAGGCTCATATCCTTTAGGCACACTTTTTTAAGCGGACGATCTTATATTGCTGAACCTGACCCCTAAAGGTCTTTAGAGACGTCTTGACACCTTGTCCTCATATTCAGACGCTCAATTCCTGAAGGTAAACATAAATAAAACTAAGGTCATGAGGTTTCGTCCAAAGGGATGTCACATAAATATAAAGTATAATTGGTCATTTAATAATTCCATCTTAGAAGTGGTAAAATCCTACACTTATCTTGGCAAAATAATGTCAGCAAACTTGAGTGACACTGAGAATATTGCACATGTATCAAATAAGGCGCTGGCCCATGGAAATGCACCCAAGACACTTTATAGAGAAACAGGGCATAGGCATTTTAGTCACCTTTCAACAGTATATAAAATGAAGATTCCTCATCACTTTTAAATGCTACGGACAATAACTACTAACCCAGGGGCGTAACACAGGCTCCCGCAGCCCCCGCGGTGCGGGGGGGCCCCCTCAGCACAGTACTTTTGCCCAAGAGTTCCTGATGAAGTTCGGAGCGAGGCCCCTCCATGCATCTTGCAGGGGGGTCCCCTCAAATTTCGTTACGCCACTGTACTAACCAATGGCATTTTATGCATAAGGTAGAGGGGAAAATTCTCCGTACTATTTGCACCTTAAACTCTATGGTCTCTATGGAAGCCCCAAGGTTGGAACTAGGACTGGTGAGCACTTTTGTAATAGGGCTGGCCGCTATTTTACGATGGTACCATTGTTTATTACATTCTAGAGAAAAGTCCTTAAGGAGTATTATGGCTTTGGAATGTTTTGCATCTACCATGGGGACTGGATCATTTTTAACTAGTATTTTAACTGCACTCCAGCACTTTTATTTAACTAAATCTGATATTCAGGATATGAGTTATGTTAATCTTAAACATTATTTAAAATATACTATGAAAAACTGCTCTATGGAAAAAGATATAGAGGTATGTAGAGCAAAACGTCGACTTAAAAACATAATTCAATCATGTCGGGCAGCAGTTCCTCAAATGCTTCTGACCTGAAATTTGGAACACAGAGTGATAAGATGTATTATCCTATAAAGACTGGATTGTTTGCCGTTAAAAACTGTAATGGATGCATAGCAGAATGTAGTCTGGAAGGAGAGAATATGCACTTTAGATTATAATGATGTACAGACTATTGAATATGTTATATTTGCCTGTCCTGCTTTGATAAGCAGAGATTTCTAAAACCACTTTTTAAAAATTGCCCAGGTATTGAATTAATGTGCTGTAATATTTTTTTCATTTTTTAGCTCCTTTGTATTAATGAATGCGCAATTTTGTGTACTGTAGATCTCCTTGTAAGATCTAATCTTCAATAAAATTTGAACTTGAACTTGAACTGGTCAGCTCATGCAGTGGATTGGGGAGTAAATTCCAGCATGGTTCCAACTGCCGCTTTCTATGTTGGGTTGGATTGCTATAACAAAAATGATAATTTTGCCTAAGTGTGTCTATTTATCAACATTTCTACCCCTCTCACTGCACAATTCTTTAGGTGCCTCTGGACAAATCTCACAGCCTTGGCCTGGGTTGGTAAGCAGCCACGGGTTGCATAGGAAACGTTGACTCTCTCTTTTGTACAGGGAGGTAGCTGCGCATCAGATATGGAACTATATGACTTTTGTGCTCAGTCACAGTTTGCACACTTTTGGGTACATCCCTCTTTATTCCAGTAGCATGTTGCTATTGAGGAGGAAAGCGTGGCCCTGCCCCTTGGATACAGCCCTTTGTCTGCCTGCCACACAGCCACGGGTGGTGATCGATACTGTTGCCTGCACTGGACTTGGAATTGTCTGTGCATCCCCACCTGGCTGGACTGTCTCTACTCGCCAGGCATCCTGCTTGTGAAAAACCCTATGCTTCCTGCCACTAATGATCATGGCATCTGGCTCAAGTTAAATCAGCTTCAGCTCCTTACGGTCAGGAACGTAAACCCAGATGGGTAATTCCTTACTTCTCATTATACCTCCTACAATTCGACACACACCTCTCTAGATGTCTTTCTGTACCATAGTGTCAGAGCTGCCTTCTGATCAATACATGCTACCTTCCTAGTGGCCCCATCGACCCTGCATGTATTAGACACACTCATGACACATTTGTCCCCTCATAAACTCATTACAATGCTCTATACCACCATGCAGGAGAAAACCCCTGCATGCACCCAAAAGCTTGGTGTGTGTGGAGGACCAATTTGGAGCCCCTTCCGACGGAGGAGCAGTGGCGCTACTCTTGCTCCCAGTCTTGCCAAATTACAGAATGCGGCTCCTGGATATTAAGTTCAGACATAGAATGTATCATACACCTGTGCAACTATGTAAGATGGGGGGGGGGGGTCTCGGAAAATGCATGTTGACTTACACGTGCAATCAGTGAGGCCACTTTCCTCCACCTAGCATGGGAATGCCCCGAGGTGCCCCAATTTGGGTCTGAGGTCTTTTCAACCATCAAACGATTCATTGCCTATTGCCTACAATGATCTCCCTTAGTCACTCAGCTGAGATATGGGCAGGAGGTTCTGCCCAGTGTCAGATAACTGACTTCTATGTTACTCCTTCTGGTCAACTGTAGAGTGGCCAATCATTAGAGTCAGTGCCCCTGCCCCAAAATCAAAGGCTGGTTCCAGGACACCCTATGCTGTTAGGAACAGCTTGAGTTGTATTTGAAATTAATGCCGGAACGGTCTTGGCCCGAAAATATCCAGGCCCCTTTCATCACCTACATGACCCTTCAGAGATAAGCTGAACTGAACGGGATGTGCCCACTCCATGATGCATGTAGATGAACTATAAAGTTCTAACCTCTTTAGTTTGCATTGCTTTTGTCATACTCACAGTCGAGGGGCCCTTCAGCAACTTAAAAGCACCATTCTTCTATCTTCGCTCCTTAACAGATACTGTATGAAAATGACGAGGAGGTCTGTACACTAGTGCTGGTACCTTTGCAAATGTTAATAATGGAATTCATTGGTTCCTGTGATATTGTACAACCAATCATTGTATCATGGTACACTATGAACTGTTGTTCTGTGTTTTTTTCTGTATTTTAAAATATCAAATAAAATAATTAAAAAAAAGAAATGAGCCCTTTGAATGCCTTCTCTCTCACTGTTATCCTCCCTTCCACCTTCTCCTCCTCACTTCCTAGCAGGAACAGGCTATGTGTAAGATTAACCAGGGTGAAAGGGGTGTGATGCACCCACAGAATATTTGCTGGTCCTGGTCTCTCTGCCCCACAGAACCTCAGCCTTTACATTATAGGAATGAATGCTGAAAAAGGTCAACTATGCTTGTGAACTGGTTCACCCCAATCTATGCCTGTGCAGTGGCTCAGCTCTGTCTCTGTCTCCAATGGAGCTCAGCTTCATGCTTGCAAGAGCTCAGCTCTGTCTGCCAAGGGCCACAGAGCTATGAATGCAGGAACTCAGCTCTGGGTCAGTGGAAGAAATGACCTATGTGTGCATGGCCTCTGCTCTATCTGTGCATGGGCTCTGCACTATGCAGGGATGTGGATGCATCTGGACTGGAGGTCAACTCTATCTGCAAAGTAGTTCAGCTCTACAAGATGTTGGGATCTGCATGTGGCAGAGCCCCACTGTGTGTGCAGAAACTTGTTTCTATCTGTGGAAGAACTTGTTTAGGTCTTCTAGGTGTTCAGACTATTTCCAGAGGAGCAACCAACTTCAGTTTTGACTTTCTCTCCGTAATAAAACAGGCATCGAAAGACGTTTCTTCATATTGAGCAGACCTTACCCTTTGATTGGTACCTTGTGCTGCAATAATTTGGGCATGTGGTGCTTTGCTCCACAGTTGCGCCACTGATCTCTATTTACTTTATCTTCTTATTCCCTATTAATGGCACACCCTCTTCCTCTCCAGAGCACACTTGTTTGTGAACGTCTTCTTGATGCTTGTTGCTTTTATGTCATTTTGGTATGTATCTTTGGTCTACATTCTTAGTGAAGAAATTTAGAAAAAGCATGGAAGATCTGGTAAAGACAAGGAGACAATATTAAATATAAATGGAGCCAAAGGCGAAAAGTATGGGGTGAGAAGGGGCAGGTGGAGAAAAATGAAAAGTGAAGGTTACAGCAGGAGAGTACGCAGAGGCATATGGCGAGAGTAACTACAGGGATAGAGGACAGGATGAACAGTTCTGAGAGCCATGTGATGACCTATGGGCAATGCAATATAAATTAAAATGCACTGTACCATATGGGAAAAAAAGAGCAGACCTGAGCAGAAAACCAAAAAAAAACCATATAAAATTTGAACTCTTGTCTCTGGGAAACGAGCTTCATTTAAAATCTGCTCTTCAGGCAGACATTGGCAGACAGAATGGTCTGGGGAACACCATGCTACTGTGGCATAAAGCTTTGGTGGCACAGTGCCAAGTGCTGTCCATCCACTGGGTCATTCTGATCCACCTCTTTAGTCTATATCATGTCTAGCCATCAAACACCATGGGTGGGAGGCACACAAGGTCTTTCAGTGAAGTAGACTGTGGGAGGCCAGCACCAGGCACAATTTGGCTGTGCTTAGTAGAAAATTGCACCAAATGCGTGTCCATACTGTGGTGTGTAACCCATCTCTACCCAAACTGGGAAAAAGAGCAAGTATGAGGCAGATGTTCTCAGTGAGGTGCTGCACTGCACTTCTGCATGTGTATGGCCTGTTAGAGTAACTGCATGACATTACGTCATTGTGAAGCCATCACCCCGATGCCAGCACTACCTGACAGACTCACATGCAACATCAATGTGTGGGCCTTAACTAGCCTTCCGGCTGGGAGCATTTTACACACAGGACTGGGACTGCTACCTGTGGGACAATCTTTTAAAAGTCCCTGTCCCCACTAATAAGTGATGGCGCTGTCCATCAGCCCAATCCCTATTTTGCCCACATAATTTTGCATGGTCTTATTTTTTAGCCAGTGCTTGAAATTTTAACAGTCAAAGCCACAAGTCTCTAAATGCAAGATGCTGCTGCCAGAAAAGCCTGGACTGCTCGATGGTCAGTGAATCACTGCAACACCAATTAAAATAAGAAACAAGCATTTGCAATGCAACAGGTCTCGCATCAGTTAGAGTTGTTGGTATATGAACTGTTGCCTGAGGTAACGTAAAACAACGAACTAATGTTGCAACACCAAAACCGCAATAAAAATTGTACAAGCTACAGACTCAAAATAAAACGCTGCACTGTGGGTAAGCAAAAGCAGCGAGTACGAGCTACAAACTCAAAATCAAATGCTGTGATGTGGGCAAGCAAAAGCGACAAAAAGGTCGAAAAAGGCACTTAAAAAAGAATGAACCTCCGCGATGTGTTCAAATAAAACCAGATAAATATAAAAGCAAGCAGATTGCAGACAGCCAACGCAGAGCAATTTAACAAAAGGTGTGACGGACATAAATATATTACAACATGTTGCTTTTGTAGCTAAGATTCAGAGCTTACGTCCCACAGAATAAAGAAAGTAGTAAACGAAGCGCTGCACGGCATGTGTGACATATTTGAAAAAACAACGCCACTGGTGAGATGCAGCGAAATACAAAAGTGTAACCGAAACATATAACACCACACAAACTCAAAATAAAACGCTGCGATGTGGGCAAGCAAAAGCAGCGAGTACGAGCTACAAACTCAAAATCAAACGCTGCGATGTGGGCAAGCAAAAGCGACAAGAAGGTCGGGAAAGGCACTTAAAAAACAAATGAACCTCCGCGATGTGTTTAAAGAAAGCCAGATGAATATAAAAGCAAGCAGATTGCAGCCAGCCAACGCAGAACAATTTAACAAACGCTGCGATATGGGCAAGCAAAAGCAGCGAGTACGAGCCACAAACTCAAAATAAAACGCTGCGATGTGGGCAAGCAAAAGCGACAAGAAGGTCGGGAAAGGCACTTAAAAAAAAAAATGTGAACCTCCGCGATGTGTTCAAAGAAAGCCAGATAAATATAAAAGCAAGCAGATTGCAGACAGCCAACGCAGAACAATTTAACAAAAGGTGTGACGGACAAAAATATGTTACAACATGTTGCTTTTGTAGATAAGATTTAGAGCTTACCTCCCACACAATAAAGAAAGTAGTAAATGAAGCGCTGCACGGCATGTGTAACAACGTCACTGGCGAGATGCAGCGAAATACAAAAGTGAAACCGATACATATAACACCCAATTAACGAAGCCCTGTCGAGTCCGCCGTGAGCAAAAGAGACGCCGTGCTCGTGCACATCTCCTGTCCGGGCAGGCACGGCAAACAGGAGACAGGGAGGGAACAAACATGCCTCCCTGCCAATCAAAGGCGAGCATTTTTGACGTGCGCCAATGTCAAGCATGGGTGGAGCTTCCACCCCGCTTCCAAAGCAAAACCGACGACAATAGTCTTGCAAGCGAGCGGCGCATGCGCTGCGTCGCTAGGCGAGACCTAAAAACAACTCTTTCTTCTCTTTTTATTATTATATAGCACATATTATCCCTCGTTTGAGTAGTAATTTCAAATGGAGACGCTTTGTGACTTCTTCCTTGTTTGCTTGGAAACACTCAGGAAATCAATCATTCAAGTTGGAAAGATGGCAGAGATCACCTTTCCAGTGCAGATGCTCTCTCTCATACTAGAGCTAATGGGCAAACATTGTCTCTCTAAATCACTTGTGAACGGTAAAACACATTGCCTTGCACAATTCGAGCCTCCATTATGATGTTTTGTCCTCAGATGCTGTGAATCGCCTGTGAATCCCACCCCCTCCTTTGAGGACTCTGTAGCAGCGAGAGAAGCTAAACATGTCTTTCAGAAAAAGGAAAATGTTCGTTCTGGAGCTCCCTTCTCTAGCACTATTTAGCCCAAGATTTCCCAGGGACAGACACCCACACAGCTGCAGCCCGGGCTACGGCTCACGACGGAGGAGCCTGAAGCCCTTTCACCCCAACGGGCATTGCAGCCCTGCTCCTGTTATAGAACCAGGAAAGGGGGGTGATGCATTGTCCCATCGAGCACCTAAGCTGTGGCATACTTTCCCTAACAGCCTCAGGACAATGACCAAGAGGCTGAAAATGCCTTTCTCCTCTTTGTCCTCTTTGTCACATCTTTTAGTTGTTCAGTGCCGAAAAAACTCTACAGGTGTATGCCGCGCTCTACAAATCTGCTTAACATACCACATAATAGGATTATTTTATTTAAAGAAAATTGTTATTGCTGCAGCAAAACATGAAGTAATACCATTCTCAGTACGGGATATCCATGCCCTGAAGAATGAGCCAAAAGCTAATATTTGACTTTCTGCAGCTCATAAGCTCTTAGCAGTGGGTTTGTGCAGTGGGACAGTGTCTGCATGTCTCTGCGGCTGAGAGTCCATGTCACTGACCGTGCTGAGTCCTCGAGGGGTTCTGGGTAACTGCAGATGACGGGCATTCGAGGTGCCTGTGCCTCTACCTCTACCTCTGCTGAGCATCAGCTTTTCTCGGACATTTTGCTGAAAGGGACAAAGAGAGGGTATTCTGACAGCTGTTTGAGAGTTGTTTTCTTACGTCCCACGCACCATTAACACAACGCTTAAAAATTGATAATAAAAAGTGAAAACAGGCTAAAAGTTGAATAAGCAATTGTTTTAGGCAGATGGGGAGATGAATGCTCTCTACATTGATTACTTATATCTAAATGTATCAGACAAGGACGTTTATTTCGAATATTCGAGTCTATAAAAGATACAAAACACATAAATGCAATCTATTAGAAAATACAAAGAACAAGTTAAAAATTACCTCTGATATAAATGTTACCAAAGTGCAGTACTATACACAAAAAGGAATTCGGTAGTACTATACACAATCATCATCATTAATTACTTTCTGACCACGCTAAAGCAAAATAACAGGTATAGTGAGCCACAGACAGACATTCCCTTTTTATCCCTTCTTTGTTATTAGTATTTTGGGACTCCAATCGTGCGCTGATTATAGCTGTTAAATGTAAAACACACTGAGACTCCCAGAAGTAAGGGCAGCACTATATACAAATTAAACAACAATAAGAACTAAAAAAGATAGTAGGGGGGTTTGAGGAGACACGTAAAACAGCGTCAAAGTGCACCCCAAGATCACCAGTACTCCAACTGGTATGTAAAACTTCAAATATAAAAACAGAGTAGGAGACACTCAATGTATTTTTTAGAAAATAATATTTGTTTATTTTGTTGGCTTCAGATTTCAGTCTAGGATCAAAATATTTTTTTGGTAGTGCACTTATTTGACCAAATCATAAATATCCTTATCTAGGCAATACCCATTGAATATGGATTAATTCAGCAAAAGTATTCCCTAATTGGAAGGCTTATTACATCATCCTACATTTTCCTGTGCATATTTGTAAAAGTTCACTAGTAAATCTTTTATTTGAAAATCCAAGATCTTTTAATGAGGACCTTTCAAGTCTTTCAGATATTATTGCTCACAAAAAGGTATAAAGTTCATTTCATGTAAGTTCTAATCCAAGATTCTCATTAAAATTAAAGTCTTCATTTTAATGCCTCCACTACCTTAAACACAATATAGACATCATGAATATTTCAACAATCTTTAAGGTGAAACACACCCTTTCAATGTCCTCTTGTTATATAGGATCCAAAAATGTGCATCGAAAAATATAGTTCACAGTAAACTGAGAAAACTATTTAAATATGTTTTCAAAACATCACTTAAATGCTTAGGAAATGTCTCTGTATTCAGCTTCAGCTGCAAAACATGTTTCAAAATTAAACAAACAATCTCCAAAGTTTTCAAAAACAGGTTTTCAACAGTAGGAGAGCTTATCCAATGCGGTTTGTGTTTTGGCACTGATGCGTAGTGCGTCTTCCAGAGACTCAAAGCCTTTCACCAAGTGACACTGACCTTCTGGGAGCAATGCCAGCCTTTCTTTCCCCAGAATAAACCCACAACATTGAGTTTAGAGTATTGCTATTGCATGCCTGATGAGCACAGGAAGGTGAGCCCAAGTCACAGATTATGGCATTGTGTTTCTCAAGGAAGTACACAGGTCCGTATTAGGCACCACAATCATCAAAAGATGGGACCTCTGCAAATCTGGTTGCTTCTTGCATTAGATCAGAATTGGGAATCTTGACTCTGAGCACATTGGACTTCCTAGAATGCATTCTAACTTGAGTTCTTCTACAAATAATTTCAACAGTTGTGTCATGGAGATCTAGCCCAATTACCTGCAACAGCCCTTGAAATAAGTTCTCATTTTTGATTGGGCTATGTTCCCTCTGCAGGACAGTGAGTGGCATTTTGACACTAAAGGATATGCATAATACAGTGTGAATAAACAGTATAGTGCATTCAGTAAGGTGGAAGTTAGGAGGTTGATTTAGACCTAAACAAGCTTATCAAAACATGCCTGAAGCTGAATTCTAGCAGTTTTCATGCATTGGATAGTGATATCATCTCTTTTGAATATTGAAGACCATGAGCTGGGCATTTTAGGAATTTGTAGTTTTCAGGAACTTCATTCTTTTTATTTTTGCCATCCTGTGCATTCTCAGTGTGTGGGTTAAGGTGGTCTGATTGTATTCTTTGGGAAGAATTTGAAAGTTCTATGTGAACTTCTAACGGGGGTGGGGGGTTGTTTTTTTACAGATGACTGTGGCCCTGGAAAGGAAGGGAGTATAGAGAATGTTTCCCCTTGAATCTGCAAACTGGATCCCCCAGAAAGATCCTAAATGTTTGGGAACATCTGAAGCTGCCTAGAATAAGTTGTCAATTTTTGTAAAAGGTGGAACTTGGACTTCTTTAAAGTTTATTTTTAAATATTATTATTGTAAGATACAGATTTTGTTTGGGTTGATGGGTTTATTGAGGGTTTAGGGGAATAGTGTTCTTTTTAAATTATATATTAATTAATTTTAATTGACTAATTTGATGTTTTTATTTGTTATTCGTTTACATGAATAGCATATTTTTAAGTTGTTTAATACATTTTAATTTTGGATTGTAGGATTTACAGGGGGTTTGACAGGGTAGTGTTAATGATAATTGATTAACTTTTTCAAATAATTATTTATTCGTTTCTATGTTTAGAAAACTTAAATGCTGCAATATATTTTATTTCTGGTTGTGGGGTTTATTGGGGGATGTAGTTGGTAGTGGTTAGTTAAATATATTTAACTGATAGAAACTGAATCATGTATTAATTATGCATTTATATATATATATGTGAACTTATATTTGATGTATTTTTATGCATAGTGCTGTTTGTGCATGATTGGATGTGTATTGCCATTTTTAATTAGGGTTACTTATTTAATAAAATACTTGCTATATGTTTTATATTTTTTATATTTTTGTTTTAGATTTTGAGGGAGGAATGTGGACTATATTGGTACAATGTGTGGGTAGTAATTTAATTTTAACAATATTCATAATTATGTAACAATTTAGTAACATTTTCTCATACCTAATTTTATTACTTTTCTTTTATATGTGTGTGTTCTGTTGAAGGGGTTGTTGAAGGATATTGTTTTTTTAAAATATTATTTAGCTATGAAATAAAAATGTGCACTTCTGATATGTTTTATTTTTAAGATTTTTTAAATACTTTTAATATGTTTAGGAGTTTATTTTTTTAGTAACTTTGGATTGGCATTTGGTTACAACATATTATTTTTCAGGGAGTGTTTTAAAGAAAGTTTCAACACATCTAATTTAAAATGATATATTTTTAAAATATATTATTTTAAAAAAAAATTCTACTGTTTTGTTTTTCAAAATTATTTACTATATTTTTAGTATTTTACAAACATTCATTTTTGTTATATATTTTTAAATCTATATAAACGTTGAATACATTTAAAATATGTTTTGATATATTTTTTAAATATTCAATAATGCTATGTTTATGTGGTGTTATATTCTTTACAATAAATTAAATTTTGCCTTTTCTGCTTGTTTTTCTACCCTCTTTAACTTTTTCTTCTCATTTTCTGCCCTCTGTTTTGTCCTCTTCTGCTCTGTTTTACCCTTTCTTCTAATTTTCTGCCCTCTGTTTTGCCTTTTCTGCCCTCTGTTTTGCCTTTTCTGCTAATTCCTTCCCTCTTCCTGCCATCTCCCTCACCATGCCATTTTCCTCCTTCTGCCAACCAGTGCCCCGCCCTACCCCCAGGAACTACTTAATGGAGGACGCAGTGCAACCCCATTAAGCAGGTCCTTATGCCAGCTCTCCCTGCAACAGTTCTGTCTAGCTTGCCCGCAGTCCGCTACCATCTGCTGCCTGTCTACCTGCTGCCCTCTGTTTGAGCCTCCTCTGCTCGTTTCTTGCTCTGTTTTGAATTTTCTTCTTATTTTTCTGTCCTCGGTTTTGCCTTTTTCTGCTTGCTTTTCTGCCCTCTGTTTTGCCTTTCCTGCTCATTTTCCTGCCACCCATTTTGCCTTTCTGCTTGTTTTCCTGCCCTCTTCTGCTTTGTTTTGCCTTTCCTGCTCATTTTTCTACCTTCTGTTTTACCTTTTTCTGCTCTCTGTTTTGCCTTTTCTGCTCGATTTTTCTAGCCTCTGTTTTTCCCTTTTCTGCTCTGTTTTGCCTTTTTCCTTGCTCGTTTTTCTGCCCTCTGTTTGTGCATCCTCTGCTAGTTTCTTGCTCTGCTTTGCCTTTTCTGCTTGCTTTTCTGCCCTCTGTTTTGCTGTTTTCTGCTTGTTTTTCTGCCCTCCTTGTTGCCTTTTCTGCTGGTTTTTCTGCCCTAGGTTGTGCCTTTACTGCTCATTTTTCTGCCCTCTGTTTTGCCCTCTTCTGTTCTGCTTTGCCTTTTTTACTTGTTTTACTGACCTCTGTTTTGCCTTTTTCTGGTCATTTGTCTGCTCTCTGTTTTTCCTTTCCTGCCTGTTTCTTCCCTTTTCCTGCTGTTTCCCTCCTTCTGCTACCTAGTGCCCTGGTTGTTTTTCTGCCCTCAGTTTCGCATTGTCTGTCCTCTGTTTTGCCTTTTTCTGCTAGTTTCTTCCCTCTTTCCGCAGTTTCCCTCCCCCTGCCGTTTCCCTCCTCCCGCCAACCAGTGCCGTGCCCTCCCTCTGGACCCACCTAATGGAGGCAATAGCATGACCCCATTTAGCAGGTCCTCGTGCCAGCTCCCCCTGCAACTGTTCTCCTGTCCAGCTTGCCCGCAGTCCGCTACCATCTGCTGCCTGTCTATCTGCTGCTGTCTGTTTGTGCCTCCTCTGCTCATTTCTTGCTCTGTTTTGACTTTTCTGCTTGTTTTTCTGCCCTCGGTTTTGTCTTTTTCTGCTTGCTTTTTTGCCCTCTGTTTTGCCTTTCCTGCTCATTTTCCTGGCGTCCATTTTGCCTTTCTTCTAATTTTCTGCCCTCTGTTTTGCCTTTTCTGCCCTCTGTTTTGCCTTTTCTGCTAATTCCTTCCCTCTTCCTGCCATCTCCCTCACCATGCCATTTTCCTCCTTCTGCCAACCAGTGCCCCGCCCTACCCCCAGGAACTACTTAATGGAGGACGCAGTGCAACCCCATTAAGCAGGTCCTTATGCCAGCTCTCCCTGCAACAGTTCTGTCTAGCTTGCCCGCAGTCCGCTACCATCTGCTGCCTGTCTACCTGCTGCCCTCTGTTTGAGCCTCCTCTGCTCGTTTCTTGCTCTGTTTTGAATTTTCTTCTTGTTTTTCTGTCCTCGGTTTTGCCTTTTTCTGCTTGCTTTTCTGCCCTCTGTTTTGCCTTTCCTGCTCATTTTCCTGCCACCCATTTTGCCTTTCTGCTTGTTTTCCTGCCCTCTGTTTTGCCCTCTTCTGCTTTGTTTTGCCTTTCTGCTCGTTTTTCTACCTTCTGTTTTACCTTTTTCTGCTCTCTGTTTTGCCTTTTCTGCTCGATTTTTCTAGCCTCTGTTTTTCCCTTTTCTGCTCTGTTTTGCCTTTTTCCTTGCTCGTTTTTCTGCCCTCTGTTTGTGCATCCTCTGCTAGTTTCTTGCTCTGCTTTGCCTTTTCTGCTTGCTTTTCTGCCCTCTGTTTTGCTGTTTTCTGCTTGTTTTTCTGCCCTCCTTGTTGCCTTTTCTGCTGGTTTTTCTGCCCTAGGTTGTGCCTTTACTGCTCATTTTTCTGCCCTCTGTTTTGCCCTCTTCTGTTCTGCTTTGCCTTTTTTACTTGTTTTACTGACCTCTGTTTTGCCTTTTTCTGGTCATTTGTCTGCTCTCTGTTTTTCCTTTCCTGCCTGTTTCTTCCCTTTTCCTGCTGTTTCCCTCCTTCTGCTACCTAGTGCCCTGGTTGTTTTTCTGCCCTCAGTTTCGCATTGTCTGTCCTCTGTTTTGCCTTTTTCTGCTAGTTTCTTCCCTCTTTCCGCAGTTTCCCTCCCCCTGCCGTTTCCCTCCTCCCGCCAACCAGTGCCGTGCCCTCCCTCTGGACCCACCTAATGGAGGCAATAGCATGACCCCATTTAGCAGGTCCTCGTGCCAGCTCCCCCTGCAACAGTTCTCCTGTCCAGCTTGCCCGCAGTCCGCTACCATCTGCTGCCTGTCTATCTGCTGCTGTCTGTTTGTGCCTCCTCTGCTCATTTCTTGCTCTGTTTTGACTTTTCTGCTTGTTTTTCTGCCCTCGGTTTTGTCTTTTTCTGCTTGCTTTTTTGCCCTCTGTTTTGCCTTTCCTGCTCATTTTTCTGGCGTCCATTTTGCCTTTCTGCTTGTTTTCCTGCCCTCTGTTTTGCCCTCTTCTGCTTTGTTTTGCCTTTATGCTCGTTTTTCTACCTTCTGTTTCGCCCTCTTCTGCTCTGTTTTTCCTTTTTGCTTGCTCTTTTTTCTGCCCTCTGTTTGTGCATCCTCTGCTAGCTTCTAGCTCTGCTTTGCCTTTTCTGCTTGCTTTTCTGCCCTCTGTTTTGCTGTTTTCTGCTTGCTTTTCTGGCCTTCTTTTTGCCTTTTCTCCTCGTTTTTCTGCCCGAGGTTTTGCCTTTACTGCTCATATTTCTGCCCTCTGTTTGCCCTCTTCTGCTATGTTTTGCCTTTTTTACTTGTTTTACTGCCCTCTATTTTGCCTTTTCTGCTCAATTTTCTACTCTCTGTTTTGCCTTTTCTGCCCGTCTCTTCCCTTTTCCCGCCGTTTCCCTCCTTCTGCTACCTAGTGCCCTTGTTGTTTTTTCTGCCCTCAGTTTTGCATTGTCTGCTCTCTGTTTTGCCTTTTTCTGCTAGTTTCTTCCCTTTTCACGCAGTTCCCCTCCCCCTGCCGTTTCCCTCCTCCCGCCAACCAGTGCCGTGTCCGCCCCCAGGACCTACCTAATGGAGGCAACAGCATGATCCCATTGAGCAGGTCCTCGTGCCAGCTCCCTCTGCAACAGTTCTCCTGTCCAGCTTGCCCGCAGTCCGCATCCCTCTGCTGCCTGTCTATCTACTGACCTCTGTATGTGCCTCCTTTACTCGTTTCTTGCTCTGTTTTGCCTTTTCTGCTTGTTTTGATGCCCTCTGTTGTGCTTTTTTCTGCCCTCTGTTTTGCCTTTCCTGCTTGTTTTTCTGCCCTCCATTTTGCTTTGTCTGCTTGTATTTCTGCCCTCTGGTTTGCCCTCTTCAACTCTGTTTTGCCTTTTCTGCTTGTTTTTCTGCCCTTTGTTTTGCCTTTTCTGCTTGTTTTTCTGCCCTTTGTGTTGCCTTTTCTGCTTGTTTTTCTGCCCTCCATTTTTCCTTTTCTGCTAGTTTTTCAGCCCTCTGTTTTGCCCTCTCTGCTCGTTTTTCTGTGCTCTATTTTGCTTTCCTGCTTGTTTTTCTGCCCTCCATTTTGCCTTTTCTGCTTGTTTTTCTGACCTCTGTTTTGCCCTCTTCTGCTCTGCCATTTCTGCTCATTTTCTGACCTCTGTTCTGCCCTCTTCTGCTCTTTTTTCCCTCTGTTTTGCCTTTTCTACTTGTTTTTCAGCCCTCTGGTTTGCCTCTTTCTGCTTGTTTCTTCCCTCTTTCTCTTCCTGCCATTTTCCTCCTCCCGCCACCCAGTGTCCTGCCTCCCTGCAGGACTTACTTAATGGAGGCTGCAGCACAACCACATTGAGCAGATTCTCGTGCCAGCTCCCCCTGTGACAGTTTCTCTTGGGCTCGCGCCGGGACACTCTTCCGAGTAGCTGTGCGCGTTACAAATCAGTGTTAACATAACATAACATAACAGTTCTCCTGTCCAGCTTGCCCTCAGTCTGTGTTCCTCTGCTGCCTGTCTACCTGCTAACCTCTGCTCATTTCTTCCTCTGTTTTGCCATTTCTGCTCGTTTTTCTGCCCTCTGTTTTGCCTTCTTCTGTCCTCTGTGCATTGTATTTAAAAAGTTGGACATGTACTTTTAAGTTTTACATATTCTGGTAGAAAAAACTCTTAAATTCATTTTTCACTGCTATAATCCCTACCTCTCCCATAGGATAGCATTGGGGTATCCTATTACATCTAATAAGTGATAGCTTTTGTTTCAGAATAGATTGAAATGTCATGTTTGGTCTCTATTGAATTGTAATTTAAAACCCTCTTTAATGGTAAAGTTGGATTTTAAGCCATAATTCTGAAAATGCCACTCTTAGAAAGTTGGCATTTATTGTCCTAACTATTTGGTGTCTGCAGCCTGTATCCTGTGTCACATTACTAGGTGTAGTTAGCAGTTGACCTTTGTGTATTGCTCCCAGACAGTATCACAAAGGGGGACTGGGGTGATGGGAGTGCACTTCAAGAGAGCTGCCTTAGCACACACACAAAGAACTTCACACTAGCCTTTTGTGACTACAGACATCCTTGGTCTAGGGCAGGGAGGAAGGAAGTTCCAAAACCAGATTTGCTGGGGAAGTCTAGAAGTTTCTACCACTTCAAAGCTGGCTGCAGATATAAATACTGGACCCTAAGACCAACTCTTCATTACACTCCTAGACCTGTGGAAACTGCAGAAAAAGGACTGCCCTGCTGCTAGAGGACTACTCTGCTGCTTGAGGCCTGCCCTGCTATCTGAGAAGGAAGACGGCACCTGCTCCCTTCATTCCATGCTTCTTTAAGTGATTCCAAGGATCAGCTTACTGACCTCCTGTTTAGAGCTACAGGGGCATAACAAGCTCCAGAGGCCTCCCCGCAACTGCCCAGCTGTCCTGCTGCACTGGACCTGCCTGAGCACTTCTGGAGAGAGTTTCTGATCCCCAAGAGGTGCCTCACAGGTCCTGGACCCTTGGCTTGGCATCAGTCGAGCTCCCCCCCCCCCACCCCACCCCAGAATAAAAGGAGAAATCCTGAAGTTTTGGGCTCTTTGCTACCCTGAATGGGTCTGTTTGCTCCAAGATCTTGCCACCCACACTGCAAAACTCCTGCAACAAGTGACACCCGACAGGATCTTTGCACTACAACGACAACTATCCACGATGCTCAGCCTGCTCTTCACGCTAGAGCGACAACCATTCACAACGCTCTCCCTACTACTCGTGGCCTTCTCTAACACGAGCTGGACTTTTCACGCTAGACATTGAGAAGGAAACCTTTTCAGTGGGACTAACTAGATATGTATCCAGCCCACATTTCATCACGGTTGGCCTGAACTTTTGACTTTACCCCTGTCTAGCATAACAAGATGAACGCGAGAGGCGTTTTGTGCTTTTAGGCGTAATACTTACCTCAAACCTTTAAAACTGCATATTCCCAGTTCTACTGATTGGATTTTTGTTGTTTTGGTGTCAAATAATGTACAAAATATTACTCTATTTTCCTAAATATTTTCGGCTCACAGCATCCTCACCCAACAACCCAATTTCTCACAGGCATCATCTGCTAAAGTTATTTGCCCATCTGCTCAAAGTTTGACAACAACGTGAAGAAGGATGGCGACTCAAGTTTTCTCATGGGAAATCCGGTACTTCAGCAAAACCCCAAACTTACTTCGTTTGATCACTGTACAGCTGTATGAGTATATCAAAGCACTGCAAATGTACAGACACTGACTGTCAGAACTATATACTCGCAAAATATTAAATAGAAGGTTTACTCCATCTTGTCTTAGCCTAAATCGCAATCCTCCCTTTTGTTTCTGGGATGGTAAGGAAGGATATGAGGAAGTAATAGGGTGGGCAGACCCTGCTTAATTTCATCCTATCCTCTCCTCTCAAACCTTTTCTAATTCACCTGTTTTAGACTGAGTAGGAAGGATCACGACTAGAGAAAGGATTAACATTCCTAAGCTTGCTTCCCATATTCACCACATACAATTTCATTTTGCCTCAGTTACAGAGTGGAGGAATACGATTTGGATGACAAAATAGTAAGAACTGGAATGAGTGAAAACAAAGTTTCACTTATACTTTCTCTTCGTACCTCCTCCTCATATCCTGTTATTGGTGCTTGATATCAGAGTGGGAGGCATTTTAGGAGAGAACAAACCTTGCATTTAGGGCTCATGGTCCTGCCCCACTCTGTTCAACGCCTACATGACCCCTCTGGCCAACATCGTCAGAGACCACAGACTGAACATTATCTCCTACGCAGACGACACCCAGCTCATCTTGTCTCTATCTGAACGCCCTCCCACAATGAGGACCAACTTTCCACCTGTGCATGACCAGCATTGCCAACTGGATGCAAAACAACTACCTCAAGCTCAATACAGACAAGAGAGAAGTACTGATCGTACCTGAGACCTAAAATGTCTGCTGCCACATTTTTGTTGATGTGGTAGCAGCCATTCAGATTTTATCTAGGGATCTGCCAGCTCCGTGTATCCTCCGGGCGTGAAATATCTATACATTTTGAACCTTAATTTCTCAAAAATTACTGATTGGATTTACACAAAATCACAAAAAGCACACTTTCTGAACCAAGATCTAGCTTTCTTATTCAGTGAAAACCCTTGTGTGAAGTGATTAATGGAATTTAAAACTGATATTTGTCATTATTTAAACATTCAAACCGATCAAATACATAGGGGCCGATTCCGATTCGGGCCGGAAAACGTACGACTCGACCGACCGACTCGGAGCCGGAATTTATTCCGACCGACACGTACCGGTGCAGCCCGACCCGCAAAGTACGATGAAAAGCGTGCAAAACCTGACCGACTCGTACGGAACACAATACAAACGACCGAACCGCGCGGAAAACAGCTATCCGGCAGGAAAAGCACGCGAATCGAACCGACCGACACGCACCAGGAAGAATCCCGAACGAAACGTAACCGCGAACTCCGACCCGCCAAGTACGATGCAACGCGTGGAAAACACGACCGAGTCGCACGGAGGTCAAGCCGTACGACCGACACGCATACAAAACAGCGAGATGAAGCAACCCAATACACCGCGACCGACGCGTACGCAGCACATAAAACAGCACAAACACAGCATGAACGACTCGGAGAAGCTCGCACGAGACAACTGCAGGGTCTGACTCGGTCACAAGAACGTCTCCTACATGCACAAAAAGTACAAAGGGAAAAACACACAAAAAAAGGCCAAACAAGCAATTACAAAGCCAATAAATACTGGGGGGAAACCGGGAACAAAGACACACCCACAACTCCACCCATATAAAGGACACAAATCTCTACCATGATCCTTTGCAAATTCAAATTACCTGCCAGCACACAACACCAACAGACAGCAACCACACACACACTCACAGCTCATCCATCACACAAGCCACACACCATCAGCACCTCAACAAATAGCACCCTCACATACACCCAGCAAAACACACACTCACACACCCTCACTTGCACACCAACACACATCCCTCACCACCACCACCCATCACCATACCCCCCAAGAAGAATCCAAAGTTCCTAGATAGTGAATTGGAAGTCATGGTAGATGAGATCCTCAGGGTAGAGCCACAGCTGTTTGGTACACTGGTCCAACAGACCCCCATGTCGCAGAAAACCAAGATGTGGGCGAGGATCGTCGACAGGGTGAACGCACAATCACCATGTTTGCGCACAAAGGAAGACATCCAGAACAGGTGGTATGATGTGCGCAGGAGGGTCAGGGACCTACTGAAGAAGGATTACATCTTGAGCCAACACACTGGCAGTGGCCCTCCTGCCAAACCACTATACCTCAGGCCCTGGGAGGAGAAGGTGCGGGCCATCCTACCACCAGTGAGCGTATATGGACTAGAAAACATCCCAGAGCCTGGTGAGTACACAACCAATATACCCAATATTGTGTGACAATACACACACATCACTGTCAAGGGGATAGTCAAACCATGCACCCTTAGCAAATACACAGCAACAAAAACAGAATCATCCCAAGATGTGTATGTCAGTCAGATAAACACAACACATGCCATCTCATAGTGATATGTAACTGTGTCATGACATGTACAAACCCTACAACAAATAAAGCTAGGCAGTGGCACAAATATAACCAACAAACACTGTCAGATATGTAGCCACCACTACAAAACCACCACACAGGGAATCCCACAGAAAGGAAGGAATTCTGTGTATGCTGGTCAAGTCAGTGTAGCCAATAGCATCATGGGAGTTGTAGTCACAGATATTGCCCACCCTCACAATACGCCCATCAACACCACTCTGAACCATGCTCACATCACAGGGAGTGGAAAACAACTGACAAGATGGCTGACACTGGCTACTGCTGTGGGGAGCACAAGGCCCTGCTGGGAATTGGGCACCAACCAACAGCAGGACACCACTGACTGACATCCTGAAAGACAACTTGCACTCCCTGCAATGGAAGCACGTTCCATGGTGGGATATCTGGCTGGGTGGGAAGGAGGACTCACAGCTATGACCATAGTTACCAGCAGCTCTCCCCACACACACCCCTAACACAAACTACACACAACACACCTGGGAAAATGCATTGCCTAACACTAAAATTAATTATCCCACAAAGAACCACCACCCTGGGTCATGCTGTGGGAAGCACAGTGACACACATGGGACTTGTAGCCAAACAAAAGCCAGGACAACACTGTCAGCCATCCATTCAGCACAGGCACACTACCCCACAGGGAAGCAGAGTCAGAAGGAAGGAAGTATGGGCAAGCTGGGAAGGGGGTGGAGGCAATAGCATGATGGGAGTGGTAGTCACAGATATTGCTCACCCTCACAATTGGCCCATCAACACCACTCTGAACCATGCTCACATCACAGGCAGTGGAAAACAACTGACAAGATGGCTGACACTGGGTACTGCTGTGGGGAGAACAAGCCACTGCTGGGAACTGGGCACCAACAAACAGCAGGACACCACTGTCAGCCACCTTGCCATTGCTGTCACACCCACACACAGTGAAGTACACTCAAAAGGAAGGAAGTATGGGCATGCTGGGAAGGGGGTGGAGGCAATAGCATGATGGGAGTGGGAGTCACAGCTCAACATCCCCAAACCACATGGCCCAGCAAGCTCACACTGAAGCATGCACACCTCACAGAGAGTGGAAAGCCCCATCAAAGATGTCTGACACTGGTGCTCTGTTGTGGGGAGCACAAGGCCATGCTGGGAACTGGCCACCAACCAACAGCAGGACACCACTGTCAGCCATCTTGCCATTGCTGTCACACCCACACACAGTGAAGTCCACTCAAAAGGAAGGAAGTATGGGCATGCTGGGAAGGGGGGTGCAGGCAATAGCATGATGGGAGTGGTAGTCACAGCTCAACATCCCCAAACCACATGGCCCAGCAAGCTCACACTGAAGCATGCACACCTCACAGAGAGTGGAAAGCCCCATCAAAGATGTCTGACACCGGTGCTCAGTTGTGGGGAGCACAAGGCCCTGCTGGGAACTGGCCACCAACCAACAGCAGGACACCACTGTCAGCCATCTTGCCATTGCTGTCACACCCACACACAGTGAAGTACACTCAAAAGGAAGGAAGTATGGGCATGCTGGGAAGGGGGTGGAGGCAATAGCATGATGGGAGTGGTAGTCACAGCTCAACATCCCCAAACCACATGGGCCAGCAAGCTCACACTGAAGCATGCACAGCTCACAGAGAGCGGAAAGCCCCATCAAAGATGTCTGACACCGGTGCTCAGTTGTGGGGAGCACAAGGCCCTGCTGGGAACTGGCCACCAACCAACAGCAGGACACCACTGTCAGCCATCTTGCCATTGCTGTCACACCCACACACAGTGAAGTACACTCAAAAGGAAGGAAGTATGGGCATGCTGGGAAGGGGGGTGGAGGCAATAGCATGATGGGAGTGGTAGTCACAGTTCAACATCCCCAAACCACATGGCCCAGCAAGCTCACACTGAAGCATGCACACCTCACAGAGAGTGGAAAGCCCCATCAAAGATGTCTGACACCGGTGCTCAGTTGTGGGGAGCACAAGGCCCTGCTGGGAACTGACCACCAACCAACAGCAGGACACCACTGTCAGCCATCTTGCCATTGCTGTCACACCCACACACAGTGAAGTACACTCAAAAGGAAGGAAGTATGGGCATGCTGGGAAGGGGGGTGGAGGCAATAGCATGATGGGAGTGGTAGTCACAGCTCAACATCCCCAAACCACATGGCCCAGCAAGCTCACACTGAAGCATGCACACCTCACAGACAGTGGAAAGCCCCATCAAAGATGTCTGACACCGGTGCTCAGTTGTGGGGAGCACAAGGCCCTGCTGGGAACTGGCCACCAACCAACAGCAGGACACCACTGTCAGCCAACTTGCCATTGCTGTCACACCCACACACAGTGAAGTCCACTCAAAAGGAAGGAAGTATGGGCATGCTGGGAAGGGGGGTGCAGGCAATAGCATGATGGGAGTGGTAGTCACAGATATTGCTCACCCTCACAATTGGCCCATCAACACCACTCTGAACCATGCTCACATCACAGGGAGTGGAAAACAACTGACAAGATGGCTGACACTGGGTACTGCTGTGGGGAGCACAAGGCCCTGCTGGGAACTGGGCACCAACAAACAGCAGGACACCACTGACTGACATCCTGAGAGTCAACCTGCACCCACTGCAAGGGTGGCATGCTTCATGGTGGGATAACTGGGCTGGAGGGAGAAGGATGTCCGGATGTCAACCAAATACCACCAATGCTGGCCATGCACACACCTCAACATTCACATTGAAATGCTTCATGTTGTCAGGACAATGCGCTACACCAATATCAACAGCTGACTGTGACAACTTAGGACAATGCAATGTACAGGCCCGCATCCAGAGGTACAGTCACAACTGTCAGGTGTTTGAACCATTGATGCCTGTAGAAACATTACATACATTGTGTGTCTCTTCCAAATACAGGGGATGATGGGGACACAGCAGCAGACGCTGAGGAGTCCCTGTCCCAGGCTCCGGGGGACACTGAGCTCACTGGTATGGAACAGCCTCTGCCCACCTCGGATGACGAAGACCTACCTGGCACCTCCGCAGTGAGTCATCATGCAGCACCAGCAGGACCACCAGCTGCACCCCCCTGCACCCACCCCTCCAACAACTGCCAACACACAGACCACCCCTGCCGACACGGACAGACCAAGGACCACCACCACCAACAGCACACGGACCCCGGCCCAACGTGGAGCTACGGACAACAACACCAGCAACAACCCCCAAGGGGGCCCAGGGTCACCTGTGCGTGCCACCGCAGGTCCTTCACGTGTCGCCAGGGATGGTGGGAGGGGTGGTAGACCTAGGTCGCTGCTTGCAGAGGGGTCTGGACTGCATGATGACCCACAACTGGTACGCATAGCTGATGCGTACCAGACTAGCACCGGAGAGTTCAGCCAGGTAGTGGGGATCCTCAGGGACATTCAACAGCAGCAGGCTGCCCATCATGCCCGCTTGGACTTACACATGTCCCGCATGGAGTCCAAGTGGGACACAGTGCAAGAACAGACGGCGGTGCATAGGGACATATTGCAATGCCTCCGCCAGATTTGCACCAACATGTCAACACCTCCCTGTGTGTCCACAACATCTGGTGCTGCAACAACTGCAACTGCCACAGGGAGGGAGGATGACTCTGGCGGAGAGTCCCCTCCACCGCAGCAGCCTGCACTTGAGGGTCCCCCCCCCCCAAAGAAGAGGGGTCATCCGAGGAAGGACAACTGAGAGGCTGATGGCCATGCACAACCCCCAGGAAGCCAACACCTGTTCTGGAAAATCACCTTTGTGCCCAAACTTTTCACCCTGTCGAATGCAACACAACTCTCTCACATGACATGGGGAGCTCAAGTTGGACCAATGTATCAGATGACTGTGGACTTTACTCTGGACATTTCTGCTACCAGGACTTCCAAATCATCTTGGAACTTTGGATTATAATCACAATGTACAGCACCCACCATCCTGTGCACTATCCTCACACATGTATGTCAATAAACTCACTAATACACCATACTTGCCTCTGTTGTGATTCCAACGTTGTTTCTGAAGTGGAGATGATGATCTGTGAAATGACACTGTGCATGCTAACTGCTACAGCAAGTACAACACCGGCATGTGAGTCATGGCGACGTGACACATATGAGGGAGACACACCACCAGGGCTACACAACACATACACACCAGGGCCATCTGACTCATCGCCTACACTGATGTTGCCAGGAAATACGGTGCAATGCACAGACCCAACACCTATTCCCAGTCTGTGTCAACTAGCCCACTGGTGCAGTAAGCAAATGTCAGTCAGATGTGTGACCACAGACAACGCACATCACAAAGTGAAGCACAGGTTTATTATACATTTGCAACATGTTGTAACCACTACAGATGCAAGGTAATCCCACCTGGTAGTGGGCACACAGTCAACAAGTGTAGAAGAAAGGAAGTCCATGGGTGTGGCGCACATCACCTGTAGGGAAACGACAGCTACCACCCTGGAAGTTGATTCACGGTGTCGGGGGATCACAGTTGACCAAACAACTCTGAAAGTACCCTGTGAAGGACAGAAATGACACACAGTCAAGAGCACTGAAGAACAGGACAGAACTGCAATACTCATGCCCAATACATGTCACAAGATACCCACCCAGAACCAAGTTAGCATGCCAACACTGTTGGGGAGTACAGACTACCTGTAAGGACACATCGCTGCACGCATCCAGTCAAGTAGCACATGGACACACTCAAACAGCACCAGAGCACCACCAACACATATCATGCAAACTCACATCATTGACATAACATCCCTGGATACTCACATTCAGCTGAAAAAGTTGGTGATGAGCTGTGTGCGGACATCACCCTCATCATCATCATCCTCACTGGCATTGTGGTCCAGCCCAGGATCCTCCACAGGTGGCGGATGTTGGTCATCGTCATCCAGGATGAGGCAACTCCTTCCGCACTGCCAGGTTGTGTAGCATGCAGCAGACGCTGACAATCTTGCACACTTTTGCTGGGGCATATGGGAGGGCCCCTCCTGTCTTATCTAGGCAGCGGAAGCGGCTCTTCAGGAGACCAAATGTCCGCTCAATCACTCTCCTGGTCCGACCATGTGCCTCATTGTAGCGCATCTGGGCTGGTGTCACAGGGTTCCTGAGGGGCGTCAGCAACCACGGCATGTTGGGGTATCCGGAGTCACCTACATACAGACAATTGCACATTAGCTGAGTTGGAAAAGAGGGTGGAATACTACATTGCAGAACACACACAATGGTACAAAGTCAGTACACACCAACAAGCCAGGCACACTGGTTCCGCATCTGTGACATCATCCTCAGGATGCGACTACTCCTCATCACGTAGGCATCGTGTGCAGAACCGGGGAAACGGGCACACACGTGTGAGATGCTCATATCTGCAGGACATACCACCAGTGCATTGACCGAATGGTAGTGTTTGCTGTTCCTGTATGCCTGCTCTTGGGCCTGTGGTGGTACCAAAGCCACATGTGTCCCATCAATGAAGCCAATGACATGCGGCATCCTCCCCAGGGCATAGAAGTCACTCTTCACGTCAGTGAGTTGTTGAAGTCTAGGGAAATAGATGTACTGGTTCAGGTATCTCAACATAGCCTCCAAAACATCGCGGAGCACACGGCTGAACATGGTCTGTGACATCCCACCAGCAGACGCCACAGTGTGTTGAAAGGTACCGGTGGCAAAGAAGTGTAGGGCTGCCATCACCTTCACCTTGGGGGTCAGCGCTGTAGGGTATGTTCGGCCAGGTTGCAAATGTGGGGCCAACCGCACCGTCAATTCCTCAATCAGTGGCGTGGTGAAGCGGTACCGTCGGATGCAGTCCCGTTCAACCACTGTTGCAAGGTCAGGGAATGGCCGATGGACAGCTGGTGCCCTGCAGTGCATAGGTGAACAAAGAAAGATTGTCAGTCACCCCACATATGTGGCATAGACCAGACTCAATATCACATGATACATCATTATGAGACACAAGTACATGATGCGTGTGCCGTTCCGTAAGGACATGTATGCCACCTACATGGCTAACATCTAACATCACAGTTCAACATGTTCCCTCAACAAGTCCCAGGTTGTGCTATGGGATATCATTAGGCTGTGTCACAGTACCCATGTACTGCTGTCACGTTCCAAACACACACCACAGTGACATGTGAGGACAGATGTGCCCCAGGCATCACAGCTCATCGACAGGTAGATTCCCAGGGACCCTGTATTGCCACATGGACACTGGCATGACATGGTGCATCATGAATACACCACAGCTAAACAACCATGACCCCCACAGGTAGTGGTCCCTGTTGCCTCGGCAGGACAGACATGGACGTCTGTGACACACACACGCACAGCATCAAAGTCCATGCACAAACAACGTGAATGTGGAGACTGTCTCCCATTGTGCACTTGGAATCAGAGACATTGTAAACACAACATGCACACAGACTGTGGAGGGCCATCACAATTGTGGCAATGGGTCACCCTGGGACGTACATACCGTCCCACATGGGACTCAGGGGGTATGTGACATGACATACACATACACAACCGTGAAATGTGACCATGCCACATGCCCTGAAATGAACAGTTGCACACCACAGTGTTCATGTGCACAACACACCAAGGATTCTGTCCCCATGAACACGTGCACAGCCTGGGAGTGGCTGCCCCCAAGTGCCACCCAAAAAACAACATGTTGACCCCCATACACGGAACAGGTAATGCAGCCTTACATGCCTTAGGATAGAGTGTGGGCAAGCTGTGGTGTTGTAGGTGTGCCCCTCTGTAAGAAGGTGGGCCCGTCCGGGGGTCAAAACGTGGACGGTATGGAATGGTGGTCCGTAAATCCCGCCTCTCCACCTCTTATTTCTTCCCGGCAGGACTCCTGGACTACGAGTCCCAGAATTCCCTCCGCCCTGGAGTATTCCGTGGAAGACGACGAGACAGGATGGGGGCTCCTGGAGAACGGAACTCCGCCCCATGACGTCACACTCCCTGGACCCATAAGGACACCGAAGACTCGGGAGAGGGTGTGTGTTAACACCGGCGACGAGACGGAGTGGAGAGCGGTTCCAGCCCTGTACGGAGCGAGCAGCGGATTGCCGGGAGAGCAGGCGGAGCGAGGAGCAGAGACAGAGGGAGACGGAAAGGTGCCAGGAGGCCAACGACCCCGCGGATCGCCCAGCCACGCACCAGGAGGTGCGTGGCTCTCAGAGGTACGAAAATGCTTTACGGGTTGGTACGGGAGGCGGGACAGCATACCCCCTTAGACTAAGGAGTTGCCTATCCCTTCGCCTTTGCTTCCGTTGTCTCTGTGGGTATACGGTAACACCTTGCACTCGAGCACGCCCCCAGAAGCAATAATAATCACAAGTGTGTTGGTGTCCCGTCACAACCCCTCCCTATCACTGCACTCAGAAGGAACCGACCCCTTACCCCCGTATTTCTTTCTTCCTTGTTCCCGGTCCATGGCCACGACATCCCCGAGGACTCGGCGCCTGTCAAGAAGGGAATCCATATGAGTGGAGCGGAGTCCTGCCCGTATACCCACCCCGGGACCCTACGTAACCCGAACTTTGGCTACCAGAAAAAAACACCTGTTAATACCCATTAAACCCTCATTATCACACACCGGTGTCGCCTCAGATCCTTTACCCACGCAACAACTGGTGTCAGAAGTAGGATCTCCTGCCATCGGTACATCAACGATGGACGTACTCATTCAGCATCTAGTAAAGGGACAAGAACGGCTTGAATGGGCGGTGGAACGGCAAATGACGTCTGCCCAGGCAGACAGGGACGTCTTTAAGGATTCGTTTACGGCCCAGATCGATGGCCTACAACAGATGTTTGGGGCGCCTCCGGTGCCCACCTCTGAAGCGCCCCGTGGCGGGCCCCATGGTCCATCCGGCATTGCCCTACAGAAGTATATCCCAGGAGAAGATCCAGACGCTTTCCTGTTGAACTTTGAGAGGGTGGCGAGGGCGTGTGGATGGCCGGAAGACAGGTGGCCCTTCTTTCTGGCTCCTCTGCTAACTGGGGAAGCTCAATCGGCATACCAAGTGGCTAACGCCACAGGCACCACCCCATACCAGGAGGTAAAAGATGTGATTCTTGACCACCTTGGGCTAGACGCCGAAGCCTACCGAGTCCGCTTCCGGAGGGAGCGCGGACAGCCTGGGGAGAATCCAAAAGCCCTATGGTTCCGCCTCAAAATGGCAGCCGATAAATGGTTAAAGCCCCTCGTGAGCACGAAGGAAGAAATAATGAACAGGGTGTACCTGGAACAGTACTTGGAGGCCTTACCCTATGGTACTCAGAGGTGGCTGAGGCAACATCCCCGCCTTAGTCCAGAGGAGGCAGTGGAAATGGCCACCCAGTACGCAAGGGCTCAGCCTCGTACCTCTACCTGGGAGAATGAAAGACGAGGGAAGGCCCTCCCCGGCAAACCCGAGAGGAGACCACGTCCATCCGCAGAACCGTTCCGACACAAGACCCCCAGACCGGATATTCCCTCTTTCCGCGGGCCCCAATGTTTCGAGTGTGGTGATTGGGGCCATCTCGCTCGGATGTGCCCAAAACGAAGAGCCAGCGACGAACCTATGGAAGTCGGATATGTTCCAAGATCGGTCCTCTACACCGCTGAGATGGGGCCGGCATTCCATGTAAGTGTACACGTGAATGGAAGGGAGGTCAATGCCTTACTAGATTCAGGGTGTAGGCAGTCCGTGATACGTAGTTCTATTGTCAGAACAGACCAATATGTGCCTGGTGTAGTGGTTCACATTAAATGTGTACACGGGGACATAAAACCATATCCCTTGGCTGTCCTTTCTCTCACTCCTTCCCACGGGCCCCCATGCGTGATAAGGGTCGGAGTGTTAGAGACTCTCCCAGAAGAACTACTTATAGGGACAGACAACCCTAACTTCCTCTCGTTAATCAAACACACCATTGGTAGGTCTTCCGGGAACTCAGGGGAGCGGAGGGAACATAAAGTACCTTCCGTCGCATTAACCAGCCCTGAACCCTGGATCCTAGACAAGAGCTATAGGTTTGCTCAAACAAATGACCCAACCCTCTTTAATGCATGGGAAACAGCCCACGCAAGCCAGGACACAACTCCCCAGGTGTATCCTAGGTTTCTGATAAAGAACGACTTGCTCTATAGGCAGGGAAATCCTGGTGAGCCAGAACAGCTACTGGTGCCGACCTCGTTCCGAGAACGTATCTTGTTCTTCTCCCACTCACACCTCACCGCTGGCCATACCGGGGCTGAAAAAACAACTCAGAACGTGCTCCGACATTTCTTTTGGCCCGGTATCTATAAAGATATCAAGATACAATGCCAGACCTGTGAGGAGTGCCAAAGGAAGAATATGCAACGTCCGCCGGCGGTTCCCTTGAAACCACTACCTATCATTGGGAACCCGTTCGAGAGGATTGGGATGGATTTAATCGGACCACTACCACAGACAAAAAAAGGAAACCAGTACGCCTTAGTGGTTGTGGACTATGCCACCCGGTTCCCTGAAGCTTTTCCCCTCAGGGCTCCTACCTCAGCAGCAATCGCAGATCGACTGATAGAACTCTTTTCCAGAGTTGGATTCCCTAGGGAGATCCTAACAGATCAAGGAACGCCCTTCGTCTCCCGGTTGATGAAAGAGGTATGCGGAGTACTGGATCTCCACCACATCCGAACATCGGTATATCACCCACAGACAGACGGCCTTGTCGAGCGATATAACCGGACCATCAAGACCATCCTGAAGAAGATGCTGGTCCTCGAAGGGAAGGAATGGGATCGCCTATTACCGTTGGCTCTTTATGTCATCAGAGCACAGGTCCAAAGTAGTCTGGGATGTTCGTCCTTTGAGCTCCTGTACGGGCGACAACCCCGGTCCCTGCTGGAAATGACACGGGAGGCCTGGGAACAAGAAGTGGAGGAGGAAAACCGAGAGACATTGGAATATACCCAGCAATTAAAGGCCAATCTATGGAAATTGAGAGATTTGGCATATGATCATCTGGAAAGAAGTCAGAAGCGGCAAAAGAGCAGTTATGACCGGGGTAAGAGATGGAGAAAGCTGGCCGTCGGTGATTGGGCCCTGGTATTGCTCCCCTCATCCACTAGAAAGATGAGTTCAGGTTGGCAAGGCCCCTATAGAGTGGTTGACGCCTTGGGAGATACCTCCTACCGACTGCAAATAACCCCCGCCGACATCAAACGTATCACATAAACCTCCTGAAGAAATGGTTGGGGAACCCTCCCAAGGACATCCGCCTAACCCTACCCTCATCCGGCGGGAAGAAAACCACCCTGGACCAACTCGTGGTGAACGAAGACCTTTCGGACGAAGCAAAAACAGAGCTGTTGAAGACCTTAAGCCAGTTTTCCCCCTTGTTCTCTGACCTACCAGGGAAAACCACCCTGGCGGAACATCGAATACAGACGCCCCCGGGAAAAATCGTGAAACAAAGGCCATACAGAATACCAGCAGCCAAGCGAGCGGTCGTCAGAAAGGAAGTCCAAACCATGCTGGATCTCGGTGTCATACGCCCATCAACTAGCGATTGGACATCCCCGATAGTCATGGTACCCAAACCGGACGGATCGACACGGTTCTGTATGGACTTTAGAGCCCTAAACGCCATCTCCTCTTTCGATGCCTACCCGATCCCAAGGATAGACGAGTTGATTGAGAAACTAGGAGAAGCACGGTTCATAACGACCCTGGACCTAACCAAGGGATATTGGCAAGTCCCCTAAGAGAAGAAGACCGGAAGAAGACCGCCTTCTCTACGGAGGACGGACTATATGAGTTCAACGTTCTCCCCTTTGGCCTACATGGGGCTCCGGCCACGTTTCAAAGGCTCATGAACACGGTGTTACGGAACTACACCGATCATTGTTCGGCCTACCTGGACGACATCGTCATCTTCAGCAAGACATGGGACGAACACCTCCGGCACATACATAACATACTGACCGCCTTGGAAAAAGCTGGTCTTCACATAAACTCAAAAAAATCCAAAGCCGCCTATCAGAAGGTGAAATATCTGGGTTATGTATTGGGTCGGGGTCTAATAGCTCCCCAGGCTGAGAAAGTGAGAGCCATAGCTGGAACCGGTTTCCCTCAGACCAAGAGAGACCTGCGGGCCTTTCTGGGCCTGATCGGATATTATAGGAGGTTCATACCCCGATTCGCCGAGATCGCTACCCCTCTCACTGACATGCTTCGCAAAAACACCCGCCCACAACAGTATCAAAACCCCAGCGAAGACATGCAAAAGGCTTTTTGTGCCCTCAAGGACATTATCACCACTAGCCCGGTGCTCGCCTCCCCGACCTCAACAAGCCCTTCATCTTGCATACTGACGCCTCAGACCACGGTCTCGGCGCCGTTCTGTCACAATTGTCTGAGGAGGGTATAGAGCATCCGGTTCTATATATTAGTCGCAAGTTGTTCCCTAGAGAAACCAAATACCCGACCGTAGAGAAAGAGTGCTTAGCTATAAAATGGGCAGTTGATAAACTACGGTACTATTTGGAGGGGAATCCATTCACGTTGTACACCGACCATGCCCCCCTACAGTGGATACATGTAAACAAATCTCAGAATGCCAGGGTGCTGCGTTGGTTTCTGACACTACAGCCCTTCTCGTTCGAACTCCGACACCAAAAAGGAAAAGATAACGGGAGTGCGGACTACCTTTCCCGAGTGTTCCCTCTCCCCGAACGGGAGAATCCAGGGGGGGAGGAATGTAAGAAGGTGGGCCCGTCCGGGGGTCAAAACGTGGACGGTATGGAATGGTGGTCCGTAAATCCCGCCTCTCCACCTCTTATTTCTTCCCGGCAGGACTCCTGGACTACGAGTCCCAGAATTCCCTCCGCCCTGGAGTATTCCGTGGAAGACGACGAGACAGGATGGGGGCTCCTGGAGAACGGAACTCCGCCCCATGACGTCACACTCCCTGGACCCATAAGGACACCGAAGACTCGGGAGAGGGTGTGTGTTAACACCGGCGACGAGACGGAGTGGAGAGCGGTTCCAGCCCTGTACGGAGCGAGCAGCGGATTGCCGGGAGAGCAGGCGGAGCGAGGAGCAGAGACAGAGGGAGACGGAAAGGTGCCAGGAGGCCAACGACCCCGCGGATCGCTCCAGCCACGCACCAGGAGGTGCGTGGCTCTCAGAGGTACGAAAACGCTTTACGGGTTGGTACGGGAGGCGGGACAGCATACCCCCTTAGACTAAGGAGTTGCCTATCCCTTCGCCTTTGCTTCCGTTGTCTCTGTGGGTATACGGTAACACCTTGCACTCGAGCACGCCCCCAGAAGCAATAATAATCACAAGTGTGTTGGTGTCCCGTCACAACCCCTCCCTATCACTGCACTCAGAAGGAACCGACCCCTTACCCCCGTATTTCTTTCTTCCTTGTTCCCGGTCCATGGCCACGACATCCCGAGGACTCGGCGCCTGTCAAGAAGGGAATCCATACGAGTGGAGCGGAGTCCTGCCCGTATACCCACCCCGGGACCCTACGTAACCCGAACTTTGGCTACCAGAAAAAAACACCTGTTAATACCCATTAAACCCTCATTATCACACACCGGTGTCGCCTCAGATCCTTTACCCACGCAACACCCTCACTCCCTGGGAAGTATATGTGGCTGGCATATGTTCACCTGTGACAGGCATGGTGACATATGCCAGTGACTTGTACAGGGACGCGTTGTACAGCAATGGACCGATCGGTGTGCCCGGCCGGCCCATTGCATTCAATGTGAGCGGGTACGCTTTGTATCCCGGGTATGCGTTGTACAGCAATGGACCGATCGGTGTGCCCGGCAGGCCCATTGCATTCAATGTGAGCGGGTACGCGTTGAACAGCAATGGACCAATCGGTGTGCCCGGCCGGCCCATTGCATTCAATGTGAGCGGGTACGCGTTGTATCCCGGGTACGCGTTGTACAGCAATGGACCGATCGGTGTGCCCGGCCGGCCCATTGCATTCAATGTGAGCGGGTACGCGTTGTATCCCGGGTACGCGTTGTACAGCAATGGACCGAACGGTGCGCACACATTGGCTGGGGCCTGGCATGGCAACGGACGCGTTTTCGAAGCTCCAACGAGTCTGATGCAGTGAATTCAGTTGGCCAGCCACAACAATGTTGCAAAATCATGGGTGTCATGAAGTTGAAGATTTGAAGGATGCTGTGGGCGTGTATTAGTGCTGCTATTCCATGGATTGGTCCGATTCAGAAGATGCAAATGACTTGGACCTATCACTTTGGACACATGGGACAGTATCTGCCTCTGCAGCACACATATAATGCTGGCTGTTCCCCTGAGAGCTCACTTGCCTGCACTACATGCTCCAGGACGACATCTGCCACCAACACTGCTGCTGTTTATGCATCCTCTGGCTCCTGCAATGGCACGTACTGTGGAGAGAGCCCCAGCCTTCAGCCTTGAGGAGAACCAGGCCCTGCTGGACAGCCTCCTTCCACAGTACAGCAAGCTGTATGGGAAACCAGGGGAGCAGGTGAGTGTGCTGTCCACTGCATCACTAATTGTGCATGTTGTCTGACTAGCAGGACTTTCAGTGTGCACACCACTGGCTATTATGCCCACTGAGTAGTTGTCACACCCCAAAGTGTGTAGTTACATGCACTGAACTGGTACAGTGCATTAACAGTGCATTCCAACTAGGTTTACTTCCCATGCAATGATACCATGTAGTGACTGCTGGCAAACTGTTCATAGCCATTGTTGCACTGCCTGTGTACATCATATGCCCCTGTGATTGAGACATGTATATCCAACTGTGTGATGCACGTATATGTTGCATGTGTAGTAATGGCCTTTTCACTTTGTCATCCTCACAGGTTGATGCCCACCAGAAGCAGGACATCTGGCTGACCATCGCCCGGAAAGTAAGATCCGTGGGGGTCTACAGGCGCAGGATCCGCAACTGCCAAAAGAGGTGGCAGGACCTTCGTGGCTGGACCCGGAGGATCGCAAGGGTCCAGCTGAAGCTGTCGCCTCCTCGCAGGAGGGGCGGACACCGGACCCTGAACCCCCACATGCTCCGGATCCTGGCGGTGGTCTTCCCTGACCTGGATGGGCAGCTGAAGGACAGACAGCAGCAAGGAGGGGGTGAGTCCATGACTGCACTGTGCACTTTGTCTGACATGCTATGTGCCCTCCTCTGGCCTGGTTAAACTTCCACAGTACATCAGTCATGTGGTCCAGGACCCATGTCCCTCATTTGTGACATGCCCACTTCTCCTCTGATACGCATATGTGTGGCCCTTATAGTCAGGAAATTGTGTCATTTGGGGACTGTGTCATTGCATTTTGCTTTGCTCAAGGTGGGGGACAGCATTTGTTCCCGTGACTATGTTGTGCGATTCATGGGTGGGTCAATTGCTTACACAATGCCTAAGTTCTGACATGTGATCTGGGTGTAACTTTGATATGTGGTCCGCTTGCTGCTCTGACTCACCACATGTCCCTGGGGAATTTGGCACACACCCATGCTGCTGGTGGGAACAATGTTTGGGCCTCAGGAGTATGTGTATCCAGTGTGTCACACATGCTTAGCCACCTGCCTACTGTCCAGGACTCATCCCTCTTACAGGTGGAGCTGGACAGTCATGCCTACTCCAGGGCATACAATACACTCTGTACTCCCACTCCCGTGTATCATCTGGCATGTTGTGATCAGTGAAATGTACCCTCAGGTGTCTGCCTCTGTCTCATTGTGCTGTGTCTTCGTTGTCAGGACTACTGGTATGTTTATCGGTTAGGGCTCAGCATGCCATCTGAGATGTGACCATGATAGACGATACTTCTGTGACTTATAGGTGTCTGATCACTTGACTGTGCACACAGGTGTTTGCGACTGTGACTTTCAGGCAGCTGTATTTTCATTCACAGCACACTGTGAGGTGCTCATGTTCAGAGAGTTGTGTTTCATGTCCCCCATATGTCCAGTTGGTATGACGTGGACAAATAGTAGTACAGATGATGTGGTTTTTGGGGGATGGACACGTGCACTTGTCAGTCACATAACTTGCATTCCCCATGCCCTCGGATTGTGACACAGTGCAGACTGTTGTTGGCTGGCTGCCATGGACATGTGACTTGAGACAGTAATGTATGACTTTGCACGCATTCCTGTGTCATGGCATTAAACTTCCTGGGACTGATCCTGCAGGGGAGTGACATGTGCAACATGCACCCCATTGTGGCATTGACTATCCGGACATGGGTGCATCATGGTGTCTGGTGCTGGTATGCATCACATGCATTTCTAATTAGACTCTGGCCATCCCTTTATCCGGACACCTGCACTGACTCAGTGGCAAGAGATGTGATGTGTGCATGTTCACATACTTCACCGTGTTCCCTGCAATGTCCAACAACTGTGTAGGTGGTGCATGTGTCCACACTGGGGTCTTACCATCAGACAGGCACCAGACAGATGGGTGCAAGGGCAGGAGGGGTGTGAGTCCCATGGTTGACCATCAGACTGACAATTGGCTTCCCCGAATCTGTGTGAGGACTTTAGGCAATGTTCAACTAAGGATGCCAGGGCTTGCTCTGTAATGTGCTGTACTTACTGTGGTGTGTGCGGTCAGTGCAGGTGACTGATGTTTGTCTGTTTCCCTAATTGTTTGCAGATACATCCACGGCCACAGGAGGGGACAGCTCCACGGACCAGGAGGAGCAGCGGAGCCAGACTGGGTCAGCATCGGACGAGTGGTCAGAGGGACCCAGTGGCACGGAGGGCGAGGGGAGCCACACCGAGGAGTCCTCAGCACCATCCACCTCAGCTGGGGACCACAGCAGCTCAGAGGATGACTCCCTTGTGGAGGCGGGTCTCAGCAGCCACCAAAGGCCAGCTAGTCTGTCTGGTCCCGCCACCACCACCACCACCACCACCGCCCTCCCATTGGCTCCCATTCCTGAGGTCCGTGGAGGCTCCCGTGCTCGGGAGCGTGTCTCCTTCGTGCCAGGCACCGCAGCCCCTGCCCCTGTGTCCCCTGCTGCCCTGAGTGAGGAGTCTGTGTACCTCCTTCGGCAGCTCCATGTAGGGCAGACAGCAATGCTGAGTGTCCTCCATGCACACACCACTCTGTTGACACAGCTGGTGTCGTTCATGGAGGGCATCTCGACGGGTATGTCTGCCCTACAGAGGAGCAATAGGTCCATGGACTCCTCCCTGACGGCAGCAGTGTCCCTCCTCCAACAGTCCCTCACCCCTCCCACCTCTGCCCCATCCACACTTCCTGCCCCCTACCTGTCCAAAGCACATGCACACCTGCACAGTCAACCAAACACACAGACACGAGCAGCACAGACACACCCAAGAGTAAGGCAAGACGTGCACACAAGCATCCTCAGGGGACTGATACCACAGACACAGGGGATGGGGAACACACACACACACAGGCATCCACATTCACTCCGCAGTCCTCCAAATCCTCTCCCTCCAAGACCCCTTCCCTTGCCTCGCCTGCTACCCCACCTACACAGCAGATCTTCCTGTGTGACCTCGGCCTCTTCCCCTCCATTCCTGCTGATCCAGCATACCAGGGGAAGAGGAAGTCCACCCACACAGAGAGGAGTGCCCCTCGCCCCCGGACACCCTCCCCCAGGCGCAGGCAGACACAGGAGCCCATTAGGAAGTCCCCCGGAGCAGGAAGAGCAAGACCCCACCACCACCACCACGCAGCTCCAGCGCCCAGTCTCTCTCCTCCATCCCCCAGGCCACCACTGCACAGGTTCCCCCGCCACACCCTGCCCCAGGTTCCCCCACACACCGATACCGCATCCCCAGACTGCTTAGGCCCTCCCCCCTGCCACTTGCTCTTCCACCCCCAACCCAGATGCTCTGCCTGTTAGTGGCACTGTTGTGGGGACCGGGTCCCCCCTCTGTCCTGCCCACCTCATCTGCCCACCCTTCCACTCCCTTGGAGTCATGCACTGCAGTGGAGTCCACAACCACCACGTCTGACTCGGGCACTGCAGTGGGTACCCAGTCCACTACATCAGTCCAGCCCACTGCAGTGGTTGCAGCACCCACACCAACTGACTTGTGTACCACAGTGGTGCCGGCCCCCCTGAGTCAGACACCTCCACTGCAGTTGCCGGTGACACTCCTGCACCCACCACCCCTTCACTGCCTCACTCTGCCATCCCCTGATCCTGTCCCTGCGGTGCCTGGCCTGCCCCTTGTATGCCCCTCCAAGGGGGATGTCCCCCAACCGTACCAGTGCAGGCAAGCAATGTGTGACCAGTTGTCACTTCTCACCCCGTTGGTACTGTGATTTTGGACTGGCCATTGGCCTTAGTTTCTTTTGGACTTCCGTGTTTACCCTGACATTTGCTGAATAAAGCCCCTTTTTGTTTACTTTTGGGTTTTCTTTTGATGTACATGATGTGGATGAGTAGCATCCTGCATTTGCAGTTGTAATAGTGTTCACATCAGGACGAAGAAGTGTTGCAGTGATGGACTCCATGTGGTCCATGGGATATGTGTCCTGTTGTAGTCTGGATCTATGGCATCCTTTGCTACAGTCTGAGGGTGTAATGTTCAGCATTTGACACAGGGATGTCCTTTTTGCATTTGTAAATGAACATCTTTGTCTTACACTGATGCACATCTGGTGGGCTTACCACTGTTCAATGTTCCGATTTCCCTGACTGTGTGCCCAGCTCCACTGGACATGCAGTTTTGCACATCAATGTCGAAGGACTCATCTGTGTATACAGTGCAACTTGCTTGACACGTGTTTGGTGTGTGTGCAGATGACTGACGTGACACTCCCGTACCCAGGCTGATGTGAGCAGAGCCTTCTGTGTGTTGTGGTTGTTGACTCACTGACGGAGTGTTCTGCTGACATGTTTGGGTCGTGCACAGACAAGGTTTGGCACAGCGGACCTTCCACAGGAGTGGAGTGCCCTCATGGCAGTGTGTAATCTGGTGACATTGCGTGGGCCTGTGTTGTGTAAGCATGTCTGTGCGTGTTCCCTTCCCTTTTCCTACACAGGCTGTGTCCCTAGGGATGTTCCTGTTTGTGATGCTTGCTGAGTTGTTCTGTGTTCATCCAGCATCTTGGACCTGGTTTCTCTGTGATGTGGGTGCATGGCAAACTAATGTTCATGAGGTTGTCATCCCAGGTTGTCTTTGTTGTCAGTGCTGGGGATGTGGGCAAACGCAGATGGGACACATTCAGGATTCCCCTTGGCACTTGTTGTTTACACGAGTCATGTGATTTACAGTTTGTGTTAGCTTTCAGTGATTGTGACACGTTGTGTGTGTGACTGCTGCCACTGCTCAGGGTCAGAGCTGCAATGTTGGTAGTTGTGTACGTGTGTTCTTCGTGTGTCACCTTGGCTTCTTCATTGGTGTGTGACTATGGCCAGGATCCCATTGATTGTGGTGGATTTCACATCATGCCCATGTACGGCATACTGTGCTGTGTGTCAGACATTGACGAGTCTTGTTGACTGGCCATGTGTGATGGGTTTCTGCACCTTAGTTCCCACCACCACCCCTGGTATTGTCATGGGTGCATGTGCAATGTCACCAGTCCATGTGAGCTTCACTGCTGCACATTGGTGGAGATCAGGGTGTGTGGTGTTGAGTGTGTGCAAAAGTGAGTTGTTGCACGGCCAGACCCCTACCTCCATATTGGCCTTGGCTGGCAGGCCGTGCTGATTGATTGGAGCTTGTGTAGGTGTGATGGTAGTTAGTTGCTCAGGACACATGGCTGGGGTTCACAGTGTGAACGACATCTAACATTGTCATCACAGTGGGATTATCATGCAGGCTAGTGTCAGCACAATATGGGGTCCCTGGGGGTAGTGCTGTGGTGGGTCTGTGTCTTGCTGTGTTAGTTGCTGTTCCTACAAGCTTGTGTGACATGTGTAATTTGTGCTCCCTCTCATCTAACAATGCCTGATTGCCCACATAGGGGATTTGGATCCATGAGTTACTTTTGTGTGGCACTGTATGTGCATCTGTGTAATTGGTATTCAGGCCTCATCATGTGTTGTGTGGTTGCCTGGGGACACTGGCACGCGCCCCCCCTCACCTGTTGTGTTTGATGTGCAGTGTGGATCTGCCTGTTTGTGTTTGTGCATCTGCACCACTGCATTGGCATATCTTTAGTGTGCCATTGGCTGTATGTTGTTTGGTGGGTTTCACCTGCTGTCCCTGGGACTCCTAGGTCATCAGTCAGCACAATGATCATTGTTTGTGTGTCCCATTGCTGCCATGGTATGTTATTTGTTCACCTCACATCTACAGTCTCCACAGGGTATCTCCATTTGTGTGGCCATTGGTGCAAATATGTGGGTCTGCATTATGATGGTCACTTCTGTCATTGTGTCATTGATGGATGTTGACAGTGTCAGCCCCCATGGGTGATGTTTGTCTGCACATGGCCAAAGGTATGTCTTATTTGCACTGCACTGTTTGCCGCCCCCAATCTATGTTGCTATGGGACACAAGCACTACTTTGCCACTGATGTGTTTGTTGTTCTGTGACCAGGAATCATCCATGCAGTTTGGCAGTTGCAGCTCTTTCAATGTCAACACTTACCTTTTGGTCACTGTGATGATGGGGGTTGGACCCCATTGCCACAATGTTCGAAATGTGCTTCAGCTATGGGCCCCACACTTACATTTTGGTCACTGTGATGATGGGGGTTTAGACCCCATTGCCACAATGTTCAAAATGTGCTTCAGCTATGGACCCCACACTTACATTTTGGTCACTGTGATGATGGGGGTTTAGACCCCATTGCCACAATGTTCAAGATGTGCTTCAGCTATGGGCCCCACACTTACATTTTGGTCACTGTGATGATGGGGGTTTAGACCCCATTGCCACAATGTTCAAGATGTGCTTCAGCTATGGGCCCCACACTTACATTTTGGTCACTGTGATGATGGGGGTTTAGACCCCATTGCCACAATGTTCAAGATGTGCTTCAGCTATGGGCCCCACACTTACATTTTGGTCACTGTGATGATGGGGGTTGGACCCCATTGCCACAGTGGTCATGGTCTGCTTTCATTGTGGGGGCCACACACATTTGGAGAAGTGTGGCTCAATGGTTAGAGCGGCAGACCCTGATGCAGAGATCTGGCCCGGGACCAGGGTTCAATTCCCGCCTCGGCGGGTCTTGGGCTCAATTTCCTCGGACCTGATAATTCTCGCCTCGGTGCCTATTCTAATCATGGGTCCCACTCTGCAACTCTGGGCAATAGCTTGCTTAATCTCCACAACGGCCCCAACAGCGCTGGGATGCCTGGCTTCACCCTGGGGGTGCCCAGGAGTGGACATTTCACAGGGAAAAGCCAGGAAGGGTTCCACAGCGGTATGCGTACAGCGCCAGGACACCCCTTTGGGGGTATAAGTGCGCTTTACAAGTACAAATTTCATTTCATTTCATTTATGTGTGACACATGTGATAGGGGGTCACATTGTATGTTCAAAGTCATGTTCAGTGTTGTAGGCATTTGACACAGTCTACACACGCTTGTCATGGTGTTGGGGGGGATGTCTTTTTGTTGCATTCCTTATGTTGGTGTGTGCTTGTTGTGTCATGCATTACCCATCCTATGAGTGGGGGTGTTGTTGGTGGTAGGCATCCAGCCCCCATGGGTAGAGGTGGTAGTAGTGACAGGCATCCAGCACCCCCTGGGTAGGGGTGGTAGTAGTGACAGGCATCTAGCACCCCCTGGGTAGGGGTGGTGGTAGGGGTAGGCATCTAGCACCCCCTGGGTAGGGGTGGTGGTAGTGGTAGGCATCTGGCACCCCCTGAGTAGGGGTGGTGGTAGTGGTAGGCATCTGGCACCACATGGGTAGAGGTGGTAGTAGTGACAGGCATCTGGCACCCCCTGGGTAGGGGTGGTGGTAGTGGTAGGCATCTGGCACCCCCTGGGTAGGGGTGGTGGTAGTGACAGGCATCCTGCCCCCCATGGGTAGGGGTGGTAGTAGTGACAGGCATCTAGCACCCCCTGGGTAGGGGTGGTGGTAGTGGAAGGCATCTAGCACCCCTGGGTAGGGGTGGTGGTAGTGGTAGGCATCTGGCACCCCCTGAGTAGGGGTGGTGGTAGTGGTAGGCATCTGGCACCCCCTGGGTAGGGGTGGTAGTGGTGGTAGGCATCCAGCCCCCCATGGGTAGAGGTGGTAGTAGTGACAGGCATCCTGCCCCCCATGGGTAGGGGTGGTAGTAGTGACAGGCATCCTGCCCCCCATGGGTAGGGGTGGTAGTAGTGACAGGCATCTAGCACCCCCTGGGTAGGGGTGGTAGTGGTGGTAGGCATCCAGCCCCCCATGGGTAGAGGTGGTAGTAGTGACAGGCATCCTGCCCCCCATGGGTAGGGGTGGTAGTAGTGACAGGCATCTAGCACCCCCTGGGTAGGGGTGGTGGTAGTGGTAGGCATCTGGCACCCCCTGGGTAGGGGTGGTAGTGGTGGTAGGCATCCAGCCCCCCATGGGTAGAGGTGGTAGTAGTGACAGGCATCTAGCACCCCCTGGGTAGGGGTGGTGGTAGTGGTAGGCATCTGGCACCCCCTGAGTAGGGGTGGTGGTAGTGACAGGCATCCTGCCCCCCATGGGTAGGGGTGGAAGTAGTGACCGGTATCTAGCACACCCGGGGTAGGGGTGGTGGTAGGGGTAGGCATCTAGCACCCCCTGGGTAGGGGTGGTTGTAGTGGTAGGCATCTGGCACCCCCTGAGTAGGGGTGATGGTAGTGGTAGGCATCTGGCACCCCCTGGGTAGGGGTGGTAGTGGTGGTAGGCATCCAGCCCCCCATGGGTAAAGGTGGTAGTAGTGACAGGCATCTAGCACCCCCTGTGTAGGGGTGGTGGTAGTGGTAGGCATCTGGCACCCCCTGGGTAGGGGTGGTGGTAGTGGTAGGCATCTGGCACCCCCTGGGTAGGGGTGGTGGTAGTGACAGGCATCCTGCCCCCCATGGGTAGGGGTGATGGTAGGGGTAGGCATCTAGCACCCCATGGGTAGGGGTGGTGGTAGTGGTAGGCATCCTGCCCCCCATGGGTTGGGGTGGTAGTAGTGACAGGCATCTAGCACCCCCTGGGTAGGGGTGGTGGTAGTGGTAGGCATCTGGCACCCCCTGGGTAGGGGTGGTAGTGGTGGTAGGCATCCAGCCCCCCATGGGTAGTGGTGGTTGTAGTGACAGGCATCCTGCCCCCCATGGGTAGGGGTGGTAGTAGTGGTAGGCATCTAGCACCCCCTGGGTAGGGGTGGTGGTAGTGGTAGGCATCTGGCACCCCTGAGTAGGGGTGGTGGTAGTGGTAGGCATCTGGCACCCCTGGGTAGGGGTGGTAGTGGTGGTAGGCATCCAGCCCCCATGGGTAGAGGTGGTAGTAGTGACAGGCATCCTGCCCCCCATGGGTAGGGGTGGTAGTGGTGGTAGGCATCCAGCCCCCCATGGGTAGAGGTGGTAGTAGTGACAGGCATCCTGCCCCCCATGGGTAGGGGTGGTAGTAGTGACAGGCATCCAGCACCCCCTGGGTAGAGGTGGTAGTAGTGACAGGCATCTAGCACCCCCTGGGTAGGGGTGGTGGTAGTGGTAGGCATCTGGCACCCCCTGGGTAGGGGTGGTAGTGGTGGTAGGCATCCAGCCCCCCATGGGTAGAGGTGGTAGTAGTGACAGGCATCTAGCACCCCCTGGGTAGGGGTGGTGTTAGTGGTTGGCATCCAGGCCCCTATGTGTATATATGGCATTGGTGATAGCCATCCCGCCCCTATGGTGCTGCTGTTGCTGGTGTAAGTAATTTCTGCATCCCTATGTGTGTGTGTGATATGTCGGGTACGTGTTGTTTGTTTGTGTGGTGGGTGTCTGACTTACCTTCTGCGTCGTACGCGTCCGTGCCAGTTCCGGTAATAGATGTAGAATATTGGTAGGATCGGCACGATGGGATTCATGGTTGGTTCGTCTTGTTCGTCTTTCTCTTTGCTTCGCCTCGTCCTCGTCGCTGGCGTGTTCGTCTCGTAGCCGTGGATCGTCTTGTGGCGCGAATCGGAGCTTATGTGCGCCTCTCCCGGATGCTTTGACGTGCCGTGCGTATCGACGGGTTTGGCGCGTACGGAGGGCGCATCGTACTTGTCCGGCCGGACGGGGCAGCATTTTGGCTTCCGTGCGACTCGATTCTGCGTTTCCGGATCCGCCTCGGTCGGAGAACAGGACCTGTATTGGGTGAGTACGACTGGGTCGGGATTTGGGCAGTTGTGCGCATCGTACTTGCTCGTTCGGACGTATGTGCGATTCGGTCGGGAAACAGGCATTCGCCTGGCTTTTTTCCCGGCCGAATGGTATTAGGTGTGCCTCCGACCGGGATCGGAATCGACCCCATAGTGTACAGTGTCCGGTGCAAATTGAAACTGACATTTGGTCCATATATCAATACACAGTTTCCCTGCTACATCTGTCAGTCAGCAAATGCCACTGTTCGGTATTGTAGGATATGTAGTTTGCTGAACCAACAGTATACCAGGAGACTTCTAATATTGATAATGAAACTGATTGAAATGATGACCAATATTTTACATTAATATTAATTATTTTGTATGGTATTGCATTGGTTTACATTGTTTAATGTATCATTAATTTATTGGAATTACTTTTTTTTAAATGAAAATATTTCGCTTGCGTCTCTTAATGGGTTTCTGTATGTGGGATTCGATTAGATTAGATCTATTGGTGGTTTCGGCATCAGTTCACCTTTCACACAAGAGAAAGAAAAATAATTTTAAAAAAATCTAAGAATATTGTTCAAAATCGTTTCCCGATGCCGATAGCATGTGTCATGATAATAGTCCATCAGTGACAACTTGTTAGCCTCTGGTCTGGTCCATGAGCTCTTGCGGGGTGTTGGACATATGTTTTTCTCATGGGAATGAATTGTGACCTTGAGGGGCCTTCGGGTTGCCAGGTCTCGCTTGTAGGCACATTTTGTTTTTTCCTGAGGTCCCAGCTCTTTACTAGGTATCTTCCTGTTTGTTGGGCACCTCCACATAGATGAGACTCAGGAGAAAAAATACGCAGTGGTTGTCAAAGTTTAATTATTCTTTTTCCAACATATGACCAATGGTGTTCTTCCTGATCTCATTGTAGAGGGGACATTTTTAACACAAAGATGGTGAGGCCATCAAATTCACCACATGAACAATTTAGGAAGGCAAATGCCTCTCCTCTGCTCAACAAGTTGTTTAAGGGGAGGGTACTGCTCCTGAAAGCATGAAGAGTCTCCTTTGTCTGGGAAGGGTAGGTTTGACAAGGTAGGGTTGAGCTTTCTGAGAGACAACATCAAACAGTCTGTATAGCTCTTCTGAGTGAAGATTCTGTAGGATTGTACATCTTTCATTTGTTCCCATGGTGGTTATTTGTTTTTGGATGATTTGCTTGATTTTCTCAATAGAAGTAAATTCCAGAGCATGATTATACGATGACAGGACTATTCCAAGGCAAATTTCTTCTTTTCCCAGTCATCTGTGAATGGAGATTTTTGGCTGAGAGAGAAGTTCTCTCTACATGCTTTGTTGATTAAATTTGTTTCTAGAGATCTTAGCCTCTTTCAACCGTAGTTTATAGAAGACATTTGACAGATGTCTACATGAGTGAGACATAACAGGGATTTAGCAATTCCATGCTAAATGATATAATCGCTACACAATCACTTTGTTTTCCTGGCCAGGCAATAAGAGGCAAGCAGGCATTTTACCTGCTGTTAGTTTCCTTACGCTGATCAGAGTTAGGGAATGTTTACCTTTTTTGCATTTTGGATATGATCTTGGGTGATATAGTATGTCACAAATGTCTACATTTACCTGTGTATGTTTCTTTATTGCTGCCAGGGGAGACTTTGAAACTATTGGAAACCTGCAAGCCTGGTACCGCTACATTAAAGATACCATGGGGAATAAATCACCCAGACCGGCGATACTACTGGCATGCTTTTATGTGAGAGCCCATACTTCATGAGCCCTTCTAAATAATAGATCAGAAGGGAGGCCCTATCCATTTACAGATTCCTTAGAATATAAAAGTCAAAAATGTGGTATGCCGGGGGGCGTGGCTAAGCACCGAAGCGTAATGGCCGCCTAACGCTGTAGCTCCGTAAACCCTGTCCCCATACGCCTATCCGCCACACTGATCCGCTTCCCCCGAGGAGGTGAAAAGACACCGGAGGCATACCGGAGGGGATTCCCTCGGACCCCGAAACCAGCGAACGTCTGTGCCCCGAGAAACCGGAGCAAACGGAGTGGGGCCTATCCGCAGCGCTGAAGCCGGGGAGCACAGTGCCGGTGAGGCCGCGGCGGTGAGGGGACGGAGCCGCCTTTCCCGGCCGTAGCCACGAGCCTGGCGAAGGGCCCTGAGAATCACCCGCGCTCTGCGGCGGCATCGGCGGAGTGGGCGTCAGGCGGTCCAGGCAGGAAGCACCTGTAGCAGCCCTCACCGTCCCGAGGAGCGACTCGGGGGCCTGAAGACGCCATAGCTCCGCGAGGCAGGACCGGAGCACTGCGGCGTGACCTGGAGGTGAGGCGGGGGGCCCGAGTGTCTTGGGGCGGTGTCCCCGAGTGAAATCATCGGTGGACCTTATCCTTTCCCCCCCCCCCCTCGCTGAAGTGTCCGCAACCAGCTGCGGGTCCTGTTTTCCCCCCCTCACTGGCATACTGTGAGGTGGCGCCGAGGACTCATAGCCACAGCCCAGTCGAAGAGGCGAGGAGAGTGTTTGAGCCGGCCGGCCCTGCGCCTATCACCAGTGGGCCTCTGTAACAGCTAGCAGGGTGAAGCGAGCGCTGGGCTCCCCCATTTGGTGCCTCCTGAATCAGCGCTGCCACCGTAAAGTGATCTGAGTGCGCGTGGACCACATACCGAGATCCTACAGTCGTGGGCCCCCTCCCCCGCCTACACCATTAGACTACTGGCCGGGCACATTACCAGTCGGCACCCCCTGACTACCGGGGCCATAGACGACTCGTTTAATTCCACCACAAGCCCTTTGTGCGACGAGGAGCGGACACAATGGAGAAAAGCAAGCCCCCAGGAACGAGAGGGTCTAAACCAACGCAGACCAATAAACTCGATCGATACACGATGCCCAAAGACATGCTGCAGGGCCGTCAATCCAGAGGCACACCCCTGGGGGACCCAGAAGAAGAGGAGCGAGAACTCTCCCTTAAAGACGTCATGGAGGCCATCACAAGCGTCAAGACCTCTCTTGAACATAAAATGGACACTATCGCGATTGACGTAAACCTAATAAGAGCAGACCTAGCCACATTTAAGGAAAAGGTCAAACAGGTGGAAATCGCTACGACCAGCCTGACGGGAGACGTCGCACAGCTCCAGGGGAGGTCTCGGACCTACAGGATTTCCGTAAATTCACGGAAATGAAACTGGATGATTATGAAGGGCGCCTACGCCGCAACAACCTACGCATTCTGGGAGTTCCGGAACGGGCGGAGGGGCAATCTCCGGACCTCTTCGTGGAAGACCTTATCCTAAAGCACCTCCAACCCAAGGGCCTCAGCCGATTTTTTGTTATTGAGAGGGCCCACAGGGTACCGGGGGGGCGTCCGAAACCCGGGGCTCCTCCGCGCCCTATGCTGGTGAGAGTGTTGAACTTCCGGGACAGGGACGTAATTCTCCAAAATGCTAGGACAGGAGCTCCACTCCACTATGAAAACGCAGGCATCACCTTCTTTCCAGACTTTACACAGAGAGTGCAAAAGATGAGGCGCACCTTCCTTGTGGTGAAGAGGGAGCTTCGAGAGCGGGGCCTGAGGTACTCCATGTTGTTTCCGGCACGTTTGCGGGTTGAGGCGGAGGGGCGGACGTGGTTTTTCGAGCATCCTGAAGAGGCAGCTGACTGGCTTGAAAGCAGGAAGATTCCGGGCCCGCCGGATAGTCAACCCAGAGAGGAGACTTCGCTGACCCCTACAGGATGAGACACGGTGGTGGAGAGTGGATGTCACTGGGACATTTTGGCCCTTATCCGAGCTAGATTAAGCACTGGGCGGCTGCGCATTTGATCTGGAGGGGACTTCTTCGAGACTGTTTAAACTCCAACCCTCGAGGGGTGCCTTTTCCTTGGGGTTACAGACTTTACTTTTATAGGGGGCAGAGATACGGACAGCCACACCCCTATTTTTTTCTACCTTTAGTTTTTTGCTAGGGCGACAGGCACTCTGCAAGTTTGAAATGGGCAGTTCTACGCCCAGAGTGCAGGGCAGCAGGGAGGGGGTTGTTGGGTGGGGGAATTTTTGTTCATAATTTGTTGGAAATTTTGCATCGGTGTCAATTATGGTTTCTTCCACAGAGGGGATGTCGACTTTGTTTCTCCTGGCATTTTAAAATCTATCAAGTTGCACGACAGAGGTTATGGGGGACGGGACAATTAAGGTATTAAGTTGGAATGTCAACGGGCTTGGGGACAAGATTAAGCGGAGCATAGTTCTCCAGTACCTGAAACAGAGATCTCCAGATGTTGTCCTGCTCCAGGAGACGCACCTGGTTGGTAATCTGTGTAAAGCAATGCATAGGGGAGGATACAAAATGGTAGCACACGCGGGGTTCACGTCTGGCTCCAGAGGGGTGGGCATTATGATAAAAAACACACTCCCCCTCGCTATAAGTTCCACATGGGCGGATGACCGGGGCAGATACATTGGTATTACGGGAACTTGGGAGGGCCGTCTTATCTCTCTCATGTCCATCTATGTTCCGCCAGGCCTACAGGGCACCACCTTTGCGGACCTGGGTAAGGTCCTCCTCTCCATTCCAGACGGCCTTGTGGTCCTCGGAGGGGACTTCAATGCGGTGGTCTAGGGCACCCTGGACCGCCATCCCCCGCGTGAGGTGGGGTCCGCTTCCCGCTGGCTACCTGACTTCCTAGAAACTATGGGGCTAGTTGATGGTTGGAGAACTTACCATCCAGACCAGATACAGCACACCTTTCACTCCGGGGCACACCATACCCTTTCCCGCCTAGACTACTGTTTGCTGCCAGCCGCACAAGCATCCCTCATACACGAAATCAAACATCTCGCGAGAGGCATCTCCGATCATTCACCGATATGGCTCCGCATGGTCCTCCATCAGAACAAAGTAGGAAGACTAGCCCCAATCAATCCCTGGTATCTCCACAATCCCAAAATCCGCACAGCCCTTATTGAAGCCATGGATAATTATTTCTTAGATAACGAAGGGACGGTCTCCTCATCCAAGTCCCTATGGGAAGCATTTAAGACTGTAATCCGGGGACAGGCGCTATCGCTGATCTCGGGTGCGAAGAAAGAAAAACAGAAAGAAGTTTTGGACATCGAGGCTGAAATCGATAGATTGGAGAGTGAACTGGAGTCTGGGGTGACGCCAGAGAAGCTTCACCTCCTGAGCCTGAAGCAGCACAGCTATAAGGCCTTAGTCACAGACAAAGCCAAAAACTTGGGGAGGGAGCGGCTGGGTAGACTCTACGACCTGGGTGACAAAGCAGGGAAGCTTATAGCATGGCTAGATAAACGGGAATGGGCGAGCAGGCTGGTGCCAGAGCTTAGAGTAAAAGGGGACATACCCGTCACAAATCCACAAGAGATAGTCGATAGCTTTGCCAGCCATTACCAAACGGTCTATACGACAGTGGCCCCCTATACGGAGGAGGACTCTCAAGAACTGTTGCATGACATCAAACTCCCCCGCCTCTCCTTAGAAAATCGGGATTTCCTGGACAGTGACTTGACCCCAGATGAGATAGCGCAATCGATCCGTTCATTAAAATCGGGAAAGGCACTCGGCCCCAATGGACTCCCCATCGAGCTCTATAAGCTGCGACCCGATAAACTCTCCCCCTACTTAAAATCTATGTTTGAGGAATCACTGGAGACGGGCATGCTGCCCAGGGAACAGAGGATAGCCACCATAGTTACCATCCATAAAGACGGGAAACCCAGAACAGACTGCAGTTCCTATCGGCCAATTTCCCTCCTAAACGCCGAACCCAAAATCCTCGCCAAGCTCCTGGCCAATCGCTTGGTCAAGGTCATTAGTGCCTTAGTACACCCAGATCAATCTGGCTTTATGCCGCACAGGAGCACGGCCCTGAATCTGCGTCGAGTCCATGGGGTAGTAGCTAGAGCACATACTCTCCGAGAGCCAGCAATGATCGCGTCTCTGGACGCAACCATGGCATTCGACACTATTGAATGGCCTTACCTTTGGGCAGTATTGGCCAAAATGGGTTTCGGCCCTAACTACATAAACTGGACACGACTTCTGTATAACGAACCCCTAGCCCCAGTGGTGGTCAACAATAAGTTATCAGCTACCTTCCAGCTGAGTCGGGGAACCCGTCAGGGCTGCCCGCTTTCGCCTCTCCTCTTCGCCCTGGCCCTGGAGCCTTTGGCAGCCTGGATCCGTAGAGATCCCAGGATACGGGGATTAGAATGGTCTCCCGGCTGGGAGGACCGAATCTCCCTCTACGCAGACGACCTGTTGCTTTATTTGGCCTCTCCTAGGAAATCCCTTATAGTGATCTTAGATATCCTGGCGGTATTTGGACGATACTCTGGATTCTCTATCAACTGGAGTAAGTCGCTTTTGTTTCCTCTGTGGGGCGATCCACCCGTCCCTCCCAAGAACTGCCCCATACAAATCAACACGGCAGGCTTCAAATACCTGGGGATTTTCATTTCGCTAGATCCCGCAATCCGGTATACTCAAAACCTTCTCCCCCCTTCGTAAACTTAAAAGCGATATTGCCAACTGGAGGTCGCTACCCCTCTCCCTTCTGGGCAGAGCCGCCCTATTCAAAATGATGTCCCTGCCTAGATTCCTATACACCTTGCAAAACACCCTGGATCCTGTTCCCGCCAAATATTTCAAGGAAATTGAGGGCCTGCAGAGAGACCTGTTGTGGGATGGAAAACCTTGAATCGCCCTGACCAAACTAACACTGAATTGGTATGACGGTGGTATTAGCCTCCCAGATATCAAGAAATACTACTGGGCGGCTCACCTAGCAGCCATCAACCACGGCATGTATGGCCGTGCAGACGATCCCGGATACGCCATGGATAAATGGCTCCTCCCAGATGGTAATTATAACAGGGCGCTATACTCACGGCCCAGACGATACACCTTGACTGGCCCCACCAAACATTCTGTCCAGATCTGGCATGATGTTATCGCCTCACTGGGATGGAAAAACACGCTGACATTAGCCACTCCACTTTGGGACTCAAAGATTGGGCGACTTATGGAAATCGAAGGGCTTTGACAGATGGGACCTTATCGGTATCTCACACATTAGGGACCTTTGGGGGGCTGGAGGGGTTAAATCCTTTGACACGCTCCAGGCGGACTACGATCTAGCAGCCACCGAGTATTTCCGATACCCGCAGGTCCTGCACTCACTGCAATCTTTGCTGCCTAAGGGGACGTCCCCTCCAGAGGCCTCCCCGCTGGAGGACAGAATATTAGACGGCCACCTTCCCGAGAAAACCATCTCCCTGATTTACAAAAAGTTAATCAACAACATGGAGAGTCCCCTTCAATCACTCCGTGAGAAATGGACGCAGGATGGGGTGGAGGTGGATGATGAGGACTGGCAGCTGGCGGTGGCTTCCCCCAGGGAGGTTGCTATCCCGGCACGTTTGAGGCTGGTACAGCTTAAAATCCTCCACAGAATTTATATGACAGGACCCCGATTGGTACACATGGGATGGTCAGATAATGGGAACTGTAGGCGGCAATGTGGTCACGTGGGGACATTCATACACATAATTTGGGAGTGCGAACATATCATATCCTTCTGGCTCAAGATCCATGACACTATTAATGCGGTACTACAGGTTCACCTCCGCCCGGAGGCACGACGATGCCTCCTCAATCTGTGGGAACCTACGGATCTCAACACAAATCAGACACGGTGGGCTACACTGGGGTTCATGCTGGCAAAACGCAACATTGCTCAACTATGGGGGCCACACTATCACCCACACTGGCAGCATGGGAGAAGAACCTTGACTGGTGCATGTTCCGGGAGAAAACAGTCTACCTGGCAAGAGGGTGCCCCAAAAAATGGTCTCGGATATGGAGCCCCTGGAATACCTACCGGGGAGAGATCTGTATGCCTCCTGATTGTCCCGAACAAAATGACCCCCACACCCTGTAACATTCCTCTATCATGTAGAAAGCTGACGTATTTCCTCCTGTACCGACTGTAATGTATGATTTGGCGAACCCTCTGTAATGTTTATTGGAACCGATGTATGTTTAATAAAAAGAATTATAAAAAAAAAAAAAATGTGGTATGCCTCAAATGTACTGTTCTGCTAGGGATAGTTCTCAAACATTTTGTGGTGTTAGATCTATCTTCGAGTCAGTGAAAAACTCAGAACTATGGGGCCTATTACGATGGCGGTCGGATGTCCACCGCCGGGCCGGTGAAGGTGCCTGCCGGACCGGTGGTGGACATCCAACCGCGATCACAAGCCAGAAATCCGCCGGTCAAATTAGGATGGCGGTGGTGACCGTGGCGGTGGGAAATTCCGACCGACGCTTTTCCGCTGGTTGCCATCTGCACTCCTGCCTGGTGGACGGAGCAGGACCGGGATAATGGTGGTGGTGCTGGGCAGGCTCCACCGGCAGGTAGCCAGCCTTTCCTCAGCGGTCAGACCGCCATGGAAAGGCATGCGGTGATTGTCTTCCGGGGGCCCGTTGCGGACCCCCAATGTTTTGTGGGGGGTGTGGGTGCACTGGGGGGGTACCCATGGTCCCCCCTACATTTCCCTGTACCAGGTGGCAGGCACTGTGCAGTGCCTGCCACGCAGTGCAGGGAAATGCAGGACATGCTCATTTGGACATCGCTGCGGTGCTGCGGGCAGCAGCAACCGCCGCAATGTTAAGGCCCGCGATCCGACCGCCGCGGTCGGATTTCGAGCAAGGAACATCCTAATGCGACAGGCGGTTATGTTGCGGGCCTTGCGGGCGGTCTTTTCCCGTTACCATGGCGGTCGGGGAGGTTTTCCGACCGCCATCGTAATAGACCCCTATATTCTGATAGCCCAACACCCAGACAACTCAAAATTATGAGTAATTTTATTGAAAACATGTTTGTTGCGTTTTAGAATTCACTAAATAGAAGGCACATATCATTCTGTATTTGTCGTAAACACCTTACCTAATTCTATGCTACATCCAGAAAAAGCCTATGATGTCATGTCATGTATGGTATTAAAATGACAGGTGTCATTACCAGTTGATCAGCCATCACAAAGTGTGTCAGTGATGATGTCCTTGGCAATACCAATGAGCTCCTTAATTGACAGCTAGGGATACATTTCACTCTTTCTTTGCATCTATGAAAAATGTTTGCACTTTAGCAACTTTTTGTTGTATATGAACTTCTAGAACCATGAAAAATTACAAATTCCGTGTACTGATGGGGTGGGGCGGGGAAGGTTTGGATGCATGGTGGATCTGTTGTTGATCATTGTCAATGAATATTCTTTGTTTCTCTTTGCAGGAAGTTACAAAAGCTGTGCAGCCTCTGCTACTTGGAAGAATAATAGCCTCTTATGACCCTGACAACAAGGCGGAGCGATCGATTGCATACTACCTTGGCATAGGGCTATGCCTCCTTTTCTTTGTGAGGATGCTGCTTCTTCACCCGGCCATTTTTGGACTTCACCATATAGGGATGCAAATGAGAATAGCCATGTTTAGTTTAATATACAAAAAGGTAAAAGCATCCTTATGTTGCTGTACGATTGATATTGCTATTAGATAGCCGGTATGTTATGTTGTTATCAGCATTTGTATATCACACATTCTGCTATTTTTGTGGCCTCATAGTGTTTTCAGTTTTCTGGCAATCTACCATATGGTTCTAGGCGTATTATTTAAAATCAGACTATGTATGACTCAGCTTTATGATATGCTATGGATATTGTGCTTTTGTCATATTTTGGTTAGGGGATATGATCCTGATTTAGCGTTTCGCAGATGGGTTACTCTGTCACAAATGTGATGGATATCCCTTCCACCTTATTAAAAGGGCATTAAATCCTATGGCACCTGTAACAAGGTGGACGGGATATCGGTCCCATTTGTGACAGAATTACCCATCTACAAAATTCTAAGGGCCTGATTTAGATCTTGGTGAACAGGTTACTCTATCACAACTGTGACGAATATCCCAATTTCCAAAATATAAATTCTATTATATCTTGCAGGATTTATATTTTGGTGGACGGGATATCCGTCAGCCTTTGTGACGGAGTAACCCATTTGCCAAGATCTATATCAGGCCCTACATCTTAATCCTGGTTCTCTCTTCAGTGGGGTGAAGTGGCTGTGGTGTCAAAGGCACAGAGAGGTTACGGAGGATTAGTGCACAGTCCTGGTCCTGATACCAAGTAGTAAATAATTCTACTCTAAGGGCTGCCCTTTAGATGGAAATCACTGCGGAGGTGTTCAATTTCAAGTAGCCACACAGTTGAGAAGTGACCACAGTTGCAATGATTTTTGCAATGTTAGCCTGCGATGGCCCTTTAGGGAGAAGGACCTCTGGACCAGCAGCTATTTATTTTGAAAACAGGTTATAGTAGCATTCTTTAGTTTTTAAGGAAGTAAGCATGACTAATGGGAAACATTATTACAATCAAGAGAGAGTCAACCTCGAGTTATCTAGGGTGAGCCCACTGGATACAGGGGAAAGACCGTTTTTCTTAAAGGAAATCTCAGTAACTGAATGTTATCCAGTGATATACTTCATCATCGAGTTCTTCCCAACCCTCTGAGGGTCGGGCATATTACGAATTACTGGGGAAGACGGGCTAGTTGGAGTTACTATCACTCCTTGGCCCTTAAGTATGATCAACTAGTTTCTGCAAAATACCCCAATCCTGTGGCTTTCGTCAGGATCAGTATGTACCTATTAATACCCATTTGGGAAAGGGTGGCTGGTTATTTATTTAATCAAGTATCAACAAAAGGAGAGGGGGGGGGCTGGGAGCAAATGAAGGTCCAGAGCCTGTGCTCCAAAGCTTATAGTGAATTCAAGATAAAGGGGTCACTGTTCCTAAGAGGAAGAAGTAGGTAGTGGACAAACGAGGAGGCGGCCAGTCAACAACACTATTTCTTGTTGCCCTCACACACCTCTAGGGGTGTTATGCTTCATCATCGGGTGGGTTCTTCTCGTTGGGCTGGCACTGCCATCCCCTACGGGTCCCTTGAATCACCCTACTTTAGGCCACCCTCGCACTCATCATATGGCAACCAAAACCAAAAAATCTCCACCAAAGTGACCCTTATAGGGACCCGTAGGGGCAATGCAGCGCATTTTCTTTCAGTACAAAATGCTATGTTTAGACAACTTTTAAAATGTTTCCTACTTTGTATGTGTGCTGTACAGTGCAGCACACATGCAAAGTAGTAAAACAAAGGAAAAATGAAAACATGTCTCCTTTTAACGCCTGCTTTCAAATGGTGTTCAGTTTTGACACAAAACCCTGTCTCATATTTTTGGTAGATAGAGGTTTGCATCAAAAAACACGAGTAGCTGCATGGGAACGCTAAGAAGCTTTGATGCTAAGTAACGGAAAACAGGGCTTTGCGCTACTTTGAGTTACTTTTAGGAAATTTACAGCACAAGACAAGTTTTGCACTGGAGAGTAAATAACGAGAAAAAAATGGTGCTGTCTGTGTCATTTTTGTGACGCAAACACAGCACAAAATGTTGGTAAATCTGGCCCTTAATTTCATATAGTTTCGTGTCCATTTCGTATGATTTCCGCAATGAAAATTTCACAAATTTTACTCAGGCCTATAACGGCAGCCCAAATTCCACTGAATAACCAGCCTGACTGCATTTATGTAATAACTCCACAAATAATCTATGCTCAGATGCATAACTGCAAAAATGGACTTGCAGAATAAACATAGCTGTTGCGGGAATTGATAAAAAAATAATTCCTTATGTATAGAATGCACCATCTCAGCTTGCATGAAATAGCCCTAGAAACAACATTTGAACTGTATAATGAATGTTTGCAACCATTTGTATTGGCATGAGTGCGCTCTTTGGGACGGATAATATACAGCTGTGGTCCGTGCACGTAACAGCGGTGGGGCCGGGTGGGGGGGGAGTGGGATTTCGACGGACGATGATGATGGAAAATTTATTATTTATTAAATTTCCCCTCGGCATCATCCCTCGAAATCCCCCCTTACATGGACCGCGGCTGGAAATATACAAAAAATGTAAGCACTAGAAACATGTATGCTTCCACTTACGTTAGCGCTTCTTGGTGGTAAAATCATGCGCCAGCTGCAGGTATTAACTGAGTCTAAGGATTCTTATTTTCAAGGTTATAATAGACCAACAGATGACCCCCTCCCGCTTCTACAATATGCCGTACTCACCCAAGAATGTAGTGATCTCACCTGAGAAGGTAGTGATGGCAAATTTAATTAAAAACATTGCTGCTGATTGTAATAGTAATGCACTAGTATCTACATATATCACTTTCTAGATAATTTCTGCCCAGGTGGCCAAACTTGATTGCCCCTCCTTCACGTACCTCACTCAAGTGTATTTGTATAGCAGTAGTGACTATCTGCATGCTTTCTGTGCTTCCCCCTTCCCAAACCTAGATGACATATGGGCTGGCTGCTTAATAGAGCCCAATGTTGTTTACTCCTGGATGGGCTTCGCACGGTGTATATACACTGGTTATTTTAAAAGTGCCAGCACCACACTATTAAGCGCTATGACCCAAGACAGGATAAGACAACATCCCTGGTCACTCACACATAACACCAAAACACTTCCCGCATAGAATCACAACAATCCACAACACTCTTCCAACTACACTCTACATGCTACCCACGTGGGAAAGCTCTTCGACTGCCCTCCCAGGAGTAGTAAATGCTATCCACTGAAGTTCAATCTGACCTTTCTCCATGTATCAACCTAATTTCTCAAAACCTCCCATCTTTAAAAACAGTTCTGGAGAAATATTCCTCTGTAAACTTCTGCTAACATCTGCCAAAAACAGGTCAAGTCAAACATTTCCGTAATCTCCTTGAGCTCACATAAACTGTTATAGGAAACTGTTTCCTATCTTAAGCAGGGAACTCTGCTCCTTGTACCTATCTTCATGATCACATGAACTATGCAAACTATTCCGAAAGTTGTTGCAAAGATTGCTGGGCACTACTCAGTACCACAATTGTCACATAGTGCATTGGCTTCTTAACCTAACTCTATGGATCATTGGTCTTCACCTGGGAACTGACAAACGTAATACCTTACAAGCATTCATAAAGCACCTTTGCTGGGGGTCCTAATCAGGACAGTCCACTGTCCTTCTGTCCTGTTTCTGTTCTTCACGGTTCCACCTCACAGCTTGACCTGAGAGATGTCTCCATTTCAATTCACTATCAGGTTTTTATTTTCAACTCCCATGATCCTTGGTAGATACTGAGGCCCTCATTCCCAGGTGTATTTGGATGCGAGAAGACTGTCTGGTGTCATAACAATACTGCAAGCTGTGGTTTTCTTTGGTCCAGTTTTACCACCCCATTGTGTGTTCAACTGTTTGCAGGTTTTTCCCCCCTTCCAAGCTGCAAACTGTGGAATGTGGTCTTTTTTCTCTCCACATAGCTAACGCCTGGAGGAATTTGTGTGGGGAAATACTGTGAATGCTTGGCAACTTTACATATCTTGGAATGGGAAATCAGATGTAAACGCTGTCTACGCTTGTTTTGCGATTTCTGTCTTTGTGCGGCACGTGGAATGAGGGTCACAGAGTCTCAACACTCGCCTGCATACTCACTAATCCTTCTGCCTTAAACTGCCTCAGAATCCTCAACAATTTCCACAATCAATTTCCATACTCTGTGAACTTCAGAGACAGCCAACTAAGTATGAACTGACAGAGGGCACAATCAAGGCAATGGAATTTTCCATGTGAACAAAGATGGCAAATATTAAAATGTATTTTTACAGTACTTAATATAATATACTTAACACCAGTGTGGATGCCACAACCATAGTTGTTACTAACACTGAGTGAGAGATCAAGGAAAAGGATTCACCCCGTATTTCAACCCAGAAGTGCCAGACAGCGTGAAGAAGTTGCACCAGTGCTTGTAAATTGGAGACTCTGATTCCCCAAATTAGGATCTCTGGGCCATATGTATGAAGCCAATTTGCGATCGCAAACGCCGAAATTCGCAGAATTTCGGCATTTGCGATCGCAAATTAGCAGTGTGCAATGTATCACACTGAAACCCCCTCGCAAAATAAGGAATTGCAAATTTAGCGATTCCCTATTTTGCAATTGCATTTAAGGAATCACTAATTGCGATTCCTTAAATGCAATGTAAGAAGCACCCAAGTTGTGCGATTTGGGCTTAAGGAATCATAAATTACCACCAACTTCAAGTTGGTGGTAACTTGCGATTTCACTTAAAAATGCACTATTTTGCATTTTTTAAAGTGCCATGTGGCGCACATACATGCCCTTAGGGCACGTATGTGTGCCACATGTGCACACATGCACATTTCAGGGTGCAACAGGGTGTCCTTTTGACACCCTGGCACCCTTGAAATTGCATTCTCAATTTGCGATTCTCTAATTGCTAATCGCAAATTGAGAATGTCTTCGCATTCATTCCTATGGGCCTCTAGGCCCATAGGAATGAATGGGAGGTATTCTTAATTGCGAATCGCAATTTGCGATTCGCAATTAAGGAAGATGAAGGATTCGTAAACTTTATTGCAAATCCTACATACATAGCGTTTTGCGATTCTCAAATAGCGATTCGCAAAAATCGCTATTTGAGAATCGCAAAAGGACATTTTGATACATATGGCCCTCTGACTCCACAGACATGTTAGGTAGAACAAGCATTGGGCATGACATCTGGTAAGGTCACAGAATTCCTTAACGCACTTTTGTGAATCCCAATAAATGAAAATTACACACAAACTGTGGGCACATAGATGCATATATGGCGTCATTTTTATGACTCACTGCCAGGGTACCCATAATAGTATCACGTAACACATAAACCATGATGTACATATTGACCGCTAGGAAGGAGTTTGGTGAAATGTTGAGACTCAAGGATGCAGGCTGTTCTTCTAAAAGGTCTTGGTTGCTTTAAAAATGTGTTAGAACTCGGAGTTGGATTGATAATGCCTGGCAGTCTACTGAGTCGGGTCCAGTTAAATCCCTATATTACATTGTGTATGGCATTTTTAATCGAAGCCTTTCTGTTGTCCTGTCATATCTAGAAGTTCCAAACTCACATGTACACTGCATCATGGGTGACTGTGTTAGAAATGAAGATGTAAATAGGCTAATGGCACTAATTAGACATTTTAGAGAGGACGACCATTAATCATTTGTTGCAAGAGCAGTGTTGTTATTTGGTATCGGAAGTGAGATTGCATTACTACGGAAATTGTTCTTTGAATTCTGTGGGAGTAGGGCTGTCACTCATGTTTCTATCATATAAACATTATATACATGAAAAAGGCACCGGCACAAAGAAAATACGCTCCAGGGGTAAATCATGATGAATTATATTGAATGTCCTATCCTATGCCTATAAAATCTTCCAATAAAAGTTGTGGAGAAGTTGTAGTTTGAGAGGGAATAATGAAATCTTCCAAACATTAGAATTCAAACATTTGTAGATAAAATATTATGCTGTATCGTAACCTTGCTTTTTATATATTTTTTGCATCAAACGAAGGATTTAAAGTTTTGGTAAGTCTGTGCTTTAATTAAATAAAATTCCCTAAACCAATGTATGCTTATTTATCTGCAATACTGCCATTGTTCGATGTAAGAACGCTGCTACGCGTAGTTTATTCGTCTGTTTGTTTAAGTTGAAATAATGTTGAAATATGTTATTTATTCATTATATTTGTAGTCGTTCGCCCGTGAAATCTCTCACTAACTGTCTATTCATTGTAAGCGGACGCTGTAAAGAGGCTTTTGTACCCAAATGCAACGTTCTTTTCTTGATCGAATAAAAGCTAATCATCCTTTCGGTCTATTTAACAACTTCCTTTCAACATGCCTACCTCTAAAACTTAAACATGAATAGTGTTTTGTTTGTGAGCTGGCAGCCCCCATGTTCATAAGACGTGCTCTAAAGTTCCATTTACATCTCATAAGTGGAGTGGGCTCTCAGCATAGTGACGGGAACATTAGAAAACGTATTATAGTGTTCATCGGTTATATAGCGCACCTTTTTAATGCACAACACATATAAAGTATATAAATGTTGAAAAGCCAGAATTAGGAGCGGTTTCATGAAGAAAACCATCCCATTTGCCCAGTGGATAGCGTGGGTGCCATGGGCCCTGGGAAAGCAAGAGAAATCGGCCTCTATTAGCTTGTTGGGTATTAGCTACACCCCTGCATTTGCTGTATCAGTAAAAGGTGGGCCTCGTTTTAGCCTCTCTGGACTTTTCTTCTTTCTTTTTCTGTATGTGTTTTTTATTGATTTGATAAGTTTAATTGATTTGATTTTCGCGGTTGTCTATTAAATTTGTTATTGCTTGTTCTGCGCCTAGCATTCTGGGTTTTCTGACACTGTTGCGCTTTGTAAATAAATAAACGAATCTGTGACCGAGGTAGGATAGAAAAGAAGCATATATTAATGGCAATTACAATCAACTCGATGTGAGAAATGACGTGGCAGTGCTAATATCTGTAAATAAAACGAATGTCTGACAGAATATCGACGGCAGAAAATCGACCTACAAAAATATCGACACAAAAATATCGGTCAGAAATATCGAAGTCCTATCTACATAATGGTAAGTACAAAAATACAGAGAAAAAAATATTGTTGTCAAAAATATCGATGTTAAAAATATCGTTTTTTTTAATGTTTTAAAAATAATGTAAAATTAAGTAAATAATACATATATTTAAAACAAACAGTTAAAAATATTAAAACATGTTTAAAAATAATAACTAATACATATGATGTTAAAATAAATTAAACATATACACATAAATTAATATATATACTTACTCCACATAGTGCAACAGTAGGGAAAGCGTTGGATAGCGTAGGGGTAAAATTTACTATTCCCACTCCAGAGAGTGCAACAGTAGGGAAAGCGTTGGATAGCGTAGGGGTAAAAATTACTATTCCCACTCCAGTGAGTGCAACAGTAGGGAAAGCGTTGGATAGCGTAGGGGTAAAAATTACAATTCCCACTCCAGAGAGTGCAACAGTAGGGAAAACTTTGGATAGCGTAGGGGTAAAAATTACTATTCCCACTCCAGTGAGTGCAACAGTAGGGAAAGCGTTGGATAGCGTAGGGGTAAAAATTACTATTCCCACTCCAGAGAGTGCAACGGTAGGGAAAGCGTTGGATAGCGTAGGGGTAAAAATTACTATTCCCACTCCAGTGAGTGCAACGGTAGGGAAAGCGTTGGATAGCATAGGGGTAAAAATTACTATTCCCACTCCAGTGAGTGCAACAGAAGGGAAAGCGTTGGATAGCGTAGGGGTAAAAATTACTATTCCCACTCCAGTGAGTGCAACGGTAGGGAAAGCTTTGGATAGTGTAGGGGTAAAAATTACTATTCCCACTCCAGTGAGTGCAACGGTAGGGAAAGCGTTGGATAGCGTAGGGGTAAAAATTACTATTCCCACTCCAGAGAGTGCAACGGTAGGGAAAGCGTTGGATAGCGTAGGGGTAAAAATTACTATTCCCACTCCAGAGAGTGCAACGGTAGGGAAAGCGTTGGATAGCGTAGGGGTAAAAATTACTATTCCCACTCCAGTGAGTGCAACAGTAGGGAAAGCGTTGGATAGTGTAGGGGTAAAAATGACTATTCCCACTCCAGAGAGTGCAACAGTAGGGAAAGCGTTGGATAGCGTAGGGGTAAAAATTACCATTCCCACTCCAGTGAGTGCAGCAGTAGGGAAAGCGTTGGATAGCGTAGGGGTAATTTTACCAGTCCCACTCCAGAGAGTGCATCAGTAGGGAAAGCGTTGGATAGCGTAGGGGTAAAAATTACTATTCCCATTCCAGTGAGTGCAGCAGTAGGGAAAGCGTTGGATAGCGCAGGGGTAAAAATTACCATTCCCACTCCAGAGAGTGCAACAGTAGGGAAACCGCTGGATAGCGTAGGGGTAAAAATTACTATTCCCGCTCCAGAGAGTGCAACAGTAGGGAAAGTGTTGGATAGCGTAGGTGTTAAAAATAACATACTTATAAATCAAATAATTATTGTAATTAAATAATGATTTATTAATAAATTAACAATAAATAAAATAAAAACTACAAATAAATCAAAATTAATAATTACTTTAATAATATTAAATACTTTCCACCCTATTCCCCAATAAACACACAACACACTCCACATAAAATTTCACCCAATTAATGTAATTTCGAATTAATCAATTAATAAAAATTAATTAGCAATTAATAATGAATTAACAATAAATTAGTTATCAATACCAATAAATAATATTTCATAAAAATTAATAACCAATTAATAAACAAAAAATTAATTATCGATACCCATTTTTTTAAAAATAATTACTTAATTACAATTAAATTACTTCCCACCCTATTCCCCTATAAACCCACAACCCACTCCAATAATAAATTAATACAATTAATATAATTATCACTTAATAAAAATTAATTCCCAATTAATAATTAATTAACAATAAATTAATTAATACCAATAATTAAAAATTATTATTTAATTTACTATAATTAAATTACTTCCCACCCTATTCCCCTATAAACCCACAACCCGCTACAGAACCAAAACACAAAATGTAATTCATAATTCCTAAAAATTATTTAACTTACTATAATTAAATTATTTCCCACCCTATTCCCCTATAAACCCACAACCTGCTACAGTACTAAAACGCATATTTTACTTTAAAAAAAATACTAATTTCTAAAAAGTTTATAGATATATATAAAAAAAATTACAATACTTAACAAAAAATATAGAACACATACATATATAATACATACTAAAATACATAACACTAATATAAATATCGATATTATTAACATCGATAATTTTGCTATCGATATTACTAACTTCGATATTTGCAACATCGATATTTCTTACCTTCAGTTCGATATTCTGGTGGTCGATATTCTTGATTTTTTATTTTTTTTAAACAGAATTTTATTAGTTTTCTGAGAAAGCAAACAAAAAACTTCAGTGACAGCATACATTAAGGATTCGGGGAGCAATATATTACAAGTGCTATTAGTGCCATAACTGCAGCCTCCCTCAGAGTGCCGCTCAACGATTCCCCTTGGGCCTCATGCCCCACTACTGTGTCCTCCCTCAGCCCCCGCTATATGCAATTATACAGTCCCTAGCAACCCCATGTATAGTACCTTTCAGAGTGCAGGGTCATCATAGGCATAAGAAAAAAACAAAAGGGATAAAGCACCCAGCCCCAACAACCCCCCCACCCCAACAGGTATTCCCAGGCCGTCCCCATGGACCGCCCGGTATCCCATCACACAAATCCGCAAGCGTGATAGGGCATAATCACCGGAGGCGATCCCCCGCAGCCCCGCCAGCGGGCGCAACATCCCTCCCTGTCAGTTAGAGCTCACAATATCAGGTGTCTTGAGTGCCCCCCGTCTCAGTCAGCACACTTTCCTCAGCCCCAGGTGGATGCTTAGTCAATTCCACAAGCGCCATCCATGCCCTGGCCAGTTCCATTGAGTGCTCGTGCCCCGTGCATCTAGCCATACCCATCCTGCAATTACCCTCACTCTCCGCCCACTTTACAAGCTCCCTTCTCCATCGCTCAAGGGAAGGTCCCTGCCTCGTCTTCCACCGGCTAGTAAGCTCCCTTTTCGCGAGCACTAATCCCAGGTCAATGAACTAACTGGTGACCTTGGTTTTCGCAGTATGGGGATACTCATGCAGTAAACAAACCCCTGGCGTCAATGCCAGCTCTCTCTCCGTCACAGTAGTTAAGGTAGCCATTATTTCCCGCCAGTAGTCCTCCAACTGCGGGCAGCTCCAGAACATATGCAGGAACCCCGCCCCCACTAGAGCACAACGAGGGCAGGCAGACGACCCCCCAAAATAGTCGTTCAGTTTGTTGGGCGTTAAGTAAGCCCTATGTAAGACATAAAATTGAATGAGCTGGAAGCGCGCATTTCGGGAACTCTTCCATGGCCTCTCAAGTACCGCCCCCATGCTCCATCCGAGAAGGGCTCCCCAGGTCCGTCTCCCATTTGAGCCGCAGCACTGCCAGGGGCTGACGCAGGTCCTGAGTAATCCGGCGATAAAGACAGGTCACCGCTTTAAAAGCACCCGCAGCCATCACCACGTATTGACACGCAAGGGACGTAGCCGGTTCCAATAGCCCCCCCGCCAATGCTTCCTCACTGCCGCAGCCAGGGCCGCATGGAAAAGGAAATCCCCACGCGGGAGATCATGACGCTCCAGGAGGTCATTAAACGGTAAGAGGTTGCCCTCCTCATATAGATCCCCCAAAGTGAGTATGCCCAGCTCCGCCCAGGACTGCAGTTTGCTCCAGTCACCCCCATGAGGCAACACCGCGCACATTGTCAGCGGGATTTCAGGCGCATACAGGGTCCTGACCCGTAGCTTCCTGGCCATACGCATCCAGCACCGCCGCACCACGGCCAAGTCCGACGGCAGCGCCTCACCTCCCGGATGCACCCGCAGCAGAACACAGGACAGCAGGCGCCAGCTGGGATCCAATCCCCCATAGCCTCCGGATGTCTAATGTGGCCCGCCACCCACTGCGTAAACCATTGGAATTGCGCAGCGTGATAATAGACCTCCAGATCTGGCAGCGCAAGGCCCCCTCCATCCTGGGTCGTTTCATAGTGAGCAGCGCGACCCTCCGTCTCCCCGTGCCCCACAGGAACCCCGTGATTAAAGAATTCAGCTGCGTAAAGAACCTGGTTGGTATCCAAATGGGGAGCGTTCCAAAATAATAAAGGAACCGTGGTAAGGTGACCATCTTCACCAAGGCAACCCTACCCGCAACAGAGAGCGGGAGGGATCCCCAAAACTCAAAATTAGTTTTGGCCCTACGCAACGCTTGCCCCACATTACCCTCCATCAGATCAGCACTGTCATGATAAATCCGGGTTCCCAGGTAGGAGAGGCAACAAGGCTCCCACGGTATCGCCCCCACAGTCTGCCTATCGCGCCCGCCTGCTTTGGTAGGAAACAAGCACGACTTGGCCCAATTCACGCGAAGTCCCGATACTCTCCCCAAAGTCTCCAAGAGCTGTTTCGCCCCCTGGAGCGCATCCCGAAGGTCAGGCAGGAACATGAGCAAGTCGTCCGCATATAGCGCAATATGGTGTTCCTGTTCCGCCACCAAAAGCCCCGCATAATAACTGCCCGACCTGGCATGTGCAGCCATTGGCTCCATTGCCAGAGCAAACAGCAACGGGGACAGCGGACATCCCTGCCTCGTACCTCGGGCCACTGCACAGGCAGCAGAAATTAAGCCCCCCGTCCTGACCCTGGCGGTAGATTCACTTTACAGCAGCGCTGTCCATCGGACGAACCGCTCCCCGAGCCCAAACTCCCGCAGTGCACCAGTAAGATAGGGCCATTCGAGGCTATCAAAGGCCTTCTCCATATCGACCGCGAAAATGCAGGCCTCCTCCTTATCATACGTGTCAGCCCCCAGGATGCGGACGAGCCGACGAACATTCATGGCGGTGTTCCTGGTCGGAACAAAGCCCGCCTGATCTCCGTGCACCAGCGTCATCATGTGGGGCATTAGCCTGCTTGCCAGCACCCGACTCAATACCTTATAGTCCATATTGAGCATCGCGAGAGGCCTATACGAGGAGCAGTCCCACGCAGGCCTGCCCGGTTTGAGAAGAGGAACTATGATGGCCTCACGGGTGGACACAGGGAGAACACCCTCATGAAACGCTCTATTATACAGCTCCACCAAGCAGGGCACCAGAGTGTCTGCGTAGGTCGCATAAAATTCCACCGGCAGCCCATCCGTTCCCGGGGTTTTGTTCCTGGCCATGTGCTTTATGGCGCTGCGTATTTCACCCGCCTCAATGTCCCTACCAAGAGCAATCGCCTCGTCAGAGCTAACCTTAGGGAGAGCCGCATCCGAAAGGAACCTCTCGTCCCCAGGGAGGCCAGGGCCCAGTTTGGTGCGATACAACTCGGAGTAGAATTGCAAAAATTGGTCGTTTATTCCTCTCTGAGTATAAACCACCTCGCCCCTCTGTCCCCGCAGTTCCGTTATCGCCATCCCTCTGCGCGCCGGATTGGCTAACCAGGCCAGCAGGGCACCAGATTTATCCCGCTCCGCATGCATCTTGTCTGTGTATGCCTTAAAATCAAAACAACGCAAGCGCTCGAGCTGAATCGCGAACTCCTCCTTGGCCACAAGCAGCGTAGCATGTGTATCTGGGCGCTCTGGGCGCTCTCGCTCTGACACACGCAAGTGTTGCTCCGCAGCTGCCACATCTTGCAGCAGTACCTTGCGGACTCCCACCATCTCTCCTATACAGCGCCCTCGGATCACCGCCTTAAAGGCGTCCCATTCCACAAGCAGAGTGGATGCCGTGTTTGCATTGGTCCTAAAGTAATCCTCAATGGCCGACCCTATAGTGTCCTTAAACACTGGGTCGTCCAGCGTGTCTGGCCGCAGCCGCCATGTGGGAATGGCCGGGCGATCCCGTGTCCAATGCAACTGCCCCAGCAGGGGGTTATGGTCCGAGGACGTTCTGGCCAAATACTCGCTATGCATCATTCCCCCATGGACATCCGGAGAGCAAAGGACTGAGTCCAGGCGAACATGCAGGTCATGTAATGAGGAGAAGTAAGAGTAATCCCTGTCATTCGGGTGATGGGCCCTCCATGTATCCGTTAACCCCCAACGCTGCTGCCAGATCCTTCGTGCCGCCGCCAGTCTGTGTACCGGAGCATCCACCAAGGGGGGGTGTGACCGATCTAAATGGACATCAGTAATGCAATTGAAATCGCCCCCCAAGAGCACAGATCCCACCAACAGAGGGGCCAATTTCGCAGAGAGATGGGCAAAAAATGATACCTGGTCGGTGTTAGGTGCATAAATGCTTCCCAACACTATGTCTCTACCATCTAAGCGCCCTGACACTACTACAAATCTGCCCTCAGGGTCCACCAGTTGGCCAGTACTTTGAAACGGGATTCCAGCCCTGACCCAGATCAGAGCACCTCGTGTGTAAGCCGAGTATGTCGTACAGAACACCTGCCCTCGCCACCTGCGCTGTAAAGCTAAACCCTCCTGCTTGGTCAAATGTGTTTCTTGCAACAACGCAATCTGTACCCCTCTCCTCTTAAGATAGGCATGGACCTTATGGCGACGTGTCATATTATGCATCCCCCTTATATTCCAGGACAAACAACGGATACCTACGGCGGTTCCCATAAGGTGGCAATTCGTAGTCCATTGTCCCTACTTCCTACAGCGGCATGCTTGGCCCCGAATTCTCCCTCCCCCCCCAATACCCCTCTAACCCCCCAACTCCCTTTCCCCAGGACAGGTTCCCTGAAACTAGTTCCCATCCAAACTAATACAACCGTTAACTGTGCACCCAGCAACAGTGAGACGTGCGCCGAATCCTCAGGACCCAAAGCCCCGCCAGGTCCCCTCCCCCGTTACAGCACCAATAGGGGGCCCCCAATCAATACTAAGCAATAGACATCGCCCCTCTCTCACCGCAGGTCCAAAAACACACAGTAAGCAAACCCAACCCAGACCATTAGTTCAGTCCATGCAAGCAGCCGTCGCCCGCTCAGCCAAACAGGTCCGCCGTCTGCGGAGTGATCACAGGTAGTTCGATGTCAGAACTCGCTGTCGGGCTACAGGAGATAGAAGCCTCGGAGCCCCCCAGGGGACTGCCAGAGGCAGCAGCACTCGGGCTCACCGCACCCCGACTGATCACTGCAACCGCCTGTACCGCTCTGTCCCGTTCAAGGTGGAGAGTCGGCATCAAAGGTGCCCCCACCGGACTCGAGTGTGCAGGGGAGCCACGCTCCACGGGGCTCGCAGCAGAACTTCGCCTGGAGCGCGTCCGTCGTGTTTCAAGCCATTGCCAGGCCTCCTGCGGCGCAGTGAAAAAGTGTGTGCCAGTGGTGTCCACCACCCGCAGCCGGGCCGGGAAGAGCATGGCATATTGTAGACCAAGCTGGCGGAGTTTCCGTTTAAACGCAATGAAGGAGGCGCGCTGCCTCTGAACCTCCCTAGTGAAATCCGGAAATATCATTACCCTGGAATTGTCAATCTGGAGCTGTTGCTTTTCTCTAGCACAGTGCAAGAGGTGATCCCTGTCCCGATAGTGCAACAGTCTCACCACCATCGGCCGTGGAGGAGCACCCGGTTTAGGAGGTCGCGCCGGCACCCTATGGGCTCGTTCCAGAGCAAAGAATGGGGACAGCCCTTCTGGGGCCACTTCAGATCTGAGCCATTCCTCCAGAAATCGGACAGCGTCATCCCCTTCTGCCCGTTCCGGGACCCCCACCAAGCGGAGGTTATTCCTGCGGGATCTCCCCTCACTGTCCTCTGCCCGGAGTTCCAAGATCCGAACCTTGGCTTCCACCTGCGTCAGGGATCTCTGCAGGATTGTCACAGCGGCCGGCACTTCCTCCATTGTTTTCTCCGCCGCCGATACTCTGTCTTTCAATTTCCTGTGGTCATCTTTAAGCAGGGAGAGATCCACACCAATGGCGTCAATTTTTGCCTCAAGGGTTTCCCTGGACGAGGTAATAGCCTGCAGGATATCGGTCAGCGTAGGTCCCCCTGGCGCGACAGCTTCCGAGCGCCCCGGCACCTCTTCCTCCTCTTTAGATTGTTGACTTGCCCCATCCATCTGGAGGGCCGCAAATCCCTTCTTCCTGGACACACGCCCCATCTCAGCAGGGCACTGCACCACTCGTTTCCCCAGTAGGAGGAGGGCTGGCGTCCCGATCCCCGAAGGCTCGTCAGTGTCCCAAGCGGCCGTCTAGTGTTGCTCGCTCCTCGCCTAGCCTCCTTGCCCCCGCACTTAGGTCCACTCACAGGCCCCTGAACAGGCCCCGCCTGCAGTGCGTCCTCTCTAGTGCCCCCTCAGTTCTGCCGTGTCTGCGTCCACTCCAGACCCAGAGCGCGCGATGAAATGTGCTCCTTGTTAGTGGTCCCCAGCACAACGCCGGGTTCCCAACCACCACAGTCGCTCACCAGGGCTCTCCTCCAGCCCTCTGTGCCGCCACTTTAATATCACTTCTCAGAGCGGGGTCCCAGCGCGGGGTCTCAGCGCTCCGCCGCCCCAACGCCCTCTCCTCGGTGATATGGCCGTCAGGTGCCGAGATCAGCCGCACCCCCAGCACCGCCGCCCTCAGAGGCCCCTGCCGATGCTAGGCTGCCTGCGCAGACCCAGGCTCCCAGCAACGGCCAGTCTCACCGCCGCAGGCGTCTTCTCTGCTCTTCCGTCTGCGATTCCACAGACCACCCAGGTGCAATCACCCAGGAGGGAGACCGACCAGGCGTCCCGCCTCTAAGCAGCCCGAGGCACACTCACAGCCTCTGGCAGCCCAGGGCAGCCGTCGTATCTCCAGCAGACGGCGCCGGTCCGGTTCCTCTCAGGCGCGTCTCCAAGCAGTCTAAGGCACACTCACACCCCCCGGCAGCCCGGGGCAAATCCCGTATCTCCAACAGACTGCGCCGATCCGGCTCCTCTCAGCCAGTCCCAACGACCCCCGCAGCCCAGTAAGTTGCAGGCGCCGTCCGGGGCCCCAACTGCCCCACACTCAATCCTGCGCACTGAGCCGGCCAGGGCCGATCCCCACACTCAACCGCCGGTGTCCGGCCAAGTTCACCCCTTGCTGGGGCCTGTGAGCACTCCAGAGCCGCCCGCTCGGCGTCACAAGATCCAGCCCCTCTCACCTCCTCTAAGTTGCTCAGTCCAGGCGCGGGGCCGCCATTTTAACCTCCACTCACGGCACCCAGGTCAGCCGTAACCGCTCCTCCACCAGCCCCCCACATGCGTGGGTGACCGCAGGGCTCTCCACCGCAACCGGGCTCAAACTCCTCTCCGGGAGTCGTGGGCAATATGCTGGGCTCCGATCAGCGAAGCCCGCATCTGACCGCCACCGCCATCTTAGGTCCCCGCAGTCATGAGACAGGTCGTGCAGAGCAGTGGAGCTGTCTCCGCCGCACCGCCTCTCAGTTCGTCATCAGTTCCCCCACCAGGGCACCAGGTATTCCGATGCAGTATGGCCAAATAAGGGCCCCCTTAGAGCATCAGGATAGTTTAGAACGGAGGGAGGCCACGGAGGAGCTCCGAGGTCCGCTACCGTCTACATCGGCGTCAGGCCACGCCCCCCGTGGTCGATATTCTTGATGTCGATATTCTGTCCCTACGATATTTAAAACTCGATATTAATGTACTTCGATATTAAAAAGTCGATATTTTGACTGTTCACCAAATAAAACACACATTCAGGATTATCTCTTTGAGAGCTTATAGCTTATCCTCAACAGGTATTCATCTTGTGCCCAAACCTTGGACAAAATAAGGTGTTTACCTCCGTTTAGCAAAAATAGATAAACATATAAAGGAGTGAAGGCATTACAACTGACCTCATACTCAGGAGAAGCCTAGAGTGAAATGACAGCTACCCAGCCTCAGTAAAAGAATGAAGCTTGACATAAGAATCAGTTAACCGTGTATCTTGCCTCAGAAACAGCTTTTGGCTTTTCTCTGTAGCAATGGGCTGAGAACGCATCAGCACCTTAATAGAATGTGGAGCAAAAAAAGAAAGTTTTGAGTTTATAGCAAAGTGCACTACTAATAAATCCACTGCTGGGATCTGTTTTTGCTCCCATAATCACACGCTCCAATGCCAGTAAGTTCACTCGGGCGTTTATCCTTCCTGCGCCAATAATATTAGTGCCAATAAGCAAGCCTGGGCGGAGTTCGCAGAGTTCCGCGAAGTGACAAAAAAACTCCGCCAAGCTAAGCGGATTTCCAAGAGCCATTCACACTGATTTTTAGTGTTGGGTGTTTGTCCCGTGCTGTAAAACCAGCGCGAACGGCATCTCGCACAGTGCAAGAGGGCGCTGCTTCTTTCTGCCGCTCGAGTAGAAGTTCCACTCGAGTGGCAGCTTCCTCAATGCGAACAGAAGATTTCTCAACACGAACGGCAGCTACCATCTGCGACCGCCCACGTTGAGAAATCTCATAGGGAAGTGGTCTAGCGCTGGATTTTCAACGCTCGTGCTGCGCGAGCGAGGAAAAAAACTCAGCTACGCGAGTTTTTGGGAACTCCGCAGTCTCTGCAAACGGAGCATAGTTCACTGCCCAGGCTTACCAATTGGTGGCATAGCAATAAACACCTGTTATTTGTTAACTTTTGCCAAGATATCCTGGGGGCGAACGTCCACTTCAAACATAAATTTGTTATGTTTCAATGCTGTCCGGGTTCTCAGTGCATTAGCAACTCGGACATAAATGTTCTGGTGACGTCTAGTACTACATCATTTTTTACTATGAGCCTAAAACACTGGCCTTTTCATGGAGCACAGCAAAATACATTACTTCTCTTTCATCAAATGTTTTACAGATTCTGAAGCCACAAAAAGTCTCCATTCTATCGAGCATCGCAAAATGCTCACTTCAGCACGACAGAATATGCAGTATAACATTGAGAAAAACTTTAATGCATTAAAATAAGTTTTATATGTGTATCCATTCCGTTCCATCTAAAGCCAGTTAATGCCTTTAGATTTTTTTTTAATCATTATAAGTTGTGGAGTACTTTTGAGCAAAGCCACATTTCATCGACTTGGCTAATTACAATTAAGGGGTCGATTCCGATCTCGGTCGGAAGGCCTCCGAATCGGATTCGGCTTTACCGGATCGGAGTCGGAGGCTTTGTTTCCGACCGAGTCGTACAGAGGTCCGAACGCCCAAGTACAATGCGAATGAACACGAAATCGCCGACCGAATCGTTTCCGGGTCCGACCCGCTCCGTATGACTTGTTCACACTCGATTCGTACCGCGCAATGGAGACGTTTTATGACTGAGCCAGTACGATGCACGATCCGGACAGCCGGATGGAGTCGGAGCCTCCGACACGTAAACGCTCTGCGAAGCGGACTTCGGGGGTCCGTGACGGACCCCCCTTCACCCGTAGCCTTAAGAGTCAGATACGGGGGGACCCAAGGGTCCCCCCTATACATGCATGTACGGTGCGGATGGCACCAACGCATACCCACTACAGGGGGCACCCTTTTGCGCTACGTACCCATTCAGTCAATGGGAGCCCATGTACGCGTCGTACGACCGGCTCCCATTGACTTCAATGGGAGTCCGACCGAACTGAGTCCGTCAGCATGCGGCTGCATCGTACTCGCTCGCTTGGAGCCAAGGGGCACGAATCGGTCGGAAATCGCTCCGGGAACGTGTCGGACGGAACGGTTTCCGACCAGGATCGGAATCGGCCCCTAAATGTTTTATTGGTAACAACCTGCATCAGGTGTGCAACATTATTGAACTAATAGCACCCCTGGTCCCTCGATCAGAAGAGTGGTGTGAATACACCACTGGCATTCATTTCTTCAACCAGAATTGCCCACACCCCAGGCAGTGGCAATACCATGGTATTCCTACCTCATTTCCGGGCAGTTTGCCATCTGAACATTTCACCAGTATTTAAATTGTTATAGTGCCTAGGGATGAGGAGAAATATCGTAGTTCTTAAGAATCTAATTGTGGTTTTGCAAATTTATGCCTTCTAAATCACCTGGTGGTTAGAGGAGAGGGCACAATCACTTGTGGCTAGAACAGTAGACCTGTTATTAACATAGGTCTCCCCTACATTTCTGGGGGACCTACATAATTCAAAAGAATTCAAAAGGGTTATTGGATGGAAATATTTCCCTTGACTTAAGGGCAGTATCGAGTGGCAACCTTTATAATAATCAATCTGTAGAACAGGTTCTTTGAATACATATAGGTATGTTAAGAAATATCAGGTACATTACTATTCAATGCACATTAGTCAAAGTTCTCTGGTGTACCAACCCTGGTCTGCTGTGGGCATCTCAGGATTGCCAACCAGCGAATGACTTAACCGTGGTGTGCCCTTATACCTAGTGCGGTCAGTCTGCACTAGACCGAAGGTGTTTGGTCCTGCAGTTAACAGGGCAGTTTCTGGTGTGATCCATATGAGTCCTGTTTGCATGGGGCATTTTTCTTCTGACTATGGACTTTGGACACAGACTGCTTTTCTCCATGTGAATACGCTCACTACGGATGTGCTTCTACAGAAAGACGACAGGATTTCAACGTCTCCGCCTCCTCTCTCTTTATCAGTTCTCGATGACACCATTTGATCCTGAATATTGGAGTCTGATTCCTGAATTCCATGTCATGTTTTAGCAACTCGGTTACAGTAATTTCAGCTTAGTAGTTCTATGAAACCTTCCCAACTTAACATGACTACGGTTACTTCCTCTAATATCTCCTCCCTTTTTTCCACCTCTTCCTATTGAAGTGGCCCTGAGATGTGATTCAGTGCATCGAAGCATCACTCCATGTTGATTGCTCACTCTGGATCCTCCTGGTACTTATTCCTGCTGCTGTGCCTGTTTTGGACCACTTGCCTAAACCTCTAGCGCTTTTTCTGCTCTCAGTTTTTCCTCTGGAAACTGGAGTTTTATCCAGTCTGTATTTCTCTTGCTCTCATACTTCAGTGGTAACATATTATTCTAGAGCAAGGAATAAAAACTGAACAGCTGCAGGCCATTTCTTGGAACCAAGAGAAGAAATAGAACTTTAACTTGACAAAGACCAGTCATTGACAAGGACATGACGAATTACAAATGTATTTCCTGTTTTTCAAGAATAACACAACTTTTCTGATTTACTTCAAATACATTAGCTTAGGCACACAATTTTTCTAAGTCAAACTGAGAGAGCTGGGAGGCAGACTTGCAGTGTGTGCCTAATACAGCCTGTGTGGTACTACACTTTGTTATGTTATAGTCTGTGGGTACTAACCACACAAACATTTCCCAAGCTGTTTTTAGTACTCTCAGCATCAAGTGTAAAGAAAATCAAGCTATTTTCTGCATGTTATTCCATGGAAAACACTCAGTTTGAACAATACAGTTAATTGCACACCACTGTAGCATAATTACAACAGAGCACTGATGTCATCAGACATATAAGTGGGAGAGCTGCCTGTGTGTGACCCTGACCACATCTTTTCCAACAAACGATCAAAGTGATATCAACAGCCCTTAGGTAAAGCTTGCAGTGCAAGGCCCTTAGGCTAACATACCTCTCAAACCAACCAAAAACAACATCAAGGATAACTTAGAATAGTTACAGTCGACCAAAGAGCCAAAAATGTTCCAAACAGTTCTTGATTCCGATTGTTCTGCCTCCTCTCATCCTGCCATTAGTTGGCACTCATGAGGACCCTATGGGGCTCAGATGTGACACCAAAATAGGACAGAACTCGTTCCAACATTGCATTTCCAGACCCACATTATGTTCCAGTCCAGGCTTTGGCACTACCATCCTGATGCATCATGGTCCCTGTAGTCCTTTGTCTTCAAACCCTGTCCTGACCACATCCTGGTGGCGATGCTCTATTCTTTCTCTTGATTCCTGGATATTATGGACTCTCTGGCATTTAAATACCTGCCTTCTGAATTTTTCACTCTCTTGGCTCCGACCTGTACTCCATTCTTGTCTTTCCTGTTTTCCATTCTTGTCTTTCCTGTTTTGCCTCCTGGTTTTGCTGCTCTATCCTTTCTAAGTCCCAGTTCTGCCTTCCCTTCATTGGTGGTTTCCTGATTCCTTGCACCTGGTTGATTCCTTGCACCTGGATCTCTTCGCCCACCTTTGCTGGTCCTTTGAGTCTACTGCTATTTCTGCCTGGTGAGCCCAGAGTGCAGCATCTTGCAATTGACCTTGCTACGGGGTCTCCTTGCACTCTGTTTGATCCTGCTACTATAATCCAGGCTTGACCTCTGATTTCTATTCTTACTGTTGATAATAGGTTCATATGGCCTTCTCAAATCTCAGTCATACTTGGGGGCCCTGTTTGGTCGAAAGTCCAAGCTTATGTTGTTAACTGTTCGGCTTGGCGATTTTCAAACTCGCTTTTACATACCTGTTTGGAGGAGATCGTCTGCTGAGAATCCCATGCCGCCTTTGTAAATATCCCAAGGAAGACATTTGCCATATTGTCTGTGTCTGCCCAGCTCTAATGATGGAATGGAAAGGGCTGTTGAGACAGTTCTTTATAAGGAACAGCATACGTACGTGCCGGCAAGCAATTATAACCTGCCTTGAAGGAGAGACGGCAAAATCTGTGGGAAATTCCTCAAGTTCATGTGCATCTTAGATTCAAAATTAGCAAAGACAGAGTTATAAAAGGAGTATGCTGCATGACTTTCCTGGTTGCTGTCACATTTCACAAATAGATATCTTCCTTTGGTCTCCATGATGGAAGAGCCACAGTCTAAGCACTAAGCACTTTTCCCCAGAAGAATTGCATTAGGACACCCATCATGCTTTAATCTTGGTAGTTTTTATCTTTAGTGTTCTTAGTATGTTGTCTTGCTAACCAATTTATGCATTAAGCACCTTTCCTTGAGCACTTGGCCTATCATGATTTTTCAAACTAATGATAAAGAAGAATCACATAAGGGCAGTTATCACATTTTAGTCCTTGTAGTTTTTACTTCTTGTGTTCTTAGTGTAATGATTTTTAACCAATTCAAGCACTAAGCACCTTTCCTCGAGCATTTGGCCTATTAGGATTGTATATTAGTAAGCCAATCATGTACGATTTATATCACACACTTCTTGCCCTCTGTATGATGACAAGGAATTCATGTCAAGCACTAATCACTTTTCTGTGTGTATTTGCATTATCAAAGTTATTATATTGCCTGTCTGGTGATTTTGCTGATTCTCCGATTTGGCCTTGTACTTGTTGTGTGATGAATATTGCATGTTTTATATCGTAAATACATTTTTAATCTGATACTGCTTTTGGTGGTTAGGTGTGTTATAATTTTATAACAAATGAAGGCTGACAGTACAAATATACGTAAATGATGGCTTTTATTGCATGATGTTTTAATTTGTGACATTTTGACTAAAATGTAAGTTTTGATAAACTGAACAAAGTTTTTTTTAATGGTTATTTTCACTGTTGTTTGTTCTGATTAGTTATTTACGCCTGTTGCTTGTCTTTTGTTTATCCTGCCTCTTGGTTCCAGTGTTTCCTTGTTCTTAATTGACTGCACATATCCAGACCTATCTTGCATATTCAGATTCCTAGTCTTGTAATCCAGGTTTCTTTTCTTACTGCATATTCCGGTCCTGTCCTAGTTAGGGTGCAGATTCCCCGTGTTCACAGTTCTGTGTATTCCGGTTCTGATCTTGACACTCATTCCAGTCCAGCTTTTCCCTGAGCCCACTTCCAGTTTTTCTGTACCTTCCACTATTACCTTTTATCTTCTTGTTTGTTATATTATTATCCTGAATTTCATTGCTGTCAAGGGTGCCAGTTAGACGGGAAACAGCCTTTACAACGAGGTTTTTACTTCGTTGTGCCTTTACCACGCATTTTTTAGCACGCATATTTTTACAGCGAATATGCATTTACAACGCATGCCAATACCATGCATTTAAGGTAAGTTGGGGGGAGTGGGGGGTCTCCCCCCACAAATACACTGTTTTTAAATCTAAAAACAATGCGTGGTATTGGTATGCGTTATAAATGCATATTCATGGTAAACACATGCGCGCTAAAAAATGCGTGTGAAAGGCATGCGAAGTAATTGCATGCGTTGTACCGTCGTACAACCCAGTTAGACTGCATGGCTTTTTGCCTTTGGCACAGAGGACCACCCAGCTGTCCTTCTCCATAGGAGCTGCTGGGTGTCGCCCTGAACTCTGTGAGATTAATCTGCTCCTTGCCTTCTTGTAAGATCTTTTTCACCTCACAGGAAGATCACTTCCGAAGAGGAGGAAAACCATCATTTATGATAGCTTGCCTTTCATTGCCTGCATTCACCTTGTTGTTTAGCTGTACTCATGATATATTCATAGTTTCCACTGCAGACTTCCCAGTTCCATATTTGCTGCCTGTTTCAGCCTGCGTCAGTGTTCAGTTTCAGTCTCGCTTTCCTCCCGGCCTTCAGGTATTCTCTTGATCATATTTAGCCCTTTCTCTGGAAAAACTTTGTCCCTGCATAGAGTAAGCACTACCCTGTTACCTTTCCTTGTTCTGAGCTCTGCTAGTGTTCTTGACATATTGTCCTGACCTTGCTGGATCCCTGACACTACCACAAAACTTAGTTAATGTTACATCTTAAAAACACACACTTGTATCAGCATCATAGCTAAGGAGCGGGTCGTGGTAGGAAAAGGATATAAGGTGTCCTCCATGGCCTGAGAGTGAAAGGGTACGTTCATGGAGCCAACTGACATACATTTGTGCTCAGCCTGTGCCCTACTCCGAGCATCTGCCTACATGGAAAACTTCCTGAAATAATTCCACAAATGGGCCTTCTCCGGTAGGAAATGGAAACAATGAAAGCAAGGATGTCACTAGGAGAGGGTGGCGCTCCCTCACAAAATGGCTTCGCTTCTCGCTCGGTGAAGACTAAACCTGGCCCTGGTGCAGTTGAGAAGTAAGATAAAAAGTGAAGCCGAACCAGCTAGAAAACAAAAATACCATGACACCGCCTGTGTCCCTCAGCAGTGTGTGGGTAATTTAGTTACATCATTCTTTAGGTCGAGCCTAGCGCAGCGCCCATGCGGTGCTCTAGGAGAAGGCCTCTTGGAATCACTTCAGACTTTCTGCAAACTCGTGCGTGTGGTGTTCGATCATCCACACATGCTATTGGCCTTTGCGTGTGGCTTTCAAAAATGAAAGCACGCAATTGGCCAAAGGCGGGTGCATGTCCCACCTTTTCTGAAAATGTTTACTCCCACAGCGTTTAGCAGTCGGGAGCGAGCAGCGGAGCGCAGCGTGCCATCTGTTGTGGATCATGTATCATTTTAAGACCTTGCAGCTTTCCTTACAAGGCGCGTCCCCTCCACCCTGGCCAAGGGACAGACCCCACCGCCACAAGAGTGCGCGCTTCTTTTCCAGCACTCGCATTCATGACAATAAGATACTAACAAGGCGCGTCCCCTCCACCCCGGCCAAGTGACAGACCCCACCGCCACAAAAGTGCGTGCTTCTTTTTCCAGCACTCGCATTTCATCTATGTCAGCACTCTCTTCCTGCACCGTTATCTTTGTATTAGTATGTCATTGTCAAGACATTTGCTGTACTCTGTAGTTGGCCTCTATAGTCGCCTCTTTTTCGGTACCATCTTAAAAATTGACCGCACCTTTTAACATTAGTGTTTTTTCATCACCGTGGTGCGCGCTTCCTTTCCCACCTCTGCGCAGCTGTGGTGCGTGCTACCTTTGACATCTCTGCATAGTGCACAGCTGTGGTGCGTGTTTCCTTTCCCCACATTGCTTTTGGTGCTCGCTCGATCCAGGGGCTCTCTACAGTGCACAGCTGTGGTGCGTGCTTCCTTTCCCCTCCCCTCATTGCACAGTACACAGCTTCAAAATTGACTGCACCTTTTAACATTCGCATTTTTTCAGCACTGTGGTGCGCGCTTCCTTTTACACCTCTGTGCAGCTGTGGCGCGTGCTACCTTTGACATCTCTGCACAGTACACAGCTGTGGTGCGTGCTTCCTTTCCCCCCATTGCACAGTACACAGCTTCAAAATGGACCGCACCTTTTAACATTCGCGTTTTTTCATCACCGTGGTGCGTGCTTCCTTTCACATCTCTGCGCAGCTGTGGTGCGTGCTACCTTTGACATCTCTGCACAATGCACAGCTGTGGTGCGTGCTTCCTTTCCCCCCATTGCACAGTACACAGCTGTGGCGAGTGCTTCCTTTCACCCCACTGCACAGTAGTGGCGCGTGCTTTCTTTCACAACACTGCACAGTGCAGATATGTGGTGTGTGCCTACTTTCACCCCAGTGCACAGCTGTGGTGCGTGCTTCCTTTCACCTTATTGCACATTGCACAGCTGTGGTGCGTGCTTCCTTTCACCCCACTGCACAGCTTAAAAATTGACCGCACCTTTTAACATTCACACCTCTGCGCAGCTGTGGTGCGTGCTACCTTTGACATCTCTGCACAGTGCACAGCTGCGGTGCATGCTTCCTTTCCCCCCCATTGCACAGTACACAGTTTAAAAATGGATCGCACCTTTTAACATTCGCGTTTTTTCATCACCGTGGTGCGTGCTTCCTTTCACATCTCTGCGCAGCTGTGGTGCGTGCTACCTTTGACATCTCTGCACAGTGCACAGCTGTGGTGCGTGCTTCCTTTCCCCCCATTGCACAGTACACAGCTGTGGCGAGTGCTTCCTTTCACCCCACTGCACAGTAGTGGCGCGTGCTTCCTTTCACAACACTGCACAGTGCAGATATGTGGTGTGTGCCTCCTTTCACCCCACTGCACAGCTGTGGTGCGTGCTTGCTTTCACCTTATTGCACATTGCACAGCTGTGGTGCGTGCTTCCTTTCACCCCACTGCACAGTGCACAGCTGTGGTGCGTGTTTCCTTCACCCCACTGCAAATGTTAACAAAACCAATAGCTCTGTCTAAACACTTATAACGCCCCAAAGGCGAGACCTATTGGCTATGCCAATGCTTGTTTTTATTACAACATTGGACATATATGTGCACTGTTTAAACACACTGACATACATTTCTGTTCTCAGTAGAAAGCGTGTGGAACCTTCATCAGGACTAACAATATTAATTTCTCATAGTACATTTGCTGTCACCTATACCTTAATTGGAAAGGGACTTTTGTTAAGCAGGGCTAGAGAGTCCTTCACTCCACAATGAATCGTTTGGCAATATGCTGACAATCAGATGGCTCAGTGGGTTAAACATTCATGGCTTAGTTTTGCTGTCATCTTCTGGTAATGAGTTTGAATCCTGTCAAGGCCAACCTAGTCTTCCATCCATCCGAGGTGACTGTAAAAAACAAATACTCCCTACCCACGTATGATTTCCTGCACTAGCTGCACCAAAGCCATCTGTCTTTTGACTAATGTTTTTGCCCAGGCCCTACATGAGCTATCTGACTTAAATTGCCACCTCTGAGGGCTCATAGTCGCAAAACTGTTTGCCAAAGACAGTTATGCCCACCAGTTTTGCAGCAATGTTAGCAAAGCTAACTTCACATCAATCAACTGTAACAAAAACTTGTAATCTGATCCGTTTTTATCTCAGTCCCATCACAGGGATTCCTGAAAGATGTCCCATTCTCCAAAGGATCCCCCGTGCCTTTCAGTATGTTCATCTTGTAGATGCACTAATGACCCTTCTTTTAGCTGGAGTAGCCTTCGGTTCACAGCTTCGGTATCTCTAGAAGGATCTGGGTTGGGACCTCTTCGGCCTCCGGTGCAAATTCATGGATTTGTGATCACTGTCAATGAGAAGGTTCCTCAGCCATGGCAGCATTGATATTATTACTTGACATTAAATAGCATGCTGGTGCCAGTTGAATAGCCTTGCAACACTCTAAACACAATATTTCATTTCTATACTGCAGCACACTTGAATAGCCTTGCTGCACTCTAAACACAATATTTCATTTCTATACTGCAGAACACTTGAATAGCCTTGCTGCACTCTAAACACAATATTTCATTTCTATACTGCAGCACACTTGAATAGCCTTGCTGCACTCTAAACACAATATTTCATTTCTATACTGCAGCACACTTGAATAGCCTTGCTGCACCCTAAACACAATATTGCGCGTTTAAACTGTGGCACAATTGGGAGCATTTATGGAAAGGAAATCATCAGCTCTCTTGAAGAGGTTTAGGGAGGACGTGCATGTCCTACAAAACACCCCATCTTTCGTCTCTGAGGATTTCATCATTAAACTGAAGGCTATTGTTCAGTCGCGGCCGGTCCATTGGGGCTGAGGGGCCACACACCCCCACCTTTTACCCCTTACGAACAGTGTCTGTCAGGCTGAGCAAAGGTTGGACTGACAGATACTGTTCATTTTCAGGACAGGCAGCCAGGAGCTAGACATGCGCTAAATGTGCAGGCTCCTGGCTGCCTGAACTGAACTTTGCTGGGCTGAGGAAGTCACAGCTCCTGTGGGCGTGACCTCCTCAGCTCAGCAAAGGTCCCTGAGGCCCCTCTCAGTGACGAGGGGTAACATCACTGATTGCCTCACACCTGGGCGCTTCAGTTTTAAGCCCTGAAGTGCGCAGGGTCGAGTGTCAATCAATGACACTTCATCACAGAGTGGAGTCAGCAGTCTCACTGACCCCATCCCACTCTGTGATGACGTTGGGACTGCTGCCTTCCCTCGGTCAGCCAATGAGGGAAGGCAGCAGTCCCAAGTCTCCTGGGATCTCCGAGGCAGAGCTGCAGGTAAGTGTGTGTTTTAAAAAAAAATTAATGTGTTGTACGTGCATGCGTGTATGTATATTTTTATTTATTTTATTTGAGGTTTTATATAGCGCGAACATGACCCGTTAGGGTATTAGAGCGCTTTACAGGGATAAACACGTTGCGTACAGTATAGGCATAGGCAAAATACAAGGATGGGGTTAGGGAATTGACTACAGTAGGACAAAAGTCGGTATGAATGTATGAATGTATGAATGTATGTATGAATGTATGAATATTTGGTAATGAGTGTTGTAAATGGATGTGTTTGAGTGTGTGTGTGTGCGCGTGTGAATGCATGGCTGTGAGTGTGTATGTGTGTGTCCCGTCCCCTCTCTCCCTCCTAAACTTACCAGCCGCCACTGCTATAGTTGTATTGTGCACTCCCTAATATTAGAAAATAGAAGGGCATCCTAGCTATTGGTGTTGAATTGTTGAGCGCTTTCCTCTCAATAGGAACCTTCAGAGTGATGAGAGGGTATTTCTAGGATGATATACAGGGTTGGGTGCTAAATCATGTCCCTGCTATCACTAAAACTATGGTGTTGGTTGTAAGGCCACTACGCCGCGATTGCCTGGAAAGGAGTAATGTACTGGAGACCCACTTTTGAATTCTGCTGTTCATTCAGATTTCTAGAGTCAGGGGGGCATCTGCATGTGAGACATGATTAGGATTTTAAAGGTAGATAATATCTGGGAAGGGAATAGTGTGAAGTCCTTCATGAGTCTATGTGCGGAGTTCACCCTGGAAGCATTTAAGGTATACTCAGTGAGACCTGCCTGGCATGGATACCTTGGTCAATTATGTGATGTGCTGGACCGGTCACCGATGGAGTATATGGTTTTGTCAGACCCACTTCATGAAAAGGTTGATTTTAACATATATAAGATGCTGATCAATAATGCACCTGAAACGTCAAATCCAACTATGGAATAAGTAGCCTGTAGATATCAGAGGAAGATTGGGAAAAAGCAAAAACATGCCTGAAAGAGATGGTTATCAGACTGAAGGTTCAGCAAGTACAGTTGAAGATATTACACAGAGTACATAAGAGAAATAAGCAGGTGCCCGGGACTGAAATCATTATCTGCCCAGCATTAAGAGCATTGAGAGTGATGTTGTCTGTCTGAGAGGATGTTGGGATGTCGGTACATTTTTCATAATTTTCATAGTCTGTTGCAATGTCTCCTGAATGGGGACATTCCTGAATGCGTTCCGAGTAAAGGTGAGGGATGCCTTGTGTGGGGCTTAGGGGTTCCCAGTGTGCTTTCTGAAAGGATTGCAAAACTAGGCATATGGGGGGAATCCACCCTGCATAGGAGTGATAAATTCTTGAGTGACCTAGAACTCGTAATGGCATAGCGAAACAATGCATACATTTGGGGCAGCCCTTTCATCAGGGGTACGTGCCTAGGCTACGGATATGGGTAGGTGTATGATGGCTCAAAGGGTGGGATGTGCAAGGCATGGTTGCCAAAGGAGCTTAAGAAAGTGTGGGGTCCTTTGGTAGAATACTAGGGCCTTAACTAATATTGCTATCTACCTAGAATCTTCCTCCAGTTTCACGACTGCCCTCTTTCCTGTCCCCTTCAAAGTGTTTTTTTTACATTTACAAAGTGGCTCACTGGCTATATACACTATTGATGATTGCTGTGATACGAGCAGTGTTTAATAGTGGCTATTTATACCACTTGTGAATTAATCCACAGAGTGGGTCTGTATAATAATACAAAAGATGACGATTCATCCCTCATCGCATGTATTATTTGTTGTGTTCTTTATGACGGAAAAAACAAATAAAAAAGTTTATAAAACATTGCAGAACAATATCTCTGCCACACAGCTGCATCGTATGATGACTAGTGGCAAACTATTGACGCCACCACTCATTGTTCAGATTGAAGTTCATGCTCATATTCATAGGTAATCCCAGAATACTATCAATATCAAGTTTAGAAAAACTACTGAATTTCCCATCACCCATTCCTCCAGCCACTCTTCCACACAACTTTTCCAGGGCATGCCAGCAAAAAAACACGCACGTCTGGTCCAACAGAAAAGGTTGGTATCTGAAACTCCGTTGCTAGGAGTCAACAACGACGTCTTAAAACATATTTTGCCATACATCAAGCCTTATTGAACAGAGAGTTTGATCCACATTCAATGTTGAGGCGTCTGGATCCTCTTAAGCGCGCACACAATATTCTTGCAAAACCACCGGCCAGATGGAATCACTTTACGTGCTTCTCAGTGACTGCTGCACCTTCGTCATTTTCATCTTTTGGCAACATCTATAATTCAGTTCTCAAGAAAGATAATGCTCTTGCTTGGTCCTCAGTATTTTCTTGGTGCTGAAGGAATCCAAAAGTCCTTTGCCAAGCTTTCAGATCCATGCAGCAGAATTGGGCAGACAACCTGCCTTACCTGCAGGCAAAACGTTATCTCAATAGTCCATGCCACAATTCTCTGCAGAAGCGCTTGAAAGCAATGTGTGAATGATCGGTAATATTATGCATGAGGTAGAAGCAAATCTTTGTTTGTAAAAATATATTCCTCAAACTATAAGCAGCCAAAATCAAGTAGTTGGTAGACAGAAGGCTTAAGCTGACTAGATGTGGTGCTGCGTTATTTCTGCCCCAACCCACAATTCCAGATCACTGTACTTCGATTATCAATGTTAGCATATACAACAGTGCAGTCTTCCGATGCTAGGGAACCATATTAAAAAATAGCTTCTGACTGACTGTGGCACGTGGAAATTAACCAAAATTCACCCAGAAATTTCTTGAGACTGATCTTAATGAGGGTATAATTAGCTTTTCTTTTTGGAGGGCCGGAAAGCAATTGCTGGCTAATTTTCTAACTTCTTCTAAGCAGTCTTAGGCCTCTCCCTTTCTCAGACTAGATTGTATTTGCACATCTTCAGCCACAGACCTTCATTAGGTTTCCTTAACCTTTTATGAGCCCTTTACAGCTCCTATTTTGTTCTACTTTGTACGCATACCTGACAACTGCAACTAAGCGTAATACTGCAGGACTAGTTCACTGATTGTCAAGCATTTTCAAAACCAGACCCCTTGCTCTCTAGTTGACAGCCCCACCCCATTAAAGTTTCGGTAGACACAAAATGGAACAGAGAGTAAAATTGCTCAGCAAGCAATGTGGAGTGCGGCCACCAGGTGGGATGGCACTGTTCACTGTACACACTGTTTCATTTCCAGCACTCCTGTTTCCATGGAATGGACTTCCCCTTCCAGGACAAAAACTTCTTGGACGCCTTTCTCGCCATAGGTACTTACAACACATCATATTTGCTGTCACTGCACCCCTAGCACAAGCTACCCTCTTGGTGACTGTACCCTATTTACCTGTTTGCCCATGTTCCTGTCCTGTCACACAACCATTCTTTCACACCAATAACAATCCGATGAGGCACTAAGTTCTGAATCATTCTCACCAGGGCCAGAGCTTTTTCCTGTTGTTCAACTAACACTTTTCTGCCGTGCCCCAAACAGAACTGGAGATGTTCCTTCTCGGAGGATCCCACTCAATGCTCTGCTCCTTTTCTCTGCTAATAGCTGGTTCTGCACCACCACCTTTCTTCTGCATAGGGTCTTTTATCTCTTCTACATCTCTATCTCCTCAATCCTGATCCTGTCATACTCCAGTACTCCTGTATTATCTTCACCTTCATCTTCACAGTGCCCCTTTCACTCCCCAAATGCTAACTACCTCTAAAGTCCTTACAACCTCAACTTCAAGTCTCTCTCTTCTGGTCTCTTTGGCTCTTCAGGAGGCACTGACAGTGACATTACTTCTTTCTGTTGAGAGATAAGTACTGTGTTAATTCCTACTTCTGAAATCTAGCACTGCAGCGCTAGGCAGACCCCATTACAAACTTGAGAAAGAGCCTCTTCTCCCCGGGTTGGGTACATTTCTGTCTTTTGGCCATTAAAAATTCTGTCACCTTCCATGCCTTAAGCCCACCATTGCCTCTCGACCAAGTAATAACATCTACCCAGAAGGCTCGTGCCCATGTCCCCTATTTAACAATGCGCTTGACTTTACCTGCATGAACCAGTGTTTCCCCTGTGCTCTCTCCTCCTCTCTCTGTCTTCCCTCTGCTTCTTATTCCTTTTGCTGGAGAATGTATCTTCCTTAGATGAGATAGAAACCCACATTGAGCTCCACTGCATTTGAAACTTGAAAAGTCGTTTTAAGACTAGATAGTTGATCTCCTTCCTGTTCTTTAATTTCCTGCTCATTTTCATAGATACCTTGAGTATGGGAAATCACGTTGCATTTAGTGGGTGGTTGATTTGTTGAGTTCCCTGAGAGTGCAATGAGAGATATTATCTATCTCCCGTTTTGTCAATTGCCTGTTTATTACACATTGTCTCGCAGATTGCCAATTGGGGAGCTCATAGATTGTATATGTATTTAACTTGCTCTTCTGTGGAAATTAAATTGTCATTTACTAGAAACTCTTCCATCGTCGTATTCTGGGTACAGTCATTTGCAGGCTATCTGTCACCAGTGTCGCTAAAGTTGGTGACGTACGAAGTGATGTTGTGGGGAGTGACACAAATGGAGACAAATGTAGGGAGGATGTTGAGTCGGGATTAGGCCTAGGTGGATTCGCCTAGTTCCGCTATACAGAACTCCACGAACTAGCAAAAAAACTTCGCCAAGCTACGCTGAGTTCCGTGAGCGGCGGAGCGCGTTACCTCGCACTGTTCGCACTGATTTTTAGCGCCGGGTGTTTGTCCCGCGCTGTAAAATTAGCACGAATGGCATCACGCACAGCGCAAGAGGGCGCTGCTTCTTTCTGCTGCTCGAGTAGAAGTTCTATTCAAGCGGCAGCTTCCTCAACGCGAACGGGTTTCTCAACACAAGCGGTAGTGTCCATCCGCAACCGCCCGCATTGAGAAATCTCGCTGAGAAGCGCCTAGCATTGGATTTTCCTCGCTCATGCTCGCCAACTTGCAGATGGCGAGAGCGAGCGAGGAAAAAACTCCGCTCTGTGGAAACTCCGGTGACGGAGCGAAGTTCACCACCCAGGCCTAGTCTGGATTTGTAATTCTATCTTGATTATCACCCTGTAGGTGGATTTCATTTTTGGGGTTGTTGCACCTCTCTTTCTCATCATCTATGGTGGTAATGACATTACTGCTACTGCCACGTGTATCTTCGATTTGGAATTGAATTGCTTCTATTAATCTACCGGGTACAACTTTAGGTTTATCATGGCATTCTCTACCTCTTTCATTCCCATTTCTGTGAATTTCCATTTTAGACAACATGGAAGTCCTGCTGCCATTATTTTTAGGTTTTACATCAACCATATTTTTCACCTCCTATGGTAATGTACTCCATGTTGTCACTTGTTTTCCACATCTCCACTCGCTTTCAACAACTTCACCGTCTTTAGACTTGAAATAGTCTTCATGTTATACTTTGTATCTTTTACCACGTCATTTGTGTCAATTTTGAAGAGGAAGTAGCAGTTTGTAACAGTTTAATTTCAGACTGATGTCTGTACCAATGTACACACAGTCAAAAATTTAAGTTACTCTGAACATACTACGAAGCTGACGACAAGGACATCCAAGAATCTGCACAGCTATCTGGTGCTTTCTCTCACCCATCCTGGAGAGTTGAAGGGAGAGAGTTCACTCACAGTTACGCTTTCTCATATCTGCTGTGATCACTAGAAGCAGTAATTCTGTTCACATGCCATTACAGGCAGAGAGTCCCTGTATCGGCTCCAACATGTGATTTTTAGGTTTTGCCTGCACATCGCTTGCACTGTGCTTGCGAAATCTCTTGTAAACAAAAAATCCTTAGAACGGGCTTAGAGCCCGCCCATTACTTACCACTGGTTGGCTCTCACATCACACTTGTTTCCTAGCTTCTTTTTGGTCAGACCCTACTTTTCGCCTTGACTTCCTTCTGGGGCTTCGTGTGTGCCCCTGCTGTGGAGCATGGACCAAGTATAGCCACCTGTCTGCGGCCAGTGTCCTTCCAGCACGGGCTGCTGTGCAACTTGGCTTAAAGAAAAAAAGAGCTCTATGACCCGGTCAACCCTGGCCACGTCATTGCGTTTTTTTTTTTTAAACTTTAAGCCATGTTGCAGAGCAGCTTACGCTGCAGGGCAAGATGTAAAAAAAACATTGACAAAGCCAATATATCTCACACAGGCAAACCTATTGGCTTTGGCAACTCTTGGTCACTTTTTTTCTCCTTGCTCACATCACCTCCCTGGATGCTGTGCAAAAGGCCACACTCTCCACTTCACCAAGTCCGAAAGAACCAAAATGTGATGAGGCCAGGAACAAGCTGTCCATCACGCCAGCAGTGCAGCATTTGCCACTCTGTAAACACCTCCATGCACCTCCCTTCCTCACAAAGCACTGCGAACCACTCCTACCACCCAAGATGTACACCAGCCAGAAGCCCACTGCAGGCACCCAAAAAGAGGGGGCTCAATACTGAGTGCTCAGAAGGCTGCATTAAGGCTATGGTACGCAACTGAAATAAACATAGCTAGTGGGACATTGGAGAGGACATCACCCCCTCTCCCCCCTCCTTGGGAGCTCACTGAGTGCTCCCCCATCGCTTTTGGTGCCAGCCGATTTATTACAGTGAAGCCTAACATGGTGGCACTTCCTAAATGACTTGCTAGGAGAACCTTGCCAAATAGTCTGAGTCAATAAGTTGAGCCGATTTCGTAAGCGACAGAACCAAAAACTCAGAGAACTAAAAGAGCACAAGACTTCTTGATCAAAACTAAGGCATAGGAAATAAGTGCATTGGTGACAAGAAGGAGTAAAAAAGATTAGATTCCCAAATTGATTATGCTACTTATGCCTTGCGTACAAATGTTTAAGAGGGAAAAACCCAAATAGATATCTAATTCTTGATCCTGCCAATAAGTTTCAAAAAGGAGTGACTGGCCTATCTAAAGTGATTCTGGTTTGGCATAATGAGTCTCTGCCCCCCCCTCCCCAATACTTCAGGTGCAGAGGAATCAGAAGAAAATTCCATCAGCTACTTCTTTCTCCACAAAATATTACGCGGTTCTTCAGATTAAAACAGATGAAATGGCTCATTCAGCAAAGTTTGAAAAACTAACTCAGAAGATGCTCTCTGCTGAGGAACAACTATCTGAAAATCAAATAAAAACTCTCACATGCAAATGTGATGATTTAGGAAACTGATCAGGATGCTTCAACCTTAGGATTCTTGGAAAACCTGAAGACACAGAGGGCACAGATGCAAACATAATTGACTGGGCTGCCAAGCTAATCTTTCTCTATGTCCTTGAGAACAAGGCAGATGCCACACACAGAGTAGATTCTTCTCTATCCATTGCAAAAGCGCATAGAGTACATCAAGGCTCCACAAAGCCAGGGAGCAAGACTTGCACTATAATTGTCTACTTTGAGGATTACAATATTAAAGAATGAATCTTCCCCATTGCTACAGAATGGCAGAGATACACTACTCATGAGGGATATTCATATTCTATTTTTCAAGACCTTGTGTGGGAAGCTGCTTCTATACAAAGAGAAATTAGGACCTTGATTACAAAACTTAAGGCCTTATCCACCCCTGTATCTTTTGCAGCTGGAGCCTCGCTTAAAAGAAAAAGCCAAGCTTCCTTCATCATCTTTGCTGACCCCCAGACAGCTCGACAATTCTTAGATGAGAGACACAAACTGATTTAAAAATCTAAAGTATGAAAGACAGTGATAATGTACAATAATAATAAGCCCATCTTTCTTCTATTTTTCTTTCTTTTGAGGTGACCAGGGGAAGAGAGTAAGGCCCCCTCAAACATACTGCCTAGATGTCAAGATTGACATCCAAATAGGATTTGGGTTTTCTACCTCCTGGTAATGTCGAACTAGGGTGCAGTAGGAGACAAGGGGATGGTATTTGAGTGCACAGGGAAGGGGGACACGGAAGGGGATTACATAGGGATCAAAACAAAGGACAAGGGGCAATAAGATTCACTTTCACGGTTAAAAGAAGGGAAAATTGTTAAAATGTTGTCATGGATTGTCAATTGCATTAGGAAGGGAAAGAAAAAAGCTAAAGTATTTTCTGAAGCTTGGTGCTTGAAGCCAGACATTCTAAACCCCACAGGCAGTATTCTAGGATACACATGTGTCTAACTGGTGCTCTGATTGCCTAAACCTGTAAAATACAAATTTGCCATCTTTTACATTCCGAACACTCCGCCATCTTGCCTCAATGGGATTGTAGAGATATATAAAATAATCAGCACCAGTACAACTTCCCAAAATATATGTTAGAGTGGACGACTATATTAAATACTTGCAAACTGAAGTTGGCGAATTCATCCAAACTAACTTAGGTTCATCCCCACCATCTGTAGTATAGGACACAAAGAAAGCCTGTAGCAGGGGAATAACACAATCTTTTGTTTCTCAAATTCAGAAAGTGAAAAATGTAGAAAAGACTCCCCAGAAACAACTAGATAGATTAATTCAACTACACATAATCCTGACCATCTCCCAAACATTTAAAGCAATTGAGATATACTCTCAAATAATGGGCCCTTAAGGGTGAATTGTGGCAATACTAAGTTCTAGCATTAACAAAACATCTTTCCACCTTGACTTAAAGTTTGCAGAATAGGAGAAAAATCAGGACAACTATTATGCTATATAAGCCAATGCAACAATTATACAACAGCAATTACTCACAATAGAGATGATACAATGGTAATTAAGTATTGACACATGGAAATCATGGTGATATTTGAACAGTATTACTCTGAAATATATCTGAAAAATTTGAATGGCAGTCTGACTGCAATCCAGAACGACCTTACAATTAATTTGCCTTAATTACATGGAAGTGGAAATAGGATTCTTGTTGCGGATTTTACTTTAGAGGAAGTTACAGTAGTTATCCTGAACATGCTTTCTGGCAAGGCAGCAGGACCTGACAGCATTCCTGCTGAAGAATACAAATATGTAGTTAACCTAATTTCTCCACTATTTTCAGAAGCACTTAAAGAAATTAAAAGTACTAAACATACACCCCCTTTTCTGGCATGAAGCTATAATAACTATCTTTTTAAAAAAAGACAAAGATCCACTTGATTGCTCTTACATTGCCCTATGTCATTGCTAAATGTAGATCCCAAAATATATATAGTACAATTTTTAGCTGCCAGGATTAATAGTTTTATTACAATATTAGTTTCAGAGGAACAACATGTCTGCATTTCAGTTAAAAACACCACAACACATACCAATTTTGTTACTGCATTGATTGATAGAGCAGATGTTTTACATGAGCAACTTAACGTCATATGATTAGATGTGGAGACGGCCTTCTAGAGTATCATGGCAATTCATGTGAGAATTATTGAAATAATTTAATATCAGTTTGGAGTTCATTAAGCTTATACAGACAGTATATCAAACACCTACAGCTAGAATTCGTATACAATAGAACTTGCCTCCCCTATAATAATCACTCAAGGTACCAGGCAAGACTGCCCACTGTCGCCAGCTCTGTCTCTAAATATGTAGCCAACCATTTTAAGAAAATCTATACCCCCATCCCTACTCTATTAATCAATCTCCCTTAACAGCCTATGTTGATGATGTACTTGTACTCAAACATCGTGCTACCTTAAACATAATAGATCTGGAGGCTAATAGGTCATGCAAATATCTGGCTATAAACTAAATTCTCCCAACACTCAAATTGCTCTAGCTGGTGTGGCTACCAGCACAGATATACATGCCACATTGAAGGCCAGATATTTGGGTATAATTATTGCTGCAACGGTAAATCTTTCTTTTAAACATAACTACAGGTTTCTATTACAACTGTTCAAAGCTTTGTTAGCAAAATAAAACCATTTGCCTATTTCCTTGATAGGACGTATTAATTTGGTTAAGATGAATATCCTTCCAAAAGTATTATATTATGTTTGTGCAGTATCGGTATATGTACCTAACAATTACTTTAAACAGCTTGACTCCATAATTTCCAAATGTATCTGGAAAGGGAACAAAGCATGTAAATCTATTATAATATCTGAAATTGCCCATTGCCAGGGGAGGCTGGGCCCTCCCAGAATGGAGGCGGTACGATTGGGAGAGCTTTGGCAATTGCAGCAAACTATTATATGATGCCAACCAGTAATCTGGCCAGTGAGGGTAACAAATCTGACAAAACTAAATTTTTCAAGAAAGTTCGAATAGAATTTATAAGAAACTTGACTAAGGTTTGGTACAATCTAAAAAAAACCTATATATACTCCAATACTCAATAACCTCAAACTTCCAACATGTTTCACATTTTCCTATTTAGGTACATGTTGTCAATCTGCAATTTCTTACTTAAAGGATTTGTTTGATTGAAATAGGCTAATATCCTTTTTAGATTTACATTTAGATTACATTGTAATGAATTCTTTAAATATTTACAAATAAGAGCCTTTTTTGCTAAGTGATTATAAGCTTACACTACCTTTAATTTAACATGATTTTGTTAAGATGATTTTTAGCTCCAAACAGCTATCTGTCTCGGAGTGATATGCCTGCCTAATGGAATATAAAACTGACGACTTATTACTATTGTTAAATAAATGGTCCTTAGAATTAGGAGAAGAAACAGCAAATAATGATTTTACTCATATTCTTATACATTTCTGTAAAATTATCAATCCAACTCGATGAGTATATTGCAATTTGTTCAACTTTTATGTTATCCCACCTAGCCTTTGTAAGTGGTATAAATCAGTGTACCATTGCCCACGATGTTCGACTGAGACTGCAAACCTGCAAACAACATACATATGTTTATTAATTGTCTCAAATTAAATTAATTTTTTACCTCAATATCATTTAGAATTTAACTTCTACAACTCTCCGTATTTAGTCTCCCCCATAAATCCATTTTATTAGAGATTAAGGCAGAAGACTTGGTTTTCTATGCAATAGCTATTGCTAAGTTGATGATTGTTAAAAAATGGAAATCCACATACCCACCTTACCAGGATGAATGGTGAAGGGAAGTCACTTTTGCCCATGAGCTGGGATACCAGATAGCCAAAATTAGAAGGTTCAACTGCTAAGTTTAAGTGAATATGGGGAAAAATGAGTGACTATTTAACAAAATCAATTCTGTTCTTTCCTAAATTGTGGCTCAAACTGCCAATTTCTGTATACTTGGTTTACTCCTTTCTTTGGTGCCTTTGCTACGATATTACTTATGGGATGTATTAAATGTTCTTAAATTAAAAAAAAGGAGTACATCTTAGATTTGTACTGTAATTAGAAATATGAAAGCAAACAACAAAAACAAAACCTCTAGGGCATTTATTTATTTATTTGATGAGTTTTATATAGCGCTGGCTAGACCCGAAGGTATCAGAGCGCTTTACATAAGGAAACAGCGTGTTACAAGTTACAAAAATTTCACATTAATTACAGCATGATAGCATATTCAAGACAGTAGTTAATAAAGGACACTAAAATTAGGACCCAAACAGACCGAGGAGATCTGGGAGTCCACATGAAGGAGACAGGAGCGGAGAAAACGATGAGACAAATGTCTGAAATCCAGCTGGGTAGGTGACGGCCATAGCGGTGTGCCAGTGCCAATCTCCCCTATAGCTGTTGGTGCAGCTCCATCGGGAATCGGCCAAGTGGATTCGGGCTCCGCCTGATTAGTTACAACAGTTTCACATTAATTACAGCATGGTAGCATATTCAAGACAGGAGTTAATAAAGGACACGAAAATCAGGACCCAAAAAGACCAAGGAGATCAGGGAGTCCACATGAAGGAGACGGGGCGGAGAAAACGATGAGACAAATGTCCGAAGTCCAGGTGGGTAGGTGACGGCCATAGCGGTGTGCCAGTGCCAATCTCCCCTATAGCTGTTGGTGCAGCTCCACCGGGAATCGGCCAAGTGGATTCGGGCTCCGCCAGATTAGAGTGAAGATCAGGAAGTGACCGAAGGTTTTGAGTCCAGAGACGGGCGAGAGGAGATGGCGAGGAAGGCAGGATCGGAAAGGGAATGTATCTTGGCTGCCATCTTCTAGTCAGGCAGGTTGAGTCTGTTAACCTCCGTGGCTCTACAGCTGGGCTTGTCTCAAGTTTAGTGGTTTGATAACTCAGCTATGCCATTTATCCTGGTAGTGCATCGGGACCCCCATTATCAGATGGGACCACTTCCCTCACCGGTGGGAATACCTTGGTGGGCGCCATTTTAGGGTCAGGCTTAGAGAGTTCCGATTTAAAAAGTGGTTGCCGAGTTAATATAGGGGATTAAATTAGGCGCCAGAAGGTTCACAAAGCCCACATTGGGATCGTACGTGGCAGTTTATTCATTTCCCCACTCACCGCCTATGAAGGGCGTCCGCTGTGGATCGCGGAGGACACTGCTGGTCACGCTCAAGTGCCCCTCCCTCTCCAGCAGTAGCAGTGCCTTTTTAGCAGAGCGGGAACACAAGATGATATCAAGCGGTGGAATCAGCAGGCAATTTGAGGTGAGGGCCGAGGGGTGGGGGGGTAGATTGCTGGTTGGAGCGGAGGCCGGAGGCATTATGGTGCACTTCTTTCAGCCCCAGGCGCTTGTTTGCAGCTCCCCCCAGCACCATCTTAGAATATTGGAGGGAGGGACGTCACAGCAGATATTTCAGCTGAGGCCGATCAGGGAAGGGCGAAAATAGTCTCCGCTAGATCCGTCTAAGTTCCGGTTGTGAAAACTTGGTAGAGGAAGGTTGGCAATGCGGTGAAAACGCCGATTCGGAGGCTGGATATAGGGTTCGCCACGGAGCATCAGCTCCGAGTGGCCATGATGGGAGCTGGCTCTTCCTCTTCACGTGTCAATGTTTAGAGAAAAAAAAGAAACCCACATTGAGGCTGCTATTCTTAATTAGTGCACAGGTGTTCCTCCCTCTCAACCACTATTGGGCTCCTGTTGGGACAGAAAAGTCCCCTGCATGGTGACTGACGCACACCCCTGCCCTAGGTACCCCAGCTGCCTGGATATCTGGAACTGTGGTACTGATTTTTGGCCATAGGCAAGCATGGATCATGTGTTTGTGCCATGACCTAGGCCTGTCTCATGGATCTGTGATCTGGTCAGACCAGGAGGGGCGCACCAAGTGCTACCCTCATAGAGGTAAAGGGCTACTGCCCTAGCAGGAGTTAAATGGCATGTGTACGGTGGTGGCAACATATCAGTTTTGTGTTTTATAGTAATCAGTAGTGTTAAGAGGCCTTTTTACTTGTGCCACTGAGTGGTCCCTCCAGACCCAATCATGTAAAATTCTGCTGCTGTGCATTTTTTTTGATAAATCAACTTTATTGATTTTTGTATAAGGTAAGCAAAAAGGGAAACATGACTGTAGTTCTGGCATCTATGTACAACTCGAATCAAGACATCTTAAATCTGTATCCTATACATCGAATAAGCATTCAGACGCCATTTAACCCATAGTACGATTGCTATTTAACCTCGATCCTAGAATGTTTCTGGGGCAATCTCTGGTTTGGTAAATTGGCTGTTCCAGCTTTGCACCCCAATCGTCCCTGAACGCCATTCCGACAAGGTAGGGGGTGGAGGGACTTCCACTTGTGTGCGATATCTCTTTTTTTTTTCACAACAGATTTTATTGTTGAAAGACACAGTAGGCTCCGGTTGCACCAGGGCCGCAGTTGTATACATATCATAGCGATGATAAAGATGTCAATTTTTAACAGTATATAGTTGTCGCCGGATGAAAATGCAGAAAACTGAATTAAACGCAAATAAACATTATTAACTAGAAACAACAATGTCACAGAGTCCATATGCATATTGTCGTACAAAGTCTCCATTCGCAACATATGAGTACAGATACGATTATTCTTAACATATATACTCAACATTTGATCTTTATGGCAAATCTTCATTACATATCGCAGGGGGAATAGGCTCAAGATACAGACCCCGTATCAGCCCACCGCTTCCAGATCTTCGGATGTTTCTGAGGACATCCACGTGCCAAGAAGATCGGTATTTCTAACCCCATGGAAAAGTCGAGGCCCCGTTTCTAGGCCCCTATAGATGGCGGTGAAGTTGCCTTCCAAGCCTTAGCAATGTCTCGCTTAGCAAGAGTAAGCCCCAGGAATAGCAGATGTCTTTTGTATCTGTTACCTCCAATACCCACCATGATATCAAGCATGGTTAAACGCGGTGACTGTGGAATGTCCCAACCCAGCACGTCAGACAGACAGGCCAGCACCCCACGCCAAAACCGTGAAATAGCCGTACACTCCCAAATTGTGTGAAGGAAAGTGCCCTCGGCGATTCCGCAACGCAGACAAAGGGGGAATGCAATCATCCCGGTGCGGCAGAACCTATAGCGAGTGAAATACACACAGTGAAGATATTTAAACTGTATAAGACGAAGGCACGCAGCAATGGCCGCCCCTCGCGGGGGACTCTAGAGCCTCAACCCAGTCATCCTCATCCAATGGACCGAGATCTTTCTGCCAGGCCTCTGTGGTCTTATTGAGTGTAGTGTGGCTATTAATGACCAAGGTACGATATAATGCAGCGATTTTGTGCTGGCCCATCTCGCCAAGGAAAACCTTGGCCTTGACGCGATTAAAGTCTGTAATATTGTCTTGCTGGGCAAGGTAAGGGTAAAACGCATGGCAAAATTGTAGATATTTATAAAATTGAGACCAAGGCATTTGAAATTCGGCTTGTAGCTGCTGGAATGATTTCAGGGTCTGACCCTGAAGGACGGCACCAATTGTTGATATACCTATAGAATCCCATCCCACGAAGCCCTGTAATTCAGCCAATTGGGGCAGGAGGCCATTGTGCCAAAGCGGAGTCTCTTTCGTGAATTTGCCCCACCATCCCATCCTACGCAGCGCCTGTCGCCATATCACAAAGACCGTCCGGGTAGCGGCCGGCAGCGGTTTAAGCGTCGCACTGGAATGTAGAATTGTGTGCAAAGACCTAAAGTCCATTAACCAACGCTCAACGGCGTATGCAGGGTCATGTCGATCCCCATACCACCAATCATTTAAAATGAGAAGATGAGACGCCGCATGATACGCCTGGATGTCTGGAGTTGCGATACCCCCGCAGTATGTAGACTGGAAGCACGCTCTTAGTGCGACACGCACAGAGCCCCCCCCCCCAAAGGAAATGACTGAGGATTGTGTTCAATTGCCGAAACCATGCATGCAGTATTGGGTAGGGATGATTTTGAAGTTGATAAAGAAGGCGGGGTAGCGAGACCATTTTAAAAATAGCCGACCGATCGAACAATGATAAGGGCAGATGTGACCAGACACGCACCTGTTCTTTGATCTGAGTCAGCAGAGGGGCCAGATTCTTATCCCAAGAGGCGGGTTGTGATGCGGACAAAAACAGCCCAAGATACTTGAAGTCATCTGGGACCACCGTAACCTCATGTGTCCACGTCCTGAGTTGATCACCCCCGCGCAGGGGCCATAGGAAGGATTTATGAGCGTTCATGTAGAGACCAGAATTTTCACCGAAAATTTGCATTATGCGTAGTAGACGTGGGCCAGTCCTATTGGGGCATGTGTGAAAAAATAAGACATCGTCGGCGTACAGCGCTATACGATCGGAGACCTCCCTTGACCACTCGAAGCCCTGTACCTTGGGCATCCATTCTTACCCACGCCGCGAGTGGCTCCATAGCGAGTGCAAAAAGATAGGGAGATAGAGGGCATCCCTGCCTGGTGCCCCTTCCAATGCAAAATGGCTGCGAGGTTGAATCAGTAATCTGGACTGAGGCGGTGATGTCTGTGTATAAGAGGCGGATATATTTAAGCAGTCGAGGGCCAATATTCAGCCGGTTTAGGAGAGCAAAGAGGTAGTTCCAGCTCAGGGAATCAAAGGCCTTGTCGATGTCGGCTAGGAGGAGCGCTGCCGGCACGTTCAGACGATTTACAGAGGCAACAGCATTGTGCGCACAACGGATATTATGTCTGGTGGCACGGTTAGGCATAAAGCCCGCTTGGTCTGGGTGAACTAATGCTTTTATGTGTAGGACAATGCGGTTTGCAATGATTTTGGCCAACAATTTTGCCTCGACATTTAGAAGGGAAATCGGTCTATCCGAAGTATGCAGCTCCGGGGGCTGGCCTGGTTTTAGGAAAATCACTATTTCGGCATGGCGCCAATCAGTTGGAAGCCGGCCGTCCTCCACTGCTGCGTGGAGTGCCGCCAAATAGTGTGCCGATATGTGGGACGAGTATTTCTTAAGAAATTCACAGGGAAACCCGTTCGGGCCTGGTGCCTTACCCGTGCTCATGTCCACGAGGGCACTCTGAACTTCCTCAGTCGAGATCGGGATGTCTAAATCATCACGCACGGAGTCTGGCAGGGCCATGGTCGCCTCGGGGAGAGTCTCCTGCGGGGTGTTTAGGTCTGTGAAGTAATCTGCGAAGCTGATAGCAATTTCAGCGGGGTCCGTAAGTACCTCGCCTGTCGGGCCGCGGATTTCGGGAAGAGTCACGGGTCGGAGCGTCTGCTGGCATAGACGATGTAAAAGAGCACTAGATTTGTCTCCCCACTGATAGATCCGGCTACGCGTAGCAAGCCAGTACGTCTTGGCCTCGTCAAATAGATCACTAGCATACATTTGTTGTGTTATGGAGAGCTGACGGCGAATCCCGTCCCCATCTGCAGCCCTACTTCTTCGTTCTAGGTCGATGATTTGGGCCTCAGTCCGTGCGAGTTTTTCCCGATGCAGCCAACGTCGTGCGGTACAGAAGACAATGTCCACCCCCCTTAACGTTGGCTTCATAGCTTCCCATAGAGTCCCGGCAGAGTCAACAGTACCAACATTGTGGGAAAAATATTCGGTAATGGCAGTATACATCTGTTGATGATAGAGAGCATCCTGTAGTAGCCACGACGATAGGCGCCAACGGGGTGGGGAGCGTCCGAGGCCCAAGTGTAATAATAATGTAACAGGAGAGTGATCTGACAAGCCCCGGGGCAAGATCCCGGCTGTCACGATTTTGTGGGTGTGGGGAGCAGAAATGAATATATAATCAAGGCGAGAGAAGGAGTCATGTGTATTCGTTTACAGTCGGATGTAGTTTCCACCACGTATCCACCCATCCCAGACCTTGAATCAATGTTTGGAGTTTCGACTCGCGCCTGTCTGTCTGCAGCCCTGTGCTACGCCATCTGTCTGTTGAGGGGGACATAACATCATCCCAATCCCCCCCGCTAGCATCAGGCCCTTCGGAATCTTCGCCACCAAGTTCCACGACAGGGGCGGGGGGCATATACACAGGCTAGGGTGAGACACTCCCCATAAACTGTGCCTGTCGCCACTATATACCTACCCTGGGGGTCAGACCAGGTCCGATCATGTATAAATGGCACCCTGCGATGGATTAATATCGCAACCCCCCTAGATCCCCTAGTAGACCCAGAGTGGTAGGTCTGAACAAAACCAAATCGCGCAAGACAGGGTGTCTTATTGCCCAGTAAATGGGTCTCTTGTACCATAATAATATCTGTATTGTAACGCTTGGCCTGGCGGAGTATGGCTCCTCTTTTGATCTTGTCTAGCAAGCCTCGGACATTCCAACTAACAATCTTTAAGTGCCGCAGCTGGATGTCAGTCATATCGGTAGTTGACATGCAAAATGACCAACATGTGGGCAGTTTGATACAACTGGACTTTATACATGTAATAGTACATTGTGACATTAAAAAACAACATAACTTCCCATAAACCCCATCCCCTCTCCCCCCCAATACCTAAAAAAATAGTGAAGCATCTGTTGCGGTGTGGCAGGCGTCCCTCCCCCAAAGGGGGTAGGAACTGCTCCCAACCAATGGATCCCCAATAAACATGTGTACATTAAAGTGTCCACAAACCCACCAAAATGTACAGGTTTGTGTAGCCCAAATGTAACCAGCCATCAAGAATAATGTGTCCTTACAAAATGTTCTGCCAGCATTTGTTATGAAGGTGTAGGAGATTGTCGACCCTCAGTTATCCATCTACGAAAGCTACTGCAGCCTTGGGATCTTCTACTAGAGCGCGATCTGCGCTGCCATTTCCTGCCGGCCCTGGGTGGATTCCGGCCCGGGCCCCCGGACGATGCATCCGAATCCACGCCTGAGGATACGAGCGGCCGCAATTTGATCGATTCATCTGTCCAAGCGATCACTTCTTCGGGTGACTCAAAGAAATAGATCCGAGACTTGTAGGAGACACACAGGCGAGCCGGAAAAAGTAGGGAATATTGAATTTTCCGGCCATGTAGGCAAGCTTTTGCCTCTGCGAATGATTGTCTGCGCTGTTGGACAACCATAGTGTAGTCTGGAAAAATCATGTTGGGTTGGGAGGCGTAAGTAAGAACTCATTTCAGCCTTGCGTGTTGGACTATCACGTCTCGGTCCCTATAATTAAGGAACCGGGCGATTATTGGACGGGGATGTGCCCCAGGAGGCGGCCTCTGCTGCAGGGCACGATGCGCCCGTTCGATTATGAAGCATGTAGATAAGGAGTCGGGAGGGAGCCAATCAATGAGCCACTTGATTAGGAACTCAACTGTGTTAATATTCTCGCAGCACTCGGGAAATCCCGCAAAGCGAAGATTATTCTGTCGCGCTCGGCCCTCGGCATCCTCCACCCTCGCCGCCAGGCCACGTGTCAGCGACTCCAAGTTGGACATCTTCTTTTGAAGGGTGGTGATGGCATCTTCCGCTGTGGAAATTCGTGATTCGGTTTCGGTTATTCTCTGGACAGAGTTACGGAGGTCTTGGCAAAGAAGCATGACGTTCGATCCCACCGCACTGATTTTGGCCTCCAGTGCGTCTCTGGACTGCGTGATAGTCGCCAACAATGCGGCATTGTCAGGAATAGCAGATATCGTGCTCTCGGGGGCAGACGACTGGGCCCCAGCGCCGGTGTACTTATCCATTGTAGATTGCTTGGATGTGGCCCCAGAGGGTTTATCTTTGGCCATTTTATGCGGGTCTGAGGAGATGCGCCACAGGATGAATGTCTATAGCGAGCTATAGGTCAGTAGGTCCTCAATACACGGCCAATGCCCCGGCGTCCCACCACCGAGCAGATAGGGACAGCTACCGGGGGAGGACCACACACCCACAAGCTGCACCAGGACCTAGCCTGGCCGCCTCCGCAGGAGGCAGCCCCCCACACCCCCTAATGGGTGTCTCCAGCTCCCAATACCGCTACAGTAGCCGGGCCAATGTCCACTGTATGTCGCTCCGGCGTCACGCAGGATTAATTTGGAGTTGCTATGGGCCTAGACTACAGCCACACTAGCTCAGCATGGCGACCAGCTCAAAGGATGTGGGGTGGCACCAAGGCAGCACCGACAGCAGGAGAGGCGCCCCTGTCCCCGGGTCCAAAAGCAGCAAGAGGAAGAACCAGCCAGGGGCCCAGCACACTCATGAGGATATTGCGGGTAATCCTCCTCTCAAGCAGGCGCCCCCTGGTTAAGGGCCGACCACACAATATATCTCCATAAGTCACCACATGGTCTGGTGCGATCTTCTAGCCCCCGGACACCTCGCACAGGCCAGGCATTCACCTGCGGCCCTAGGCCAGGCCGGAGCCCCCAGGCGTCCACAGCCCCAGACGGGCAATCAGAACAGCGTCAAGGCGGCCAATTATTGAATATCTTCAGGCCTCTGCAGGCCGCAATCGCACCCGGACCTGAGGCAGCTCACTCGAAGCGGTAGCCAATCAAACTGCCCCGCGCGGCCCCACACCTCACAAGGGCTGGCGGCGGCGAGGAGGAGAGAGGCGGCCGCACCCCAGTGCTCCGCGACACCCAGGTAGTGCGATATCTCTTTTGACGGCCAATGTGGCCACCAACTCCAGAATATGTTCACCCCGGGACCCATCGAGGCCCTCTAATATAACTGAAAGGGCTACTCAGGGTGATAGATTCATCGTTCGTTCCAGGACTCGGGCCAGTACCCACTCAATTCCCCGCCAAAACCTGGCAACTCTGGAGCACAACCAGACCATATGAAAGAAATCTGCATGGGTGCATCGAAAGCAGGTGGGTTGGGGAATCTTGCCCAAATGCCAAAGACAACAGGGTGTGAGATAGGTGATTTAAAAGGAGTTCAGTTGGATCAATCGAAGGCGAGAGGAAATGGCAATTTCCCAGGGGGACCATCCGGGCATCCTGCCAATCAGTGTCATCAAGGGGGCGGACCCATTTCTCTCACTTCAGTTTGATGATCATAAATGTGTCAAGGGCATTAATAACAAGCATACAGTATATTTGGGATATAGCGCCCTTAGTCAATGGACTCATCAGGAGCTTAGCCTCAAACAGGCTATGTTTGGGTAGTTCTGTTGTCTCAGTTAGGTGACTAGCTAGGGCTTTGCAAAGCTGTAAATTTTTATGGATTTAGATTCAGGACACGGCAAAATGATTTTGAAGGTCTTAAAATGAACACTTGTGTCCTCCCTGCCATATGTTTCCCAGATTTGTAATGCCAAATCTGTCCCATAATTGAGTGGTGTGGTGTAGCGATTTCTCTTGCCATAATGGAGTTTGCCGTGTCAATTTGCCTGTGCTGTACATTTAACTCGCATTGGTCTACATGGTGAAATTATGTAGCGCCTTACAGTGTGTGACTGCGTGTGCATGCTGTGTTGCATGTGCCTGAGTGTGGTACATAACATGGAGGCCTGTGGGTTCCATTTTGGGAAGCCCAGTGCGTAGGAGAGCTAAGAAGGTGTGGAATGCACACTTAGATGGGAGATGTGGATTGCTCACATTTCTGCATGCTGGGAAGAGGATACACTGAAGGGAGAGGAGCAAAACATCCTCTGTGCACATCAAAGGCTTCTATGATTCAGGAAGGGCGCTGGACAGTGGGACCTGGGCACTGTGTTCAGAGTAGATGGTGGTTCGGATAAGGTACACACTACAGGAACACAGATTTATGAAAGAGGGGAGGCCTAGCCTTTTGAACCTTTGTGAGGCATACATCAGTGAGGCTGACACCCAGGTCTGACCCTGAAGCCATATCCATGGCCAGTGTTGTGAGACCATCAATTCTGGTGCCACCCCTGTTGGGACAGACTGCCATCTGACAAGAACCAGGAGAGAGCAGTGGGAACTTCAAAGGACTCCAAATCCACAACAAGAATTTCAAAAGAACAGACACTAAATGAAATCTAGTGTCTGGGAGAAGAGTATAAAAGTGGGAGCCAGAAGCCCACAAATTGTTTATCAGCATAGACAATTTCACCACAACTTAGAGCTGCTGACACCAGGACTGCTAGTCTCCCAGCTGGGTGAAGGGGCATCACCCAGGAAACCAAGAACACTTGCTCTGTACTTGGAGCACCAGCCTTTTGCCTGCCTGACAAGATCAGTGTTTCCTGTGAGGAGGAGGAGAAGAGAGAGCCTGGACGGTGTGAGGCCCAACGGGGATCCTGGCAAGTGCATCCTGGTGAGTGAAGTGTGAGTTGCCCATCCAGTCAAGATCATTGTATGAGAAAGAGCTGTCTGCCCTGTTGTGGAAGTTGGGGACCCCCTTTGGGGCCACCATGAAATTTAGGGCAGTCGCTCACTGAAGCGAAACCGCTGTGGTGGTTGCCCTTGCCCGTGACCCACGTCTGAAAGGAGGGGGCCACTAGGACCATTGTGGATGTCGCCCGGTACAGCCGACATTGTTGGAGCCATTGCTTAGGTCCATGACCCCTCTATGTTCGCAGGGAGCCACTAGGACTTTTGGGACCATCACCCGCATCGCAGGAGTCCCTCTGACCATCAGAGCTCAAGAGCCAAAGTCCCTTTGCATCACCTCTGTTGCCTCATCACCTTACCTGCATGAACTGCAAAGGAAAAGGCGTCTGCTGCATCTGGAAGCTGTTCCTGACTGCGACCCCAAGATGCACCCTGGCTCCTGAACACTTTAGACAGCGGATGGATCGAAGAGCAGCAGGGCTGGCAGGTCTTTTGAAACTTGCATGAACTCAGCATACTTAGCAAGCTGAACTTTTAGGATCATAGTGAGACTTTCTTACATTGCTAGTGCGGGCAGCACCTGTGGGGTCGCCTCAAGTAAACTGCCAGGAACATGTTAGTTAGTATGGAGAAGGAAGGGGGAGGACGAGGTGACACTGCCTAGTCAGGGTGCTCAGACTGCGAGGCTTTAGTGTGCATTATTTAGTGTGCTCTATTATATAGTAGTGTGTAATAAATACTTCTTTTCTTACCAAAAGTAAGTATTGAACTAGACAAATTATTGGGGTCACTGTTTGTATTTTGAGTCTTGCGCCTTTGCTTACCTTGCACCTTCCTACCCTGAGAAGCCTTGGACTGCTTGTCCCGTTCTCCACTGAGAGTCAGTGCTGAAGAGGTAGTACTTGGCCCAGCTGTTCAGGAACCGTATTAGGTCGGGTCCCAGGAAAGCAGGACTAAAAGCTCTTAACCACCATGGTAGCCCAGTAGCTCTTGCCTGTCTCATAGATTTTTGAAGGGGGTCTTTATGGATTCCAAATGTCACCAACAAATCAGTCCTGGTAGGGGCAGGATTACACTAATGGCCCCCTGCATAATTTGTAAGCTTCCAAAGAACTTCAAAACCACCCGAATGTAGCTGGATAATAGTTTTACAGCAAACAAATGATGGACGGAATGCTGACAATGCAAACATTCTCCCCCAGTCAAAAGATCTGGGTTAAATCCATCGTTCTTTTGCCCACTACGCCACCCCAGTTTGGACCCAGCCATATGCAAATCAGTCTTGACCCTGTGCCCCGAGGGAACAGTCCAGACCGAACTGCCAGGCCAGGTCCTCCCTGGACCGGAAACAAGCATCCTGGGACCGGTTTCAGGGTATGTCACCCTTCTTCAGCCAGGCTAGCTTGAATCCAGTGGCACAGTGAGCAAGGGACCCACGTCTGGGCATACCCATCCCACTTAGGGCGAAAAGTGTTACAGCAAGGATAATACCCAGTAGCGGTCCGTCCCCTGCCAAAGTGGTGGGCAGGTAGGAGGAGGGAGTTGGGGAGAGGGGGTGGTCGGGGGACAAAATAATAATGGAAAAAAAAATTACCTGATCATCGCTGCTGCCCACTGCATTGTGCTCCTTCAGGCTTCTTCTGGGCACAGGCTCCCAGAATGCACTGTGGCCAGTCCTGACCCTGCATGAAAGCAGCGGCAGGATTGGCCTGAACGCTGGGACTTTGCACTCCCAGGCAGACTGGGAGCCTGTGCCTGCTCTTTCCAGCCCCAGCAACGTAGCTGGGGCTGGAGAGAGCTTCACTGCGCATGACAGTTTGGCTAGCCTGAGACGGCCGACCAAACCGTCATGTGCAGTGAAGGGAGTGCACTACCAGCCCCCCACCACAGTGTCATCCCCCTGAACCCGCCCCCAAGACTCATCAGATTCCTGGGGGCGGGTCCAGGGGTATTAAATTAAAATGATAATAAAACGGGTTTAAAACCCGTTTTATTATCGTTTTATTTGAGGGTGGTAGCGGGGGGGGGGGCGGTGCTCCTCCGCTCTAATGGAGGGGATGCCCCAGAGTGATCACCCCACTGTCCCATCAGATCCATTGCTTCCACTGACTGTTTCTTGTCCAACCAACCCCTAATGCTTGTCCCTTCACTCAGGCTTGCCCTATGTCCCAAGGGAGCATTATGTACGGAATTCGCCATGCTCTCCGAAACTACAGCGGTTCCTTGAGCCTTCTATACGCGTCTTTTTTTCTTCCCTGCACTAGAAAATCCGTACCAGCCGAACATATCTTTTAAAAAATGACACCTCCAGCCATTATCTGATTTCACCCCAGACCAGCCAAGCATTGGAGATTGGTTCTAATCTGGAAGTACACTTGTGTGACCTCTCTGTCACTTGTCAGTTGTGACACTCTGTGAGTGCACTGATTCTCATACCTGAACGGGCACCGTGCCCACCAATGGCCTCGGATGGACGAACCTTGAATGCATTTGACATTTATCGTTTGCTAAGAAAGGAACTAATGAAATCAAAAGATATATCAAAAGTGCTTACGTCCTTGCACTGCATGCAGATATAGAACGTTCACTATCCCCCCCTTCTTAGTGGGGACTTTCTTGTATTAACTATTCATACAACATTTAGGAATGAATACTGGATTGGAAATAAAAATACCATTTCTTTATGACGAAAAAGCACCTGGGCACCTGGAGTAACGCAGTTCGTGGTTGTTTAGGTTCTTGGAACATTTTGATTTTAATCACCAACAAAACCCAACACGTTCTGATTTGTTACTGAAAAGGGCTATAAAATGCACTTATTAATGTACTGTGATACCAATTTTCATTCATGTGCATCTTCTATTTTACAGACTTTGAAACTGTCGAGCCGGGTCCTCGATAAAATAAGCACTGGACAACTTGTTAGTCTCCTTTCTAACAATCTGAACAAATTTGACGAGGTAGGTTGTTGTTCCCCGGGTAACTCTGCATGTTCCAGTAAAACTGTTGACACAGCGAATTGATGTGGCAGAAAAGTTTGTGTTTAACCCATTGAATAGTTGATTCAGTTGTGCATACCTCTCCTGTCTACTCTATTTCATTTGTCTATAAGCTGTTGACCCCCTATAAAGCGTCCTGAAGCCCCTTGGGCCTCGTGCACACGACAAATATGCCCAATAAATCTCTAATGAAGGGAAAGCAAATAAAAACGACATGGGAACATATGCAGTGGATCGTATGCTATATGTCAGGTGTATTGCATCCAATTATTAATTTGCTTTTTCACTTGCCTGTTTTGCTGCTATGAAGGCTTTTATTTCTTAACTTTATTTTCATCATCTGCACAACCGGAGGCTTAAAAAGATCAAAACTACAAGTCAAGCTTCAAGCAGAACCGTGCTTTGTGGTATGATTGTGTCCTTTATGGTAGTTAATACTTCGGCCTACAACACACAAGAAGATATAATATCCTGGGAATAAGGAGGACAATGATATTTATGTTGCTTCACTATAGTACGGAAGTCAGTCTTATAATCATTGCCCGGATATGCATGCTCTAAAGCAGTCTGTGCTGCAGTCTCAGTGTGCTGATATCATCTGGTGTTTGTTTGAGATAACCATACAGACAAGTAAAATGATACTTAAAAATAAATGACTCACTGAAAAAGCACTGTCAAAGCCAACATGGCTTAGCTTTAAAAAACACAGAACTATTGGCTTTGCCAGTGCATGTTGGCAAAGGCATGCAAACGCATGTGACAAGACTCAGGCACATATATGGCTGGCACTCTTGGAATGGATTTTTTATTAAAGGAAATCCATTTCAAGATGGCTGTCATCACGATGCCTGCCAGAAATTTTTTATTTACCATTCTAATGTTAGGGACTACCTTATTGGAATGGTTAATTATATTTTTTTAAACGTCAAAAAAATGTGCACAGGATACAAATAAAAAATGAACATGTCCAGTAGGATTGAGAGTGGTGCGTGGAGCAGAGACATCTAAAAATTGGTCTGTCAGTGACAATGGCTGGTTTTCGGGTTGACCCTTCACACAAGCTCTATTGCCTAATTTATCTGAGCAATTAGTAAACAAATCATAATAAACCTCCTTCGTTGTTTACTTGCTCTTGTTGTTTTCAGTATTTTCATGCACGGAGTTAAATAGGACACAGATGCCCACACCTACTAGAACGTTCCTACAGCCTGTCTCCTCACATGTATGTTGGTCTGCATTAAGTTCAGGGCTCTGTTAGTCCTGTAAAACATGCAGCACCGCTACACACTGGGCTCGTCTGGTGAGCGGAGTTGGTTGCTACGCAGGCTATTTCCTTAGTGACTTTATATAAACACTTTTCGTAAGCACTCAATCAAATTCTTTGTGCGCCGGCTCTCGTTGATTGATCTAAGTATGCTGCAAATACAACTGGTAGAATCCAAGACATCTGCCAAGTGAACTTTGACCTCTGGGAGAACTAACCTTTATGTGCAGAATGTGGATACACATTGCTATGTGCCCTTTCCAATTCTCACTTTGGTGGCTGTGTGCTAAGGAGAACAAAACCGCTTCTGTTAATGTGCTTGGCTGCATGTTAATTTCACAACGCTCCTTCAGCCTGGACGCCATGTTTTGCAAGTAGCTCACTTCACGGCTCGTTGTGGGAGGCTTTCGCGCACTTCAGTAAAGTTTGATTGTTTGTTCGTACTTTTTGCAGGGTCTGGCGCTGGCTCACTTTGTGTGGATTGCACCGCTGCAGGTGCTGCTGCTGATGGGACTGCTATGGGATCTGCTCCAAGCCTCGGCATTCTGTGGACTTGGCTTGCTGGTGATAATGGCCCTTTTCCAGGCCTGGCTAGGACGAAAGATGATGACATACAGGTGACAAGCCCATGTAACCTCTCTCTTATTGTGAAAATATGTAGTTTCTTTAAAGCATCCTGCTAGGTGGTGATGAAATCAAGTGAAGGAGCACAGATTGGAGAGGGGAGGAGAGGTCATCTCAGTGGTTTGGTCCGAACAGAAAGGACCCACATCGTCAGTGTTGCAGGTTCAAATTATTAATCTATTGGTAGTGATGGAAACTCACATGTTGTATGCAAAGCCAACTCCTCTGCTGCGTTTTCAAACCCTTTAAGCGCTGATGTTTATTCCCTCCGTGCTAAACCCTTGTTTCGACATTTGAGGTAGTTTGCTCCTAAGCCAAGTGATACCTGTGGAAATTTGTGCCCTTTTTTGCACATGTTGCTGTTTAATATGGTGCCCAGGGTTTGTGATTTACCCAGGAGGAACCTGAGAAAATAGTCAGTTTCAATTCAATTCAATAAACTTTATTCGATCTAGTTGAATGCCATAGATCATAAAAGTATACAAGTTTAAAAAGGCAATTTAGACATCCTTTTGTAAAATTAATAAAAGCCAGTAATTGAGGCAAACCATGACGGCTCCAACACAGTAGATTTCAAGGTATAGTAAGAAGCATTAATTGATCATGCAACAGTCCTTGCCCAGCCCATTACCACTTAATTAATAATAAATACTCTAAAGAGGGAATAATTTAAAATTTACACATTTCTCCCTCATAAAAGACGTCTTCTACGTGGGCAGGCCCACAAAAAAGATGCTACGAAGACAGACATAAGGGTCAGAGAGCTTCTTTATAAAAAATAAAGCAGTTCGACATTGGTTAAAATTGTACCGCCTTAAAAGAGGTAAAAGATATCTAGATCTCTGATCCTTGTAGTATTGACAGAAGAAAAAGAGGTGAAGGTCAGATTGCAATGACAAATTATCACGGGGACATTGTGCCAAGTCGCTGAAAAAGTACTTTTTAGCTGGAAAGCCCAACATCAAGGGTATTAAGTTAGTGCAAAATCTTAAAAGAATAAATCTATGCTGTACATTTTTTACACCCTCCAAGTACGAGTATTCACCTTCGGTTCTGGGAGGGATCTGGTGATAAAAATTTCACTACTGTTTTTGTTTGATGTATCTCCTTCCTTACATAGTCAGCCTTGGCCAAAATAGGGACTTAAGTTGCTTTTTAGGGAATTTGGAACAAAAGCTCAGGTTTGTATACAGTTCCGGGACGCCTAAGGAGTGTAACGTGGATTTGACATACTCTAACCAAGCAATTTTATCGGCACTGTTTAATGACAAACAATTTCGTATTATGGCCTGATTGACATCCAGAGTATTTCTTCTCCAAATTGAATGCCACAGCATAATCGGAGCAAGTCTTACTATGTCCGTTATATAGGGTAAACCCAATTCTAGGTGACAGACATAGTTAGAGAATGAGGCGGGAAGAAAGGCGACCCTTTTTAATAAACCATCCTCTATCTTCTGCATGGAATCTATCGGTACCATTCCCCACAACCTAGCCCCGTATGTTGCTGCCCAAATTGTTTTTGCGTTATAGATCTTCTTTATCGTCGCTATTGGTTTAGAGCCCATTTTTTTACAAAAGCTGGCGATTGCAACCAGAGTTCTTTCCATTGTTAATGCCCTACACTTTACCATGTGCGCCCAAGTTTGTTTATTATCTAATAAAACTCCCAGATATGAGAAAGTCTCCACTATTTCTAATTTCCTTGTCCCTATATGAAAAGATGGTAACCTATTCACGGGTAGAGCACCTGACACCAAAACAAAGGATTTGGACTCATTGACCTTTAAGTCCAGTGATGACATGTACCCTACATAGGCAGTTACTAAGCGTTGAAGCGCGACTCCCGTCCTGGCTATTAGGACTGCATCGTCCGCATAGGCCAGGATCGGTAGTGAAAATAGTTATAATCTGGCCTTCTTTAAATTGGAAAAAGTGCTGCACAAAAATGCATTTTTTTATATTAAAACCTGGATCAACTAAAGATTTGTCTTTATCTCAGCTTTCGGAAACAGGCAGGGTCGGGAAAAAGAATATTTACCACTGGTTTTGCAGTTTTTAAAGCAGTGTTTAATATTTCATATTATGGCTGGGTCTACCTACTTGCAGTGTGTAGGTTGACAGTGCCTACCTACTTGCACTTTATGGGGGGAAAGGTTTGAAACCCATGGTTCAGCCCATAGAACTATTCATTTGAAAAAACTTGATAAAATACTGACTTCAGCACAGGGTCATTCTTGTTGAGGGTCCAAGGTTTTTGCTAAGAAACTAATCATTGAATTAAAAAATAGTAAATTTTAGTGGGAAAAAATATATGAAAAAAAGTTTTCATTTGTAAGTGTATGCACTGAAGGCCGATAAACTAAATTAATCTAATATAATTTCTGTCATCAACTGAGCAGTAGCTTACAAGGATTCTTCATTCTGCAACCAGCATGCATGAATTAGTAATTAAAAATCCAATTAATAAAAGTTTGATATGAAGGAAAGCCATGCATTTTCTAAAGAAGGATTAAGTATTAGTTGTACAACTCTGAATTTTAAATTGCCCAAAACCAGGTTATTCCATGTGGATATTTTTCAATAAGTGTTTTTTATGGACACTGACCTACAATTGCAAGCCAAAATTATAGAGAAATTTAAAAGATAATAATAAATGTCCTACCATCTTGAATTCCCACACTACATCTCAGATGCAGATCATGAAGTGGTTTACACAGTTGTGGAGCTATGTCACCAATTGTGTAAGAAGCCGTTTGGCAGTGCAATGCCCAATGGCTGTGCAGCTCACTTCCTATTCCACAATCTAAGTCTGTCAGTTGGTGCTTTTTGCCTGCTTTTTTTGTGTGGGGGGGTTGCTTCTCCATACCCCAACCATATTTATATCCCCACTTATTTTTCTTGCTGGAGATTGCTGTGGCATTCATGTCAGTAGGTAACTCATTAGTGGGAAGAAGGCTGCAGAGTAACAGGCACACACCAATATTGATGAATTTTAGCATATTTAAACTTGTGTTACAGTACTTAAAATGGAGGATCTACCTTATTTGGGATCTAGAACTCCACCAGACTTTTAAGCTCTGTTGTATTTCTCTGTGGTCATCGATCACTGCACAGCAAAAGGTCCATCTCTTTTCCAACACATCCCTATGCCAATGTGTTCAGAAATATGTGGTGACTAGATCAATCAAAATAGTTAGGGCCATGAAAACGTTTGGGGCTCAAAAGTCCCCTGAATGGTAGACTGGCATGGGCCTCTGCACCGAGTGCCCAATTGCATGTGAAACTGGTATCCTGACATTTATTTTGGCACTGACATCACACTAATTGTGATGGCACACCAAAGGCAAGTCTGTCTTCACCCATCCATGCCTGGACCATGCCCAGTGCCAGTATTCCTGGTCTTCCCTCTACCCACCGCTAGCCTGCTATGCTCCTCTGTGCTCTCAACCCCAGCCACCGCTAAACACACTGCTGCCATAACACACCACACAACATGAAAGGAGCGTTCACATGCGCCTGCTGCAAGTTCTCATGCACTCTCCCACACCCGACACCCACCACTCCCGCACCGACTGCTCCCAACTCCCCACTCAATCACACTCAGACAAACCAGCCACCAGCTCACACAGACCAAACACCAGCCAAACAACATGTCACACTTGCATGCATGCTCCTCAACACCTGCTCGCTCACGAAATAAGCCACGGGGATCTGGGACCTACTGCTCGACCACGCTCCGTACCTGTTCTTCCTTACGGAAACATGGCTAATCCCAGCCTCGGCAACAGAAATCGCTACACCCATCTCTGCTGGCTACTGGATTTCCAGGCAAGACCACCAGCACAAGACTGGAGTTTGAGTCGCCATCATATTCAAAGGTATCATCAGCTGCACCACCTACACGGACATCATCACCAGCTACATGGAGCACCTCATGTTCAAGGTACGCATCTCAGCCATTTCTCTCTTGGACAAACCCTCATAGACAGACCACCAGGGCCCTGCGCCAATTTCACCAGCAACATCACAGACTTAATTGCACCCCACATCATCGTCAGCACCTTCATTCTCAACTGAGGCATTAGCTTTTACCTAGAAGACCGCACTGACCCAAACTCTACGGCCCTTCTGGAAAACCCTGGAAACCTTGGCCTAACTCAGCACGTTACCAAACTCACTTACACTCCCTGACACCTATTGGACCAGATTTTGTCCTCAATCAGCAACATCACAGTTGTCAAGCCAGTAACTATGAACTGGACAGACCACACCCTCGTCAGTTTCAGCATACTCATCCTCCTCCACCACAGATCTACCACCACCAGAACAGCACGCCACAGCTTGAAAAGCATCACGGAAGATGAGTGGGCTTCTGCCCTCTCAGAGCACTGGCCCCAGCACAGCAGTAGCTTGCTGAAAGCCATTAAAAACCTCAACAGCTGCATCACCACATGTGCCAATACCCTGGCTCTCTTCAAGCGCAACTCAAGGGCAAGAGCACAATCGTAGGCCAGCGAGTACACAGAGGAACTCAGGCTGACGAAACCCCACTGCAAGCAACTGAAGTGCAAATGGAGAACAAAGCAACACATCGCAGACAAAGACATCTTCAGCTCAGCCCTAAGACTCTACCACCAGCAGATATGGAACACCAAGTGCACAGCAATTGCAGATCACATCAACGTAGCACTAACAGCAGCAAGGAAAGCTTCACCATCGTCAAAGATTTCACTGTGCCTCCTGCCACTTCCAGCAACATCAACCCCTCACAAGACCTTTGCAACAAGCTGTCGGAATTCATCTGTAACAAAATCACCTCCATATAAAGCAACATTGGCCCCTAAATAGACCCCAACACAATTTTGTCCTGTGACCTGGAGTGGTGCACCCCAAACGCCCTCATTGTAGTCCGGGGAGTGTCACATGAAGGAGTCATGCTGCTGCGGCCGCATGCCATGTTTGTGATTTATGGTGTGACCAGACCTTTTTTCCTCTGGCAATGGGAGGGTGGTATTATGACCTCCTCAGTTAAAGTTCTGCTGTTATGTGAAACTCAGAATCTGGAGCTTACATCCTGTATGCATCTTGAGTGTGTGTCTAGTTAGCGTGTGATACAAATGTGGTAGTAGGACTGTTTGTGTGTGTTGGTGTGCCCGAGTATGAGTACTGAAGCCAGTGGGATCTTTTGCAGATGTTCCTAGTCTTAGCATGAGCAAGATGGCGAGTGAAGATACTGTCTCCAGACAGTGGAAGTATTTTGCCTGCATTGCTATGGCTGGGGGGTGGAGAACCAGGAATTGAGGAGGAAGGAGACAGAGGTACCTTAAAAAAATTCCATGAAGGCTTTGTTAGCAAGGGGCAGCTGATTATTTCTTCCCACCATTTGGTGGATTGTAGGGATGAGGGGTCACACTGCAGTTTCTGTTGTTCAAGGTAAGGTCATTTCCAGGGAAGGCCTACCCCTCTATCTGTCTTTGATTGCTACTTCAAGTAGGCTGATCACAGCCAGGTGCATCAAACTCACTCTTCATTGTGCCCATGTTTTGTATACTCCTGCTTGGAACTAGCCCCAGTTCTCCCTACCCTGAGAAGTATCACTTTACTCAATGGCTGTAGAGCTGCCTGGAAATACTATTTGAAAAGGAATAAAGCCAGACCAGTTCTGAAGCATAAGACAGTGGCTCCATGACCCACATCTGGAAAATGTATAAAAGTGGGATCCAAACCACCCCAACTTGTTCCATTTTGAATTTCTTCTTTTTGAAAGAAAGGAATGCTCTGCAGATTACTCAAAGGGCTGCCATGCAACTCAGTCTGATGTCTACCTGATAGCCAGTCTCTCAAAGGTGAGGGGACATCACCTAAAGTCAATAATTTCTGCTGGAGGAGCTGAGGGTTTGCCTAAAGAGCCTGTGAGCCTTACTGTCTTTTGAGAGAGGGAAGGAGTGTGCCTATAGGATTAGAGGCTGTTTAGGAGAAGCCTAGCTTGCTCCCAGTGTGAGAATCCCCAAAGGAAGCTGGCAACCCAAGTAAGCCATCCACGGTAACTCATGCTGGAAAGGGGTCCCCGACCTCTCTGTGTATTCAGGAGTGAACTGCACCAAGCATCTACCAGAGCATATTGCCTAGCAGTCTGCTTTGGGCTCAAGAGATGAACAGAGTCACTGTTAGAAGGTGGTTCTGACCATCTGAGCCGCCCGGATTTTTCGCTTTTTGAACACCTATTGGTTGAGCTTTTACTGTGGGAGAGCCTCATAAGTTGGGACTCACCCACAGTGAACTCGGGATGAAAGGGACTGCATGTGTATTTTACCGGTGTCCCTCTGGCACGAGTAGGCCACTGCGCTGCAGCCAGAGTAAGGCGCACTGGGCTGGTTACATGCAAACACGTGTGTACATGCGTGTGCAAAAGTGTAAGGGCTGCGCAGGACAGATGTCTGGCGTGCGCAGCCCCGGAGCAGCTACAAAGTGAATGGTGTGGCAGGACTTATGCAGAATTGGGTGGTGACATGGAATAGGCTTTCTGCAATGGGAAGAAACATTTGAGGGAAAGTCAGTGTGCTTTACTGTTTTTATTCCATTATTCTCCTATGATGATGGGGAGCACATGGGCTAGTTTTACTTTCCTAGGGCCTACAAATTCCAGACATGCACCAAAGTCCACTGTAACCTATGTGAGAAGAAGTATTCTGCAGAGTCCAAAGTCATATTTGTACTGCTTTTGGGTCATCCAGAAATGACATATTTCTCTGAGTCAGCTCATAACCAGGGCCTGGCTGGGGCTGACCTGGCCAGGCTGAATTGATGACCTTCCTCCCCCAGGCAGCCCTGCCCAACAAGCATTCCAAGGGCGAAAGCCTCCACTCCAAGAAGAGAAGATGGGTGGAGCTACAGGTTCATCCATCAGCAGCTGTCACCCGGTGCCAGGCACCAAGCTGCTCTGGAGAGAAGGCAGCGAGGGGAGAAGGGGCTCTCAGAGACCACGTGGCATGAGACCGCTGGAGGACGCCATTTTGAACAAACCCTGAGGCCTGTGCAGGAAGGAGGGAGCAGGGGCAGAGAAGTGATGTGTCGCTGTGTGATAGGGCAAACAGAGACTTCCTGCCAGCCCCCTCCCCAATTCTTAAAAAGAGTTTGCACAGGAAGAGGAGCTCTCTCTGGGGTGTGGTCTGCTGAGGACGACTGGTGCTGGAGCCTGGCATCATGGGCAGCTGTAAGGAAGAACCTCCAGACTGGCCCAGGACCCTGACTTGCGCCACAAGCGGAGACCAGGACCAGTGAAGAGAAGCCTGGGCCTCGGCGCAAGGAGAAGAGAGGCCCAGGAGAAGAGCCACGTGAGAGGTTGGCGCAGTGAGCCAGTGAAGACAGCTCCCTGCTGAATCCACCCTCTGTGAGACCCAGAGGGTGAAGGAGAGTGCTCCCAGTGGCTGGGGAGTGCCACCAGGAGCAAGAGGAGGCGAAAATGGCGCAGATGGGTACCCTGGGGGCTGAGATATGCCCCCCAGAAGGTAGGCAACCTTTGACCTCCAAGAAGACCGACGACGAAGCGCGTGGGGCTCCGCCGCCGGTCTTGAATGTGCCCCCGGGGTGGGTCAGGTCCCCGGGGCTGCCCCCAACAGAAGCTAAGACGGGGTGCGCCGTGAAGTTGGTGAAAAAGGGTCCGGGATCCCAACTCCGGGCCCCGCTGGAGGTGGGGGGTGCCATCGCACCCCCGTGAAGACGAAAGTCGGGGAGCGCCGTCGCACTCCCCGTGAAGGAGCCCAACCGGGGTACCAGGACAACGGAGTGCGGGGAGCGCCGTCGCGCCCCCCGCAAGAAAGTCAAGGGGGCCCGGGATCCCAACTCCGGGCCCCGTCACCCGGAAGTAAAGCCGGGGAGCGCAACAGCAGGATGAATATGCCCCGAAAGGGGGCCCGGGACCCCATCCCCGAAGACTGAACCGGAAGTCGGGGAGCGCCGCCGCGCTCCCCGTGAAGAAGTGCAAGGGGGCCCGGGACCCCATCTCCCGGCCCCGAAGAGAAGAGGAGGCCGGGGGAGTGCCGCCGCACTCACCCGAGGTCCAGCCAGGCCGGCGGGAGTCTTCGTGTCTGCCCGCCGGAGCGGGCAGACCAGAACTGCGGTGCCGGCTCCTGCGGCAGCACGCGAGTGTGCTGGCCGGGTGGGGAGCCGGCGAGGGCAGCAGGGGGTGGGCTCCCCGGGCTGCCCTCCATCGAATGGGCAATGCGGGGGCCCGGGTGGGACCGGGCCCCGCGAGAAGAAGAGCGGCCGGGGGTGGGCTCCCCGAGCCGAAGGATCCACTCACCACGGCAAGAGCAGCCGGGGGTGGGCTCCCCGAGCTGCGATCCATCCCCTGGGGGTCCGGGTTGAAAATTTCGCAACAGCGGAAAGAATATTTTCTTCAGTAGTGTCCAGAATAAAATCTAGAAATTCGTGGGTCAATCTAATAAATTCCAGCCAAGCAATTTTATGGAAAAATTCAAGGGACAAACAGTCAACAATTAAGGCTCTATTCAAAGTGGATTTGGGTTTCAGTCAAATTGAATGCCAGAGCTGCATCGGACATAGTCTAATAAAATCTTCAATATATGGGAGTCCGAATTCCTTATGGAAGATGAATGCAGGGGTGGCTTGCGGGACAGCTAGACAGTGGCGGCTCCTCCGCTATGACGGAGGAGCGTTGCCACACTGCATTTAAGCAGTGCGAACAAGAAGCATAAAATGATAACTTTAAGTTATTATTATTTTATAATTCCTGCTGCGGGGCTGCTCTGCTCTCGGAGTAGGGTAGGGGAGGAGTGGTTTGCCCACTCCTAAGTGCGCAATGACTGTTTGGTCAGCCCACTCGGGCCGCCCAAACCAGTCATGCACACTTTCCCCGTTCCCATGCAGGCTGCATTACAGATTACAGCCTGCGTGGAGAACAAGCTTAGGCCCCCTTTCCCTGGTTGAGCGGCTAACCAGGACGCTCAAAAACAATCACAATGCTGCATTGCAGCGTTGTGGTTGGTCAGGGGAGCCTGGGTGCCTACCAATCACAATGCTGCATTGCAGTGTTGCGATTGGTCAGTGGGGCCTGGCTGTGCTTCCGTCGGAGACGGAGAAGAGCAGGAGCGGGGACGTGTTTAAATATGCGTGACCCCCACCACGTGACCCGCAACCCCCCCGCGACCTGCCCACCCCGCCACCCGCAAGCCATGCGGCGGCCCCTGCAGCTAGAAGCCTTCTAAAAATGTTATTCTCGGCCCGCTGTAGTAGTGCACAATTCGCATAACCCCAAATGGTAGAACCATAAGTAGTGGCTGAGAAACGTTTACCATTATAAGTTGTTATCATCTCTCTAATCGGCCTAGTCCCAAGTTTTGAGGCAAACTGGAATACAGAGGTAGCTGTTTTCATTAGTTGTTGGACCTTAAGCTGCATTTGGGAGGGTCCATTTCCCCTTGTTATCAAATAAAACACCCTAATACGAAAACGTAGGGTTTCTCAAAATTACAGTATTTTTAACAACAACTTGTCTAGTTTTAAGAATTTCCTTCCCACCAATCATGACATGGGTCTTTTTAAATTTACTTTTAAATTGAGATCGTCCATATATGATGTATATGAATCTAAGAACGACTGAAGACCATTTGCAGTGTGCGCCAAAAGACCCGCATCATTTGCGTATAGTGAAGCAGGTATCATTCTGGTGCCAATTTTAGGTAAATTAGTAGTCGATTGCAAGAGAGCTTGTTCAAGACTATTTATATACAATGTCAATAAACATGGGGCCAGAACAAACTCTTGTCTGACTTCCTTTTCCATCTGGAAAGGCCTATCACTTCTCAGCCCAAACTGGACCCTGGCAGTAACATTCTGAAAAAGGTGACTGAGCAAATGAATAATTTGAGGATCTGCACCCATAGAGTACATTGTCTACCATAGCTTAGTATGGTTAACACAATCAAATGCACTGATAAGGTCCATAAATGCCAGGACTAAAAACCTTTCTTAGCCTTCAAACCTACTCGCGAGAAGTTCCAAGTTTAGGCATGTTTCTAACATGCCAAGACCCTTCCTAAAACCGTACTGTAGGTTGGAGATGATAAAGCGTTTGTCTGCTCAATTGTGTAGCCTCTCCAACAGCACCCTAACCATAATTTTTGCTGAACTGTTGAGCAGTGAGATTGGGCCATAGCATTGAAAGTTACATATAACCCCCTTTTTAAAAACAGGGAAAATAGTTTTTTTAGACCAAAAGGAAGGAATCCCTCCACTTTTGAGTGCATTTAACACATTAGTTAATAATGGGACTCAGAGTACTCCATTATCTTTAAACAAACCAACTGGGACACCATTGGGTCCTACTGCTTTGTCTGTGTGACTCCTGCTCAGTGCTCATTAAATTTCAGCCATACAAAAATTAATTTTAAATTCAATGACTGCTGAGGTGATTTGACCCAGTGCTTAATTTGTAAAAAAAAGAAGTGCTAGGGCTCTCATCAGGAGGCCACTGCTGCTCTCACCCCACATTGCCCCTGCTATGCTTCCAATGATAGTAATAACACAACTACTAACCCTCACACTACTACAAGTGTGACAGTTCGGACTATTTCAAACCCCCAAAGCTATAAGAATGGCTTTGGCCGCAGGTAATGGTGATATTTAATGAATATGGCATTAATAATTAACTGTTGTTGTGGTCATCTCTAAATCAGCTAGGCAGGCTGTCACAAGCTCCGGTGCTGACAATTTTGTGCCGGTGCCAAGCACCGGAAACCACAGGCTCAAATTTAGCACTGATTTGACCCTTGATAGCATCTACCTTATCTGCATCATCCAAAATAATGTTACTATAATGGGCTATCCACACATCCTCTGAACCCCCCTGATTCAGAGATGGGTAATTTTCCTCCCCCTAAAATATGGAGAATTGCTCATAGACCAAAACTTGCTTGAGTCTTTTAAAACACTAGCTTTATTCAAATTATCCTATCCCTCATCCCTGATGGTAAGCTTATGAATTTTTAATGCATGCTAATAATGTAATCTACATTGGGCAGTTGCAGTGCGATCTTTAGTGTGGCCTTTCAATGCATTCTTTAAATTTGAATGTGCCTTCCTACATGTAACATCAAACCAACTGTTAGCGCGATTACCCTTTAGGGTTTTAGGTTTGGGGAGTTTTTCATTAACGCAGAACTAATAGCTTCAAATGACTTTACTATCTCACTTAGACAACAGTCTTCTGCTAAAACAATAAAGCTTGCTTTATTCTCTGAGTTTAAATCAGAGAGATAATTCTTAGGATCAATCCCAGTCCATTTAACACAAACCCAGTTTGATCTAGCTGCATTTTAATTGCTTACTATAGGGAGATGGACTTTCAAGGGATCCCCAAATTGAGCTGTTATTCAACTATATTATGTTTTCTCAAACATACAGGGGGTGACCCTAAAATCTCTACAGAGTGGTATTAAATGACCTAACATGAATATATGGCCGATAACACATGTAGCTCCCCTTCCTGTAAAAGTTGGTAGGATCATCTGGGAGTTAGGGTGAAAATCACTTGCAAACCTCAGATTAACTCTACAGAATAGGGTGTTTAAAGCATCTCTGTAAGGAGAATGACAAAAAGAAGTTTGGCCATCTCCCAAGTCATCTACAAAGCCATACAGTGCTTTTGAAGCACAACAGAAAGACAAGCAGCATGTTATGCTTAATTGGAACAATATGTTTCACAAGAGCTGAATCTAAAGCATCTAACACATTCCTATTATTTTTTGATCAAAACAGTTATTATAATAGTAGTAGTAGTATAAACTTTATTTCGATCAAACAGAC